>OZ035880.1:162107834-162726799 GCA_964034835.1 Muscina levida | reverse complement strand
TAATTTTTTAAATTTTTTTAAATTTTTTTTTGAAAATTTCGCATTATAAGCGATATTTTCATATAACCCGACATGGCGACGCTAACGATTCGTTGGCAATAAGCTAAAGCGATTCGTAAAAAGTGAATCTTAAACAAATTCGAAAATTATAACGTTATAGAATTATTGGTGAAAATTCGCAAACGAATCGTGAAAGCTTTACTAACCGTAAAGCCGATAAAAATGCGATGGAATTCTAAAAGACATTTGAAAAGGATAACATTATTGAATCGCTGGTGAACATTCGCTAACGTATCGTAAATTCGATTATTTCACTTTTTTCATTTAAATAAGTAATTGGTAAATTCATAACAAACTTTGGGCTGATTTTTGGTATGCAGGGCAAAAAAATTTTAAAATTTATTTTGGGAATCAATGATATGCAATTCAGATCTTCAATAACTTTAATTTTAAAACTTTAATTACGTGTGACAATAGATGAATACGAAAAGTTTAATCTATTTCAAAACCATAACAAGTTTGAGTATATATATGATCAGGCGTGTGTTTTGATTAAATTTGGTTTCAAGCAAGTAGTCTCTGAAAATAATATCATGTTTTACATAAATGTTTTTTATTCTGAAAACCAAATTTTGTCATACACAGATATAAACAATTTAAATAAAATTAAATATTTCCACGCAATATCAAAAAAATGTGCAGAAAAATCTTCAATACCTCAGAAGAGAATAAGAAAAGAAGGAACAACTTAAAAATAAGGATGATTTATAGATTTTGTAACTTGAAAGGAACTTGTTATAACGAATCTTTATAGAATCGTTTTTTTTTATTCGTAAAAGAATAGCTTTTTTTAGATTCGTAAAATAATCCCTTTTTCGATTCGTAATAGATTCGCCTTTTGGATCCGCAAGTGAATCTGTTTTTCGATTCGTAAATGAATCACTTTTACGATTTGAGATCGAAGAAAGATTTTCTCCCCCTGAATCGTTGGCGAGTGTCGTTCTCAAATAAAATGCGAATGATATATGATTCGATATCATTCTCGAATCGGATGGTATCTCGGGATAATCTAATTTTAAACATAAAGGGTTTTCCCATAAGAGATGTTATTTTGGTATTCAAAGAAAAATTTCATTTTTTGAGACAAATGATCGGATGTTTATTTCATAATAAAGAGCAAGGTATGTCGTTAATAATGAAAACAACATCAGCCAAATGGCCACCACGAGCACGCTTACAGGACCATATTTTTTTTATGAAATTTTCCATAACCAAATTGCAAAGTGGCTTCCCTATGTCCTCGATAGCCTCACTAATTTTATTTTTGAGGTCTTGAATCGACGCTTGGCTGTTGTCGTAGACCTTATCTTTCACGTGGCCTCAAAGGCAGAAGTCGCAAGGTGTTAAAACACAAGATCTCCGTGGCCAATTGTGATCGAGAGATAACAAGGTCCGAAAACTTTTCCCGTAAAAGAGCAATTGTTTCGTTGCTTGTGTGGCACGTAGCGCCGTCTTGTTAAAAGTAAACGTTGTCCAGATCAATACCATCCAACTCCGACCATAAAAAATCATTAATCATCTCTCGATAGCGCAATCCATTCACTGTAACTGTTGATCCAACCTCACTTTCAAAAAAATAAGGTCCAATGACCCCGCCGGACCATAATGTGGGAATTCAGAAGACATAAACTTTATTTCCGCCATATAGATCGACCCTATCTAATGTACATCATATTTTATCTCTCTAAGGCTAAAATACAATTTTCCACCCCCTTTCTGACCGCTAATTGAAAATCAAAATTTCGTCTACTGACCAGTCCTGTCGAGTAATATCTAAATACCCGGTTGTATCTCTCTAGGGCTAATAATAATAGTTTTGCCACGCCCCACCGCCAAATGATCGAAAATTTAAATTTCGTCTACATATCCATAATTGTATTGCAGAGTACTATCCGGATATCAAATTGTATCTCTGTGACTTATACAGTTTGGCCAAAATTTCGTCTGCAAATTTGAATCTAAAACGCCAAAAACTTAGTGTTTACAAAATTGTACCTCTCTAGCTCAAAAAATGCATTACAAATATTACTTTGTTGCAACTGTTATTGTCTAATTATAATTATGTATTTTTATTATTATTGTCTAATTATATATTAATTTGTCTAAATTATAAAAAAAAATTTTTATTTGTTTATATGGAATATTTGAATGAATTTAATATTTGAATGGAATTAAATTCAACAATATTCCATTCGTTGTTGCCCCTAAGGAAACACTCCCCTCTCTTAACATTAAGTTCGAGTATTTCCAGCTTACACTCAAATGACTCAGCGTCCGAACATTTTGGGAAACACTGACTGACTTTTATCTGCCCGTAGATAACAAGCAAAAATTAATGACCCAAAGCAGAAGAAGTCTAAAGATGACGAGCAGCGTCAATACCATTGACCGATCTACATAAAAACAGAAATAAAATCACGGTCAATGTTTTTTTTTTTGTTTCTTTTCTTAATGTTAATGCAAAATTATAGCTATTTCTGATTATTTTGTTGTTGTTTTTTATTTGCTTTCTGTTTTGTTTACTGGGGGCGCTTCTGCGCAAACGGCACAAGCTCAGTGACCGCTAGACTATTGCAAAATACCCAAAATACTCGTAAATATTAATAAGGTTATTTGTTGATAGGGTCTTTTGCATTTTGGCATTATTTGTTGTCCGTCTGTCTATATGTCTGTCTTGTGGGTTTCCTATTGAGTTCATAACCCAATTTGTCAAGCTTGAGGTATGATTCAGTTTCGGTTAGAGATTGTATGTATGTATTCTTCAATGAAGGCTTTCACTTTCATTCACAAATAAATTGTCTATTCTTCAAATTGTGTTTTGTTAGTCTTTTTGTGGGTAATTACAGCAATAGGATTAAATGAAGCAGTTGCCGCTGTACGACGTACTTACTATTGAGTAGACGACATTCTTCGTTGTAACTGTAAACTGGCTGGTTGTGTCTATTAATATTATTATGTTGTTTTTGTCTTTTTACCTGTCCGCGTTTGGTTCCGTATGAATCTCATTAAAACAAACTTTTGAATTAATGTGAAACATTTAAAAGTTTAAGAAGGGCTATGCGAGATACGATACGAATTTGTTATGAGCTATATTAAAATATTTTGTTAGCCGCGACAATATTTGAAATGAAACAAAAAATTTTTAAATATTAATAACGGTTATACAACCACGTCTAAATTACAATACTCTTGCTCAGGCAGAATCTAAAACTCGCTCCAATTTATTAAATACTGTTCTTATTATTTCAGCATTTACATAATTTCGAACCTATGCTAAATTTGAGTTTATAAAAAAGACACATATATTTATGAAATAATTTTTAAATTTTTTAAATGAAAAACTCTTCTAAGAGTGTCTAATGGATAATATAAAGTGTTTTGCTTTGTTTTTTTGTCATCAAAACTTTAGCTAGTTTTTGTGAGAAGCATGCTGACCTTCATCTTGGTAAGGTATATTTTTTAGAGGAACATGACATTGTACTTATCGTGCAATCCTCGCAATTCACTCGTCGCCAGTCTGGGAAATCGATTTCAGAAATAGAAAAAACTCGAAAATTCTATTATGTTGAAAGTGACATTTGACACTTATTAGTAACTAGTTTTAATAAAGTGTTAAACACAATTTTAAAAACTAACTAGACACACAATAATTGCTATTGTAAGAGCAGTTATCTTGATCAAATAGTTCCTTTGATAATGCCGTGTTTCTTAACGTATTTACATGAGACGACTACGACATGAATGTAGCTAATAATATTATAATTCAATGCTTTAAATTTGACACAAGATAACTTGACACATCCTATCTCTCACTTACCGAAAAGACTGTAATAGCTCAAAAAATACGTTGTTGTAGAAAAGAAGTTTAAAGATTTTAATTTACTACAGACTTGTGGAAAAATAAACAAACGAGAAACAGTTTTTATTGAAAATCATAAGTGTCTAATATAACTACATAAAATTTTGCATAATTCAGTTTTATATGCTCAAAAAACGAATTTGATATCATGCTTGAATCATATATGATTCGATTTTTATTCGAGAACGATACTCGCCAACGATTCGGTCGTGACATCGCGAGCGGGAGAAAATCCAACTTCGTTCTCGAATCGTAAAAGCGATCCTTTTGCGAATCAAAAAAGCGATTCTTTGACGAATTCAAAAGGCGATTCTATTACGAATCGTAATAACGAGTTCCTTTTAAGTTGCAAAGTCTATAAATCATCCTTCTTTTCTAATTCTCTTCTGAGGTATTAAAGATTTTTCTTCAAATTTTTTTGATATAGCGTGGAACTATTTCATTTTATTTTTTTTAGTTAGTTTTTTTTATATCTGTGTACGACGAAATTTGGTTTTCAGAATAAAAAACATTTATGTAAAATATGATATTATTTTCAGAGACTACTTGATTGAAACCAATTTTACTCCAAACACACGTCCGATCATGTATATACTCAAATTTGTTATGGTTTTGAAATAGATTAAAATTTTTGTATTCATCTGATGTCACACGTTAATTTTTTTAAATTAAAGTTATAGAAGATCAGTATTGCATATCATTGATTTCCAAGTTAAATTTTATAAATAATCGAATTTTTATCGCTTAGACGACTGGTAAAAGGATCACTTTTACGATACGTTTACTAATGTTCACCAGTGGCTCGATAATGTTATCAGTTTCAAATTTTTTTCTTAGAATTCTATCGCATTTTTATTAGTTTTACGATAAGTAAACAAATCACTTTTACAATTCGTTTGCGAATGTTCACCAGTGATTCTATCATGTTATCATTTTCGAATATGTTTTAGAATTGATTTTTACGAAACGCTTCAGCGAATTGCCAACGAATCGTTTGCGAATCACCCCTAGCTTTTTTAAGTTAAGTATTCACTATAGAAATTGATGTGCATAAAGCGTCGACTGTAGAGGATTTGCCAGTAAAATCCAATATGGTGCGACTCTATAACTTTATTACTCTATATTTTGAATATTTTTAATATTCTCTAAAAATCTAACCACATCCAGATTATTTTATTTACGACCTCAAGCCTAATTAACAAATCATAAATTTTACAACATTTTTGTATTAAATTTTTTGAACTTTTTATATTTTCGTTAATATTTTAAATATTTTTTTAATATTTTATATATCATTAAGATTTTTAAATGATATTTTTAATATTAAAAATTCTTTTAATTTGTGTAATATTTTTTTAAATTTAAATTTTAATATTTTAAATATTATTAATGTTTTATTATTTTCAAAATATTTAACATTTTTAATGTATTCAGATTTATTTTTAAAATTTTAAATATTTTTAAATCATTGTAAATTTTTTTAGTATGCTTAATATTTTGAATATCAATATTTTGAATAATTTTCAATATTTTAAATATTTTTAATATATTTAATATGTTTAATATATTTAATATGTTTAATATTTTCATAATTTTTAATATTTTTACTATTTTTAATATTTTTAATATTTTTCATATTTTTCATATTTTTACTATTTTTAATATTTTTGATACTTTTAATATTTTTAATATTTTTAATAATTTTAATATTTTTAATATTTTGAATATTTTTACTATTATTAATATTTGTAATACTTTTAATATTTTTAATTTTTTAATAATTTTATTATTTTTTTAGTTGTTAATATTTTTATTATTTTTAATATTTTTGGTATTTTTAATATTTAAATTACTTTTAATAATTTTAAAGTTTTTACTATTTTTTTTAATTTAATATTTTAATTATTTTAGATTTTTTTAATATTTGTAATATTGCTCTTGTTTTGTATTGTTGATATATATGTTACATACTGCTAATAGAATTTGTTTGAGTTGTGTTGAGAGTTGTTGTTTTTAATATTTTCGGTATTTTAAATATTTAAATTATTTTTAATTTTTTTTTAAATTTTTATTATTTTTAAAATTTGAATATATTAAGTGTTTTCAATATTTTTAATAAGTATATTTAATATTTTTAATGTTATTAATATTTTTAATATTTTTATTTTTTAATCTTTCAATACTTTAAATTTTTTCAATATTGATAATATTTGCAATATTTGTAATACTTTTAAGATTTTAATATTTTGTGTATTTTAAGTATTTTTCATCAGCTTAATATCTATAATATATTATTTTTTTTGAATATTTTTACAGCCTTATTCATAATTATTTATAACAAGTTATTGTTTGATATTTTGGGTCAAATTCAGTGTGTCACGCACTAGGATGAATTGACCAAAAATATCAAACAATAAAAACATTTTTCTGATCGTTAGCCGAATTTGGTGTATCATTTGATACACTAACGTAAATTACTATATATACAATACGATCGACTAAAACTAACAAACAATACAGTTTAAAATATTTAGTTCTTATAATATCTTTAAAACTAATTAATAATATTTAACATTTTTTATGTTTGCAATATTTTTAATTCTGTACATAATTTTAATACTCGCAATATTTTCTAAATTTTTAATATTTTTTTAGTATTTTCAGTATTTTAAATTTCTATAGAGCTCTACTAATCATACAAATATCGAGTATACGCTATAGAAATTTTGGGCGAGAGAACTCTCTTTACACGTCTCTAGGCGATATTTTTCTCTAGCTCTGCGCAAAAAACTCTGTATTGCAGACTTGGCTTTAGAAAATAGCGGCTTAAAATGACCAAAGTGAGGTATATTTGTAATAAAAATTATGTTGAACAAAATATCCACACTGTTTGCAACCTCGTTTTAAAAACCAATTTCAAAAAACGGTTGCTATTAGATGGAAATTTTCATAATCAGGTTTTAGTTTATGGTTTATTTTGACTTTGTTACACATGGTAAAGTCGTAAAAGTCAAATAAAATTAAAAAAAATTTTAAAGTTTTTTAAAATTCAATAACTGGTTATGAAATTCCCAGCCTTCTATTTGTGGTGTCACCCACGTTAAGAAACACGACAATATGCTATACACACATAGCAACCAATCAATACCACACTATCTACACGAACTTCATTACATTACCTTACCTTTAACATCTTCCACACACAGCAACGCACGATAGCCTAAACCCATAACACCTTACATCACACCGCCCCTATGGCTGTAGGGTATAGTGTACTTATGTAGCAGCAGTAGCAATAACAACAACAACAATACCACACTATACTACGGCCAATGGATGATCACCTGAAGTCAAGCTCAGCGACATGCCAATGTTTAGTTTAACATTTAAAAACGAACGCGTCGGTTGGGCGGAAAGAAGACAACGCAACGGAACGGAACTGTTGCCAAAAAGTGCCGGAAACTAATAAATTTTATACATATTTATGTCGTCTATGCGATAAAAACGAAAGCGATCAAACGACACACGATTAAAACGAGCTCAAATATGGTGGCTCCTAGTAAAATTTTCTATCCTCCCCTAAATTGTAATCATTGTTCGCAATCGATTCTACATCCGGGCATAGGATGTTTGCGTAGTTTCCTTAATGATCTCATCAAAAATAGTGTAGGAGGATTAAAATACTTCTCGCCGCTGTTAATCGTGAGTCCTCGTAGAAATTTGGCTAGTGAAGTGAAGTGTGTACTAATGAGATGTTGATGTTCTTTGTTCTAGACCCCTTTAGTGTTAAAATTCAAAACGATGAATCCTGAATTATTTGCCAGTACGGTGAAATATTATTTAAGTACGGTAGCTTGGACTACGTGTGCATCGGCGTTTTCATTTTTCTTCATATGTTGTTTTAGGTTTGTATATTAACAATTAAGTAAAGTGAAATATTAATGGGATATTAAGAGTAATGAACTCAGTGGTAGATGTGATAAATATGAACTTAATTGTTAAAATATATCAGAATATATATAGAAAATTATCCAACTGATGAGTAATATAAAAAAAGTCGATAATAAAAATGTTACCAAAGATACTAAAATATTTAAGATAATACAAATGTTGAAAATAGTAAAAATAATAAAAACTGCCTAAATATTCTAAATGTAAATAAAAGTAATTAAAATATTTAAAAAAAAGTTATTATTATTATTATAAAAATTATAACATGCAAAATATTAAATATATTATGTTTTAAATATTAAAAACAAGAATAATATTAAAAATAAAAATATTACATATAGTAAATTATTATAAATAATTAAAATATTACAACTATTCAAAATTTGACTAAATAAAAATCAAATACTACAAAAACTAAAATTATTAAAAATATTTAATATTACAACCATTCCACATATTATCAATATGTATATAAAAAATAATAAAAATTATTTTAATACTACTAATACAGAAAAATAATAGTATTAAAAAATATATATAAACATTGAAAGCATTAAAAATATTTAAAAAAAAAATATAAATATAAATAAATATAAAATATTAATTATTTTAAATAATGAAGATGCAACTCATGTAATTGCAAAATATCGGATTTATAAATAAAAACAACAATATTTAAATCAAAAAACTCTCGAGCTTAATGAAATATATTACAGTAAAATATTTAAAATATTAAAAAAAAATTATAAATATTAAATATATTAAAAATATTCAAAATATTAAAAATAAAAAAATATTAACAATATTATTAATATTAAAAATTTAAAAATTTTAAAAATATTAAAATTACTAAAAATATCAAAAATATTAAAAATATTAATAATAATAAAAATATTTAAAATATTAAAAATATTAAAAATATAAAAAATATAAAAAATATTAAAAATATTGAAAATTAGATTTTTTTTTTTGTGGGCAAGGAGGTAAAAATGCATTCTTGCATTCACGAAACGCCGTTGCCAGTCGTGATATGTCGGGCTCTCCCATTTGGGCCTACCGACTAAAAAACCCCCTTGTCTCCATCCTGGAAATTAGTCCACCCCGGAACCGCGTTTGCATTACTTCGGGGTGGTTTCCTGTAGGCTGAGTCAGCCATCGTCCGCTTACATTCTTGTGTGGGGTTCAGTCTGCTGCATCCAGATCGGGTTTTTTCAACCGCAGGATGTCTTCGCAGAACTGTTTTATTGCTCGCCAGTTACCTTCATCTCTAACCATCAGTTCCGTAACATTTGACACCGATATTGGTCCTGTCATAAATTAAAAAATATTTAAAATATTTAAAACTAATACAAATTTTAAAAAAATTATAAATAAACAAAAATTTGACTTTTAATAAAATTACAAAATAAATAAACAAATTTAAAACACTAACGGCCATATTCATAAAAAATTTCTAAAGTAGGTATGAAGCGTTCTCTAGCTAAAGTATTCTTTAGCTCTAAAAAACCTTTAATAAGAAATTGTATTCATAAACGTTTTTTACCAGCACTTTAGCTTTATGTGTTCAGGTGGCAACGCCGACTGTTTTTGGTCGTTAATGATGTTTAAAAAAAGCTTTATAATCGGATACCAAACATTTATTTGCATTTATAATAACTATGAACATAATTGTAGCTCAATTTTACATTAACTACGATTCTCATGATAATAAGAAAGACGTTAAAGTAAAAATTATATCAAAAAATGTGATTTTCTTTTCCTGATGTTGAAATTATAATCGGATAACGATTACATTGTTTCCTTGTTTTGATTGTTTATACATCACGAATATTATTTCATTATTTACAAATTATTTTTGAAGAATTTTGGAGAAATATTTTTCAAAATGGTATTCATGAATGAAACGTGTCTATTTAGATACTTTTCCATGTGCGCAATGATTAAGAAGAAAATTTCCTACACAATGAATGCATGCAACAACTCTTTTCAATATGAAAAATGCCGAAAAACTCAAAATAAAGATCTCAAATTTATAAATATGCAATAAATTGTACATACGTCAAGTTATAGCATGCTTAAAGTAGAGACAACCCTACTTTAACTTATTGAAGATGTGAATCGTTTATGAATATTGTTTTCTCGAAAATTGCTTAAAAATGGTTTATAAACCTCTTATAAGTTTTTATGAATAAGGCCGTAAATATTTATAAAATATTAAGACTATTTAAAATATTAAAAGTGTTAAAAATACGAAAAAATTTAGAAATATTAAAGATGTTAAATATATTGAAAATTCTAAAAATAATAAATATATTAAAAATATTTTAAATATCAATATCGAAATCGAAATATTAATCAAAATGTTAAAAAAATAAATATGTCAAAAATATCAAGGCTATTAAATTCATTGAAAAAAAATTTTAAATATTTGAAATACTAACGGCCTTATTCATAAAAACTTATAAGAGGTTTATAAACCATTTTTAGGCAAATTTCGAGAAAACAATATTCATAAACGATTCACATCTTCAATAAGTTAAAGTAGGGTTGTCTCCACTTTAAGCGTGCTATAACTTGACGTTTGTACAATTTATTGTATATTTATGAATTTGAGATTTTTATTTTGAGTTTTTCGGCATTTTTCCTATTGGAAAGAGTTATTGCATGTATTCATTGTGTAGGAAATTTTCTTCTTCATCATTGCGCACATAGAAAAGTATCTAAATAGACACTTTTCATTCATGAATACCATTTTGAAAAATATTTCTCCAAAATTCTTCAAAAATAATTTGTAAATAATGAAATAATATTCGTGATGTATAAACAATCAAAACAAGGAACCAATGTAATCGGTATCCGATTATTATTTCAACATGAGAAAAAGAACGTACACTTTTTTAATACAATTTTTACTTTAACATCTTTCTTATCGTCATGAGAATCGTAGTCAATAAAAAAAATTGAGCTACAATAATGTTCATAGTTATTATAAGTGCAAATACATGTTTGGTATCCGATTATAAAGCTTTTGTATCCGATTAAAAAGCTTTTTTTATACATCATTAACGACCAACAACAGTCGGCGTTGCCACCGGACCACATTATGCTAAAGGACTGATAACAAACGTTTATGAATACAATTTCTTATTAAAGGTTTTTTAGAGCAAAAGTATACTTCAGCTAGAGAACGCTTCATATCTACTTTAGAAATTTTTTATGAATATGGCCGTAAAAATATTAAAAAATATTGAAGATACTAAAAATATTGTAAATATCAAAAAAGGTTAAAAAAATTAAACATTTTATAAATATCAAGGCCATTTAATTTATTGCAAATATTTAATAAATTTATAACAAGAAAAATATTGAAAACAAAAAAAAATATTAAAAATATTGCAATATCAAAAAAATATATTTTAAAAATATCAAGGCTATTAAATTTATTGAAAAAAATTTAAAATGTTAAAAATATTAAAAATATGGCACATATCAAAAAATTTTAATATCGATATATAAAAAAAAATGGAAAAAAATCAATATTTTAAAACTATCAAGACTTTTTAATTTATAGAAAAAATTAAAATATTGACAATATTTAAAACTATTTAGTATTTTAATTATTTTGCTCCCATTTTTATTTTTATTTTAAAATTAGCAAATATTCTATTTTAATATTTGAAATATTTCTAATTTTTCTAATAATTTTTAATTTTTAATAATTTTAATATTCTGAATATTTTTTATTTTTTAAATTAAAATATTTAAAAATATTTAAAACTTTGTAATATTTTAATTATTTTGCTCGTTTTTAATAATTAACATTGTTATAAAAATATTAAAACTAAAAAAATTTCAGAATATTAAAATTATTAAACATTTTAAGATTATTAGAAAAATTACAAATATTTCAAATATTAAAAACATTAAAAGAATTCTAAATATAAAAAAATACATCAATTCAAAATTCAAAATGTCAAAAGTATTTAAAATTTTGTATTTGTATATTATAAATATTAAAAATATTACAAAAACTAAAAAAAATTAATAATATTAAATATTAATAAGTTAAAAAATATCAAAACTAAAAACAATATTCAGAATAATGAATAATTATATTAAAATTATTAATATTTTTAAGTTTCTTGGGAAAATTACAAATATTAAAAACATTACAAGAAATGACTATTAAAAAAATAAAAATTTTACAAGTAGTTAAAATATTAAAAAAATTTAAAAATATTAATAGTATTAAAAATGTCAAAAGTATTAAAAATATTAAGATATTTAAAAATAATTGATATAAATATTGAAAAATATTACAAATTTTAATTTTATGCTTTCGTTTTTATTAATTTTTAAAATATTAGTATATTAAAATTATTAAAAATATTTGAAAAAAATAAAAAAAGAAAAATTGTAATAATAAATATTAAAAAGTAAAAATATTAAAACTAACATTAATATTAAGATTATCACAAATTTAAAATTATTGTACAAATTCAACTATTTTAAATATTAAAAACGTTAAAAGAATTGTGAATATTAAAAAAAATAAAAATATTACAAGTACTTAAAATAATAAAAATATGAAATAAATTTGAAATATTAAAAGTATTAAAATATCAAAAGTATTAAAAATAACACAAATTTTCTAAATTTAAAAAAAATTTAAATTTTGAAAAATATTCAAAATTTTCATTATTTTCCTCTAGTTTTTTTTATTATTTTGTTTATGTTAATATATTAAAATTATAAAAATATTACAAAAATTAATAATAATAAATATAAATAAGTTTAAAAATATCAAAAATAAAACAAATATTCATATTATTAATGATATTAAAATTATTAAAAATTTTAAGATTATTATTATTAGTAAAATTACAAATATTTCAAATATTAAAAATATTAAAAGAATTATGAAAATAAATATACAAAAATATTACAAGTACTTAAAATAATAAAAATATGAAATAAATTTAAAATATTAAAAGTATTACAAATTTTAATAACATTAAAACCATTAAAAATATTTAAGTAACTTAAGATGAAACTCATACAACCGAAACCTTCCGCATCGAACACATGTTCGTACACCGTAACCTGGTTAAGCGAGACCTTGACAATATATTGGATACTATAGCAACACATAAAATATGTAAATTTGCTTATAAGAAAACTAAATGTATACTAAATGTATACTACTATTTATATTTACTTCATGAATTAGGGAAGTTTTGTTCACAAATGTATGATCCCATGCTATTTGTATAAAATACTATTCGCATTATTTTCTTCTGAATTCAATGACAATGACATATGTTAAGGAGGTTCCACTTGGTTAAATATAATTAAAAGTAAATTGTTGTTGATGTAGTATAACTACTAATTCATTAGTGATGGCATATCTGCTTAATTCGTATAATTCGCTAATTATACAAGAATTTGGAAAATGTCATTACTTATAAATTATCTATGTTTTATGTTAATTAGCAATGCCGAAATATGTGACACAATGTGCCTAACAACTACCAAGATATTTTTCTAAATCAAAAATGTATTTTTAAACGCTTAGCATATTTTTGTAATATTAAAATTACATTACAAATTCAACATTTTCTAAAGAAAGTATGAATAAATATCTGGTTTTTACTGGTTTGAATTATATTAGTAATCCGTGCTTTTTATTTATTTAATAATTTAATTATTCTTTAAAATAAATACCAATGTTTCTATTAGTTATACCTATTTATGTATGTTTAAAATTTTAATAAAAATTATCTGTTTGTTTAAAAATTTTTTACTAAAATTATACAATTTTTATCAATAGTGTAAGTACAATTCGACCTAAACTGAAAATAATTGAATGTCTCATAGATACGCGTGTGACGTACCTAAATAAATGACTATGAATGTAGAGAAAAACGTTTTATGAATATAAATGCAGACACAAATGTGAATGAGCTTAATTTCTATATTCCCAAATTCAACATTAATTCCCCCATTTTGGAAATACCAAAGCAATATATGTATTAATTATTCGTACCTATGTACCAATGTGGACTAAATGAAGAAAGACGTGAAGTGCTAAATAAAAAACGACACTTGAAATGTAACCAGAAATTTGTACATATGGATGTAAGCTGCCTTTAATGTAATACTTATATACCTATAACCTGTGTGTGAGGCTATTCGGTATACAAAATTCCTTATATTAGGGGTAAAGTCTCATTTGCTTTGTCATTGGTTACAAGTTGTTTTGCAAAATGCATTTACTAAATACTCTATGTACGAGTATAAAAGACAATAGTTTGCGCCGCTAATGAAAAATTTTGTAATTAACAAAAAATAGAGTGGACCATATATGCAATAAAAACGAAATATAATCCTTTAGAATCGCATTTATATGAAATTTTTAATGCAATAACATTTGAAAAGAGGTCACAAAGGTAATAAAGAAAATACAAGAAACTTGTAGAAAAATATATAATTTTGCTAACAAAGTCGCTTTTCTCAGAGATATTTCATAGCTTTGACACTCTAGATAGTGAAATTGCATTGCTGGCAAATTTAGAACCAAAGAGTCGAATGCCCCATAATATAACTAACACTATGCCACAATTTAAGGGTCATTGCTTTGGGGGTGAACGAAACCAATATCATGGCATACTAATAGCATTTAACTTCAGTAACAAAGCCTTAAGTTCAATTTTGTTCTACAACGTCACATTTTTTTTACACTGGTTTGAAAATTGATATTTTTGGTCAAAAGTCGAATCAAAAAATAAGAAAAATCATGTGTTAAAATACATTTGGAATAGTTCATGTCTTTGGAGACATTTATTAAAATTTGGCGGAGAATATTACTTAAGAACATTTTAACCCTCCAGCTTCCACCCGTTTATTAATAAGCCTTTTATGAATTGTCCAACGATTTCAAATAAGCTACTCTTATTAATATTAGATTATTGGTTCACAAGATATAACCCTTCAAAGTTGACTAATTCTTAGTGTTGAAAAAACAGAAAATTTTAAGGTAATTTGGTCCTCTTTCAAATACAGTGTCTCGAAAAAAAATCGATATCTACCCGCAATTCACTTTTTCAATATTTCTTAACTTTGATGAAAAATAAAAAAAAAACTATCATATTTTCAAAATAAGTTCTTTGATTATTTCTTTACCTTATGCAAAAATTTAAACAATACATTGTACCAAAAATGTGTTGCATCCATATTTGGGCAATTTATGACATATAATAAAAAACAATTAAAAAAAATGGCTAAACGAGCAGAAAAGTGTTTATTGTTTGATATTTTTGGTCAAATTCAGTGTCACGCACTAGGATGACGCGTTTAGAACTCCATGACCCCTTTGTGACGAACTGATGCACAATGGTGCATCATCAGCTGTATATATATATATATATATATTATGTCAAACATGTACATGCGAAGTAGATATCAGCCGAAAATGTCCAGCACCAATTATTTGAATTTGACTGTTAATATTAAAACATGAGAATGGAGGATATTTTTTCCCCACGATTCCCTTTTTACCCCAAAGCTCAAGCTTTTTTACAAGGTTTGTTAGTAAACTAAGTTTACTTTGTCAGTTCGTCACAAAGGGGTCTGAAGATGAACTTGCATGGAGTTCGAAATGCGTCATCCTAGTGCGTAACACTAAATTTGACCAAAAATATCAAACAATTAACACTTTTCTGCGATTCTAAAACAAATTCGAAAATGATAATAATACAGAATAACTGGTTAATATTCGCAAACGAATCGTAAAAGCTTTTCGTTTACTAATCGTAAAACCGATAAAATTGCAATAGAATTCAAAAAAACATTTCAAAATGATAACATTATCGAATCGTTGGTGAACAATCGTTAACGTATCGTAAATGCGATTCTTTTACTAATCATTTAAGCGATAAAAATTCGATTATTTCGCTTTTTAATGAAAATAACATTAGTAAATTCACAACAATCTTTGGGTTATCTTTCGGCATGCAGGGCAAAAGTTTTTTAAAATTTAATTTTGGAATCCATGATATGCAATACAGATCTTCTATAACTTTCATTTTGTAAACTTTAACTACGTGTGACAACAGATGAATACAATAAGTTAAATCTATCCATTAAAAGAGAATAAAAAAAAGGAATAACTTAAAAATAAAGATGATTTATAGATTTTGCAACTTGAAATGATCTCGTTATTATGATTCGTAAAAGAATCGTTTTTTTGGATTCCTAAAAGAATCGCTTTTACGATTCGAGAACGAAGGTGGATTTTCTCCCGCTCGCGATATCCGCCCGAATCGTTGGCAACTATCGTTCTCAAATAAAATGCGAATGATAAATGATTCGAAAATAATATCATTTTCAAATCGGATGGTTTGTCGGGACGAAATATTTTTTGTGTTTGAAGCAAAATTGTAGATATTGAATAAGAGATAAAAATGCGGAACAAAACAAACCCGAAAAAAGTACATCTAGTGCCTTAAAAACCGAAAAAATTTCCATTTTTTGACCATATATCCCCATTTTAAACTATTTAGCTTAATAATTGGACTACAAATCAAAAAAGTTTAATTTATTGTTACGAAAAGTGCTTTCATTGTACCAACAAGTACAATTAATTGTACCAAAAAATACTATAATTGTACCAAAAAGTACTTTAATTGTACCAAAAAGTAAAATTGATTGTACCAATAAGTACAATTTATGGTTCGAAAAAGTAAAATTTATGGTACCAAAAGTACAATTGACGGTATCAAAAAGTAAAATTAATTGTAACAAAAAGTGCAATTTATAGTAACAAAAAGTACAATTTATGGTATCAAAAAGTATAATTTGGTGTAACAATAAATGCAATTTATGGTACTAAAAGTAAAATTTTTGGTCCCAAAAGTACAATTTATTGTACCAATAAGTGAAATTCATGGTACCAAAAAGTAACATTGTACTAAAAAAAAGAATTTATGGTACCAAAAGTACAACTTATAGTGCCAAAAAGTACAATTTATGGCACCTATTCAATATCTACAACTTTGTATATCGAAATACCCGCCCGGGCACCAGTGTCACCAGTCATTTACATTCTTCTTTCATTGTCGGTCCCCTCGATGTTGCCAACAGCAACTTCGCAGTATAAGTCAATCGGCATGTCTAGTAAAAGCCTCTCAAACAGTGACGTTCGCATTCGTCGATAAACAAGTTGGTGCCGTTTGTTGGGAATCTTAAATAGAAAGCGTGTTAATTCACAACAACGCGAGAAGCATCCCATACCTCATTCATGGGGTGAAAGGGAAATTAAGTTTTTTTTTATACCAAGATAAAACCGTGTTAAAATATAGAAAAAGTGCTAAAAATCCACCTTAAGCTAAAAAAAAATCGTATGGACATTAAATTTTTAATGCAGCCGACTTGACTAAACGAACTTGTTTTTTTTGGGGCTACTTTCACTTGCAGTTCTCAGAATTGAGTCCCAAATCAATATGCTGAAAAATTTTGTACTGTATTATCTATCATATGCCCTTTTTCATTTTTAGATAATATCATTTGGTTCAAAAATTATGATTTTTGCAAGGAAAAAATTCAAACGGAAAGTAATATTTTTGTTAATTTAGTTGAATAAATGCTCTGTGCCAAATGTGTCACTGTTTTACGAGGCCTCCTTATACTATTCGCCTGGATATGTCTTAAGCTACCCCACTGTGCAACGACTTTCTATTTCTTTAGTATTTTCCAAACAACATACATAAAATTAAAATTTCATTCATTTTTTTTGGGAAAACAGTCAGCAATACGATTTTCCAAAAAAAAAATATTATTATTTCAATTTTTTAAAAAATTTTGAGTTTTAATTTTTTTCGAATCTGTTTTTTCTCAAATATTTGCGCTTCCAATTTTTAAACAGTCTTTGATATTTATTTTTTAAATTATAACTTTAATTGTTTTAGTTTCTGTTAAAACTTCATACTTTCTAAGAATTTTTTTTGGCGTAATATTTACTTTTTTTAGAAAATACATCTTTCAAGTTATATATTCTATTTTTAGTTTTTTAAACACGTTTAATTTATTTTAAAAAACGTTTAATTTTGTGAAAATTAAACATTTTTATTTTTTTTTAATAATTTTAAATAATTTTATTATTAATAAAAATAATTTTAAACAAATTTTTTACTATATTTTGAATATTTGTGTTATTATAAGTTGGAGATTTTTTTTGGAGTAATAATAATGTTTTATTTTTCTGTACGCATTATTTTATTATCCCACCACTGAGTTTAAAATTCAATAAATCTTAATACATATATATATCTATATATTATCATATTTCACATCCCATTAAATTTATTACTCATCCTTTTACAGAAATACCCTAGGACGTTTTCTGCCCTACACCACCCTATTCGTGCCCACTATAATGGGTATGCAATTCTGTTGGTTCTTCCCAGCCAAAGTAATGAAACTTTTCACTACGACCACATCACAAGCGGTAAAGTTAACGGCAAATCCGCGTACATACTTCAACTGTTTAATGCTTAAAACTTTCCTTTCAGGTTTTCGAAAGTCTCTTGCATCAATATTCAAATCCCATAACTCGACTCTTACTGAAATCTCGACCCCTGCAAACGTTTCTCTTTATGATAAACAGTGCCATCATTTTACACTACAAACGCTTGAGGGACTACAAGGATTTCTGGTTTATGCAGCCCTATGAAGTAGTTAAAACTGCCGTCATCCCCAAAAATGGACTAGATGAAAATGCCAATTATATAGAGACAAATGAAAAATTCAACGGGAAATGCGTTCACGCCAGCAATATAAGTTGCTTCAAATTTCTAGTGGATGGCATGAGATCATATCTGTGCTATGGTATTCCTTTGGATGTGCTTAGCACACTAATGAGAGGACGAGCGGCAAAGGGTTCTCAAGGTGTTGCACAAGCTCTGTGGAGCAAAGTCAAACAGTTTCGTCCAAATATGACTGCATTCTTTTTATTCTACAGTGGCATTTATAGGGTAAGTTAGCAAAGATATTAAAATGATGTCATTTATGCAACAAAGTGTTTTCTATATTCCTCTTAGTTATCATCTTGTTTACTGCGTAAATATTACGGTCATCTGTCCGTTGATCTCCAGCATATATTGGCCGCTTTTCTAGGTGGCTCCTCATATCTTTTAGTGGACAAAGTCTCTTTCTTTACATTATCTACAGTTATAACCATACAAATAATGTGGCAACAGTTTTGCAAACGGTCAGAGGTGCCTAAGCAACATGATAAGCAGCATGCAGCGAAGCGGAAACCAAATCTAGCTCTACAATTGTTGAGGGATGTACCCTTCTCACGGATAGTCTTTAGTTTAAATATGGCTTATTTGGTGCATAATTTCGTGTTTAACTACGAAGTGTTGAACAGTATCACTCGGGGATTTTTAGATGGCCTAACATCAAATAAGTGAGTAAAATTTTTATAAATTTATTGCTTACAGAGTTAAATAAATAGTTGTGAAAATTTGATGCAAAAAGATTTCCAATAAATCAGATTTTAAAGAACATTCTACAAAATTATGTTCATTAAAGAGGTAAATATACAAATGGAAACTTTGATTGTTAAAAATTGCCTTAAAATTTTAAATCTTGAAAAAAAATCTCACAATTCTCATTAAGGGTGTTCAGTATTCGAGAAAAGCTAAAGAAGATTTAACGAAAATATGAAATTGTCAACTTTAGCAAAGAAAATTAATGCAATAAAAAATTATACACAACACCCATATTTCAAAAAGAGTCCTTGTTTTAAATCACTTTTTTAAACACAAAACTATAATATTTCGATTTTCTTTCATTTCAGAACTAAATTAATTCGAGATGCTATAACAAAGCCCAGCATGGAAGAGCTGCTAGAAACGTGCAGAAGTAACTCTGTAAAGTTGTTACTCTAAATAAAGTTATATTTAGATAAAAAGATATTTTTGCATTTAAATAGGAATAATTTTTATGTACAAATGTATTTAAATAAATTTAGGGGATAGAAAAGAATAAAAAAAAATATGAATTTTTTTTACCACTCTGACGTAACGTTTATAATCAGCAGCCGGCTGGATAGATAGAAAAGTTCAGAGCTTCTTACATTACTTATGGTGCTACCTAAAGACGAACTTGTGGCGGTACAAAAGATATTCAGCCCAATTTTAAATTCTCCATTGGAAGTAATTTTTCCCGGAAATAAAATTCTTAACAGTCAAGGATGGGAAAGAAATTTAAAATATGAAGAAGACAACAGTTTTGCTTCAAGTGTTTTGTTTTGAATAAAAATTTACTAAAAAATAAAAAAAATAACAAGATGTTAAGTACAACCATTTTTGGTACGCCGAATGTACGTTTTGGCACCATAATAGTACTTATTGTTAGAATAATGGATTTTAAAGTGCTATTAAAGTTTATTTTGGTACTTTTTGGTACAATAAGTGTACTTTTAGTATAATAAAATTTTGTACAATAACAGTATTCATGGTGCTATAAAAGTATTTTTTGGTACAATAAAAGTACATTTTGGTACAATAAAATTTGCTATTTGGTACAATAAAAGTACGTTTTGGTACAAAACATTTACTTTTTGGTACAATAATAATAGTTTTTGTTACTATAAAAGTACTTTTTGTTACTATAAAAGTACATTTTGGTACAATAAATGAACTTTTTGTACAATTATAGAATTTATGGATCTATAAAATAATTTTTTAGAAAAAAACACTAAAATTCGTTTCTTTTATCAGTATTACAATAATAATAATTTTTGTTACAATAAAAGTACTTTTTAGTACAATAAATTAACTTTTTGGTGCAACAAAAGTACTTTTTGTTACAAGAAAATTTCCTTTTTGGAAGAATAAAAGTACTTTTTGGTAAATAAAATTTACTGTTTGGTACAGTGAATGTACTTTTTGGTACAAAACATTTATTTTTTGGTACAATAAAAGTACTTTTTACAATAAAGGTACTTATTAGTACAATAAATTTACTTTTGGGACAAAATTTTACTTTTTGGTGCAACAAAAGTACTTTTTGTTACAAAAAAATTTACTTTCTGAAACAACAAAAGTACTTTTTGGTAAAAAAAAATTTACTTTTCCAATTAATGTATTTTTCGGTACAATTAAAGTACTTTTTGGTTCTATAAAAGTACTGTTTGGTACAATAAATGTACAATATGGTACAGTAAAAGTACTTTTGGTACAATAAGTTGTACTATTTGGTAAAATTAATGTATTATTTTGTATAATAAAAGTACTTTTTGGTACAATAAAAATACTTTTTGTAGAATAAAATCACTTTCTGGTGCAATAAAAGTATTTTTTTATACAATAAAAGTACTTTTCATACACCGAAAGTATTTTGTGGTACAATAATTTGTTACAGAAAAAGTACTTTTTGTTACAATAAATGAACTTTTTGGTACAATAAAAGTACTTTCTGGTACAATAAAAGTTATGTGTGTTACCAAAAAAAATATACTTTTTGTTTGCAAAAAAAGTACTTTTTGGTACAAGAAAATTAATTTTTTTGTACAAGAAAATTTATTTTTTGTTTTATAAATGTACTGTTTGGTACAATAAATGTATATTATGGTAAAATAAAAGTACTTTTGGTACAGTAAATTGTACACTTTGGTACAGTTAAATTACTATTTTGTATAATATAATTGGTATACAATAAAATTACTTTTTGGTATAATAAAAACACTTTTTTACAATAAAAATACTTTTTGGTACAATAAATTGTACTTTTTGGTAAAAACAAATTTAGTAATTGGTACAATAAAAGTACATTTTGTACAATATAAGTACTTTGTGGTACAATAAAAGTACTTTCCAGTACAATAAATATATTTTTGGATACAATTATAGTAAACTATAAAAAATAATAACAGGTCTGTGGTCATGAGCTGAGGATTCAGTACGTTGTCGTCACCATCCCGGTATGTGTCACGACTATTGTCTTTAAATACTTAAAATTTTTCAGAAATCCGGTTTCCGGTTTATTCGAAAAATACCTTTCCCTAACAATCCGCTTTTCGAATTTCTGATTTTGTAAAAAAAAAACCGGGTTAACCGGTTTCGTTAAATTTTTCGGAAATTGACAAATAAATCCAAATATAAAATTACATATGAATTAAATATGAAAACATATGAATATCGCTGTCCTAATTCTAAGGTATGATAAGTCAACTTAGCATGTTTTAAATTAATCAGAGCTTTTAAATTCAGTTTGGTTCAATATGATCGATTTAAATCTCATGATGATCAGTTCGTCCAAACAATTATTAGAAAATTTCCTTAAATTTTGTTGATTGTGTTTGATGCACGACAACATTAGTATTATGTCGGTCATATTGTCGTCAAACGAGTGTTTTGACGACAAGTACATACATTTTTCACATTTTGTCTTGAGGACAGCGTTGACGACAAAGTCGTTTATGACGGAACTTCCTATTGGGATAACACTTAATATAGGAGATAAAAGCAATAAAAGTTTTTTCATATGAATATCGAAGGCTTCCCACATATTTCAAGGTAAGACCCCAATCAATTTCAAAATGAGATCGCAACTGTATCTTGGTGGTTTTCCAACTATTGTATGGCCATCATAGACTAAGCACATTCTTGGGTTGGGGCACTTAGTTTAGGAGATAACTGCATTGAAAGCTTTTTTATGAATATCGACGGCTTCCCAGCCATTGGAAGGTGTGATCTCAACTATATTTTTGTGATTTCACAACTATGTATTGTAGTATCACAAATTAAGCTCTTTTTGTGATTGTATGATAAGTTTAGGAGATATCGACAATTGAAAGTTTTTTAAAGTTGAGAGGAAACAGTCATCCAGCCGCATTTTGCAAACAAATTAATGTATTGCATTGTGAAATTTCAAAAGGTCCTTTGAGATTTGCCCAAAGTATATTGAACAACCTTATAAAAATAACCGTTTAACCGACATCAAAAACCCGAAATGAAAATTTTTGAAAAAACCCAGTAGGAAGTGTCTGCAAAACATCCTCAAGGATAGGCGCATGACCATAGTAAATCGTTGATGACACGTAGGGACCGTCCATACAAATCGTCGACGAAATTTTTATACAAGTGTCCGCTTTGTCATGCACGACATGATGAGCGACAATGTCGGTCAAATTGTCGTTGATGCCTAAATAAGCGACATGTCGCCCACACAATCGTGCACGACCTGATGAGCGACAATTTCGGTCAAATTGTCGATACCAGTGCGTAATAATTTTACCGTCACGCACTGCTGTTTACAACAAACTGAACATTTTTTACTTCTACTTTCCTCTCTTCAATTTTTTGTCGTTATTGTCCCGTTACATTGAATTTTTTTGTTTGATGCACGACAACATTAGTATTTTGTCGTTAACCGAGTGTTTTGACGGCAAGTTAAATTTTGTCTTGAGGACAGCGTTGACGACAAAGTCGTGTATGACGATACTTCCTACTGCGAACCAGCATACAGTTTCGGAGAAAAAAACCGGTTAGACGGTTTTCGGTTTTGAACACTCCAGTCACGATTCATTTAAATCTAGTTATTTAAAAAATTGCTATATAAAATAAGGGGGAAAATGATTAGAAACATTATACAAAGTTGAAAGTTCGTATCTATGCTGCTATTGTGCACAGCTATTTTAAGATCAGCCAAAATTAAATAGTACCTATTTAAGTTCATACCTATTACACATAGCCCCTGTATGTCCCCGCATTAGAATCTATCTCTCAACACACCTTTTAACACTATATCACAAACATTATGCAAAACAAACATGCCCGAGCATGATTGATTGTTTTGTGTTTACATTTGACACTTGTTTGACATTATGTCCAATTTGTGTGACATGCTTGAGCCTGCACATGTTATTGTTTACTATCACATATTGCCTCCTGTGTATATTATCATTTGTTTTCGTACGTCCAGAGATACAAGCCAAATGATATTTACGAAATTAAGTTTCATACTCATTGTTTACAACTTTATAGTCGGACCCACAAACGGTAGGTTTTAGGAGTGAACTCCAAAGACAGCAATAACATTTAGATTGTTTTATAAAATTCCTTTTATGAACTTCTATCAGCTTTAGATGCGCCGCCAGCGTATCAATATTATCAAACCACCCGATTTACAATGTCAAAACAATGGTCACCAAAACAACCCGTCGATACCCACCAACCACCTGCGGCTGATACATATCCAGCAACAGCACCGCCGCCTCTTCCCCAACCTGCTGCTTTTTATATATCGCCCATGGCTGTAACGTTACTAAAACCGCCAAAAGTTCAAACACCGCCGACATTAGAACCTCAGCCACAAACAGTGACACATTCAACCAGCGATACCTTCTCGACAGGACATCCATCAAACCATTTCTTCGAGCCCCCCTCTACGTCGGGAGTGTTTCCTAATAAATTGCCTCCTGATGTAGAAGAAATTAGTCCCACGAATTTGCCGCCTGTAAATCCTGCTCCAATGCTCAAACCTAACCCATTTGTTAACAATCTGGGTCACCAGATTAGTTTCTCGACCAAAAATGGCGGCACAGTGGGAGGTGCCACAGGTAGTAGCTCCTTCAACAATTTCCAGGGTAACCAGAGACGAGAAGAGGGTTCATTTTGTCGACGCAGTTTTGACGGACGCAGTGGTTACTGTATTCTGGCCTACCAGTGTTTGCATGTCATACGAGAGTATCGGATCCATGGAACGAAAATCGATATTTGTACCTATCGCAAGAATATACCAGTGATATGTTGCCCTTTGGCTGATAAGCATATAGAGCATCAGCGGATAAGCGCTCAGAGTAAGTGAAAATATTTGTAAAAATAAAATAAAATAAAATAAAATAAAATAAAATAAAATAAAATAAAATAAAATAAAATAAAATAAAATAAAATAAAATAAAATAAAATAAAATAAAATAAAATAAAATAAAATAAAATAAAATAAAATAAAATAAAATAAAATAAAATAAAATAAAATAAAATAAAATAAAATAAAATAAAATAAAATAAAATAAAATAAAATAAAATAAAATAAAATAAAATAAAAGACTTAACAGCATAAAATTAATAACCTTTAAAATTTATAAGATTCATAAAATTGTATATTTTATAAAGTCTATTAGTCAATAATCTAAAATTTTCGTAATTTTGTTAATTTCATTAATAACATATAATATATCTCGCCTTTTCAGAATGTCAAGAATACCATGAGGCCGTTAGAGGCATCAAACTAGGACATCCTCGGACGCTGTCGGGAAAAATGTGTGTAGCCAGTGTACCACTAATTGTAGGTGGCGAAATTACTCGCAAAGAGGAATATCCGCACATGGTAAATATATGCTATCAATTAAAATCTCCAGCAAATAGTTTCTATGTGTATAAAATTTCACACATATATCGCGGAATTGTTTAAAATTGTTGTGGGATCCTTTATTCTAATTTTACTTAATTTTTGCAGGCCGCCCTCGGATGGACACAAAGCGACAAGGAATTGAAGTGGGGTTGCGGTGGCACTTTGGTAAGCGACTTATTTGTTCTGACCGCAGCCCATTGCGCCACATCAGGAGGGTAACACACACGTCAACAAAACATAGTTTAACTTTGTGATCTTTTTTTACAAATTATTTCAGGAAACCTCCCGATATGGTTCGCTTAGGCACTGAAAATCTGAATCGCACTTCAAAGCATCAACAGGATGTTAAAATCTTAATTATTATTTTACATCCTAAATATCGTTCATCTTCATATTATCATGATATAGCCTTGCTGAAGCTTACAAAGCGCGTGCGATTCTCTTCCACCGTACAGCCTGCTTGTCTCTGGCAATTACCTGAAATTGAAATGTCTTCGGCAGTAGCTACTGGCTGGGGCCGTACCGAGTTCTTGGGGCCTAAATCGGATGATTTGCAAAAGGTCGATTTGAATATCATCGATCAGAAGGCTTGCCAGGACATATATCGCAAAGAACGTCGCCTACCGCGTGGCATTATTGACGGTCAGTTTTGTGCCGGCCATTTGGAGGGTGGCAAGGATACGTGCCAGGGTGATTCGGGTGGACCACTTCATGCCGAATTACCCGAATACAATTGTGTGAAATTCGTAATCGGCATTACATCGTTTGGAAAGTTTTGTGCAGCACCCAATGCACCCGGAGTATATACGAAAATTTATTCATATTTGGATTGGATTGAAAAGATTGTATTTCGTAATTGAGTCCATGTATAAAAGAATGCAACAAAGTCTTCCTCATCATCAATGTTAAATGTGTGTGTTAATGTAGTTAATGTTTTCCCCCTCGATGTTAAATGTAAAAATTGACAAATATAGTGTGTAAGATATAAATTTGAAAGCGTTTTAGTGAAGGTAGTATGTTATTCTGGTGTACATGTATGCTGGGAAAACCGTAGGCATCACCAATGTAAGTGTTATATTTGGCTACCTTTAATAGTATGGACGGCTAGAGTATCCGCTTGGAATTAGTAGCTCAACCATATTTTACAGGTATTCATTTTACCTTAGGGATCACAAGCACGAATTTGGTCTGCGCCATTACGAATAGCAGCCACATTTTTTTGTGGCAGCTCTACTTTCGATCTTTACCCAGCGGTAGTAATCCTAAAAATTTGAGAAAATTTATGTTGAGATACACATGATAAATAATTTAAATATTGCTTACTTACCTGAAACCATTCCTCAATTGATTTTAATGATTTCTGAATTGCTTCAGATACAAATTTTGAGAATAAAATAAAAAAAATTAGGGAATAGTGGTTAACAATTACTTCAAACTTAAAAATAGTGAAAAAACACAAAACTTTACGATTTCGAATAAAAAAAAACAGATAGATGTGATAAGTTATCTATATGAATGTATATAACGTTGGAAAGGTTTACGATGTTTTTTACCTAAACCGTTAAGAAAGCAAAATTTAGTTAAGAATTGACCGATTTTTAAGCTCACAAGTAATGAAAGATCCGAAAAACCGGGTTTTGAGGCGTAAGTCAAGATTTTTAGGGTGTTAGGAAACTTTGGTACACAGGATTTTGTTTTACTCGACCAGACCTACAACATGCACTAGGTCACTCCCCAAGTTTCTTCAATTTCGTTTAAATTTTGTAATAATGTGATATTTATACTATTTTCTATAATCGAGCCATTAAGACTATTTATCGTTATTATTTTATAAATTTTTTTAAAAATTTTGTGATTTATACGAATGTTATAATAATTAAAAATTATAAGTTATAAGATTTTTTTATGATTTTAAATAACATTGTATTAATTTCATTTAGAATCGCTGTCTAAATGCTTCATCTGTGTTTGTATGTATGTATGTATGTATATAAAAAATAAACTTCTCTGATACTAAGTAATCCACACAAGTCACCATTTAAATTGTATCACTTCTATAACGGTTTTCCTTTTCAACTACATACTTCCCTGGTAAATCATGCAAAATCATACGGCTGCCGGCCCTTTTTGCTCCCTCTCTTTTTCTGTCTCTCTCTATGATTGTGCAGACTAATTTAAATACAGCCCTGTCCCACCTGTTTTTCCCTTTCTCATCTCTTACACTTGTCATACATGTTGCTAGTGCTCTTGCAGTCAGTCCAATCAGAAGACGATCGTTGTTATTAGTGCTTAACAATTTCTGCCGGTCGGATGTTGTTGTGTATTAGTCTGTGTCCGGTTTTGTACAACAATACGCGAAGTTTTCTGTATAAATGTTAATTTAACTAAACTGTAATTTTTTATGAAAATCTTCAAATATCTGTAATATTTAGTTTTAAATACGTGGAAACAAGTGCCATTCGTAGTGTCATACTAATCTTAGCGGTATAACTTGCACATAAGTGCATGCATCGACTTGTTCTTTACTGAGCACCCCCTCTAAGTCACAGTGTAGTTTGTTTACTTACTCAATTTGTTTATAACAAAGACGACAGTTGAAGCAACTGCCAAAAGGTTTTAAAAATCAATGCAATATAAAGTGGATGGTAGGACAATTAAAGAAGTCTTGTTAATTTACCTGTAAATTTCATCATTATTTACTTGGTTGGCAGGTAAAGTTTTCGTTGTCGTTGATTTGCGAATTTCATCACAATCCACAACGGCAGGACGTAGGGTCCAAAACAAACATCAGCGACAGCAACTCCAACCGCCTCAGCTCCAGCAGCAACATCCACCAAAACTGCTAAACGTATACATCTCCAGCGGCAGCGACGGGCAGGACGGCGGTGGTGGTGTACAGCTGGCTTTCAGCCGTGCTCGTTGCCGTAGGATCGCAAGATGATTCAAAAGGGGGATGATCTTATCAATGGAGGCGGCAATCAACAGCAGTATTTTTTGTATCATCAAAATATTGTCAATAGCCAGAGATTTGCGAATGACGGGAGCCAATTAGTCCAGGCCATGAGGTAAGTGCTGTACATGTGCATGTTTGTGGTAATTTAGGATGCTGGGACGCTGCATGAGCCATTTTGTCTTTTTGTTCCAGTTTCGATGATGATTTGCTCTCTCAGGGCGAAAGCACGCTTCCCTCCATAGAAACGGTTCTACCTCACTATGCCATAGCCATACCCACTCCACCACCATCTCTACCTTCTCCTTCTGTTAACATAGCAAGTAACTCCACCACCACTGCGGCTGCTACTAATCATAATGTCACAACGCATCAGTTTCAACTACAACATCTAACCCCCCAATACTATGAGACCTCAGGGGCCAACACCAACCTTCAACAGCAACCAGTTGCTGCCGCTGCTTTTCACTCAACATCATCGGCTGCGGTTCACTTGAATCATATGCTCAACACCAATGAAGGCGGTTCCAACATAGCATCCACAACTGGTGGCCAGCTGTTTGTGGATTATAACAAGTAAGTGTTTTGATGTTGTTGCTTTTTCACAATTTATTTGTTTTGCTTTTTTCGTTCGTATTCTGTTATGTTTTGCTTATTGATTTATTATCATCACATTATATTCCTTCTTTTCGTTTGACATCAACTGTTGCGTGTTGATGTTTATGTGTTGTTTTTGTTATTTTATTTACATTTTGTATTTGATAGGGTTGTATTTCGAAGTAGCGTAAGTGTGCACACATTTTATATTGTGTACAGATACAATTATAATGAGGTTTCGTACTATCCCCCTTATTATGTATGTCGTAGTCACGTCGAATCTTTGTCGTTTTTCAAATATGGCATAGTTGATGCCGTTTGTAAGATTGTAATACGACTGTCCTTGCTCTTATTATGTTTATCCTCATCAGAAGATGTAAAATTCGCAACACAAAACATTTCTGTTGATTATTACCAATTTATTCAAATAAAAAAAAAAATAATCGAATGTTGTCGAAAGTCGAAAGTAATAAGGGGGATTCTATAATCGAGCCATTTGGATATAATCAAGTTAAACCTGAACAACCTATTTTAACGTCATCGATTCGAAAAACAGGAGTAAAAATCAATAAAATCTTTAATTGTATCTTATCGGGAGAGGTTTGGAAAGATGACAAAACCAAGATCACAGTTGGCGCCCATTGGGCCTAGGGAGCCTTAAATAAGGCCCATTATCGTATAATTACCCTCTATGTGTGGGGTATTAAATTAAAGATATAATAAGCACGATTCCAACTAGCGTGTGGTATCATATTGAATTATTAAAATGTTTAAATTTAAAAAAAAAATCTTTAAAGGTGCTATTAAAACGGATTTGTTTAAAAGCAACATAAATAGTGGAATAACTAACCTTTTTTAAAATAATTGAACTATTTTTATTATCCAAATTTAATAGAAAATGTCACCTGAATTTTTCTAACAAAAGGTTTTTTTTGATTAGCGCGATTTTTTTATTTATTAAATTTACTAAAAATATAATTAATTTAAAATTCAAAATGAAATGAAAATAATAGCCCTGGGTAGTAATTGACTTCTAGGGTTATATGCATTTAAGGGTTTAGGAAACGGACTTTAATTTCATTATTATTTAAATTTTATATGTGTATTTGTAAATTTTTATAAGTAAAAAAAAATTTAAAAAATATATAAAATTAATTAGAAATAAAACCAAACACTCCAAAACAAAATTTTTAATTTCAGTGAAAATAAAAAATCTTAACAAAACTGTATTACTAAATAAATACGCTAAAAGTTCAAAGTAAAATAAATGCATTTAAGGTTTAGGGAAACGAATAATTTAATTTTATTATTATTTCTTCTTTATATTAAACTAGTGGGCCTGGCAATGCTTCGCTATTGCATATTATTTAAAAAAAAGTATGCGTAAAAGTGAGCGTGGTCGAAAAAAGAACCCTATAAGTCATGCCAGATTCCCAGTTAAATGCTGTGAAAATTTCAGGAAGATCGGTCCAGAGGTTTTTTCTCCCATAGGGTACAAACAAACAAATAAATAAATAAACAAACACACATTCCATTTTATATATATAGATATATATATGAATTAGTGAATTTTTATAAGCATAAGTACAAATTAAATAAGTAGATCTAAAAAATTCGTTAGAAATAATACAAAAAATTAAAAAAACAACAAATTACAATAAAAATAAAAAGTCTAAACAAAAATCTACAACTAAATTAGTATGTTAAAAGTTCGAAGTAAAATAAAAAATAGTATTATCCAATTTTCCTTAAAAATTTTATGAAATTAAAATTATTTTTTTATTCTTAACATTACTAATAATAAAAAAATTTTGACGATAAGTACAAAAAAAATACGTAAAAAAACTCGCAATCAGTTAGAAAAAAATATAATCATTAAAATACAAAACATCCAAAAATATAAAATTACAATTACAAAATTAAAAAAATCTATACTGAACTATATAACATTAAACCGAAAGTTCCAATAAAAAAAAGGAGATTCGTTTGTCTTATCCTTTTTATTTTTTTAAAATAACTCCTAATTTTTTGTAAATTTAATTTTTAAATTGCGATACAAATAAAAAAAAATAAAAATAATTTAAATTATTTTTAAAAAATAACTCCTAAATTTAATTTTAAACTTTAAATTGCGATAAAAATAAACAAAAATAAAAAAATTTTAATTATTCTTTTATTTCTTAAAATTACTAAAAATAATACATTTACAATAAAACTCGAAGCAAAGTAATTACTACAAAGTGTTATCAAAATTTAAAAAAAAAAAAACAGTTTTATAAGAAAAAATATTCATTACTTGTACTAGAAAACAAAAACGAAAAAGAATTACTTTATTATTAAACGTTCATAAAAAATTATAACAATAAATTAAAAAAGAAAATACATAAAAAACTCGCAAATAGATAGAAAAAAATATAATCATTAAAATACAAAACATTCCAAAAAAAATATATAAAATTACAACTAAAATAAAAACGCCTAGTGAACTACATAACAAATAAACAAAAAGTTCCAATTAAAAAAAGAAAGAGATTCGTTTGCTTTTCCAATTTTTTTTTTTAAAATTAATCCAAATTTTTTTTTAAAAATTAATCCAAATTTTTGGTAAATTTATTTTTTATTTTAAAATTTTGATAAAAATAAAAAAAAATATTTATCACAAAATGTTATTAAAATTAAAAAAAAAACTTATTAAAATATATTTATTACTTGAATTAGAAAACAAAAATTAAAAAGAATTACTTTATTATTAAACATTCATAAAAAATTATGACAATAAAAAACTCGCAAATAGGTAGAAAAAATATAATCATTAAAATACCAAACATTAAAAAAAATATATATAAAATTACAATTAAAATAAAAACATCTAGTGAACTACATAACAAATAAACAAAAGGTTCCAATTCAAAAAAAAAATAAAGAGATTCGTTTTTTTTCCAATTTTTTTTTTTTAAAAATTACTCCTAATTTTTGGTAAATTTATTTTTTATTTTAAAATTGCAATAAAAATAAAAAATTTTTTTTTTTATTTCTTAAAATTTCTAAAAATTGATACATTTACAATAAAAATCAAAGCAAGATAATTATCACAAAATGTTATAAAAATTAAAAAAAACACTTGTTAAAATATATTCATTACTTAGAAAACAAAAAACAATTACTTTATTATTAAAAATTCATTATAAATTATAACTATAAGTACAAAAAAAATCATAAAAAACTTACGAACAAGACGAAAAAATTTAATCATTAAAAACTTAAAAAAAATATATAAAGAAAATATAAAAAAAAATTAAAAATAAATATATAAAATTACCTACATTAAAAATAATAACTATAAGTACAAAAAAAATCATAAAAAACTTGCGAACAAGACGAAAAAATTTAATCATTAAAAACATAAAAAAAAATATATAAAGAAAATATAAAAAAAATTAAAAAAAAATATATAAAATTACCTACATTAAAAAAAAAACATCTAAACAAAACTAAAATACATAATAAATAAAAATTAAGATCCAATTAAAAAATTTTTTTTTTAAATTAAAAAAAAACAAATTTTTTTTTAATAACTTTTTCCAAGATTTATGTTTTAAATCTCCGAACCACAAAAACATTTATTTACAAAATTGTGTCAAATCCGCCACAGAATTAAAATATGGCATGACTTGGGGACACGTCTTCCCGTGTGCCGGTTACAAAAAATTTAAATTTTACCTCAAAATATTATTGAAAATATAATGTGTATCAATAAAGACAAATATTATTTTTCAAAAAAGTATAACATCAATTTAAAGAAAACCTTTGGGTTCTTTTCCTATCGCTCACTGAAAATTATTGAGACTAAACAATTGTTAAAAATGGCTCGTTTTTTTAAATGTCATTCAAAGTTTTCAAAAATTTCATTAATATAAAAACAAACTAATTTGTAGAAAATTTATATTGTTTTAAAAAATAAAACCTGAGATCAAAATAAATAATACTTTTTTTATATATATTTTTTTATCGTTAGCTTCACTGCGCAATTTTTTGTAATGTTTGCAGTTTTTGTTAGGTAATATCGGTAGGTTTATTTGTTTGATACGATTTGTAAAATATAAGGCTGAAGTGCAGGTTTGGGTTGTATGATGATACTCAAATAAAAAATATTTTCGAATCCAAAGTTGAATTTTTTAAGCTTCTACGATTCTTTTTTATAACTATTTTTGTTGGGTTACTATAGAAAATTTTAAGTCAAGTGATATTAAAAATATAACATTTATGTCTGTAAATTCAAACTATAGAATATTAATGATCATACTGAACGCATTTAAAATAAAATAAAACAATTTTGCTTCCGGCGCATTGTGCTTTGTCCCCGATTTCTGGCCTATTTTGTTTAATTTTTTTTATTAAAAAACTGACGGAATAGTGTCTATGGGTCATACAATTTACACCAATGGATTAGTTTTAATAATATCTGTATTTGGGTCTCTAGGGTCCCAAAAGCACCGCATGTTCTTAAAAAGTACAGCTTTGGAATCGTCTCGAAAATATCTTTCATTTGAGTACCCACACATAGGGGGCCATCATAGATCCCAAGGGACGTATTTTTTGGGGCATATTTTTCTTTTCTTTGGCATATTTTTTTTTTCTTTTTTTGGCTCCCGCCCCATTTTCTGCACTTTTTCCAAATTTAAATTTATGAAATGCATTTAAAAACACCTTCAGTTTAAAACACCTTACGAATACTCTTCTAATCAATTCTATTCCCTATGGACCTATTGTTGTTCTCAAATCAAAACAATACTACGTTGCAGTGCAACTCTGCCAAGGAAACAACGAAAAATACACAGACGCACAACAACAACGTCGTTCTTCATTTTAACTTTTTCGACTACTTCAATTTGTCCGATACTTGATAATAATTGTGCTATTTATTGTGTTTTAATTCATTACATTTTATTGATTTAATTTTAATTATACAATTGTTTCGTTTAATATTATTTTAACAATTGACAACTAACAAAGTAAACATTACAAAAAAAGCAAAAAAGAAAATCACAGAAATGCGTAGGAAATACATTCGCAATGTAAACAAAATTGACGAAGCACAAAAGTGAGTGTCGTTATGATGGAGCTATGTATAACTATGAGATTTTCTAAATAATATACACACATGCTATCAATTGCGAGCTATAAACAATAAGAAATGGACATTTGTGCAACTTAATTCCAACGTCCCTGATGTCGCGGTGTTTTCCGAATAATGACACAATGTTTCAGCTGTTTCCAGTGGCTGGTGCAACGAATTTGGGGGAACGTATGCATGTAGTTAAACTGCGTCGCATCTATATTAGATGTTTATAAAAGCTCTCATTATTAAGTACCGTGGCCAACCAAATGAATGCAAAACATTGAAGGATCCACTGTCAACATTACATGCGGACAAGGACACCACTGTCTGGGACACATGAATTTATGTGTCTCCCCAATATAGACACCATCGAATACAACACCAACTTATGTTGTGTATCTTTTTGGTGTTCCTGCTGCAATATACTGGACTTCTCGCAAAGGTGATTCTCGTATTCAGATGTATCCAGATGTGATCCTCAGTGTGTAGTTGTATATCGTGTGTATTAAACCTCACCATTAAGATTTCGAGCTTGGTACATTTTGGTGTACCCCACCAACTGAGATGTTAGATTCCGCACCTACTTCTTAGTCCAAGACATTGTTTTAACAACTGGAGGATATACGAGCAGGCATGCAATCCAATTACCTTACGATCACTTAGCAACTTAATTTTTTCCTTATAAATATTATGTAACAGGTCAATGATTGTTAGAAGTTATGATTAGCTTAACGGCCAAAATGTCTCCATGAGATGGCGCTAGCGTTGATTTTTGCGATGTTGATTCTTAAAAACTTCTGTGACGGCATTCAACAAGTGCCAAAAGGAATCATGCTGAATCTTTTTAATGTTGGCTGAAATACATTAATAGTATTTTATATTATTGCTTAGTGTCTCAACCGGGAATTGATCTAAGGTCCTTTATATTAAAAATAAAAGCTGCTTCCAGTGAGCTTTCGAAGGCCAACAGTTCATGAAGTAAGCAGTGAAACTGCCGACTTCGGCTAAGAGAACGCTTAACCAAACGTTTTTCTACTTGTCTCGTTATATTCACTATTGATGGGAAGGAACATGATAACACAACTGCAGAAAATCATCAGGCACCCAGCTTAATTTGTAAGCGTTTTCCCTTTGTTATTGTGCAATATGAATTGTAGTGGATGTAAATATGATCAAGTGATTTTAGCTGAAACAATTTGAAAAGGAGTTTGAGGGTCGATTTGGTCTAGATCTGATCTTGATTAAGAATGATAACGCTGTACGACAAAAAATAACTGGGAAATTATGTAATTTTTCTGGTAGATGTTGCTGAGTACCCGTTGTTTTTACTTGTATTTCAAGATTTTGGAGGTGTTTGACATCAGTATCAATTCTCAGGTATTTCGACTTTATTCTTTTTTTTTGTATCACTATGTAATCAAGGGGATGTAAGTCATAAAATACAGCTTTCGATTGGTTTAACTTGGTGAATCCAGTGTGATTTTTATCGACTTTTTCTCAAGCCGATACACATGCCTCTACGCAGAGACACCTGAGCAGTGGGGTACCATAGCACCCGCTATGGTACAACGGCTTATGTGAGCGCCAAAAAAACTGGCGGTTGTGCATGTCCCTCACCACCTTGTATATCAATAGTATCAATTCTCAGGTATTTCGACTTGTTTCACTGTGTAATCTTTTAGATCAGATTTCTAATCGGATTTCTATTTTGCATCTTATCTTACAATCGTGCAATTCAACTTAGCTGAACTAATTTGTCTATTGTAGTTAACCAGGTCTGACTTTAAGATTGGTCATAGTGAGTTTCTTTCAACAATTAATTCCTCTTACGGAATCTCTTGTGTGTCTTATTGAATAAATCCTCTATCATATACAGTTGATATTTTATAGGTGAATGTATGCAAAATTGTTTAAACGGAAGGAGATAAGAGATAAGATTTATTCATTTCTTTAAGCACAGTTTTTCATATCGAACTCTATGAAAACCTTTCCCTATACCACTTTACACAAATACCTTTTATCAATATGTAGTTGGCACTTATACGCTATCAAAATCGATTTTTGTCTGCTGGTTAGGCATATTCGTCTGAAGAAATAATAAACTCTTATCTGGAGACAACAGCTGGTTATGTTTTACTATTGAGTTCATAAATGGGCTATATACACCAACATGTTACAACAATGCGTTTATACATGGACTTTTGGAACCAAACTATGTTTTTATATTTAGTTACGTAGTGTTGTGTCACGTTGGTCTAAACAGCCCTTAAAAGTGTTTACATATTAACACAATATTACAATTAAACTATCGATGAACAATAGATCTAATGGAACTTTTTCAATGGAAGAAGAATTTCAAGAAACTCAATCTAATTTAAATGTTGATATGGATGATGACAATATTGTGAAACATGTCGTGATAGCGAAATCAACGTATAAGATTGACAGTCGACATGCCAATAACACTGAAAGGTAAGAAGACTTGCATATTATTTTGTGATTAATATTAAATAATATTATGAGTTGTGGAGTGATGGCCGAAATAATGAACTATTGAATAACTTAATGCATTTTATTATTTATTTCAATAACCTACCTTAAGAAAATCGACAGCAAGAAAAAGAAAATGATTTTTTTAAACTTGCATATCAAGAAATAAATTTTGAATAGGATTCATAGCTATAGAGATTATTCTGCGCAAATTGCAACGGTGCGAGTTCAAGGATATTTATTTTGTATTTTATTTAATATTTCGGAGTTTGTCGATGATCGCCTTTAGAAATTGATGTATCGACTAAGAATGAAGCGTTTAAAATATTGTTTTATAAAGTATTTTGTTAATATAATATGCAAATAAAAAATAAAATAAAAAAAAATTAGGAAATTATGGTAAATAGTATAACAGCCTAAGCCACGATGTCGAACTTTAACTTTCGCTTTAACTTTCGCTTATTTTCTATACATATTACAGCTGTTTAGCGCATAAAAACCAAGCAAAAAACGTTCCACATCGTGGCCTAGGCTGTACGTTTTTCAAGAGTAACATTAAATAAGCAGTAAGCTAGTTAAATTATACAATTTATTTAGTCAACGTAAAAATAACTTAACATTTTATATCAAACTTAATATTCTGGTTTTCTTATTTTTTCGTTTCAGCTATCAGGTGACAAAGAAAGAACAAAAACATGATGATTCGATTTATATCTCAGATGCTTCTACTGTGGATGCTGATGAAAATTTGTAAGTATTGATATACTTTTACATAAAATTTTATCCTCCGAGTATTAACTATTGGTGATATTTCAGAGATGAGCAGTATGCCTATTTGTCAAATCTTAATGTAAGTATGATTTTATTATAAACATTTTAATATTTTAAACTTATAATTGTGTTTTCTCTTTATAGTCTGATAATTTAATGAAATACAGTCAGGTAAGTGACATTTTTGAATAATTTTATTAATTTAATCATTTGTCAGCAGAAATGCTATAAGTAATAACAATAAGGGTTTCACTAATTTGTAAATTAAATAAAATAACAAGCGGCGCAATGATGTAATGGATGTATTTCCAAAGGTTGGGGAAGAAATAAGAAACCAATTGAATATTAGTGTTATGTTGCTATTGTAAAATGCGTTTATTAGTGTTTCCTTCGTATAAAGGATTTAGGTGTACAAATGTTTGTACGTTGAAAGGGTCGTAGAGCCTTTTATAAAATGTAGGTAGGATGGAGCCGTAGATGCTCTTCGTAGGAAAGTTCGTATATAACTTGTCAATTGCTGGATCTAAACTAAGATGAAGAAGTTGGCGCCGATATTGTTATCGACATTAGCGTTAAACAATCTGTCTGATAACACAACAAAGTTGACACAAAAAGGAGTTGTATAACATATTGTATTTAGTGATAGTACAAGGTGTTGTATATCGTACTGTGGGCATGAAAACGGACGTTTAGACTTAAACAACAAGAATAATAAAAACGTTTAATTTGTAAAAAATTTTAATTTTTAACTTTTGTAGCGCTTGCAAAGTTGAGATTTAAAGTTTAAAGATCGTTAAATTAATAAAAAAAAAATAAAATGAAAAATTGTGAAATTATTACATGACACAAACAATTAGCAGTATATAAACAGATTTTCTTGCTTCCTCATGAAATCCATTAGGACCCGCTGACAAGCTCTCCATACTCCTCCTTATGACCTCGTCTTAATACTTTCCAACATATCCATCATAAGATTTTCTTTTGTCATATTTTCTTCATGACGTCCAAATACGCAGGCGAATGTTATTAAAGCCACCAAATTTATAATACAAGCGAAAATTAGTAAACCAGTTGCTATCACTAAACATTTGTCACATATTGTACGCTTATGCCAAGGCCAATAATACGATTCTTGCGAATTTACTAATGATTCAGGATCAATAGGCATTTTTTTATATTTGATGTGATGTTTTCTTTTTGACTTAAAATTTTGTTGCTTAGAAATTGACAACGTTTATGCAATTTCATTAAATTTCCATTTTTTGTTTTGTTTATTTCAATGAGAATCTCAAAGTCAAATCACTTTGTATTAAAATCAATAGAAAACTGGTTACTGCCGACAAGACCTGAAGTGAGAAAATATGAATGAATAAATATTTTGTGTACATATTATAAGTACTCACATCGTGAAGCAAGTTCATGTTTATCTCTATTAGACCCATTGGTTGTATCTTAAATTGCTGCACAAAGATTTGTAAGGAAAACCTCTCCACTGATTGGCGAAAACGTATATCACAGTTATTTAGTTGAATTCGCTTAAGAATCAAAGAAGTTTCGCGTATCTAAAAAAGAGGATTTTGGTAAAGTAAAAATAACCACAGAATACTATTATGATAGGGATTGTAGGGACTCTAACTGTTGTGTGTACACTACAGATAGAGTAGTACAGTCGTAGATTTATTTTGAGTAAAGTTCTAAAACGTGTTTTACATTTGCCTACAAACTTATTCCAAACGCAAAAAAACCTGCCCTCTCTTTCGTCTTACCTGTTCCAAACACTTATTTGCCTCCATACTATAGAAAGCTATCTCAGCTATCGATAGCCCCAATAAAATGCCACTGGTGAATGCATCGAAAACATCATAAGTCTCGTTGCTAATAAACGTGTCGGCCAGGGCATAATACTGCTTGAAGAATCCCACTGTTATGCCAAAGAGATTGCTGAGTAGCGCCATCAATAGGGGCACAGCTCCAATTTGCATGTACTCCAAACTATACAAACATATCTCGGAATATTTCACTGCTAACTCATCTAATATATCGGACAAATCACAAAATATTTGCATGCGTTGAAATGGTTTATGCAATATCGTCTGTTTAACATCTTGATAGAAATTCGCTTTTTGCTCCACATCTGTTAAACGTTCGTTTAAAGCTATTGTAAACTGGTTACACAAAACAAAAGAGCCAAAAACACAGTTGGGCACAACATTCGTCACAACAATCGGATAGAGGGTATAAAACGACTGCCATATGTTATAATCGCCTCCTTTATGGAACTCTCTAAATATAAAAACCAATTCAATGGTCAAGGGGAATATTACGATCTTTACCAACATTATGATCGTTGAAAACTTTACCACTCCAGCTTTGATATCAAAATATCGTATGCTATCAAAGAATGGAACTCTTTTGAAAAAATGTAAAACCGCATTGGTTTGATAAAATTGACTACCGTAGTTAATTACAGCTCCTGCAAGGTTTATGTAATAATATATCTTTGAGGTGTTATACAATTCCAATTGACCAGCTACATATTCTTCATATGTCTTTCTGGCATAGATAACGGTTACAGCAGCTACCACACTAAGACAATAGGCTAGTAGCAGTCGACTAGTGTAAAATTGATTGCGACGAAAGGAGTACATGTTGCCAGACAAACCACACGAACAGACTATAACAGTGATGAGGCCAATAATAGCTTTTACTGTTTGAATTTTAGTTAAATTCAAGCACATTTTTGTTTGATATAGTTTGTTTAATTTTCCAATAATAAAATATGCGAGCGTAGGGTTCGACTGTGTATTTTTAACTAACTAAGCACATGTCTATCTATCTTTCCAATGAATACTTTTATTTGGAAACAAAGTTCTGTAGTTAATTGTTGTTTAATTGCCCGGAAAAATCAATTACACAATAATCTACTAGATATGAAGCTAAGCATAATTGATAATATCATGGGAACTTCTCAAAACGAAATGGGCTAATGTAACTGTTATCTTTGATAGCTCCTGACAAATCATGTTATTTTTTGTATTGACCCATCTTTTGGAAAATATGTATGTTTGTGTATTTTAGGTTTGCTGGAAAATTCAGACTGTACTAAAGTTTTGCAAATTTATCCTTTTTCATTTAGTTTTACTTGTAAGTAATCTATAAAAACTACACCATTTCCAATAAAAGTTCAATAAAATCAATTGAAACTCAAATATTCATATATAAAATACATCAATTGCAATTAAAATTTTCCATATGAAATTCAAAACTTGTCAGATGATATTCAAAGTTTAATATTCAGTAATTATCTACGTAAAATTAACTGTTCAGAATATCGATGTCTAGTAACGCGGGAACTTATGCGGACTTTCAACAGTTGTCCGTCGATTACTGACATAGAATAGCTGGATAGGGAAATGACGAGGATACTGCATGCCTTTTTAAGAAGTCATGTCCTATTACTGTCCCAAGGGAAAAATCTCAGCCACTGTGGTGGAATGAAGAGCTGAGAGATAAACGGAAGAACACGAGTAAGCTATTCAACATTGCCAAACGGTCTAAGGAACAAACCGATTGGGACGCATATCGCATAAGTTTCAACGAATACAAAAGCGGGCTGAGTGGTCTTCATGGGTCAATTTCTGTGAAGGCATTGAGGGCGTTAATGCGGCCTCGCTTTTTAGGTGATTACTCTTAAAGGACCCTAAAGTACTCGGATGTGTTCAGAAACCAAACGGTGACTGCACTGAGTCCGCAGAGGACGCACTGGAACTTTTGATGAGTATACACTTCCCGGAATGGGAAAATGTTGGGATGCAGTGAAGTGCGAAATGCCGGATTCAGTATACAGAACCTTAGTAAACGACGTGATAAGTGAGGAAAAAATTTAACGGGCTTTGAATACCTTTAAACCCTACAAGTCTCGAGGGCTGGACGAAATTTATCCGGCTATGTTACAGCAGATATCTTCCGTCATTGCAGTTTTTAGTTTTCCTACCCATACTATAGACCTATTAGCCTATGATCGTTTCTTTTAAAGACATTGGAGATGCTAATTGATTTGCACTTGAGACGGAACCTGGAAATGGCTTATAAAGACTAGCGGCATTCCTAGACATCGAAGGCGTCTTCAATAATGTAACATCCACAGCCATAATTGAAGCAGTATGGGCGACTGGAATATCTCTTTTGCTTAGTAACTGGATTGATTTGGATAGGAAACTTAACTGGAGACGCAATACGAAGGAAAGGATGAAGAAAGGATTAAATGCCCTATACGCCTGTCGGAACTCTGTAGGAAAAAGCTAGTGGTAGTGCGTCCCATAGTAACTTACGCGGCTGCCTTGTTTGGTGGAGGGTTTTGAATAAAGTAAGCTAATGCTGATAAGTAGTGTACAGCGAATGGAATCACTGTGTATAACAGGTGCTAGACGAAGGACACCGCAAGCGGCACTGGACGTGATATTGAACCTAAAGATCCTGCGGTACTATGCACTAGCTGTAGCGGCTTAAAGTGCAATAAGGTTACGATAAGCAGGCCTTTGGCGGCAATCGGAGTCGGCTCAAGCATTAATACTGTTATGGTTCAGCAGACATGGATGCAATGGAGGACTCCACAAAGAAACGGACTATATGGTTCTATTGTTGGATTTTACATCATGCCCGGAAATAGTGATCCCTGATAGAAAGCTTCCTTGCCCTTCATGGAGCTTTCCGTCTTCACCGATCGTTCTAAAATATAAATTGGAACAAGATCAGATATCTTTAGTGAGGATCTCTATTACAGGCAACTTTTCCGATTGGATGAAGATTTTAGTTTGTTCCAGGCGCAGATCTTCGCTATTATGAGAAATTTGAAGGAGAATTTCAAAGGTCATAAAGTCGAGATAAATGCAAAGATGTAGGACGGCGCTCTCAAAACAGCCAAAAAAAATAGTTGTTGTTGTAACATCTGCTAGCTGGGGTGATAATTCTGCCGATGCCGATTTTATAAATCATTTTCCCTTTTCCTTGATCCTTGCTCAATCTGGATGTTTGTAGTGGAAGCATCTCGGATGAGTTTTGTTTTCGAGGCCGGCACCTTCGGATTGCTAGTCTACGTCGCTTCCACTGAGCTATCGAAGGCCACGCCGAAAAATAGTGTTTGACTCTGCTGAATCTCCTGACACAGTGAAATTTTAGGAAACGATTAGCGGATGAACTGGCGCGGTGGATAGATCAGTGCGACCACCATTGTGTCATATATACGGATTTGTGACCCGTCACATCGAACGGCTGGCAAATACATCCAGGGAATATCGCAACGACTGTGTGGTATCACGGGATATTGGACCAGGACTAAATGGAAGACGAACCAGCTCACTATTGGAACTGGACAGGAGGTCCGTAAGACGATTAATTGGAGTAACTATGGGACACTGTGACGTCAGAGCATTTACATCCAACTGGGAGACAGGAGAATTATTTGCGGCGATGAGGAGAAAATTGAGACTATAGAGCATTTGTTATGCCATTGCCTAGCTTTTCATAGAAGAAGGAAGCAATTCCTCGGGAAATGGTTCTTTGATATTCTTACCGAATTGTCGTCATGTAACATGGAGAATCTGGTGAATGCTTTGATGTTGGCTTAAGGGCAGAGGACCATAGTGTCCCCACGTAATCTCACTACCTGTATATATTAAGTTGAAAGAGAGAACACACCGGAATTATTTTTAAGCACTTTTTCTCTCTTCCCCTGTACTATTTTTGTGAGTGTTGTAATGACATTGTATTGAGCTGTGTCATTACATGTCCTCAACCTAAACCTTCAGTTATTATCAATTGAAGCATAGCCGCTAATAAAGTTTCAAAGGTAATTTTTAGCAAAAACTGTTTTTCCAGATTATGGTTTACATGATTCTTTCGCATTGTACAAACTCTTCAATAATTTCAAAACTCTTCAATTAATATTTTTCGTATTTCAAATGAAAAATTTAAATTTCAGTTGATAATTTTTTTTTAATTTAAAATATGGTTTTTAAATATCAATTAACAATTTTAGAATTCCAATTGATGAAGTTTGAACTTCAATTTACAAATTTTGAGTTATAATAGACGCATTTTAAATTTCAATTGACGATTTTTTCATTTCAGTTGACGATTTATTCATTTCAATTGACTGTTTTTGAATTACAATTGAAACATTTCGCATTTAAAATATGAAATTTCTATTAATAATATTGTGTTGCAAGTTAAATTTTTGAATATCAAGAGTTTAGAATTTCAAATGTAATGTTTAAAAATCATATACAATTTCTTCATATCATTTAATTTTCCTTTCTTTGAATTTTCATTAGAAATGGTGTAGTATTACAACTACATGTCAACATGAACTTACTTACCTTTTCTAAGCATTCATTTGCCACAAATGCCTGCAAGGCTATGTCCAAAAACGATATCACGAGAAAAACCCCATTGGTTAGGGCATCAAAAACATCATAGCTCTCTTCGTTGATGAGCGTATCGGCAATAGCATAGTATTGTTGAAAGAATCCAGCTGTAATGCCTAGCAGATTACACAGCAACGATGCATATATAGGTAGAGCACATAGCTGGGTATACTTCAAAGTGTATAAACATATAAGAGAATATTTTTCCGATAACTCATCCAATTTGTCAGATAAATCACAAAATAGTTGCATGCGATAGAAAGCTTTATGTAACGCCATTTGTTTAGCGTTTTGCAGGAAATTCGCCTTTTGTTCAATAGTTGCTAGCAGTACATTCATTGCCGCTGTACATTCTCGACACACTATAAAAGCACCAAATACACAATTGGGTAGAAAGTTGGCTGCCACCATGGGATATAGAATGTATAAAGTTGTCCAGATATTCGCGCTTGTTCCCTGTCGCATTTCTCTTAATATCAAATTAATTTCAATGACAATTGGAAATAGTATTGCTTTGGCAAATACAAAAAATCCCCGTGTTCTTACAATATCTTTACTTATATTAAAATATTTGATAGTATCAAAAAAGGGTATACTGTTGTAAAAATTTCTTATCGATATAGTTTGGCAGAGCTGCGAAAAATAGTTAACCAAAGCAGCCGCAATATTCATATAATAGAATAAATTTACGGCATTTTTTAAATCCAATCCATTGGATGTAAGATCCTCTTTTGTTTTTCTTACATAGAATACAGAAACGGCTGTAATAACAAGAACGCTCCAGAGGACAAGTAATGGATTAATGTAAAAACGTTTTCGACGAAATGAGTAAAAATTGGCAAATAATCCTGTGATGCAAAGGACGACAGTAAGAAGTCCCACCAGTAACTTGACATGTAGTACTTTGTCCATTGTTGACGATGGTTTAGTTGTTATTTTAATTGCTTTTAACTCTTATTTTATCGCCCTTACAGTTGTTTAGTTTGCGTTTACTTATTTTACCACAAAACAAATTTCGAAATTAGATGTCCTGCATATTTTTGAATCAATATCTGTTGTGACCTTGCGCATGATTCCTTTGCGCGCGGTTATTTTATGGCTGTTAATTGTGGTTTAATTACTCAGATTGTGATATCAATCATTGTAAGATAATATCAAGGGATGAACCAATTGAGACGTCTGAGAGAGAAATTTGTGTGGCGGGTAAATTTTGTTATTTCTGTTAGTTGTATATTTTCTGTCGGAGAAGTTAATGGTAGTGTTAAATTAATCCGTATGGCCAATACAAAATCAAAAAAACTCATGAAACTTTTGTACTTAACATGTGAGAATGTTACCAAATTTGTTAACAAATAAATTTAAATATGTATCTCATATTATTGTATATGAAAAAGCGTCCTTTACTGCAACAAAGTGTATATACATATTTCATTCATAATAGACTGATGTCATCCAACAAATGACTCAACATTGTTGGGAAACACACAGAAAACTTGGCAATAATGTTTGGCCACATTTTTTGCACCAAGCAACATAGGGAATTCCCAACAGGTTAATTGTTGCCAGTGACTGGCGTCACTAAAACACAACAATTGTCTCGCAACATGAGCCAATACCGTATGACTAACCTTTGTACATTCATGGGTATTGGATTGCAGTGATCTTCACGATACTTGAAGTTATAAGGTGTATGTGTGTTTTTGGTTGCTTTTACGAGCAAGCAAGCACATTCTTGCCTGGCTTATTGTGCACTTGAATGAATCAAACGTGACGTCATAACTAACACATCACCACCGCAACCCATAATGATAAAGATTACTTTTGTTTGGGTTATGGTGAAATATTTACACATTTGTATAAGGGAACATAATGTGAACGGACGTCTTCTCTGCAGCAAAACCCGCTTTTAAGTCAAATAGTACAAGGAATGCAACACAAACAGATTATCATTAACATTGCAATCATGAAGTTAATAGCATTTCGGAAGTTTAGCATGGTACTGTTTGTTCTAGTATACTTAACAAATTTGTTGTGATTTTTGTATGCATAATTTGTTTGTTTATTTAACATTTTTTTATTGTTGTTTATTTTTTCTAGCAATCGGCGGACATGTCCAAGTTGATTGAGGAACGAATAATGGAACAAAAAGCTGTAAGTTTGTTTTTTTCTTGTGTTATCCTAAATCAGTGTTTTTTGTAGCTAAAGTCTTTTATCTTTTTCTTTTTAGAATATTAATGTTATACCCACTTGTGAGGAACACGATGATGCCGGTTATGATTTTCGCATTGAAGTGAATTCTTCGAGTTCTCAAGCTCAAGGTACAGGCGTTGTTTACTCTAAGGACACTCAGCGGCTTTATGTGCGTACAAATGAAAATGTTTACATTGATTGTTTTTACAAATACAAGTTGCCTATACAACCGCTGCACGTACGAGTTTTTGCTGTTTATACAAAGGATACCAGTGAACCGGTATTAAGATGTCAAAATCACATAAGCAAAGACACAGGTATGAATTGTTGGCATATTTGTAAAACTTTATTAATGTAAAATGGGGAGGATAGAAGAGAACTTAAAAGAAATCCGCAGTATTTGTTCTGAAAATAAAAAACTCTTGTGTTTCCGGTTTGAAATATTCTAGAAGACTAGAATAATGTATTAAAATTTCTATACACAATTAATGTTTCAAACGTACTATTAAGACGTATTAATACAGGTGGCGTAATCAAACAGCTGGTCAAAGTTTTGTATGGAGTTTTTGATAGTAGAGCAGCACTATACAAAATAAATTGACTTGTTGTTGCAATGCCAAATTTTGTGTACTGGTAACTCCGCCTATAGTAATACAACTTGCCTACTATGATTAAATTTGATTGCATTAGGCCACTTGTTGTAATTGGTTTTGGAGGAAGCGGATTACCAGGACACCTTTCATTCAAAATCCGCACACGCGAAAGCGTTTTTAAAAAGATATATTTTTTTATTTGATGTAAGAGAAGCCAACTCAATAAAATGACTTCATCAATAAACTTCAATTTAATAAACAAGTCACTTGCAACAGCGTTGTATACCCCTTCCCGGCATTACCATGTAGGCGCTGCATCGGTTAAAAGAATACTTTTTTATTGGTCGAAATCCTCGCCGAACCAGACAGTTGTTGATTGAATTTATCTATTGATTGGTCTTGCCTATTGACTTTGAGCAAAGATTTTTTTGTCGTGCATATCTTTTTTTCATATGGGCAATTCCATTGGGACGGTGTGGCCATGCTACTCGCAATTTTTGTTATTATTCTTAAATTGTGTCCGATGGACATATGCATAGGCAAGTGCTTGTGTGTGTATTATGTTGGCATGTTGTGCGCTTCGAGGATGCTTTCTTCGCACCGTTGGGAAAAGTTCTCATTAGCTTTGAGATGTTTTCTTCCCTTAAGGTTTGTGATGAAAGAGGAGAAGGCACAGCAAAGGGCGCTGACGAGACATTGTGGTTAATGTCGAAATGACGTCATACGCCTAACCTGCTGTCAACATAATACATTTCACACTCTTGACTAAAAACCTATTGGCAATAATAAATAATTGATCTCAAACCGAACTATGACAATATCATAATTCAATACAGATCAACAAAAAACATAATCAAGAACGAGAAAATTTTTATATTAAAAAAGGCTGTTATTACCAAAAATTTTAAGTTTTAAATCTTTTAGTAACAGGTAGACTCTGAAAGAACTTTATTCCTCCTCAGAATGTCCATTATAAGACAACGACGGGCGAGCTTAAGACCTTTGAAGTCATAGCTCCTTTTCCTTATATTATGCTAATAATTTTAATTATAAGTATAATTTGTAAAAAAAAAAAAGACAACGACGGGTGTGACCTTAGAAATTTGAGCTTTTACAAAATAATGATTTTCCGGTTAAATTCTGTAAAATTTTCCTTAGAAAGTCCACAAATATTGTTATTTAGGTAAATTACAGTTTTTATAGAGTTCAATTATATAACAAATATAAAGGTAAACATATAATATAATGATTAGACATATGTTTTCGTTATCTGTACTATCGTATACACCATCATAAGATTCGGTCATTTTTTTCTTGACCAAGCGGTTATCAGTATCGTAATCTACAAAGATTTCTAAGAAAATGTGCCCTAGAAACAATGGGTGTAAAATCAAAATCGAGCTCCCGTTTATAAACGAGAAACTTATCGTATTGGAGAAAATCCACAATAAGCACCTCAACTTCCCCGTAATCGCCCCTAGAGGATTCAAACAAGTGACCGACTTCCAGTAATTTTTCCAACCTAACATTTGCCCACAAAAACTCGACCAAAACTCCGTTGGAAAGACCAGGTTACTGAGAACCTTACAGAACTCGGTGTGTAACTAGAGAAGAAGCGCAGAAGATCGAGGCGCTTATAATATTTTTCTACGTGCGGTATATAATCCACTGGGATTGCATAGAAGTACCAGCTAAGTAAGTAAGTAAGTAACATTTGCCCAAACATACATACCCCTCATATTCACCCCCTAAGGGGGCTTCCATACAAAAATAAAATTTGTATAAAAAAATATTTTCATCGTTTATTAAGCTAAGAGTAACGTTTAAAAAATAAACAATTGATTTTTATAATAAAAAACAATTATATTTTCATATATTGAACATTTAAAACATAATATTTCTATATTTTTTCATTCGCCATCATCGCTAATTTCGTCGTCCACATCACTTTCAGCTGCTAGATTTGGTTGAGCTGAGAGAAACATCTCTATAGTTTCTGGCAAAAATAAAGACAATTTTCTTTTATTTTAAGTTATTAAGCACTAAGAAGTGGATCTGAGCTCAAGAGAAGCCTTTTTAGGATGTCCTGACTGCAAGATTCTCTGGAGAATTTTTGTGAAAAATACTGCATGTATTGTCATCATTTGTTTTTGGCATGTCCATTAATTCTCATGTTTCATTGCGGAATTTCGTGTTTTTCAAGACTTTGATCTTTTTTCGTATTTTATTTTATTTTCTTAGTTATGAAATTTAACTAACGGTTTTTTGGCCATCCGCAATTTTCAGCGGCAAAACTTTTCTGAATTTGTTAGATAAGGCCAAAAAGTTTTCATATCAGTCGCAAGACTTACGGGATCTAACAGGCTACGTAAACAAAAATCTTTTTTAACAATTTTTTTTTTAGAAAAATCGGCTTTTTTTAATACTTACTTGCCAACCATCTAAAAAATTTTTAGGCAAACATTTTATATTAAAGAAAACAGAATCATGTCACGGTTTCAAATCATTAAGTTTGAACTTTAGTTTTTTTTTTGGGTTTCTCGCAATTAAATTAACTTGTAATGGTGGTTTTTTGTTACATGGAGTCTCCCCTACAATTTCCAATCAGTTTAACGGTTTAATTTTAAACTTGAGATTTTGATTTTTGGCCGCCCAGATCATCAAAAAAATTCTATGTGCACCGCTCTCATTGCCCTAAAAAAGCCTCTAGAGAAGTCAAATGTATGACCCCTAATATTTTTGCAACCCCAACAGTTTCTCACCACATATCTACCCTCTATTTTCAACCCTTAAGGTGGTTTCCATACAAATTTTTTATTTTTTATAATTTTTTGTTTAAATTAGCTTCAGCCGCTCCCTTGGTGCCTCGTAGAGGGGTAAAATGTTTGACCGACCCCCACTGGTAGGCTCTAAGACAAAATGAAATTATGTATTCACTGGCCTTTACCATGGCCAGTAGCTAAAAAATTTCATGTCGAATCATATTTAAGAAAACTCAAACATTGTGTTTGTTATCGCTTATAGCAGTCTTTATTTTTTATCCCTGGGACGGGTGTGACCAAATGTTTTCGACGGGTGTGACACAAAATTCATTATTTTCTATTTACTCATAAAACTTTCAGTATAAAACATACAAAGCTGAAATCTTATGAGAAAGCAAACATAAGTTTTGTCTTTACGGAAATAAGTTTTTACTTATTAAGATAAATGAAATATAAGAAAATGTTTATGTAAGTCTTAGCCTAGAAAGATGGAGTTGACAGTGTTCGTTGTATGCTCATTTCAAACTTTTGCCAAATTGATAAAAATTAAAAAAATATGATTTTTTCCATTTGTCAATAATTGTTGTTCTCTTGTTCATATTAATTGACCGATTTTTATTTCAAATATGGAATTATATTGTTTCCTGTATAGGGCTGTTTTACGTGGAATTGTCCATATATTAATTTTCATTTGCACATTTTAGGTATTTCGTACATCCATTATCCACTGTAATGCTAAAAATTCCCCTATCATTGTTATGAAGACTGTTTCATTTATACACTAACTTATTTATTCTTATCCTTTTTACAGAATCCGATGAGATCAAACGCAATAGTCTTGTACGTTGTCAAAATCCCGATGCCACCTACTATGGCACCGATGTGGGTAAATGCATTAACGAACGTTATTCCGTACTGGTTCCCCTAAATGCCAGCGTTAAAGTTAGCGATAGTAACAATCATTTAAAGCAACAGCTGATTGTCAATTTCACTTGCAATAATTCGTGCATGAATCGTAAACAAACCTCAGCTATATTCTTATTGGAGACCACTAGGTGAGTATGCCGCAGACAGTAGAATTTCATATAATTATGAAATTTGCTATTTTGATAAATCATCCCTTTGAATCATATTTATTGTTATTGTTTGTGTATGTGTATGTTTTTTTATATTGCAGTGGTGAAACACTGGCCAAACGGGTATTAAATGTAAAGATATCCACATGCCCGAAACGTGACAAAAAATTGGATGAAGTACAAAGAGGAAGTTCAAATAGACGTCGACCGCTTGTGGGTAAGTACTTAAAGGCGAAAATAGTTTAAATTTTTTTGCTTTATTAAAGTGAAACTTATCTAGTAGAGATATCAGAGATAACATAATGAAATTAGTGTAAAAATGGAGTTGATGACAGTTTTTTACTGTGTATTTAAATTAGTTGGTTCGTTATATTCCTTTTTTTTCTTTTTTCTTTAAAACAAATTATTGTTACCACAAGTAGTGAGTTTTTTTTATTATTTGGCGGTGATCACTTTAAGTGTATATGTTCTCAAACAAAAATTTGAAATTCTGTTAGGAAAGGACTTATTTTATTCAGATAAGGTTTCACTACCAAAGTGTTAAACTGAACAATTCATATTTTCAATTTTGTTAATTTTGTAATTTTTGGCTATATAAAAAATCTTTTAGAAATACTCTTAAACTATTGATTAGAATAAAAGTATCATCAGTTATGATATTGTCATAGTTCAAATTAAGATCATTTCCATTGGCAATTATTTTGTATTGCCAACATTTTGTTTTTACAAGAGTTGTGGAATGCAATATGTAACAGCAGGTTAGGCGTATGACATCATTTCGACATTAATCACAATGTCTCGTCAGCGCCCTTTGCGGTGTATATCATCAATTATGTTTTTAATCATTAAAACAGATATCAATACATTTGACTACAACAAATTTTCGAACATTTTTGTGATCGTAAGAATAAAATGCATCAAAAATATAGTGGGAATATTGATATCGATTTTTTCATTTTGTTACATAGTGTTATTTAAAAATGATTATTAAATGATATCTTGTATAATTTCAAATATATATATGTTCATAAATGTTATTTTACGTTCTACGTTCTGTATTTTTTACCAGATCCTGACTTCTGTGGCGGCAGTGGACCAAAAATGGCCAAATATGATGATTCTTCCATAAAAGACGAAGTTAGCCGCAGCAGCTACGATGATGCTAGCGATGATGATGCAAGTCGACCGTCTAATGCTGAAGGAGGCGGTGCAGGACCAAGTGACATGATTGATGTGCATCAGGAAAAGGACAGCGGTGATTATATACTTACGCTTAAGTATAAAACACGACAACAGCTGCTACAAGCACTGCGGGTATTATATAGCAATGCTATAACCAATGAAGTATTCTACGACACCTCTAAAAAGGGCCGGAGACTACGTGAAAGTGAATCTCTTAAAAAAGGTTATGGTAAGTTTGCGATGATAATTCAGCTTTGGTATTGTTAATATTATCAACCATTAATTGTTTGTTTTAATTTAATTTTATTTTCAGAAAAAGCTTTACGCATAAAGGGCAGGGCTTCTGCAAACATTGATTGCCAATGACTTGTGTTTAATTTAATTTTTTTTCTTTTTTCCATTCATAAGATATTTTTCTATATGTACTCTTTTGTGTTTTCATTCCATATCATTTCATAATGTTTACTATTACATTGTCGATAATAGTAAATTATTATCATTTACTACTTTGCTTTACACCATACCTACCTAGTTGTAAAATGAAAACTTTGCAGGCATACGCATATTTCACAGCGTACCACTGTTTAAGTATCATTATTTAAATTAACAGATTAGTAGAAATAGTTATGTGACAAACACGTTTTACGTTTACGTTTCAAATGAATTGTTTTTCTAATCGTCACTTGTTTAATATTAAAAATGAATGTTTGTGCATTAAATTTGCCTTTTTTCCTTATTGTTTTTACCTATATATATATATTAGATGTGTATTTTTAAACAACTTTTTTTCTTAAAATACGTGTGATTTGCATATATATATCTATAGCAAATTAAACACAAGAAAGAAAAAACAACACGTAACATGTAATACCAAACCAACTATTATTATTTAATATAAGATGGTACAACAAATGAAATACTGTAAGAAATAAAATTTTATATAACTAAATTTGTTGTTTATAAGAAAAAGTGTGTTTTAATGTGTGGCAAGTGGAATCCCCTTAAATACGATTTAGCGGCAACAGAAAAGACTGCCATCGATTTATTGTTTTAATTAACTGTATGATAAATCGTTTTATAAAAATTTAAGAGATTTCTTCACTTCTAAAAATCAAAACGACTTGTCCAATTTGGTTATTTAAATTTAAAAAAAATCTGAATTCATATTTTGTTATAACTATAATAATTTATTTATTTATATCTTGTTATAATATGTCCAGGGACCAATTATAAAATAGTTACAATATACAACAAAATTGGAGACTACCCTCAAATTCAAATTGGTAAGTGAATTTAGTGTAAAATACTAATACAAATTATCATATAAAAGGCTAACATTGTCCACCATTGATAAGCCAACAAAAATAATCACTCCTCTTCTAAATATGCGCCAGAAACAGTTTTTGAGGAAAACTTGAGATAAAAGTGGCAAATTTCTTAAAAGTTAGAGCAGGGAAAAGTTTAAAGCAGGGTCTGAAGGCCCACAAGTCTGTGCTCTAATTGACAAAGATGATACCAAAGGTCGTACAACTAAGGTATATTAGAGGTTGCATTGATTTATTTTTATGTTGGATTCGAATCATTTAAAAATAATATCGTAAAAAAATACATTTTACTTTTTAAAATTTGATTTAAATTTAATAAAAGTATTTTTGGTACAGTAAAAATACTTTGTAATACAAATAAAATAACATTTTGGTACAAAAAATTTTACTCTTTGGTATAATAAAAGTACTTTTTGTACAATAATATTACATTGGGTAACAATAAAAATAAATTTTTGTGCATACATTGTTCGTTTAGGTAAAAAAAATTATTCTTTTTGTACAATAATTTTCGTACAATAAAATGTCATTTTGGTACAATAAATATACTTTTTGGTACTATTTAATACAATTTTACACTTTATTGTTTCAATAAAAGTACTTTCGGCTTTACTTTGTGATACTATTAAAATACGTTTTGGTATAAAAATGTTACTTATAGGTACAGTAAACTGTATTTTTTTTCTACAACAAAAGTACCTTTTCATAAAATAAAATAACTTTTTGGTACAATAAAAGTACTTTTCGGTACAATTAAAGTTCTTTTTGGTACAATTATGGTACTTTATTTCATGAAAGTTCTTCATTGGTACACTAAAAGTACCTTTTTGCACAACAAAAGTACTTTACGGCACAATACATTTTAAATTTTTGTACATTGAAAGTACTTTTTTTTTACAATAAAAGTACATTTGTTTACGATATGTACTTTTTTACAATAAAAGTACATTTGTTTACGATATGTACTTTTGTTGTAAAAAAAGTACTTTCAATGTACAAAAATTTATACGATATGTACTTTTATTGTAAAAAAAAGTACTTTCAATGTACAAAAATTTCAAATTTATTGTACCATAAAGTACTTTTGTTGTGCAAAAAGGTACTTTTTGGTATAATAAAAGAACGTTTTCATAAAATAAAATAACTTTTTGGTACAATAAAAGTACTTTTTGGTACAATTAAAGTACTTTGGTATAATTATAATACTTTATTGGTTCAATAAAACTTCTTTTTTATTTATTTATTTATTTATTTATTTCAGTCTATGGAAAAAACAATCCTTACAGACTAGCATAATAATTATTACAAGTATATAAAAAGCTTATACAAATAATATATTCTTAAATTTATCGGCTGAATAAGAGAGATCAGTAGAAATGCAAATAGAATTATAAAGTTTCATACTTCTAGTAATAGGCTCATTCGAGGCGTAATTGGTTAAGTGTGTATCTATATTAAAGGTACTAAGTTGGCGTAATGACCGTATTGGTGCATTAAAACGTAGAAGTGACAGCAATTCGGAACAGTCAGTAGAACCTGAGGTAATGCTATGTAAAAACATAAGAGACGCAATGTCCCTCCTGGCAGTTAAAGTTTTTAATGAAAGAAGCAGACATCGACTTTCATAGGATGGAATGGGATCAGAGAAATGTAGTGAGTTCAAGGCAAATTTTAAAAACGATTTTTGTACTTTTTCAATGCGATTAATATGAATGTTTGCAGTTGGGTTCCAAATGAATGAGGCATATTCTAATTTGGAACGAACAAATGATGAAAATAAAGTTTTCTTAATATACGGGTCAATAAATTCTCCAGTATTCCTCCTAATGAAATACAATAAGGAAAACGCTTTTGGAACAATGTAATTTAGGTGACTGATGAACGATAATTTTGGGTCAAAAACAACTCCTAGGTCCATATATTCGGAAATTATTTTCAGCTCACAATTTCTTAGATTGTAAACAGTATTAATTAAATTCCGACAACGATGAAATGTCATATGAAAACATTTATTAACATTAAACGGTAATGCATTGGTCTCTGACCACATAGCTACTCGATCTAAGTCTTGGTACAACAAAAGTACTTTTTTGCACAATAAATGTACTTTTGGGAGCAATAAAAGTACTTTAGGGTTCAATGACAAATAAAAGTATTTTTTGATGCAATAAATTTTACTTTTTTGTACATTAAAAGTACTTTTTTGCAATAAATGTACATATCGTATAACAAAAGAACTTTTTGCTACAACGAAAGTAAGTTTTCAAAAAATAAAATAACTTTTTGGTACAATAAAAGTACTTTTTGGTACAATTAAAGTACTTTTTTATGCACAGTAAAAGTACTTTTGGGAGCAATAAAAGTACTTAAGGGTAAAATAAAAGTACTTTCTGGTAAAATAAAAGTACTTTAGGGTACAATAAAAGAAATTTGTGGAACAATAAAAGTCCTTTTTGGTACAATAAATAGTAATTTTTGGTACATCAAAAGTACTTTTTGGTACAATAAAAGTATTTTTTTACAATAAAAGTACTTTGTGGTACAATAAAAGTACTATTTGGTACAATGAAAGTACTTGTTGGTACAATAAATGTACTTTTTACAAGAAAAATGCTGTTTGGTACTATAAAAATACTTTGTGGTACAATTAATATATTTTTGGTTAAATAAATTCTACTGTTTTGTACGTTTAAAGTACTTTTTTTGTACAAAAGAAGTATTTTACAATTATAAGTTTCTTAAGATTTCCAATTTCTAATTTGGGCATGTATTAAAATCATTTTGACAAAACTTGATATATCCAATTTTCATTAATCTACAGAAAGGTTTCAAAGTTTTTTAACCTTATAAGACAGAAGGACGCAAAAGCTTTTCAGAAAGTTAATTAACAGGATTGCACTTAACTCAGTCATATACCCCCAAATTATGTATTTCGTTTTTTAAACTGAAATACGACTCTGTCGAATTCTATTACAAATTTTGGTATTTTGTATGTCGTTTTCGACAGAATTCGACAGAAACAGTCGTAGTGTATTTTGCCGGTGACAATGTCGAATTAAAAAAAGAATTTTAAGAAAATAGATGTAAAAACGAAAGAGCACTATAATAAATAATATTTATAACAATTTAAACAAATTTATAATTAATAACATATTTTTTACTATTTAAATGATGAATAACTACACCAAAGCAATTTGCTTAAAAATCCAAACTTTCCAAAGGGGTGCCATAAAAAAGAATATTGAAATAAAGGAAATGGATTGTCATTACAGGACAGCATTGGTCCTTCCTCACGCGACACAGGAGGATGGATGAAAGTCTAGGCTAACATGAGGACAAATGATTCATCAACGCACAGTACTTATTGTAGGCCGTACAGCAACGGATTGAAATCATTTCCAGATCCTTTTTGGTAACCTCTGTACCAAAAAAAACATTAAAATTCCCAAGTACAATCTACTACAATAACTCACGTCGAATGTTTTACATGATACCAATGAAAAGTAAATTCGACCCCGACTTCGACAGTTGCTAAAAGTCGACTACGACATACGTAATAAGGGGGAATTTATTAAAATGTCCTAAAGGACTTCTCAAATATATAACGATTTTTTTTTAAAAAAAAAAGGTGTTTATATAAACATTTGTATTCAGTTATATTTGATATCCTTTTTCTTACTCGATCAATTCGTATTTATATTGTCTATTACTATCTGTGTATCAGCTTGTGTTTCTGTATTTCGGATGAAATACAGTTTTATCTAACTATTTATCTACAATTGGATCTAAAATTACTGTTTCCATTATAAATTTCTTCACTACCATTAAAACTCTTATCAAATGTTAACTGTACCCACCAAATCTCTTCAATAGTAATTTTGCCTCACATTTGCACCAGCAACTGTGGCAACAAAGTAATATGCTACAATTTAAATAGTACATTGTTGCAATTACATCGTGCCTCACATGGTGCAGAACATTGAACCCAAAAACAAATCTATCAAACTCAACGTTTAACACTAATCCCAATGTTGCGATGTAAAGTGAAGACATCCCCATCCACAGAAGATACATTTGAAGAAACCACAATTGGCGACAATGGGCCACAACAACTGTGGCAAATGTAAACAAAAAAAACATAAAATTTTGCAGTCGTTTATAGCATTATAAATATATTTAACCAATGCGGCGAACTTTACGCATGCGTGCCCAGCGTTCACTATAAACTAGCTGGCAGTCGAAGCAGATGATGAGGATGATAATGATTGTGGCATGAGTTACACGTGTTGCAACCAGCACACCATGTACCAAATCATTGGTATGAGTTGTGCCACAGAATATTATTGCACAAAAACTAAAACCAAAAAAAACAAAACAGAAACCAGATGTAAAATTTAAGTACATCTTGCACTTGCTTTTTTTGCAAACAGACGTTGCGAATCTAAATATGAATATGTTGCAATTTGTACTGTGGTTTATGGCACATGGTAAACAGATAATATTTATGAAATTGCTCTGCCACATTAGCGTACCCATGTAGAATGTCAATAACCTATACCAATATACAAAGTATTAAGGCAATTTGTACAAAAAAAAACAGTTGGTCTGAAGGAATGAGACAGTTTTATGGATTCTGAGAGAGATCCTGGAGTGAGACCTCGATAAACCGTGCAACCTCAACAAACTGGTCTAATTTTATTTTAATATTTTATGGTATTTTTGTATTAGTAATAAATATACTAAAATATAGCACAGTATCCTTTGGAGCATAGTCTGCTACAACAACCCTTTTATTTTAGCTACGTATACACTGCTACAGTAACAGTATAAGATAGGTTGATACTAACTGGTCGAATTTTCGCTTTTCCCAAATTGTACTAAAACTGGTTGACCTACCAGAAGCAAACATATACCAACTGAAAGCTAGTTTAAAGGCCTCTTGACAGGAGTAAAAATAAATTCTTTAAGAGACGTAGTTTGATTTGTATTTAAACGGTTAAAATAGGCCTAAAAAATTATATAAACCTGATTTTATTCTGAAGCTTAATAGCCATGAACCTCAAACTGATATCAAATTATTACATTTTTAAAGCACTAACTAAAAACAAAGCCACTGAGGCAAAATTCACAGAAAAAAATTTTTGTGCAAAAAAATATAAAGGTTAACCCCTTGCCAAATTTTAGATTTTTTTATAAAATTTTTTTTTTTTTAAAATGGCATAGACACCTGATTACGATAATTTGAGTATTATAAAGTAGTATATTTTTCGTTTTTGTGAAGAAATCCGTATAATAAAGACGTTCAAAAGTCAATGAAAACTGGTCGAATTTTAGCTTTATTCAATTTATACCAAAACAGGTGGGCCTACGATAGGCAAAAGTCATATCAAATTATTGCATTTTTAAAGCACTATCTAAAAACAATGCCGCTGCGCCGAAATTCGTAGGAAAATATTTTTGTGCAGAAAAATGTAAAGGTTAACAACCAACCCCTTGCCAAATTTGGATTTTTTGATAAAAATTGTCTTTTGTTTTAAATGGCATAGACTGCTGAAACGTAGTCGTTTGAGTATTATAAAACAGTTTAATTTTTGTTTTTGTGAAGATATTGGCATAATAAAGACGTTCAAAAGTCAATGAAAACTGGTCGAATTTTCACTTTATCTTGTTTTTGGATATATTTTATGAAATATTTGGGGGTTATTTAACATAGCCTTAATGGTTAGTGTTTTTACATTAAAAAACCAATGAGAACTTTTGTTGAGCAGCCGTCTAATACTGGCATCGTATACACTCCTTCTAAACAATATAAAAAAGGTCTATAACAACTGCTCGAATTTTTGCTTTTCTAAAATTTTACAAAAACTGGACTTATTAGAAAAAAACGTATATCAACTGAAAGCTAGTTTAAAGGTCTCTCGACAGGGGTAAAAATCAATTCATTAAGAGTCGAAGTTAACACTAAAGGGAAGCATGATAACAACTAGTCGAATTTTCGCTTTTCTCAAATTATACTAAAACTGGTTGACCTACCAGAAGCAAACATATACTAACTGAAAGCTAGTTTAAAGGTCCCTCGACAGGAGTTAAAATCAAATGATTAGGAGTCGAAGTTAATGTAGTATTTAAACGGTTAAAATAGGTCTAAAAAATTAAATAAACCTGATTTTATTCTGATCCTTAATAGCAATGAACCTTCAACTCATATTAAATAATTACATTTTTGGAGCACTACCTAAAACCAAAGCCCATGCGGCGAAATTCTCAAAAAAATATTTTTGTGCAAAAAAATATAAAGGTTAACCCCTTGCCAAAATTTGAATTTTTCATAAAATTTTTCTTTTGACATAAACTGCTTAAATATGATCATTTGAGTATTGTAAGTTAGTTCATTTTTCGTTTTTATGAAGAAATCAGCATAAAAATTGAAAAAGGAAACTGGTCGAATTTTTCGCTTTATTCAATTTATACCAAAACAGGTGAGCCCACGATAGGCAAAAGTCATATAAAATTATTGCATTTTTAGAGCACTATCTAAAAACACAGTCGCTGCGGCAAATTTCGAATAAAAATATTTTTGTGCAAAAAAATATATAGGTTAGCCCCTTGCCAAAATTTGGATTTTTGATAAAAAATTTTCTTTTATTTTAAATGGCATAGAGTGATTAAATATGATCGATTAAGTATTATAAAGTTATTAATTTTTCGTTTTTGTAAAAAATTCAGCATAAAAAAGACGTTAAAATGTCAATAAAAACTGGTCGAATTTTCGCTTTATTCAATTTATACCGAAACAGGCCCACTATAGGCAAAATTCATATCAAATTATTACATTTTTGAAGCAGTTTCTAAAAACACTATTGCTATTGCGACGAAATTTGCAGTTAAATATTTTTGGGCAAAAACATGTATAGGTTAACCCGTTTCCAAAAATAGGACATTTTTAATATGTTGTTAGTTGTTTTAAATGGCATAGTTTGCTTAAATATGATAATTAGAGTATTATAAAGTAGTTAACTTTTCGTTTTTGTGAAGAAATCTGCATGGTAAAGACGTTCAAAAGTCAATGAAGACTGGTCGAAATTTCGCTTTATTCAATTTATACCAAAACAGATGGGTCAACGATAGACAAAAGACAGATTTGTAGTTTCCCTATGTCATTGTTTGCCGTATTTATTTGTAAAATGAATTAGCATATATACGACGATATCGAGGAATTTCTTTCGTTGCATCGTATGACAACTAATACTAGCTTTGTTACACTACTAATTAACAGTATAAGAAGATTGATCATAACTGGTCGAATTTTCGCTTGTCTCAAATTTTACTAAAACTGGTTGACCTATCAGAAGCAAACATATACCAACTGAAAAGTAGTTTAAATGTCTCTCGACAGGAGTTAAAATCAAATGATTAAGAGTCGAAGTTAATGTAGTATTTAAACGGTTAAAATAGGTCTGAAAAAATTAAATAAACCTGTTTTTATTCTGATCCTAAAAAGCAATGAACGTTCAACTCATATCAGATTATTACATTTTTGAAGCACTATCTAAAAACTATGCCGCTGCGGGGAAATTCGCATAAAAATATTTTGGTGCAAAAAAATATGTAGGTTAACTCCTTGCCAAAATTTTGATTTTTTATAAAAATTTTCTTTTGCTGAAAATGGCATAGACTGCTAAAACATAGTGGTTTGAGTACTGTAAAGTATTTTATTGTTCGTTTTTGTGAAGAAATCAGCATAAAAATTGAAAAAGGAAACTGGTCGAATTTTCGCTTTATTCAACTTATACCAAAACAGGTGAGCTAACGATAGGCAAAAGTCATATAAAATTATTGCATTTTTGAAGCACTATCTAAAAACCATGCCGCTGCGGGGAAATTCGGAGAAAAACATTTTTGTGCAAAAAAAATGTAAAGGTTAACAACCCCTTGCCAAAATTTGGATTTTTTTGATAAAAATGTTCTTGTGCGAAAATGGCATAGACTGCTAAAACATAGTGGTTTGAGTGCTGTAAAGTAGTTTATTGTTCGTTTTTGTGAAGAAATCAGCATAAAAATTGAAAAAGGAAACTGGTCGAATTTTCGCTTTATTCAATTTATACCAAAACAGGTCAGCCCACGATAGGCAAAATTCATATAAAATTATTGCATTTTTGGAGCACTATCTAAAAACACAGTCGCTGCGGTAAAATTCGGAGAAAAATATTTTGGTGCCAAAATTTGGATTTTTAATAAAAATGTAATCTTGTTTAAAATGGCATAGACGGCTTAAATTTGATCAATTGAGTATTATAAAGTAGTTTATTTTTCGTGTTTGTAAAGAAATTGGCATAATAAAGACGTTCAAAAGTCAATGAAAACTGGTCGAATTTTCGCTTTATTCAATTTATAACAAAACAAGTGGGGCAACGATAGGCAAAAGTCATAACAAATTATTAGATTTTTGAAGCACTATCTTAAAACAATGCCGCTGCGGCGATATTCGGATAAAAATATTTTTGTGCAAAAAAATGTATTTATTTATACCCCTTTGCCAAAATTTCGATTTTTGATAAACAATTTTCTTTTGTTTTAAAAACAACATCGTATCAACCACTAGGATATATAGAAGGTATTTCAAAAACTGGTCGAATTTCATTGTCATTGTTTGAATAAACAGTAGCAAAAACTTGAAGAGTACTACAGTAATTTACCAGATAATTTTAAGAGTCATTCACATTCTACATACCAATTCAAGCAATCAATTATGCACACTGGCTAATGCTGATACCTTACTAAATAATAACAGTGGAAATAATTATTTATTTTTTATATATTTTTTTTTGTTTATTTTTTTAAATTTTTTTTTCTTGTTTCTATTTCAACGTAAAAATTAGTGTTGATTTATACATTCTTCGTATAAATGTAAATAAATGTAAATAAAGAAAATACATAATAATAGCGCGCTTAAATAAAATACTATGAAATTTTTTTTGTGATTTCGTTTTCCTTTTCATATCCTTAGACATCAATGTAGTTATATAATTTCAGTAATTTTTTAGTTTTTATTTTGTAATTTCATTAATAAGCTAAAATTCAATAAAATACAACGGAAGAGAAATTCCCCCCAAGTGTGTATCGATCTTGGAATAACCAGACGAGGCCCATAAATTATGTATGGGGTGACCATTGACGGGGTTCCGTGACCATGTAGAAGAGGCATCTGAGCCCTCGCAGTTGCAGCGGACACAGTTTGAACTGATGGTGTATGGACAACCTGAGGGAGAAAAAATAAAACAAAAACTGAAAAATTAGTCAAAATTCCTGAATGTAATTATACTAAAAACAAAAAAAAATATTTAACGAAATGAATAAAAATCCGATATCTCCCAAGTTTGTTTTCTTAAATACAAAGTAGAAACAATTTCCTATACAAATTGTGGTTAATAAGTAGTGATTCTTTTAACTTATTTTTTAATACAAATATTACATCAGCTTGATAAAAACAACTTCATGTACTGCAGTATGTTATTATTTTGGCTTCTAAAGTATTCCATTTCAAATGGCGTGGGGACTTCTACTTTTCCTTTAAAAAGATTGGGATTTTCTTTTGGAATGTTTGAGACATTATTTCCTAAACAAATCGCAAAAAGGAAGGTTAATTTGTGATCAAATTCATGCTTTTTCATATTTAATTTCATATTTAGTTTTTACTAGTGGGCTTGGCAATGCTTCGCTATTGCATAGTTGAATATTAAAAAACTTACTAAATATAACATATCTCACAGAATTGCTTCAAAATTATAATTCCTTGCTTCAATAATTATAAATATTGTATATATGCCACTTTTAAACGCAATTTGGGAACACTTCCTAATCTCGATAATAATCGGCCTTATTCCCGTAAACGTCGTCGACGCAAAACGACGTCGTCTTGTGACGACGCTGTAAAATCGGTATTCTCGTAGTCGTTTTCGATAACTATCGGTTACTATTGACACAAATTTGGTATTCTGTAAGGAAATGTGACGACGACGTTGAATCGAAACGACTCTGAATCTGTCGTCACAGTTGTTAGTAACGACTTGAAACAATTTGAAAGAATAACTTTAGTTTTTGTAAATTTAAAAAAAGGTTTTGTTTAATGACGTCAAGAATAACAATGTCGAGTAACAAATAGGGGCTTGGAAACAAAATCCCTCATAGGTACAAGGATTTTGTCTAATTTTAAGGGGTAATGTGAAAAAATTGGTGAAAAACAATTTAATTCCTTTGGAGCGCCTTTAAGAATCCTTTGCGGTTATAGTTACGAATCTGGTCTTCTTTATTTGTAGTAAAAATTTTGATATGGGTTCCATCGACATATCCAATTACTCCAGTAAATCCTGTTTTGTTAAAAAAAATTTAGTTTATGCTTCCGATTTGTCATCTTCAGTTACTTCCAATTGTATCCAAGGTGGACAAATCACCTCTCTAATGCATTCAGGGTTTCGACAGGTATCTTGCAACTACTGGCTGCACTTACACTTAGGTTGTAAGGCCCCTGTCCAAAGGACCTCAATGTTGCTGACAACTTAATTATGACTGAAACATATGTCCTGAGTTCACTTTTCATGATAGAAACTATTTCTATAGGAACGATTACGTAATTAATTGCTGCCTTATTAAGACTTAAGTAGTTCTCGAATCTAAAAAAAGTTGGAAGGCCGGCCAACAGATAACCTCAAATTACGATTTTAACACCGATGAACATACTCGTTATTTGGCAAGTTTAAGATAATCGGATCATAGTCGAAGTATTATCCTTTCCAGTATAAGATTATTTTTACTTTCCTCATCGCTTGAATCTGAATCGTAGTCGTTTGTGATAACTATCGGTTACTATTGACACAAATTTGGTATTCTGTAAGCAAATGTGACGTCGATGTTGAATTGAAACGACTCTGTACCTGTCGTCGCAGTATTTGGTAACGACTTAAAAGAATTTGAAGGAATAATTTTGTGGAAATTTTAAAAAGGTTTTATAATGACGTCAAGAATGAAAATTTCGTGTGCCAAGCAGTTCGAAACTCTTGTGGCTGTGTTGGAAAAAAATCCCTCATTGGCAAAAGGATTTCGGAGGGGAACAGTTCCGTCCAATTTTAAGGGGCAATAGAAGGAAATTGCTAACAAACTAAATTCCTTTGGACCGCCGTTAAGAGACAGTGATGGTTGGCAAAAGGTAAATACAGTAACAAACTAACTCGTTACGTTTTAATAATACAAAATGTATTTTTAGGTTTGGAGAGATTTAAAATTTAAAGTAAAAAAAAGAATTCTTGCAAATAAAGTAGAGTGTAATGCAACAGGCGGCGGGCGATATAAGCAGCAAATACTAAGCCCTTTAGAAGAAACTGTGGCCAACATGCTCCAATTTGAAAAACAATTAAATCCACAAGGCGCTGTACAGGGAGTTAGTAGTGTCTCCAAGAAGAGGAATGTGCGTTGCTTGTGGAAATAGAGGAACACAATGCAGAGGAAATAGAAGGTTTGAATTTGGACGTAGTCATGGAGGAAGAACTATCAACAAGTATGAGTGCTCAAAAGAAGAGAACTTCTAGCAAGAAGAAAAATGTAAGAAGCGAGCGTCAAAGTCTGCTAGAAAAGCATTCTGCTCCCGGTACCAAAGAAAGCTTGTGGAAGTAGAAGAAAAAAATTAAAATTGATGGAAAGAAGAGACAAAAGAGAGGAAAGTTTGTTTTAAAAAGAAATGCAAATCAAAAGTTTAAAACTACTAATAAAAGAAAAGGAGCTTGAGAACCTAGAAAAATGATTATTATTAGAATTAATGAAGTGAATTTTTGCGGTTATAGTAAAGATTCTGGTCTTCTTTATTTGGAGCTAAAATTTTGATGTGGGTTCCATCCACACAGCCAATAACACCAGGAAATCCTGTTTTATTAAAAAAATCTATTGTTGCTTCTGATTTTTCATCTTCAGTCATTTCCAATTTAATCCATTGTGGACAAATGACCCTTTCTAATGCATTCAGGGTTTCGGCCAAAATCTTGCAAACTGATGGCTGCAACAGTCCAATTTGAAAGTCATTGCCTACACTTAGCTGGTAAGATCCCTGTCCTAAGAACCTCAATGTTGCTGCTAACTTAATTTTGACTGAAACAGATGTTGACCTGAGATCACTTTTCATTATTGGAACAATTTCTTCCAGCACATAATTCAATGCAGCCTTATTAAGGCGAAAGTAGTTCTTGAATCTAAAAAAATAAAAAAGTTGGATGACGCCCAGCAGTAAACACAAATTTTGATTTTAACACTTACTTGTTATCTGGCAATTTAAAGATATCGGATCTTTGCCGAAGTATTTTCCTTTCCAATATAAGATTATTTTTACTTTCCTCATCACTTGAATCTGAATCGGACACAAAAAACATTTCTTCACAACAGAAAATAAAAGTCAAAATGGATCAGCTGATGTACAAATGTTACATCAGCTGTTGTTATTTCTTTCATGTTATCGATTACTAGTCGACGTCGTCTCATAGTAGTTACAGAATACCGAAATAGCATTGATGTGACAACGATGTTGACTTGAAGTGATGTTGACATAAAAACGACGACGATGTCGACGACGTCTACGGGAATAGGGGTGAATATGTTGGACTTGCTTACTTATGTGCATAATTTTCAGCGTTGATCTTATGCGCTTTGTAAACAATTCGTCACCCTAAGTAAATCCTGTTCCTTTTCAAACCCACAAAGTTATATTGCGACAAAAGCTATGTTATGCTTTGACTACGGACCAAATATAAAATGTTTATCTGCTAATTCCTCGCTCCAGTCCTCTTAAAAGAAAAAAGAAAAATTTTCTTTTATTGTCGGGTCCCCTCGAATGTTGTCGACAACAACTTTGCAGTATTCGTGTCGAGTCAATCGGCATGTCTAGTAAGAGCTTCTCAAACAGTGACGTTCGCATTCGTCGATAAACAAATAGGTGCTGTTAGTTGTGAATCTAAAAATAGAAAGCGTGTTAATTTACAACAACGCGAGAAGCTATCGCATATCACATGGGGTGTAGGGGAAATTAAGTTTTTTTAAGTATCTGTAAATTCACCCCCCTAAATTAAGTTTTTTTAAGTATCTGCTAATTCACCCTTCTAAAGTGCAGAGTACTACTATGGTAAAAAATCAATTCATTTCCTGATCGAAAATAAATATAGTGCCGAGTACTTTTTTGTACTTTATTTTATATGTACAGTGGTAAAGACAACTTTTCACACACACCTCTCACTCAATAACAGAAAATAAAAAATAGATCTTCAAATAAATATCTTTAGTGCCGAAGCGTACAAATTGTATCTTTATAACTCTTAAAAACAGTCCAGCCACGCACTCTCTGCCTACTATGTAGTGCGTAGAATGATCTGTGTAAACAAATTGTATTTCTCTAGTAATAAAAAGCAATCTGGCAGAAATAATCTGCCAACAGATAAAAAATTCGTGTACAATTTCATATCTGATGTACTATGCCACGCTCCCATACGCCCACTGATAGAAAATAAAAATTTCGTCTACAAAGTCATATCTGCTGCGCCGAGTGCTGCCTGTGTACAAAGTTTCATAAAAAAAACTTAAAAAAACTTAATTTCCCTTTGCACCCCATGAATGAGGTATGGGATAGCTTCTCGCGTTGTTGTGAATTAACACGCTTTCTATTTTTAGATTCACAACTAACGGCACCTACTTATTTATCGACGAATGCGAACGTCACTGTTTTGAGAAGCTCTTACTAGACACGACGATTGAATCGACGTTTAATACTGCGAAGTTGCTGTCAAACAACATTCGAGGGGAGCCGACAATGAAAGAAAATTTTATTTATTTTTTTCTTTTAAGATGACTGGAGCCAGGTTTGAACCTGATATCTCCCGCATGGTAGTCGCGTGTTCTAACCACTATGCCACGGCCGGTCCCAAAGTTTCATAAAAACATTTTTGAAACGCCCTATCTGTTTAAAAAACAAAAATACAAATTTCGTCTGTATTTCCTGTGTACCAAATAATATCTCTCTAGATTAAATTTTTAATAGTTGTGCCGAGTAATATCTAAGGCTAAAAAACAGTTTGCAACCCCCTCCGCAAACTGATTGAAAATACAAATTTCTTCTGCAAATTTAAACCAGACCTGCCGAGTTTAATCTGTGTAACAAATTGTATCTCTCTAGGGCTAAAATATAGTTATGCCCTGCCACCAACGAGCACTTATCGAAAATAAAAATTTTATCTTTCTAGGACTTAAATACTGTTTGGCCGCCCACTGATTAAAAATAAAAATTTCGTCTCCAAATTTGAACCTAAATTGCCGAATACTATCTGTAGCTCTAAAAACGGTTTCGGCACGTCCACTCCGCCCATTTAATTCAAAATTTAAAATGTATGTAATCTATTATATTTTCCATATAGAACATTCAAATGCGAAATTTGTAAAAAAATTAAATTTTTAGAGCGTTTTATAGAAATTTTAGATATATAAAAAAGCGGGCGTTAAATTAGGCGTGGTCAAATTTATAGTATAAAAATTAGTTAATTCGGGTAGGAGGGTATATATCATTTGATACGACCCAAAAGTGTAACACATAGAAGGAGTCACTTTAGACCCTAGAGTTATTTGAACCAAATGCTATTCATAACTTTCTAAGTCGTTTGAGCCATGTCCGTTTGGTACGAACGATAACTTTCGAAAGACGTAACCAGTAGTTTTGAAACTTTGCACAGATTAATATTACGGTATAGGAAACGGGCTACATACTGGTACCTCTCATACAAATATACCATTCTGCCCACATTAGAAATCAAATTTCGTATTTAGTAACACTGAAACAGGATAAAGTTTCAGAGAAAAAACTGAAAGTCTAGCCACGCCCTTTTGATACCTCCTATACAAATTTACCACTCTGCCAAATTCTGCATTTTGTATAGCTATAACAGGATATAGTTTCTTAATAAAAATTGGAAGTGCAGCCACACCCCTTCTGGTATCTCTTATAAAAATGTACCATTCCGCCCACTTTAGAGATGATGAAATAATATAAATACACCCAACGCGATTTTGACCAAATCCAATTTTTTTTTTAAGCTATAACTGGATAAAGTTTTGAAGAAAAAATTTGAAGTTGTGCCACGCCCCTTCTAATACCTCTCATACAAATGTAGTATAAATACACCCCAAACGATCGTGCACGAATTCCGTATTTTGTAAAGCTATAGCAGGATAAACTTTCGGAGAAAAATTGGAAGTCCAGCCACGCCCCTACTGATACCTCCCATACAAATGTATCATTCCGCCCACTTTTGAAATCGAGTAATAATATCAATACGCCCAACGCGATCTTGCCGAAATTCAATATTTTGTAAGATATAACAGGATAAAGTTCTGGGGAAAAAAGTTTGAAGTCTAGCCACGCCCCTTCTGGTACCTCCATACAAATTTACAATTCAGCCCAATTTAGAAAGCGAGAAGTAACATTAATACACCCGAAACGATCGTGTCCGAATTCTGTATTTAGTAAAGCTACAGCAGGATGAAGTTTTGGAGAAAAAAAACTGAAAGTCTAGCCACGCCCTTCTGGTACCTCCCATTCAAATGTACCATTCCACCCACTTTAGTAATAATATCAAAACACCCAACGGAATAGTTTCCAAATTCTATATTTTGTTAAGCAAATTTTATGTTTTTACCATCATAACTTTTGCAGCGCTAATATTTGGAAGCAATATTTGGCATACGTTTTATTCTGCTTAAACATATCGTACATACACTCATTCCACATCATTGTTTAATTATTTTCTTACTAACCACTTTTTAAGGTAAACTATCAAAGTACAACTATCAACATACAAGTTTTGGTATAGATAACCCCACACCTGCTATACCTGGTAGGGCTTCCAATTGTCTGGCCGTTGCAATATAATCGAATAACTTCGCATTGGCAGACGCCCAATAATCACCGGAAACATAGTCCCACTACACCAACCTGACACTTGTAGCCTTATTCAGTTATGATCAGCCGCTGCGTGTGTGCATGTTTATCCACTGTCCGTCCGTCCATATGTGTCGGCTTTCCTTAGTATTTCATATTTAATATTTCTTTTCTTTTCTTCCATTTTGGAAACTTAAGACGACGTGATTGGAATTTCTTTTCAATTCAATACAAATGCGTTTGATGAGTAAAATTCCATTTTAAAGTCACTCAAAATAACAAAAAAAAAAAAAACACAAAAAATATAAATTGAAAAATTTCTCACAACAATTACAACGCACGTACTAACTCAATGCGTCTTACACTTGGCATTGCTTAGAGCTAAGCTCAAAAGTTAACAACATTATCAGGAATCACGGTGTTAACACGTATTTTAAATATTTGTTTATAACTGTTGTTGTTGGATTTGTTATTGCTTTTAGTTGAAAACAAAATAAGCGAGATCTATTTCGGTGTTCAATTTAACATTTTGTAATGCTAATCAATCTTTCTCCGTCATCAGCTTAGGGGTGAGGCGGGCGGGTGGGCCGGCCCGTCTGATGATGTGTGTTATGATTAGAGTGTTCAAAACCGAAACCGAAAACCCGGTTTTTTTCTCCGAAACCGTATGCCGGTTTCTTCAAAAATGCCAATTTCGATTACCCGGTTTAACCGGTTTTTTGATGTCGGTTAACCGGTTTTCCAAAAAGCAGTATTTCAGAGAAAATTGCTAGGTCAATTATAAGTAAATCGGCGAAGAAGGTTTTTTATGCTTATCCGATATTTTTCAGGCAAATCTCAAAGGATGTTTCCATTAAAATTTTCTTATGTAATACGAAAGTTTGTTTGGAAAATTCTATTATATGACTGTTACCTCTCATCTTTAAATGGGTGGGATGACTTCTGTATTCATATACAAAACTATCAATTGTCGCTATCTCCTAAATTAAGTACCCAATCGGGTAAAAGGACTATAGTCGGGAACTCATCTTGTAATGGCTAGGAAGCCGTACATATTTAGATGAACAAGTTGAAATGCAGATATCTCCTAAACTAAGTGTCCGATCGCAAAAAGGAGCTTATGTTATGATTGCCATACAATAGTTGGGATCTAATTTTGAAATAGATTGGGATATTACCTCGAAATGAGTGCGAAGCCGTCGATATTCATATGAAAAACCTTGTGCCGTTATTTCCTATGCTAAGCGCCCCATGATAATTTGTGGCCAAATTGATACCATAATTCTAAACCAAACTAATTGTAAAATGTAAGGAATCGTATTTAAAGTTTGTGAGTAATATAAACTTATACAGCCATGTTCTGGAAAACAATTCGGATTAAAAACAGAGCAAAATCGATAGAGAAAGCCTTACTTTTTTTACCGATTTATCTTGCTCTGTTTTTAAACCGAATTGTTTTCGAGAACATGGCTGACATACTATGTTAAAGTTTCCTAATAACGTCTGTTTGGATGAACAGGATATAAATGGAATGGATTAATATATCGATATTCATATCTTTTTATATTTAATTGCATATTTGGTTCTATTTTACAATTTCCGAAAAATCGAAAGAAACCGGTTAACCCGGTTTTTTAGTAAATCATGTATTCGAATACCGAATTTTTGGAAAAATGCATTTTTCGAATAAACCGGAAACCGGTTTCCTAAAAAAATCAAGTATTTGAACATTATAGTTATGATCAATATTTTTGGAATTTGTGGTATTGTAAATATTTTGTTTCAATTTCTTATATAGTACCGTGGGAAATAATTGGGATATAAGATACAACGTTTATTTCTTACAAAATCTTGCATTCTATAAATCTGGGTATTTAAAAGCTGTTTAGCTTCTTGTCATGTACATCATCCATTGGTCATTAATCGCCATCATATATAAAATGTACAACATTTTTTCGCCATGGTCCTGATTGTAAGCTAAATTACTTAGCTAAATACTAGACTACCACATTTGTCTTATTTCCAACTTTCACATCAAAGTCTGTTAGATATCATATCTCTTTCGAAATTGCTCTTATTTTACTCACCGCTGTAAAGGCAAATCGTAGTATTCTCTTCTAGTAAGTTTAATGGCAAACAGAAAAAAAAAATTCCAAACAAAAAAAATAATGTTTATTAAATTAGCATTGTTATATTAGAGTACGCGATTCATTTGATGTGATTCTAGTATTTTTTTGCTGCTCGATTTGTAAATTGTTTTATTTTTTATTAGAATTGGCATTTTAGTAATCTGATGTGGCGCTGTTGAACTTGTACTAGTACGACGATAATACACAATAACTATGGGAATTTTTCAGTTTCAAACGTGTATGATTTATTTTAAGCACATAACTGCCAATTATGTTAGTAGTCAAGATCAAGATCTATTTTGTGTTTGTTCCTCAACTATGTATTTTGTTGACGTTTCAGGCAACAATCTTAATAGCACTAGAGGGTGGTGGGTAGTTGCGGTTAAATGTAGCTGCGATCAGTGGCAGTGGCAGCGTATTAATTTAAACGTCTAAACCTGAAATCAGTGCTAGAGATGTTGCTTGAGTCATTTGCTTTTACAACGTACATGAGAGAAACATTTTACAACCAATATTTGCGTTATTTACATCTTCGATCAATTACTGGCGCACGAGTTACATCATGCAAATAACTGAGTAGTGAGATCAGTATATGAGCAGACATCACTCTGTTAGTTAACATATTTTGTAAAGTATGAAATTTAAAAGGGAACTTTTGGAAAAATAATATGGAAAGAAGAATAAATCCATCAAATAGGAATAACTAATAATAAAATAGTTCTCATAGAACGTACGCTTGTGACTATATTAGATTAGACTATATTAGACGAGCCTTTCTGGTACCTCCTATACAAAATGACCTATTTTATAATTATATCTCCCCAATAAATTTCAAACGATCACGTGGAGGCCAATTAAATTTGATTAGTTTAATAACAGTATCTTTTATATTTTATTCCTAAGGCTCCAAGTTGGGTCAAAGGGCCGTAACAGGGCATAAAGGGCTCGTCTTTTGCTGCCTTGAGGGTTCCAATCGATTGTCATCTAAGAAATATCGTTCTGGGGTCGTCTCATAACATGGCCAATCCAGCTAAATTTTGACTGATGTTTCGCCTGTTCTTTGCCACAGGTCTCGATTAGAAATTACATGTGGCCAAAAAATGATCTATACCTTTCGCAGGCAACGATTACAAAAAGTTTGCAGTGATTGTTTGTCACCTGCTGTGCAATTCCATGACTCGCCGCCGTATAGGAGTGTAGATTTTACATTCGAAGAGAAAAAGCGGAGTTTAGTTTCAAAGGCGATTTGGAGAGTTTTCCATACTTTTTTTAGAGCTCCAAAGGACTAATTTGCTTTTTGTTAAAGCGCTCATGGATTAAAACCCTTCCTCCCCTCTGAATGTATCTGGGTTTATCCACAAAATCTCTTTCTCTAAGTTCTAAAAGGTATCGAGGTCGCTCCTTAGCGATCTCTTGGTTAGTTACTTACTTTCGCCCAACCCGAGCTGTCGTTACTTCTCCTTTATTCGCCCACCATTGTAACGAACGGTTAACTCTTTAATAATAAATTATATTGTAATTTAAAACTACGGATAAAAAGTGTTTTTTTCCCGGTCTTCCCGCAGAAAAAGGTAACTTCAAATAAGCCCTAAACCTGTAATTAACCCTCTACTAATTCCGTTTCACGGTATTTTATCCCCTCTTATTCTTGTATGAGTTTTTGCTAGATCGGATCACCCCCTCAACACCTTTGTTATGCGATTTGCATCCTCAAGAGCCACCGGTGGTGAATATAATGCTCCCCAGATAGCAAAAAGACTGAACATCTTCGAGTTCCACATTGTTAACAGTGAACTTGGAGGGATTATCCGTGCTGATGCGTACAACCTTTTTCTTGCCGATGTAAATGTGCAGTCCAACATTGTTAAATAACAGTGGTGAATAAATACATCCCTGCCATACTCCAGTGGTTACACCGATTGGGTCAAAATTCTTGTTGAATTTTGATACAGAGCTCTGATGTGGTCAATTAATTCAGGTGGAACTACTTTACATTGGAGAGCGTGCCAGATCGCCTGATGATGAAGAGTATCAAATGCTTTCGCGAAGTCTATGAAAATTATATATAGTGAGGATCGCCATTCCAAAGATTGTTCCACTATGATTAGTAGACAGTTTACATTATTATTGCAATATCGGTGTGGTCTAAAACCGGCTTGTTCTATTTGAAGATCTGCTGCAAGCAAGGATGACATCCTCTCATGGATTATTGTGGCAAACACCTTGTTGAACTTAGTTAAGAGTGTTATGCCTCTTCGGTTGTTACATTCTGTGAGATCTCCTTTTCGGAATTCGAATTCGATATTTTTCTTCCATTGCCGGGCCCCTCGATGTTGTCGACAGCAACTTCGTAGTATAAGTGTCGAGTTAATCGGCATGTGTAGTAGAAGCTTCTCAAACAGTTACGTTCGCATTCGTCGATAAACAAGTAGGTGCCGTTTGTTGTGAATCTAAAATAGAAAGCGTGTTAATTCCCAACAACGCGAGAAGCAATCCCGTACCTCATTCATGGGGTGTTAAGGAAAATTAAATTCATTTAGTGATCTCCTTTTCTGGTTCTTTTGGAAGAGAATGAGATAACTAAAAGTTTCCGATAATGGGCCTTAAGCAATTCGGGGTTGATGTTGTCTACAACTGGTGTCTTGCCGAGTTTTAGTGAACGAATAGCATCGGCTATCTCGGTTTCATCTGGACAGGTTGTAGGTTGCGAAATTGACAGTATGTCGGCACAGTAGTCGGACCAATATGCCAATTGCCACTCTTTGGACTAGGCTGTTCTCCCATCCGGATCTTTTAGAGGGTATTTGGTTTCACGGGCATTCCCTGAAATTTGTTTTGCAATCCTACGCAGATTTCTACTTCTGTGTGCATCGGCAGCAGCCTGGGCTTCGGTCCAAACGCGCTTGTCTCGCCACACACATGATTTGATTAGGCGATCTAAGGTGGTAAGTTGAGCTAGTAGACACGATTTTGAGACTTAAGTTCGGGCAGTGTATATGGCGCCTTTCAAGCGGCTTTTGCCTTCAATAAGTCTGATATGAAATTATTAATAAATTTTAAGTTCATAATTTGTTCTTAATACTTACTTACTTACTTAGCTGGTACTTCTATGCAATCCCAGTGGATTATATACCGCACGTAGAATAATATTATAAGCGCCTCGATCTTCTGCGCTTCTTCTCCAGTTAGTCACACCGAGTTCTGTAAGGTTCTCAGTAACCTGGTCTTTCCTACGGAGTTTTGGTCGCCCTCTTCTGCGCCGTCCATCGAGTTCATTGTCAAAGACTTTTCGAGCTGGAGCATTTTCGTCCATGCGTACAACATGACCTAGCCAACCCGACCGTTGCACCTTAATGCGTTTGACCACGTCAATGTCAGTGTACAGCTCATGATTCATACGACGCCGATACTCTCCGTTAACGATGATGGGCCCATATATTTTACGGAGTGTTTTTCTCTCGAATACCGCCAGAACCGATTCATCCGCTTGTGTCATAACCCAGGATTCTGAGCCATACATTAAGACAGGTAGAACCAGTATCTGGTATAGCTGGAGTTTTGTTCGTCGAGAGAGGGCTCTGTCATTGAATCGCTTGCTTAGTCCGTAGTAGCATTTATTTGCAAGCAGGATTCTTCTCCGGATTTCTAGGCTGACATTATTTGCTCTGTTAATGGCGGAGCCTAGGTAGACAAAATTATCTACCACCTCGAAATTATAGTTGTCAACGTTCACGCAGATTCCCAAACGAGTCGATTGAAACTAATAACTTCGTTTTGTCCTCGTTCACCGTTAGGCCCATTTTCGCTGATTCCTTCTGTATACCTGAGAAGGCTGCAGTCACATCCAGTAGTTTTCGACCGATGATGTCTACGTCATCAGCGTACGCGAGTAGCATGTGGCTTTTGTTGAATATAGTGCCACTCGTGTTTACTGCAGCTTTTTCATTATCACAAGGCCGTCGCCTTGTTTTAGGCCTCGTCTGGTATAGAATGGCTCCGTAAGGTCCTTGCCAATCTTCACTGAAGACTTCGTGTCAGTCAGCGTCATTCCACAAAGACGTATCAGCTTCGCTGGAATACCAAACTCAGCCATGGCTTCAAGTAATTTCTGCCGTATCGGGCTGTCGAAGGCAGCTTTATAGTCGACAAAAAGATGGTACGTGTCGAACTGTTTCTCTTGGGTCTTTTCCAGGATTTGCCGAAGTGTGAAAATCTGGTCAGTTGTTGATTTTCCAGGTCTAAAGCCACTCTGATAAGGCCCGATCAGGTTGGATAACACTGGCTTTAGTCTTTCACATAGCACACTCGACAGGACCTTATATGCGATGGGTAAAAGGCTGAACCCGCTGTAGGTGAAGCACACACTTGGATCACCTTTATTCAGCACAGGACATAATACGCTTACATTCCAATCGTCGGGCATGCACTCTTTAAGCCAAACCGTGCGCAGGAGCTGGTGCATGCTCGTTATCAGCTCCTCGCCACCGGATTTGAAGAGCTCTGCGGGCAGACCGTCGGCACCGGCTGCTTTGTTGTTTTTCAGCCGCGATATTGCTCTTCTTACCTCGGCTTGACTTGGTGTTGGGCAATCTAAGCCGTCGTCGACAATTAGCGTGATAACTTCACGTGCGCTGCCTTCTGGAACCAGCAGTTGCTGGAAGTGTTCTCTCCATATTTGTTCTTAATAATTTTCTAAAAATATCTACATCATAATGTATTACATTCCTAAATCATATGTATGGTTTTAAATCCAATTATAATTAATCCAATAATTCACTTAGAAAAATCCATTAAACTCCACCAGAAAAGCATAAATGTTTTCCTAATCAATCCCCAACAAACTGCATCTCCCTTTATTCTAAAAAAACCATAGTTTGCTAGAATCATTTTTGGAAAGAAGCTTCCCGCCATTCAAAATGAAACAGGTGTTCTTCGTCCATAGCCGCAATATAGTATTCAATTATGAATTACTATAAACAACAACATTTGAGTGGGGTTACAGCAACAACAGCAGTATATACTATTAACCTCAAGATTATATCAAATGGATGGGGAGCCGAAAACTACTCAAAAGTAAAGAAAAAACAATATCAACCAAACAGTTTGAGTGGTTACTTAGCTGGCTCACTGCCACTTCATCACAGAGAGAGAGAGAGGGAGAGAACTTGAAATGATCGTATCGTACTGTTAAAAAGACATTGGTAGTAGCATCACACTTCGAACGACAACGAAATACGATACTTTTGCAGTTTGAATTCAAATAGGAAGGCAAAGAGAAGGAAATGAACGACGCAAAAAAAAGCACAAACAAAGCAAACGCGTTAAGACAATACGCGTAACAGAAGACGATGCGCGGTGCATCGTTGTACAGGGGCAAACATGCTGAGGCTGCACCTCTAGTAGCCGCCAGTATGATGTGGACGCAATGTACACATAAAGTAGTAGCGTTCATCGGGGTTTACTTTACAATTGCACAGTGGTTCGAACACTTTTTTTTAATGAAATAACTAAAAATATTCGATAGAAAGATAAAGATAAGATATGGAAGAGCTTCCCACAATTGAGTAAGTAAACACGCTTTCAACGATGATTTCGCAGTTGAGAAACTTTTAGTAAACAAATGGCGAATGAATCGACTACTCGGAACATAAGGTAGTCTGCTGATGAAAGAAATGTAGATTACTGTGGCAGTGTGTTTTTACCAACGATTTAAGGATCATCGACTGCAATCATTAAAAACTACTTCAATTTTAAATTATAAACACTGCAAGCATCAGCTGGAAAAGATCAAATTTTTTTGTCTTTTCAGGTCATCTGAAAATTTTTCTGTCCCAATCAGTCATGATGATTACTTACTTACGTTTTATCCTTTATAGTCCATGAATGAGATACAAGAGAGCTTCTCACATTTGATTGGTTAAAAAGCATTAACTTACTAGACTCGACTAGTGCGAAGTTGTTGTCGAAAACATCGAGAAGTGTCAATCAACGAAATGTAGATGACTGAGACAATGATCGTATACTGATAATCACATGACCTGACCATCATGACACGGTCAGAGATGATTATTAGTTTGTATAAAATCTGGGAGCAGTTTCTGATCATTTGATATAAAAAACTTAATTTCCCTTTACACCCCATGAATGAGGTATGGGATGGCTTCTCGCGTTGTTGCGGCACCTACTTTTTTATCGACGAATGTGAACGTCATTGTTTGAGAAGCTTCTACTAGACATGCCGATTGACTCGACAACATCGAGGGGGCCGGCAATGAAGAAAAATGTAGATGACTTGAGGCGGAAATCTAACTCAGGATCTCCCGCATGGTAGTCGCGTGTTGTAACCACTATGCCGGTCGGATATTTTCTTAATAACAGCTGTATGGGGAGTGGGAGTAGTTTTAGATCGATCGGGCTCATCTTTAAACTTAACTTTCGCTTAGAGCGTAGAAGCTTGTGTCCCAAATTACAGCTCGATATCTCTTAAACTACGACTGTAGTCGCAGGGACAGACCCCCAAAAAGGGGCAATTTATATGGGAGGTGGGAGTAGTTTTAGACCGATCGGGCTCATCTTGAAACTTAACTTTCGCTTAGAGCGTAGAAGCTTGTGTCCCAAATTACAGCTCGATATCTCTTAAACTACTTCTGTAGTCGCAGGGACAGACCCCCAAAAAGGGGCAATTTATATGGGAGGTGGGAGTAGTTTTTGACCGATCGGGCTCATCTAAGAGCTTAACCTCCGCTTAGAGCATAGAAGCTTCTATTCCAAATATCAGAATAATATATCTTAAACTACAGCTGTAATCGAGGAGACAGACACCAAAAAGGGGAAGTTTGTTTGGGGGGTGGGAGTAGTTTTTGAACGATCGGGCTCATCTTAGACTTCAGCTCGATATCTCTTTAACTACGGCTGTAAGACGGACGTACATCTTTAAATCGACTTAGAATTCGACGCTGATCATTTATATATATATATATTGTCATACCTACCACGCCGCCTTATGGGCGTTACAAATGGAAGAACAAAATTATTATACCCTTTACTACGTTCGTGCGCTTGGTGAAGTTTATACCCTTTATGGTTATATCTGAATGGAACAGTTTAGACCAATACTGGTCTAATTGAGTCTATATATATAATGATGCAATCCGATATAAGGCGTTTGCCGATAAAGCTCATACTCTTTTCTCGTACTGTCAAAGACGAGGTTTCGGTACTCCCATACAAAATAACCACAAACCCCAAAGATATTGTATTAAACTTTTGTACCTTTTCTACAGTTTGAATACATGTGTGTAAAAGTCTGGTCATACGATGGTAAGTCCGGTCTCTAACCTTTTACGCTATTAAAGGAGGCGACTAATAATAATACGTAATTAAACTCAAAAGTCAGAGTTAAACAACATTCACCAGCAGTTTGGTGTAAGGACGTAGAGTAAGGGGAATTAATCAGCCAGTTCACATCACTAAAATTTCTGTACTGTACACTAAAGTGTTTAGCTCTCCAACTTTTATGATTTCAATAACGCTATTTAAAGATTTTTTGTTAAACAGTTCTTTCTAGTTATCAGCTTATTTGAATCCGTCTACAACTTACCTTAAAGACAACTTGATAGGTATTACGAATCTACAATGCAGTTTTGGAAATACATACATGTTGATTCCACATGTATTTTCAAACCACTGTGACTCCTCGCCGATCGCACAACCGCATTCGCTCGCTCGTTCGTTACGATTTGTATAGGAAAGAGTTTTTTTTTCTTCTCATTTTGTTTTTGTTGAGTTAAAATAGCAAACAAACAAACAGACGAAAACTTGAAAATATCGTATTTCACGCTAAACAGAGAAACGAAGAAACAAACGCGTTTAAAGCGTCGCCCAGAGTGGAAGCACAGAACGTAACACACACAACAAGAAAATCGATAGAGCGAAATCAAAGGAAAGGCGCGCGCGCATACGCGAGTGAAATTTATCTAATTGATTTTGAAATAAAGTGAAATAATTAGTGCAAGCTTAAAAAAAAGTGAGCTAGTCAAAGAAATGGTTGACCATACACCTGCGGTTACCCCGCGCTCAACGACCGACATACCCTCGGTGACGGTCACACAGCCTGGTGGCAATATCACTACAGTGACCACGACCACCACCAGTACTGCCCGACCCACCCGTCAGAATGATGAGGTTACGCGGGGTATCTTTAACCTAAAAATGGTCCTATTTCTATTGCTGCTGCCCCTGGTCCTGTTTGCCGTTTTCCTTAAGCATCTGTTGGATTATCTGTTTGGGCTGGGGCTCAAGGAGAAAGATGTCACTGGCAAGGTAGCTTTGGTAAGTTATGACCCAAATCATGATGCCACACAAATTAACGTATATGGCGGTGGCGAACAAAACTGGATACCAAAATTTCAACATCGCCATGATCATCGACACCTACATAAACCTACCTAGTATGTATGAGCATAACATCAGCAATCAAAGTGGTTCCAATGCAGTTAACACACAATCAGTCGGCCAAGTTAAAAACAACACACGAACAACAAACACGACAGCCGCAAAAGAAGAAAACTTGGCCCAAAGAATTTCTTATCTCTCCGCCATCAATAACGTCATCAATGAACAAGTTACGAGTTTTTTGTTGTTGTTTGTTTGCTTCGTTGTTGTATTGTGCTTGTAGATGAACTCTTGAAATTAAGATGCGGTGATACACTCATGAAAGCTTAAAATAGCACAACGTTGTGGTTGATGGATAATTATGAGGTGGTTGTGATGAGTGGCCCAAATGTGATACAAAGATAGGAAATAGAAAATGATATTGTATGTGTACACTACATATGTGCTACATATAAAGCAGTTATAATTGACATATAGTTATTAAAGCTGCAGTTAGATGCTATAAAATTATTTTTCTTTTATATAGCTGAGGTTTATCATTTTTAGGAATTTTGGCATTCAGAGTGTCATATAGTAGAATTGCATAAGGGCATTCTCGCAACGGATCTCCAGCATGGTAGTCGCGTATACTAACAACTATACCATGGCCGATCCCTAATTATTTGCACTTTGTACCGCAAAAAGTGGGAGATTGCATGATAGGTGGGCGTTACTTTTAGTCTCTCACATCCATTTATTGTCATATATAAAAATAAAAATTATATTAAATTTACGTTAAGTGTATCAAATGATACATCAAATTCGGCTTACGATCAGAAAAGTGTTTTTTTTTTTAAACGTTCAAATTACGGTCAAATTCAAATTATAATTGGTGCTGGGCATTTTCGGCTGATATCTACTTCGCATGTACATGTTTGACATAAATGTAGATATATATACAGCTGATGATGTACCATTGCAGCAGTTCGTCACAAAGGGGTCTGAAGATGAACTCGTCATGGAGTTCGAAACGCGTCATCCTAGTGCGTGACACGCTGAATTTTACCAAAAATATCAAACAATAAATAAAAAACACTTTTCTGATCTTGAGCCGAATTTGTTGTATCATTAAAAACAAATACACAATATTAAAAATATTTAAAATATTTAAAATATTTAAAATATTAAAAATATTAAAAATATTAATAATATTAAAAATACTAAAAATATTAAAAATATACAAAATATTAAAAATATACAAAATATACAAAATATTAAAAATATACAAAATATTAAAAATATACAAAATATTACAAATATGAAAAATATGAAAAATATTAAGAATATTAAAAATACTCAAAATATTAAAAATACTATCATTTCGATACACTAACGTAAATTAATATAATATACTGTAAAGATCGACTAACAAAAACAAATGCACATTAGGGTGGGTCGATAAAAAAAGTTATGCCAGTCACCCCCTAGAATGAAAGATAATTTAAAAACGAATTCAAAAAAAAATTTTATTTTTTTTTGCCACGCCCTTTGACCCCGCGCATTGGGTTTTTTGTTTCCTGTGTCTCCATTTATAGTCCGATCGTAATGTGTGACATATCAATGTTCTTGGACTGACAACAGATACATTTTCTTCTCCGATCACTTTTGACTCCGACGTCCGATTCTAGAAGTTTCTACCAGAATCTCGGTTTTTACCCCCTAAGTCAAATTTTTTTCGTAACCATAAAAAAGTTTTTTTAATTCCATGATATTTTCTCTTTTACAGTATATATTTTTATTCATAAACAAAAAAGTTACAGAGGTTTAAAAAAATCAATTTGACGTCGCTAAAGGCCAAAAACTCATTGTTTACAAATGTTGGCGTGGTCGTAATTAGTTTTTTAAACCTCTGTAACTTTTTTGTTTATGAATAAAAATATATACGGTAAAAAAGAAAATATCATAGAATTTAAAAAACTTTTTTATCGTTGCAAAAAAAATTTGACTTAGGGGGGTAAAAACCAAGATTTCGGTAGAAACTTCTAGATCTTGACGTCGGAGTCAAAAGTGATCAGAGAAGAAAATGTAGCTGTTGTCAGTCCAAAAACATTGACATGTCACACATTACGATCGGACTATAAATGGAGACACAAGAAACAAAAAACCCAATGCGCGGGGTCAAAGGGCGTGGCAAAAAAAAATAAAAATTTTTTTTGAATTAGTTTTTAAATTATCTTTCATTCTAGGGGGTGACCGGCAAAACATTTTTTAATTGTATGAAGTGCGACCCACCTTAATGCACATACACTGGCACGGCAAGGCCTAACAAACTATATATGCTTAGTAGTAGTAGTGAGCAAAAACTATATGCTTAGTAGTAATAGTAAGCGTAGTTTAACAATATACCTTGTAAGAAGCTTGAGCTTTGAGGTAAAAAGGGAATCGTGGGGATAAAATATCCTCCATTCTCATGTTTGATTGTGAATGGTCAAATTCATAACTATGCTGGACATTTTCGGCTGATATCTACTTCACATGCACATGTTTGACATAATTGTAGATATATATACAGCTGATGATGTACCTTTGTGCATCAGTTCGTCACAAAGGGGTCTGAAGATGAACTCGTCATGGAGTTCGAAACGCGTCATCCTAGTGCGTGACACAGTGAATTTGACCAAAAATATCAAACAATAAATAAAAAACACTTTTCTGATCTTGAGCCGAATTTGTTGTATCATTAAAAACAAATACACAATATTAAAAATATTTAAAATATTTAAAATATTAAAAATATTAAAAATATTAAAAATATTAATAATATTAAAAATACTAAAAATATTAAAAATATTAAAAATATACAAAATATTAAAAATATACAAAATATTAAAAATATACAAAATATTAAAAATATACAAAATATTACAAATATGAAAAATATGAAAAATATTAAGAATATTAAAAATACTCAAAATATTAAAAATACTAAAAATATTAAAAATATTAAAAATATTAAAAATATTAAAAATATTAAAAATATTAAAAATATTAAAAATATTAAATATATATCCGCCCTGCCAGCTGTCAACATAATTCATTTCACACAACTCTTGTAAAATAAATTATATTAGCAATAATAGAGATAGATCTTCAACCGAACGATTAAAACACATTCATTATTTACACATATAGATCAACAATACAAAACAAAAGCAATATTAAAAATTTAAAAATATTAAATATGTTAAAAACTTAAAAATAGTACAAATATTAAAAACATAAAAAATACTAAAAATATTAAAAATAGTAAAAATATTAAAAATATGAAAAATATTACAAATGTTTAACATATTTAAATTACTAAAAAAATATATTTATATAACAAATTTTAACAATATTGAAAATATTAAAACTATTGAAAATAAATAAAAAAAATTTTGAATACTTTAAAATATATTAAAATATTAAAATTCTTAAAAATAGTAAAAAGATTATAAAATACTAAAAATTTAAATTTAAAATAAAAAAATATTTAAAAAAAATAGAAAATATTAGAAATAGTGAAAATGGTATTAATTGCTCTTGATTTGTTTTTTCTTTATTAATCTATAATGCATTTTGTTATAATTCGGTTCAAGAGCATTTGTTTTGGAAATTATGTTATTGTTTTATATAGAAACACTGAAGGTACACAGAACGTAGTTGGCGCTTATGCCAAACAAACGTACGCATAGACATAGGCTTGTGTGAGTGTGTTATGCTGACATGTTGTGTGATTCGAGGATGCCGTCTTCGCACCGTTGGGAAAAATTCTCATTTGTTATTATATATTTTCTTCCCTTAAGGTTTGTGAAAAATAAAACAGTAAAAAAAATGTCGATTATTTTTGTAATCATGGGACCCTAATGCATCAACAAATTAAAGTGGGAATACTGGTGTCGAAATTTGTTTCTCCTGATTTAATAAAGTTTAATGGTTTAATTATTATCTTTATTTAAAATTTATATCCTCTTTAGAAATTAATAAAGTGCAAAAAAAAGAACGCTAGTGATTCGTCCACATTGATGTTTAAGAAATATAAATGTCTGATAACTAAAATGATCGGTTAAGTAATTGATATTACAAAATATTACTTACTTACTTAGATGGCCTTATTGTGTGTGCCATTATTTGCCATAAATTGATACACGTTTAACGTCGTTTTATAATGAGTTCCAGGCGCTTCGGTCTTCTGTGTGCATTATCCTGTTTGAAACTCTAAGTTTGGATAATGTCTCCTCCACTTGGTCCTTCCACCGTAGTTTCAGTCTCACTCTTTTTCGATGGCTCTCTGGCGTCTTTCTCGCTAGAACTGTTTCTGGCATTTTTACAATGTGCCCTAGACAACTCAAGCGATTCACCTTTATACGTTTTACCACGTCGATGTCTTTGTATAGCAGGTATATCTCGTCGTTCATACGGTGTCGATGCTCGCCATTTACAACATAAGGACCATATATTTTGCGTAAGATTGTTCTTTCTTTCTAAGGGACCGGCCGTGGCATAGTGGTTAGAACACGCGACTACCGTGCGGGAGATAGCAGGTTCAAACCTGGCTCCAGTCATCTTAAAAGAAAAAAATAAATAAAATTTTCTTTCATTGTCGACTCCCCTCGAATGTTGTTGACAGCAACTTCGCAGTATTAAGCGTCGATTCAATCGTCGTGTCTAGCAAGAGCTTCTCAAAGAGTGACGTTCGCATTCGTCGATATACAAGTAGGTGCCGTTAGTTGTGACTCTAAAAAAAGAAAGCGTGTTAATTCACAACAACGCGAGAAGCTATCCCATACCTCATTCATGGGGTGCAAAGGGAAATTAAGTTTTAAGTTTGTTCTTTCTAAAACTCCCAAGACTGCTTCGTCTGACTGCGTAATAGTCCAGGATTCTACGCCGTACATTAATGGGTAGAACTTACATATTATACAGCAGGAGCTTTGTTGCTTTAGTAAGGGTCTTGTCCCGCAAGTGCTCGCTTAACCCGTATCTACAAAATATAATTAATATTTACAATTTAAAAATTATTTAAAATATTACAAATAAATCAAATAATATAACGTTAAAAATAACAAAAATTACATTAACATTCAAAAAAACCATAATATTCTCCACCCACACTGCTACAATTTCCAACACTGCTGCTCATTGGCTGACAACCTTAAGGTTTCGTGAGGTAGCAGTTTCACTTTTTAGTTTCATATTTCTTCCGTTCCTTTCTGCCAGATTGTGATTTCAATAAAAGCATCACATTTGTTTTGGAATTTTGTTTAAATATTAACAAACGCACGCAAAATAAAAAAAACACATTACTATTATAAAAAAAGCCCAATCGATAAAAGTAACTTCGCTGTTTTGTTGTTGTTTTATTTTTTTGCATTTCGTAGGTTTCAAAGCTAGTTGGGTGTGGTTTTTTTAGTTTCCAGATGTAGTATTTCCATGATCATTCATAGATTTTAAATCCAAACAAGGAATTCTGCCAGATTTGGATTTAATTTGTGTGGTTTGCTTATCGCTGTATCTTAAGTAAATATTTGTTAGGTTTTTTTATTTTTTGTAACTTAAAGTTTACTTAATTTTTGTTTGTATTTTTATTTTCTGTTCATCGTTGTTGGTGTCAGTTAAGTGGCAATTAAAACATACGTTGTGCTTTGTTGTCACATGAGTATAGTGAGTGAAACATTTGATATCGCACCTCCCCTCCCTGTATGGTAATTATTTTGTTTTTGTAATTTGTCTGATGTTAATTATTAATTCAGTTTTCAGTAATAGTTGGTAATTAGGTTTTGTTTTTAGAAACGATATAAATTTTTTCACGACTGAATGATTTTCTTTGCCATGCGGCATTAAGATACAATATTGTAGAAGACAATGATGTTTAAAAGCATGAATGTGTCTAAGCGAGGATTGTGTAATAATTTGAGGTAATTATACAATGATGTATAAAATATGAGTTTGTTAATATAAGTAAAGTTTGTGGCATTCTTATTAATATTCAAAATTCGGTGTAGTCACACAATGTTGTACATAAATTCAGTTTTGTTAATGTGAGTAAAGTTTTGATATCCTTCTGGTATTAAAAATTTTGTAAAGATTATTCGTCTTTAATTTTGTTAATTGTTGTTGTTACTTTATTTCCATTGTACATAGTATCTTAGTTAATAGTGTTTATAAAGAATCTTTGTAAATCAAATATTCATTAAGGAAACCAGTATGACTAATATTTATTGCTAGAGTACCAATAATCAAAGTTATAATTATACAATTTAGTTTAAACGGAACAGTCACGAATGATTTACGATTCACTTAAAAGAGGAGTTGATTTCTGTAATTCACAATATATAAAAATCCATGACAAACTGCGGTATTTTCGTTGAAGATGATGGTTTACAAATAAAGGCGTATACTAATTCCGCACCTGTCATCGAATTATACACAAAATGTATAAAATAAATTAAAATATAAAGGGTTTTCCAATGAGAGGTGTTATTGCGAATGGCCTGCAATTTCGGTAGCTATCACTTCTGAAGCTTTTATTTTTTGAAATTTGACAAGTTGAAACTACGACATTACTAAAAATTGAACGATACACGCTTCAACAACGCATTAAATTATTAAAATTTACTTAAAAAATGGTGAAAATCTTGCAGTCACAGTTCGCCAAACTAAAGCATTTTTTGGTCCTCGTGAAGCACCTTGTCGGACCGCAATGCAGAAATTGGTGGAAAAATTCGAGCTGTTGGGACAAGTTCGTGATGTGAAGAATAAAATCCTTGCGCGTCGCTCAAGAACAACTGAGAATATTGCTGCTGTAGCCCAAAGTTTTGAAGAAAACCCAGGTTCGTCCATTCATCGCCGTTCTTTGGAATAGGGCATTCAACAATCGTCATTACACCGTATTTAGCATAAAGACTTGGGTCTTAAGGCTTATAAAGTTTAGTTAACACAAGAACTCAAGCCGGCCGATCATCAACAACGTCGTGTCTTTACTGATTGGGTCCTTGAAATGCATGAAAATGATACGGAATTCCATCGAAAAGTCATCTTGACTGATGAGGCCCATTTCCACCACGGTGGCTACGTCAACAAGCAAAATTGTCGTATCTGGGGCTCGGAAAACCGAGAAAAGCCTCTCCATCCTCAACGTGTGACTGTTTGGTGCAGTTTATGGTCCGGCGGGGTTATTGGACCTTACTTTTGAATGAGGTTGGCTCAACAGTTACGAATGGATTGCGCTATCGGGAGATGATTAAAGATTTTTAATGGTCGGAGTTGGATGGTATTGATCTGGACAACGTCCACGTGAAAGTTAAGGTCTAAGCCAACAGCCCAGCATCGATTCAAGTCCTCAAAGATAAAATTCGTGAGGTTATCGAGGACATAGGGCAGCCCTTGTGCGATTTTAGTATGGAAAATTTTATGAAAAGGATATGGTCCTGTAAGCGTGTTCGTGGTGGCCATTTGGCTGATGTTGTTTTACATTATTATGAAATAAAAATCCGATCATTTATCTCAAAAAATTTAATTTTTCTTTGAATACCAAAATAACACCTCTTATTAGAAAACCCTTTACAATAACTTCTACTTTTTGATATAAATGAAGTTCTCTTTGATACCATTGAAGTACTTTTTGGTACAAAAAATGTACTTTTTGCACAATAATATCACGTTTTGGTACACGAAATTGTACTTTTGATACAATATATGTAATTTTAGGTACAATAAACTGTACTTTTTAGTACAATAAATTCTACTTTTTGTTACAATAAATGTACTTTTGATAATATAAATTGTACATTTTGGTATCGAATATTATCTGTAAATCAAATATTATCGTTCTAGGGCTAAATATAGTTTTGCCACGCCCTCGTCGACCACTGATTGATAAAAACAATGTCGGCTGCAAATTTGAACCTAAAGTACCGAGTACTATCTGTGTGTCAAATTGTATCTTTCTGGGGCTATAATACAGTTTTTCCACCCCCACTCCGCCTAGTGATGCAACATTTAAATTTGCTTTGCATATTAATATTCGTGTTGTCAAATACTATCTGTATATCAAACTTTATCTTTTTCGAACTAAAATTCAGTTTTTCTACGCCCAATCTGACACCCCCTCACTTAATAATTACCCAAAGACAATCTCAGAACACCAAATTTTTTTTGATCCGTGCACCCTACATACGGCTCAAATATGTTTTATTGAGCAGATTGGACATTTGATGTCATATCGAAACTAAACTCATACTATTGTTCTTGGCATATTAATGGCATCGTTTTTCCCTTTTGTCATTTTTGTTCAATTTTGACATTGACTTTCTGTATTTCGTTTTCTATATCCATATGATGGCCATTTCTTGCAACGTCCATATAGGCCTCTCTAAACAATGAAACTTTTCCTTTAAAAGTATTTACTTATATTCACAAACACAAAAATGTTTGGAGAGACCTTCATGGACGTTACAAGAAATGGGCATACTATGGATATAGAAAACGAACTATAGGAAGTCAAAGTCAAAATTGACTTCGGAGTCAAAAGGAAAAAACGGAGCCTTCTATATACCAAGAACAACGGTATGAGTTTTGTTTTCAAATAACACGGTAGCTCAATAAAACTTATTTGGGCCGTATGTAGGGTGCACGGATCAAAAAAAATTTTTGTGTTCTGAAATTGTCTTTGCTTAATTTAATCTAGGGGGTGTCCACACAAAATTTTTTTTTTCGCCCCACACTAATATACATATTCGTGTAGCCGAGTACTTTTTGTGGGCTCCACGAAAAGCCCCCCAATGAAATAACCCCCAGGAAATAACCCCCAATGAAATAAACCCCAAAAAATTGGAAATAACACCCAAAAACAGTGAATGAAATAACATCCAAAAATAAATGAAATAAACCCCAAAGCGAAAACGAAACAACACCCAATATTTGGGAGTTATTTCATATGAAATAACACCCAATGATGAAAATGAAATAACCCCCAATGAAATAAACCCCATCAGCAACAAAAATGAAATTATGCCCAAAATTCATAAAAGTCAGTTTCACCAAGGATTTCATGAAGTCAATATAGACCATCAGCAAAGTCGCAAAATTATCGAAATGAATCGTGTGGATCGTAGATCGTTGTAGCCCTGCTCTATTTTTGCAGTTCGAAAGATAATTTGCCTTTTACGTTTGGCCTTTACTCAACCACCTCCAGTGTTCACAAGCGAATCAAACTCTCTGCTTTTATTGAATTAATCCTTTTGAAGAACTCTTACAAATTAACAAAATAATTACATTCTTAGTGTGTACTAATCGAATTTTGCATTTTGTTGATTTTCTATCCGTCAGTATGAACACAAATGGAAATATCTGTAAACATTCAAAAGATATTGTCATATATTCACAGGCTAAAAGTTTTCTTGTAAAAGGCCTATTTTTATATAATTATATAATTATAACCCCTTAAAGCCAACAACTTTAAAATGAAACAACCCCCGAATAAAAAATGAAATAACACCCAAATTATACACGATATGAAACAATCCCCAAATTTAAAAAATTGGTTGGGTGTTATTTCACTGGAGATTATTTCATAATTTGAAAACCCCAAATGAAGAATGAAATAGTTCCCAAAGAAAAATGAAAAATGGCCCAAAAAATTGGGAGTTATTTCATATGAAATAACACCCAAAAATGTATGAAAAAAATTTGGGGAATATTTCATTTCTCGTTTGGGCGTTATTTCATTGGGGGGCTTTTCGTGGAGCCCTTTTTGTGAACCAAAATTTATGTCTCTGGGGCTAAAATACAGATTGGTCACTCCCACTGATCGAAAATTAAAATGTCGCCTGTATATTCATATTCGTGTGTCGAGTACTATTTGTGAACCAAATTTTATATCTCTGGGGCTAAAATACAGTTTGTTTACACCCACTCCGCCCACTGATCCAAAATTAAGATTTCGTCTGCATATTCATATTCGTGTAGCCGAGCACTATCTGTGCATCAAATTGTATCTCCCTAGCTCTAAAAATATCTTTTGCCACGTCTACTCCGTCCACTGGCACAAAATTACAATTTCGTCTGCATATTCATATTCGTGTTGCCGAGTACTATCTGTGTATCGAATTCTATCTTCCTAGCTCTAAAAAACGCACTCTCCGCCCATAGGGTCAAAAATTAAAAAATATGTAGCCCACGGTAATTTCATTGAAATCCGTTCAGCCGTTTAGGCGTGATTGAGCTTCAAAATACAAACACACAAACATTCACATTTATAATAAAAATAGAGATTATAAAAAATTTACAAATATTAAAAATAATGCAACTATCAAGAATTTCAAAATATCATAATTTAGAAAGATGTTAGAAATTGTATTTTCTATAATATAGTGAAATTATTATAAAAAATTTAATATTTAAAAATAAGAAAAACATAATAGATCATATATAGAACATTAAACATATTACAATAATAAAAAATAAATAAAAATTAATAATATTAAAAATTAATTTTGATTTTCTTTTTCAAAAAATTACAAGTATTAAAAAAATTTTAAAATATAAAAATATGAAATAAAAAAATAAGAAATAAATATTTCTAAATATTAAGAAGTTAGAAATATTCAAAATTTTACACATATTATAAACATTACAGAAATTAAAAAATTTTAAAACTAAATAAATTTTAAAAATGTGAAAAAAATATTTTTTTTATTTGTGTTATTAAAAATATTAATAATAATAAAAATTATAATAAAAATAAAAATATTAAAAATGTTACAAATATCAAAAATTTATAAATATTATAAGTATTTTACATTTAAAAAATATTAAATATTTTGTTACACTTTTTGTTTCCCTAGGATAATGTAACATCCTACTCAAACTTTAAAGCCTTCGTTTTCAATATCTCACTTGCAGCATATGCAGTTTCTGTAATAAGCCATAGGTACATTGATAACTCTCTAGAAAATAAAATATAGCTCTCATTAATTTATATATACGTATTAATATTCGCAGTTTTAAATTAAGTAATCATTTTTGTATAAACTTTAATTAGATCGCCCTGTTTTACTCTCTCACCATCAGCTACTCAATTTTGTTGCAAGATTTAGCTGCAAAAATAAAATAATGATCCATAATTTAATTTTAATGTCCAATAACGTTGTTGTAATTAATTTTGTAATAACGGTTCACTGGGTCATAGTTTTAATAAAATATTAGCCGTTATGATGTTTCGACTCTTGAGCACGATGCTTTCACTCTGGTGGTGCCTCAGTCGTCGCTCAGCGTTCATTTATTCATTCATTCATTTATTTATTCCCCCCATAGCGAAGGGGATAGATGGGCGATGAGTAGTGTGTGGGGTTACAAAAGTCGTTAACATTTAATTAAGATTTTTTGTTGTTGTTTTTAACGAATGAACAAATGGCACAAACGACGGCGCCGTGTAGCCACAAGTGAATGAAAGTGAATGGACGGACCAAAGCAAACCAAAAACAAATCATAAAAGTTGGTGGGTGCTAAAACTTCTCTGTTGCTTGTCAACAAAATGACTTAGTCAAATTCCCAAAATTTATTCTGTCATCCGATAAATTGTGAGTGGTTTTGTTTTGGTTTACTTGTATTTTCTTTGCTAACACCTCATGAAGGCCGAAGAGCAGAGTAATGTGACGGATGATCTTATGATGTAATCATCCTCTCCTCGGGTAGACTGTTTGGATGGGCAGACGGACTGTCTGACTGCCCATCCTACAATATCTACGATCACATTTTTTCTTTTTGTCATTATTTATTTGCTATTTATGCATTCTTTTTTTTATTATTATAATTTTTGTTTATTTTCGTTGTCGATGGGAAAAAAACAAACAAACAAACAGCACATGAATGAATGGCATGACAAACAAAACAACAACTACACGAAAAAAAACTATACAAACAAAAACGTAATAAGGTGAACAATTAGGAGAACAAACTTTTGCTGGCACTTTGTGACTTAATCACAATTACTGTAATAACCAGTCAACTGGTTGTAATTGTTGTTGCTGTTGTTTTTGGAACGTGTGTGCACAAAGCGCTCAGTTGGAACGCACGAAGGCAAAACTTACAATTGTTTACAAATTAGCCAGCAAATTGAATAACAATGGAGTGGGAATATTTAGTAAAATATGCAGTCGAAACGATGACAGCAGGTCGTAACGAAGGGGTTAAAACGAGGTCAGTTCTTAAAGTTAGTAAAAAGTTTAACGGAATTAAATTATGTCGCCGATCATTGTCAGTAATTGATTTTAAACTTTTCACATTTTTTAAATATTATTCATTAAAATTTGTAGTTTATATATTCATAATTGATATACAACTTTTAATATTATTAATATATTATATTTTAATATTTAATTTTTTTTTAATTTTTTAACATTTGTAACATTTTTATATTTTTAATATTATTAATAATTTTAATATTTTTAAAACTTTATAATATTTTTAATATATTTAATATTTTTAATATTTCTAATATTTTTTATATTTGTAATATTTTTAATATTTTTATTATTTATCAATTTTACGTTAGTGTATCAAATGATACATCAAATTCGGCTTACGATCAGAAAAGTGTTTTTATTGTTTGATATTTTTGGTCAAATTCAGTGTGTCACGCACTAGGATGACGCGTTTCGAACTCCACGGCACAGCTTAAAAAAAAAACTAAAAAATGCTTACTTTGACATAATATTATTAATATCTTTAATATTTTTAATATTATAATTATTAAAATTTTTAATATTATAAATATGAATGTCTGTCTGTTTATTTGTTCGCGGCTCAATCACGCCTAAGCGGCTGAACCGATTTCAATGAAATTGGAAGACAGTTAGTGTACTATATGGAAATTTCGATCAGTGGGCGTGGCAAAACATATTTTTGGAGCTAGGGAGATAGAATTTGATATATAGACAAAATTTAAAGTTTGGAAAAGTGGCGTGGCAAAACTTTTTTTTAAGAGCTAGGGAGATAAAATTTGATACATAGAAAGTTCTTGGCCACACGACTTTGAATATGCGGACGAAATTTTAATTTTGGGTGTGGCAAAACATATTTTTAGAGCTAGGGAGATAAAATTTGATATACAGTTAGTGCTCTGCAACATGAATATAAATATATAGACGAAATTTTAAATTTGGATCAGTGGGCGGAGGGGGCGTGGCAAAACTTTTTTTAGAGCTAGGGAGATACAATTTGATACATAGATAGAACCCGGCAAAACCAATATAAATATGCAGACGAAATTTAAATTTTGGGTCAGTGGGCGAAGGGAGCGTGTCAAAACTGTATTTTAGTCCTAGAGAGATAAAATTTGGAACACAGATAATATTCGACAACACGAATATTAATATGCCAACAAAATTTAAATTTTGGGTCAGTGGGCGAAGTGGGCTTGGCAAAACTACATATATTTTAGTCCTAGAGAGATAAAATTTAAAACACAGGTAGTATTCGACAACACGAATATAAATATGCAAACGAAATTTGAAGTGTGGGTCAGTGAGAGGAGTGGGCGTGGCAAAACTGTATTTTAGCCCTAAATAGATACAATTTAGCACCCAGATAGTACACTACAATACGAATATGAATATGCAGACAAAATTTAAATGGTGGATCAGTGGGCGGAGGGGGCGAGACCAAACTGTATTTTAGCACCAGAGAGATTCAGTTTGGTACATAGATAGTACTTGGCACTACAGGTTCAAATTTGCAGATGAAATTGCTATTCTCAATCAGTGGCCGAAGATGTCGTGGCAAAACTGTATTTTAGCCCTAGAGTACAAAAATTACAATTCATTATATGAAAAAGTACATTTATTGTACCAAAAAGTACAGTTTTTTATATCAAAGAATACAATTATTGTAAGTCTATTAGACAAAGTAAGGTATTTAGTTTTAGGCCGTGCTGTGCCGGTGTATTTTAAACTGTTTGTTAGTTTTAGTCGATCGTGTTTTATATATTAAATTTACGTTAAATGAACCATCAAATGAACCATCAAATTCGGCTTACGATCGGAAAAGTGTTTTTTATTGTTTGATATTTTTTTGGTCAAATTCAATGTGTCACGCACTAGAATGACGCGTTTCGAACTCTATGACGAGTTCATCTTCAGACCCCTTTGTGACGATGCACAATGGTACATCATCAACTGTGTATCAACAATTATGTCAAACATGTACATGCGAAGTAGATATCAGCCGAAAATGTCCAGCACCAATTATAGTTTGAATTTGACCGTTAATATTCAAACATGAGAAATGGAGGAAATTCTTTCCCCACAATTCCCCTTTTTACCTCAAAGCTTATGCTTCTTTACAAGGTTTTTTGTTGGTAAACTAAGATTACTTTAATTTTTTCTATGTCAAAGTAAGGCATTAGTTTTAGGCCGTGCCGTGCCAGTGTATTTTAAACTAAAATTAAAAATATTTTTAATGTATTAAAAAAGTGCAAAATATATTTCATACTGACAAATAAATATAAAATAACTCAAATAAACATATATCAAGGAATTATCTCACTGTTATTAGTGCTACAATTTTTATCTGTGATGTTTGATTCAAAACAGACAGGCTGTGCTTGAGTGTATCAAACAACAGACACAAACACAGACAGAGGAAAAAATGTTTAACCAATGTTGAAAGAGCATGAGAGCACGATTGTTGGGAGAGCACAACATATCCACCGCATACAATTTGAGAGCGCTGATGCTTATTGTGCGACCGCAAACAAGCACATCATTTTGTTGGGAGCGTGCATTCGGTTATGCCTACCACTGGCCCAGAGATAGTTTGAAAATACTTCCTAATTTTGATATAAATATGTTGTGTTAAGCTTACTTACTTATGTGATTAATTTTAAGTTTTGCTCTTGGCACTCTGTAAACTATTAGTTGCCGCATGTTACTGCTTAGCCAGGTTAAACCAAAGTAATTATATTGTTTCAAATGTTCATCTATATTGCTGAATACTAACAGTCCACATAATGGGATCTATCCTAGGGCCCTGAATACACTATTGCACAGACCACACCCTCCCTCATGTCTAATGTCGCTTGAAAATTTTAAATTGTTGTATCGAGTACTATCTATGTACTGTATTGTATTTCTCTAAGTCTATAATGCTGTTTTGCCACGCCCCTTTCTTTCACTGATAGAATATACAAATTTAATTTTCATTTTGCCGAGTATTATCTGTCTATCTATTTGTATCTCTCTAGGACTTTAAAGAAGTTTTTTCCATGACTCCTGTGCCCATAGGTCGAAAATTAAAAATATAGTATACTAACTGTCTACCAAATGTCATTGATATCGGTTCAGTCGTTTAACCGTAATTGAGGCACTTAAAAGTCAAAATAAGTAAGGACTTTATATCAAAAAATATTAAAACGATTTTCAATTCGTGTTTATTACTTTTGCTCAAAAACTTAAACATAAAAAAAATCATTTTATAATTTTAGGTTACTGGCGGTGGCAGTGGTTTGGGTCGAGAAATTGCCCTGGAGTTGGCACGCAAAGGCTGTAAACTAGCTGTTGTTGATGTGAATTCCAAAGGATGTACGGAAACTGTGGATATGATTTCGAAAATGCCACGCAGTATTGCTAAAGCCTATAAGGTTAGTATTCTAACGCTATAATAAAACAATTTCTAACACATAACTGTTAAAATGTTGTGCTGATAATAAATACAAGTTTTGATCACATTACCAATTAAGAAAAACCATGTTTCATAAAATTTTTTCAGCCGCATAAAAATCTCCTAATTTAAATATCTCCTTATACAAATATAGCATTAGCATAAATTTCAAATTAAAACCAATTTTGTATCAGGCAACCTGTTATCATCGCCCTGTTGTGGACATGATTCATTGCATTTACATAGTATTTAAATTATGACCACAGCTATATACTTATTTTTTTGTATCTTTCTTTTATACACAGACTGATGTTTCATCGCCTCGCGAATTACAATTAATGGCCATTAAAATTGAAAAAGAATTGGGTCCCGTGGACATTCTAGTTAACAATGCCTCTTTGATGCCAATGACATCGACACCTCAATTGAAAAGCGATGAAATTGAAAAAATCATCACCGTTAATTTGGGCTCTTACATTATGGTACGTGATTTTTATAGCATTTTTCGTAGCATGTAGCGTTCAATCTGCACTACTCTCCCACTCTCCCACATTTTGCTTTGCACTAAGTACTTGAGGCAATGGGGAATGGATCAAGCCACCACATGTTATAAAAATTCCATATAATAATGCGTTTTTGTCTTTTTTTTATTCACGCGTCACCGCTGTCTCTGCACCTTCATTGTGCCGTTTTAATTGTGTTGCCTGCCTAACGAACAGACGACCAAGGAGTTTTTGCCCAAAATGGTTCAGCGTCAATATGGCCACGTTGTTGCCGTGGCGGCATTATCTGGTAAGTCGCAGTGGGTTGACTTCTTTTGTTCTATAATGTGGTATTTTTTTTGGAAGTATTGTAAGAAATAATGAGTTTCTCATATAAATGGGAAGGATGTTTAAATAATGCCTAAGGATACACTAGAGAAATGTACTGAGGCATGATCGAATGACATGCAAAAAATATATTTACGACAAAATTTAAGCTAAGATACAGATCTTGTATATATGTGACATGTTAAAAGATGGATGAATGCATTGTAACTGCAATACGAAATTATTTCGTACCTATGTCCTGCCAAGCCTTATGGTAATGCAAGTGCATATATCGATCACAATGTATAAGGGATAAGCGCGACATACTTAACATACCTATAATGATATATATACAAATATAATAAGTATAATATACAACAAAAATTGGTTTACCTGAAGAATTCCAATAATATAATTATAATTAGGCCAAATTGATCCAATGTGTTTGCATTAGAAATTGTTTACAATTGTAAACCCTCTTCTCACGGAATTACGGGGAAAATTGATATCGTCTTGTCAAATACTGGTGTACAGAATGCCCTTCAGAAGATTCATACCCGATTCAGGTAGGCCTCCTCGACCACGACTATCCGCTCTAAAGCCTGAAAATAGATAATAGAATGGAAGGCATTTATATCTAATATCAATTCGCATAATCTTAAAGGGAATACGGAAATCATCATAATTTTATCTTTAGTTTATAGATTTAAAAGTTATTTCAAATAATTCATTGTTAATTTATATTCATTTCGTAACAAAAATTAATATTTAAATTCAATTTTCTAACTCTCTCTCTCTCTTTCAATCTCCCTTCAATAGGACTTGTACCTCTGCCCGGAGCTGGCATTTATACGGCCACTAAATATGGCATCCTTGGATTTATGGAAGCTTTAAGATGTGAATTACGTGAATCGAATTGTGATTTCGTGCGGACCACAGTGGCCAATACGTATTTTATGAAAACGAGCGGTGATTTACATTTACTCAGTGATGCAGGGTAAGTCATGCTAAATGTATAGGAATATAAAAACGGATGGCAATGTGTAGAATGTGTGTGTTGGAAAAGTGTGAATAAACGGATATCGCAGATGAAGGGATGTATAAATTACAATCAACAAACATATGGTGGCACAACGTAAGGAATAAGGTGGCCAGCATAGTGGACGTTAATTGATTAATTTAATAATTGAATAATTGAATAATTGAATAATTGAATAATTGAATAATTAAATAATTGAATAATTGAATAATTGAATAATTGAATAATTGAATAATTGAATAATTGAATAATTGAATAATTGAATAATTGAATAATTGAATAATTGAATAATTGAATAATTGAATAATTGTATAATTGAATAATTGAATAAGTGAATAATTGAATAATTGAATAATTGAATAATTGAATAATTGAATAATTGAATAATTGAATAATTGAATAATTGAATAATTGAATGATTGAATAATTAAGTAATGGAGTAATTGAATATGAGAATAATAGTCTAATTATTATATTATAATTTAATATTAGAATAATTGTGTAATTATTAATTGATTAATAATTCATTAATTGAGTAATTATTAATTGAGTAATTGTATAATTGATTAATTGAATAATTAATAATTTAATAACTAAATAATTAATTAATTTAATAATTGAAAAATTTATAAATTGAATAATTGAAAAATTAAATAATTGTTTATAGAAAAATCGATCAATTGATTTATTTTATAATTTAATGATTGATTTATTGATGCATTAATTCATTGATTTATTTGTATTAAACCATTTATCCATTGATGTATTGTTTCATTAATTTATTGGTGCATTGATTCATTCATTCATTGATTAAAAGATTTATAGATTCATTGATTTATTGATGCATAGATGTATTGCATCATCGATTCATTGATGCATTGATATATTTAATCATTGATATATTGAATAATTGATGCATTGATTTATAGATTCATTGATTCATTGTTTGATTTGATGTATATCATCATTGATTCATTGATGTATTGATCCATTGAATTATGCATTCATTGATTCATAGATTTATAGATTCATTGATTCATTGGTTCATTGATTCATTGATCTGTAGTTTCATTGATTAATTGGTGCATTGATTCATTGATTCCTTAATTCATTGATTTATGCATTGATGAATTGATTCATTGCTTCCTTAATTCATTGATTAATTGATTCATTGATTCATTGTTTTATTGATTCATTGTTTTATTGATTCATTGATTCATTGATTCACTGATTCATTGAATCATTGAGTCATTAATTCATTGATTCGTTGGTTCATTGATTCATTAATTCATTGGTTTGTTGATTCATTGGTTTATGAATTCATTCATTGATGAATTCATTCAATGATTTATCAATTTATTGGTTTATGGATCCATTGATTCATTGATGAATTCATTCAATGATTTATTGATTCATTGACTTATGTATTCATTGATTTATTGATGAATTCATTCAATGATTTATTGATTCATTGACTTATGTATTCATTGATTTATTGATTCATCGACGCATTGATTCATTGATTTACTGTTTAATTGATTCATCGATGCATTGATTCATTGATCTATGTATTCGTAGATACTTTAATAAACTGGTGCATTGATTTCTTAATTCATTGATTAATTGATTTTGATTCATTGATATATTGATTCATCGACTCATTGATGCATTGATTTATTGATCCATTGATTTAGTGTTTAATTGATTTATTGATTCACAGATTTACAGATTCAGTGATATATTGAGTCATTGATTCCTTGATTCCTTGATTCATAGATTTATAGCTTCATTGATTAATTGGTGCATTGATTCCTTAATTCATTGATTTATTGATTCATCGATTTACTGTCTAATTGATTCATTGATTCCTTAATTCATTGATTAATTGATGCATTGATTCATTGAATCATTGATTCATTAATTCATTGATTCGTTGGTTCATTGATTCTTTAATTCATTGGTTTGTTGATTCATTGGTTAATGGATTCATTCGTTGATGAATTCATTCAATGATTTATTGATTCATTGATTTATGGATTATTTGATTTATTGATTTTGATTCATTGATATACTGATTCATTGATTTTGATTCATTGATATACTGATTCATTGATTTATTGATTCATCGACTCATTGATTCATTGATGCATTGATTTACTGTTTCATTGATTTATTGATGCATTGAGTCATTGATTAATTTTAATTAATTAGTTAATTGATTTATTGATTTATCGATTTTCTGTTTAGTTGATTCATTGGTTCATTGATTCATTGATTCGTTAATTCATTGATTCATTGATGTACTGAATCATTGATTCTTTAATTCATTGATTTGTTAATTCATTTATGAATTCATTCAATGGTTTATTGATTCATTGATTTATGTATTCATTGATTTTGATTCATTGATTCATCGACGCATTGATTCATTGATTTACTGTTTAATTGATTCATCGATGCATTGATTCATTGATCTATGTATTCGTAGATACTTTGATTAACTGGTGCATTGATTCATTAATTCATTGATTAATTGATTTATTGATTTTGATTCATTGATTCATTTATGCATTGATTTATTGATCCATTGATTTACTGTTAAATTGATTTATTGATTCATAGATTTATAGATTCATTGATATATTGATTCCTTGATTCATTGATTCATAGATTTATAGCTTCATTTCATTGATTCATTGATTTACTGTTTAATTGATTTATTGATGCATTGATTCATTGTTTTATGTATTGCTTAATACTTTGATTAGCTCATTTATTAATATGTATTTTGATTTATATATTGTAACTAGTGGGCCCGGCAATGCTTCGCTATTGCATATCAACTTGTAATATATTTCACATTTCTTGCTATCCTGAATGCTATATAAACGCTGATTAATACATTTGTAGGTCTACAAAGTACTTTGAAAACGGTACTTAAGCTCGACAATAATATGTTGAGTTTATTAACTTATGTAACTAATTTCAAGTAAATCCTTAACATGGAAGTTAACCAATTAAGTTTTATTGTTTTAAATGCTTAATATTGTAGGCTCTATGACGATAGTAAAAAGTTCATCAGCAAAGTCATATCCATCATATCTGTATGTAGGGCGAAAAACCACTTCTTTCTCAAATCAGACATTCTGCTAAAGTTCAAAGTTCAGAATTCAATTTTTATTTTTTTCTGTAGTAGTTCTGTAGTGAGCGTTAAAAACATTTTTGTCATGTCTTCTCCGCCTAATGACCTCAAAAAAAATTTCGTTTGAAGATTTATGCCTTTAGCCATAAAAACCTCATTCGCCATATCTTCTTCTCCCACGGTTCAAGAAAATTTCCGAATACTGTCTTTGTATTGAACTCGTATTACCATTTTTTGAGATAATTCGGTCGCCAAACGCTTAGTTTAACAAAGTGATGATCGCACGCGCTGTATGGCATGTTATGCCGTTGTGTTGGAATCATTTCTCTTCCCAATGATTTGCAATGACATGAAAGCACGATTTACACTAATACCTAACAGAAAAATACCCCATACATAGGTTACTTACAAAGTTTGCTTATGTTACCTCTGACATACTATAAAAATTCAAACTGTGCCCCAATCAAACAAAAGGTGTTTTCAGGTACAACTCCAATGAATATTGCTTACATTTTCTATTTATAGGATTTATTACCGATTAGTTCTCCTGGAAAGTAATTGAAAAACATATACCTGTTAAAAAATTAAAAACTGTTTAGTCTGCGCAGCTAGTCTATGTCCTCAACTATCTGGTGTAGGGACCATTATTTGAAACAGTTTAAAATTCAAATATTGAAGTGAGGGGGCAGCGACTCGGCACTTTTTATATTTAGTTCCAAATAGCCTGCTCATTAGGGCGGATCAATTTAATCGTATACCAAAATCGGAATATAAGAAAATTTCACTAAGAAACAATATATCTAAAATCAATTCCTAGTTCGCGCTAAAATCTTCCTGCCTCCTGCGGAAGCTAGGAACTGATTTTAGATACATAGTTTCTCATGAATCCGAATTTGGTATACGATTTGTGCGAAAAAAATTGACCAGCACTACTGTTCATATCTCTAGGCGAACTGCAATATAATATGGAATTTAAAGGACGATCAAACTTTTACTATGGCAGTTATAACTGGGGTGTGGCACAGCCCACTTCCACCCTTGCAGTAACTCCTACTGTAACAAATTTCATCTTCATACCTCTGATAGTTCATGAGATATAGCCCTTTTGATTTTCAAGTTGTATGAGCGGTGCCACGCCCCTTTATTCAATCACAACCAAATAAAGCCAGGGACTATCAACAGGTCAACAGTACCACTTGGTAAAATTGTCGTATCAATCTGTCTATTTAAAAAGCCTACAGAGCGATGTTTGAAAAGGGGGCGTGACACCGCCCACTTCCACCCTGGCTGTAATTAATACTGCTCCAACAACATATGTACCAAATCTATCTTCATACCTCTGATAGTTCATGAGATATAGCCCCTTTCATTTGCAAGTTGTATGGTCGGTGCCACGCCCCTTTATCTAATCACAACCAAATATAGACAGGGACTATCTACAGGTCAACAGTACCACTTGGTAAAATTTTCGTATCAATCTGTCTATTGGAAAAGCCTGCAAAGCGATTTTTTAAAAGGGGGCGTGGCACCGCCCACTTCCACCTTGGTTTAAATTATTACGGCTCCAACAACATATATACCAAATCTCATCTTCATACCTCTGATAGTTCATGAGATACAGCCCTTTTGATTTTCAAGTTGTATGGGCGGTAGTGATGGCACGATTAATCGAAAAATTGGTAATAATCGATTATTTTCTTTCAATTAACGATTTAATTGTATCGTGAATTCTCCTTCGATTAATTGCATTAATCGATTATACCAAATAATAATCGATAGACATCCAGGAACAAAAAAGATTCGTCGCCAGCCGCCAAATGTATTCATTGAGTTTTGACGGCTGACGACGAAAGACCTAGAACTGTAACCCTAGCATTGTGAGCGGCAGTGAAACGTCTTCTGCTGATGATGCTGAGTTTGATTTATGGGCGAAGAAGGAAGGACAATGACTCAACACTTCCTCAAGATGAACTAAGCTTCTTTGTCAATTCTCCAGTACTAGAATTGACGCGCAATGTAATAGATGCATGGGAAGAAATAAAATCGGTCTACCCTAAGCTGTACTCTCTTGCACAAAAATATTGCTTTTTGACTGGAACATTTGTACCATCAGAGCGGCTTTTTTCCAAAGCCGGTGCAATAGTAACGGAAAAACGGAACAGATCAACCACGAAACGGCTATCAAACCTTCTATTTTTAGATTCTGTACTAAACAAATAAATTATTTTTATACCATCACCCTTAGGGATGAGGGTATATATCATTTGATACGAAAAAAAGTGTAACGCATTAAAGGAGACGAGTTAGACCCCAAGTATCTTAAGACCAAATTCGTTTCAGGACTTTTTAAGACGATTGAGCTATGTCCGTCTGTCTGGCTGGATGGCTGGTCAGCAGGATAACTCGAGTCAACCTTAACGGATCGGTATGAAAATTTACCAGTATTAATATTTTTCAAAACGAACTTATGGGATTGTAAATGGGCAAAATAGCCCCACCCCTTCTGGTACCTCCCATACAAAATTACCTATTTTTGGATAATTTATATTTCTTTCATAACTTCCAAACGGACGATCGTAGGATATTTGAATTTGGTCAGATTATTTATGTTGCAAAAGTAGACAAACCCTAAGAAAACCGAAACCTTCGCCATACCCCTTCTGGCACCTCCCATACAAATTACCTAATTGACCCTTAAAGTTTTACATACATATATTTTTTGTAAGTAAACTGAATTCCCTCAAATTTTGAGTATGATGTTCACATATGAAAATGGGACTCAGGAATGAATATGAACTATATTAGTCGATGCCTTCTGGTACCTCCCATACAAAATGACCTATTTTTGGAAAATTAATATTTTTCCCATAACTTCCAAACATATTCCTGGGGGGTAATGAAAACTGGTCAATTAATTGATGTTGTTATAGGAGGCAAAACCTCAGAGAGTCTAACTATTTGACACACCCCTTCTGGTACCTCCCATACAAATGACCGAACTCACCCCCATAGTCTGACAAACATATCTTTTTTGTAAGTAAACTGAACTCACAAAAATTTTGAGTATGATGTTCGCTTATGAAAATGGGACTCAGGAATGAATATGGACTATATCGGTTCACGCCTTCTGGTACCTCCCATACAAAATTACCTATTTTTGAAAAATTAATATTTCTCCCATAACTTCCAAACGGACTCTTGGGGGGTAATGAAAATTGGTCGATTAATTTATGTTGTTATATGAAGCTAAACCCCAGAAAAACTAACTATTTGACATACCCCTTCTGGTACCTCCCATACAAAGGACCGAACTCACCCCAATAGTCTTACATACATATCTTTTTTTAAGTACATTGAAGTTGTACATTAAGTTGTACGTATGAAAATTTGAGTCAGGAATGAAAAAGACTGTATTGATTCATCCCTTTTGGTACCCCCTACAAAATAACGTTTTTTTGTAAAATTAATATTTCTCACATAAATTCTAATCCGGTCCCTATACCTCCCACACAAATAAGTCAAGTTTTGAACGATTTTGCACCACAAGCAGGGGAAAAATTATACATAAGAATTTTATTTTAATTAAAAATCTATTAATTTTAATAATTTAAGACTTCAACAATATCTTATATTGGGTGATGGTATTTATCAGTCAGTTTACCTGACTGAAATTTCTGTATTTCTGTGTATAAAATAGAATAAACAGAAAATTTTGTAATTAATTAAATTATTTATTTTTATTTATGATAATTTTCAATTGTAGGTGAAAATATCGAATTAGCGATTAATCGATTAATTGTTTCCAATTAATCGCGATTAATTATTTGTCGTTTAAATTAATCATATGATTAATTAATCGATTATTCTTTTTTAATTGCCATCACTAATGGGCGGTGCCACGCCCCTTTATCCAATCACAGCCTATTATAGCCAGGGACTATCAACAGGTCAACAGTACCACTTGGTAAAATTTTCGTATCAATCGGTCTATTAGAAAAGCCGTTAGAGCGATTTTTGAAAAGGGGGCGTGGCACCGCCCACTTCCACCTTGGCTGAAATTAATACTGCTTCAACAACATATATACCAAATCTCATCTTCATACCTCTGATAGTTCATGAGATACAGCCCTTTTGATTTTCAAGTTGTATGGGCGGTGTCACGCCCCTTTGTCCAATTGGACCGAATTGTAAATCTAAACCATCCGGGGCGCCACCCAAACGCATACAAAAAAATTTATGCAAATCGGTCCAGCCGTTTAGGAGGAGTTCAGTCACAACACACGTACAGTAGAATTTTATATATAAAGATATAAATGCAGTGTTTATATTTGAAATACTTCCTCACTGTCACTCATTTCGTTTTCATCGTGGAAATATGGTCACCTTTGCAGCACCGTGCCACACATGCAACATGTTTGCCCCGTTGTAGAAAAAAAAGATATTATTATCATTGGTTTACTTACAACATTAAAGACCTTTATAAGCTTTGGTGTAATTGATTTGTTAATGATTTTTTATAACTTTGATATTCTTATATTACACACTCTTTGCCCTGTTTCATTCTCTCTCTATCTCTCTCTTCCTCTTATGTACCCGCTGCAGCATCTCGAGTAGTTATCCTGGCTTACCAACAGCATATGTGGCAGAGAAAATTGTCCGTGGCATGCTGCTCAATGATCGTATGGTGTACGTGCCAAAAATATTTGCATTAAGTGTCTGGTTGCTCAGGTAAGGATGACGGTGGTAGTGGTGCCAACGCCACCACAGAGGAGGAACGAATAAGGAGTGCTGCTCTTAATGCCCAGCAACTCGTGCATGCAATACCTACCATGACACAGGCGGACAGATGCATTACGTCCACGTGCTTTTGTTGCATATGGTGATTGTGTTCATGTTGCATACTTTGTGGTGCTCACATACGAGTACAAACAAGCACACTTATCAATGCGTGCTAAAAAACTTAATTAAATTATAAAAAATACATTCAGCGGATTTTTTCTCCTTCCTGTGTGTGTGTGCGTGTTGGCATTACATTCAATTATGTTTTGTTGGTTGCATTTTTTTGCGGTAACATATTTTTTTTCATGTTTGTTTCTTTTGCAGATTGTTGCCGACCAAATGGCAGGATTTCGTTTTATTGTATTTTTATAAATTCGATGTTCGCAGTACCCATTTGTTCCTTTGGAAATGACAGAAACCGAGAAAGAAGTCACTTTCGTATCTATGTGCCAAACTTCAGTCTATTGTACTGCATTAGTCTCGAAATATTGTTCGGAATTTCGACAGAACGAAACGTATTTCTCTTTTTTATTGCTTGGTAATATTGAAAATAGTTTCCATTTGAGAGTTATTACGAATATAGCCTTTTTCGTAATAAGAGAGACATACATACATAATTAATACTGCTCCTTTTATATATATGTAATATGTATTCTAGTATTTATTTTATGTTTTTATAGACTAAGATGTTTTTAATAATAATAAAGAAATACTTTATGCTCTATTTTATACAATCTAAAGAAAAATCTGTGCCAATATTTTACGAAATTTAAGCAACTTACGAAATCTATCATGCTAACGATTCATATAGGATCATGATCATGCTACAAATTATTTTGTAATGTAGAGAGTTTGGACACCCGCGATGCACTATAAACATCCCTCATGACTTTTTAATTATTTCATTAAAATTATTAACAACGAATTATTTTGTATTTTTTTGTTTATTATTTGATATACTGTACAACAAGAAAATTTTTTATAATTACAGTACAGGAATTATAGATGTTAAAAAATGTTATGTAACAAAAAAGGGTTTACCGACCATTTGTAGTTATGACGACAAGGGCGCGCGATCCCGGCTCCTAATTTTGAAGCTGGCTCGCGAGCCATGAGCCTCAAAATATCAAAAGGGTTTTCGGCTAGCGATCCAGCTCCAAATTTAAAGCCCGAAATGGGACCTTAGATGCACCTCTGGAGGCACCATGCTGCTCCCATGGTGCCTCCAGAGGGAAAAAATATACGACCGACCCCCAGTTGTATTTCCCTCCTAATATCTTTCCCGATCATACCTACCCACTAAGAGGGCTCCCATACAAAATGCACTTGAGATGATCTGAGAAACTGTTGGGGTTGAGAAAATATTAAGGGCTGGTCATACTTTTAACTCCTCTGGGGACGAGCCCGGGGCAGTTAGAGCGGTGGGGGAAAATTTTATAAAACAAAAATTTCTGTCTTTCTTCTGGGGTGAAGATGGGGAGAAGGTATGCTTGAGAAAAATGTTAGAAGGAAAAATTGTCTGGGGGTCAGTCATATATTTGAACCCTCTAGGGTCGATTCCGTGGCCGTTGTGGCCTTGCTGTGGGGTTTTCCCCAATACGAACATTTTCTCGTTAAAAACCGGGGGCTCGATTTTGATTTTTGACCCATGGTTTCTTAAGGAAAATTTTCTTAAAATTCATTGCAGATTACGATTTTGATAACTGCTTGGTGCATTTTTTTTAATCCATACAAATTGCCCCACTCTAGTGCACACATCTGATTCGTTATTTGTAAGTGTTGTCACCCATATTCATGTTAAAAGTCGATTCGTTCCACAGTGGGATTTTGGTGTCAGAAACTCAATTTTTCGACAACTGAATTTTAAAAATCTAAGGAAGAAATGATGGTGGGACCGGCCTTGGTGTGATGGTTAGAACACAAGACTACCATGCGGGAAATCCATTGTTCGATTCCTGTCTCCAGTCATCTGCATTTTTCTTTCATTGCTGGCCCTCTCGACGTTGTCAACAGCAATTGGTATCTCTAGTCAAAGCTTCTCAAGCAGTGACGTTCGCATTCGTTGATAAACAAGTAGGTGCCGTTTGTTGCGAATGTAAAATAGAAAGCGTGTTAATTCACAACAACGCGAGAAGCTAACCCATACCTAAGCTGCTAAAAATTAAATTATTTTTGATTTTTAACTTTCAACTTTCCTCCAAACCGTTCTTATAATAAAATGAAAGGTGGGAATATCTTTTTCGATTAAGAAAATAAGTAAGAAAGAAAGTTTCAGTCGAGAAAACCGACTTAAATATACAATCACCCTCAGTAAAAAATACATTTTTTAGTATATTGATATTATTACTCGAATTCTAAAGTGTGCGGAGTGATGCATTTGTATGGAAGCTACCAGAAGGGGCGTGGCTAGACTTCCAGTTTTTTCTCCAGAACTTTTTCCTCCTAGAGAATTCTGGCACGATATCGTGCCATTTTTTTAAGTGGGCGGTACCAGAAATGGCGTGGCTAAAGTCCAAGATTTTTTTCTCCAACACTTTATACTGCTATAGCTGTACTAAATATAGAATTTAGACTCGATCACGTTGGCTGTATTGATATTATTCCTCTATCTCTAAAGTGGACGGAATGGAACATTTGTATGGATGGTGCCAGAAGGGGCGTAGCTAGACTTCCAGATTTTTTCTCCAAAACTTTTTCCTCATTGAGCATTACTAAATACAGAATTTGGGCAAGATCTCATTGGTTCTCTTAATAATATTAATCGATTTCTTAAGTGAGCGGTACCAGATAGGGCTGGGCTAAAGTTCACGTTTTTTTCTGCAAAATTTTTTACTGCTATAGCTGTACTAAATATAGAATTTGGGCTCGACCGCGTGCGTATTATTTATATTATAATTCGATTTCCAAAGTGGACGGAATGTTATATTTGTATGGGAGGTACCAGAAGGGGCGTGACCATGTAGCCCATCTGCAATACCGTAAATAGTTTTGGTGAAATACTAACTCGTGCAAAGTTTCAAAACATTTGGTTTCGTCTTTCGAAAGTTATCGTGCGTACCAGCCGGACAGCCAGACATTAGGACATGGCTCAAACGACTTGAAAAGTCTTAAATCGAATTTGGTTAAAAGAAACCTAGGGTCTAAAGTGACTCCTTCTTTGTGTTACACTATTGGGTCGTATCGTATGATATCATGGCTTGTATGGGGGGTTGATTGTGGGCGTGCCCGATTTTGATGAAACTTGGCACATATCTGTTGTATATTCTAGAAAGTGTTTACATTAAATTTGAAGATTTTTGTATGGATAGGAAATATTTTATGCGAAATAATCGATTTAGATTGTATCAGCGGTGGGCACGGCGATTTTGATGAAAATCCAATTTTTTCTTAATTTAGTCAATAAATGCTCGGTGCCAACATTTAATGATCTCGGACCACTCCTTACAGTTTTTGCACAAAAATGTATGAAGCGTCCTAGTCGACCCAATTACCCATTAAAGTACAGGGTGGCGCAATAATTGGGCTACAATAAGAAATAAAAAAAAAAAAATTTTTAATCAAGGTATTTCGCAATTTTTTTTGTTGTATAGAAAATTTAATTTTATTTTGTAAAAATAGTTTATTTTAAGAGGATGAACCGTAAATTACCTCCATGCTCACCCACGCATATACAATACCTGGTCAGAAAATCATTCATTGCGGTCTATAGGGAAGGTTGAAGTCGAGTTCGCCTTAATTATTGTTTTAATGGACTATTTAAATAAAGTCAAATTAATTGGACAGTGGAATGTGTAGTTTCTTTGATTTTAATTTGTTTGTGATTTTTCATTGGAGCTGCGCCATAACCAGTCTGGCTATGTGTGCAGTTTATTCATCTTACTAGAACCAAATGCTGTTGAAACAGATAAGTCTTCGGCACATTTATAGGTAAAACTTCATCAACTTTTTTAAATAACGGTCCACATTGACTGTTACTGCTACACGTACCACAATTCGTGTGCCACCCTGTATATACGGGACGAATGAAATACACCCAATATTGTGTTATAACAAATAATTAGCATTGCTGTTAGATTTCGCCGTTACATGCAACATTTCCCCCACAGTATCCAACTGCTACCGGAGTATAAGACAATTTCTATTCAGACATTAGATAACACTTGATGAAATCATGTTGAATTGATAAGTTTTTGAATAATGATTAATAATGATGAATAGCATCGAAAAGATAGACAACTTAGCTACCACAACACACCTGTGTTTTGCCGCTGTATATAGGCCATTGTCAAGTTATCACTTAGATTTAGTCTAAATCAAAATATTGGCAAAATAATAACGCGTTTCAAAGTACCGCGCAGCGCAATTCAACCGATCAATCGAGACGTAATAACAAGACGTCGACTAAGATGTATCAATTCTTAGAAATTCTTGCGATACTAGTTGTTATTACAACATTCACGATGCCAGTGTGGGCAATTGAATATACCGAATGTCAAGGTGTTACGGAACCTGACACTTTTGTTGCCAGCAAACGCAGTTGCGCCAAATACATTTTCTGCGATGGTGAAAATTCCTTTGAGGGTGAATGTTTGGGTGGCAACTATTTTAATGAGGCCGAGGGCATCTGTGATGATCGCGAGCATGTACCGTGTGACATTGTAGAAAGTGACAATGTCGTAAGTATCTATGATGACAATTTCAATAAAGTTCCGCAAAGTAGTGGTGGTCCTAATTCAGAGGGCAAAACTGATAATGAAGGTGCTCAGAAAGAAGAAGCCGAAACTGGTGGTACCGATGGCTTAGTAGATGCGAGTGCCGAAAATACAGAGGAAGATCTTGACGATTTGCCAGATAATGTTATAAAAGTACCAGCAGCACCCAAGTGCCCTCAAGCGAACGGTCAAAGAAGTATTAGGCATATTCCACATTCGGATTCCTGCTCGGCATTCTATACCTGCTATAATGGAATGGCTATACCTATGTTATGTCCCCGGAATTTGTACTTTAATGCAGCAACGGAAAAGTGTACAAAAGAGATGCCACAGATTTGCAAAGTAAGATGAAATTATTTATGATGTTGTGATGGTGGCTGGGGAGGAAATGAGCGTAATGGTGTGATAGTTAAAGAGATCAGTTTATATTAATATATCCATGTAAAAAGTTAAATTTGAAGATCAAAAATTTAAATTTATCGCCTTTTTCTACATAATTTCCCCCATAACTCCAAGTTTCTGGTCATATATAGGCTGTCTCATCTGTGATAAGTTGAAAAGTAGTCATAGCTGATGGTATTGAATAATGACCCTGACCGAAGTACTGTGTTGTACATATGTAGCAAGTTTACATTTTGTACTCGCTACATATTGTCCTAGGCGACAGTTTAATAAAGTCGAGTCCCTTCTCACACTTAAGTCTACAGCATCGATAGCTTCTCCTATACGCTTCTTCTGGTCGATCCATAGTATTACGTGTCAGCTGCTCAGGTAGATTATTTTGTGCACCATTAACTTGTCAAAAAGCGTGGTGAACAGAGCGCGCATTTTGAAAATAAATTTGAACGATTTGTAAACGTTGCTTTAGTGTAAGTCTTTGCATGGTGATTTGCCAAAGTATACTGAAAGAAAGTCTAACACACTTCATTAGCATGACAGCTTTTATACACTTATACCTATTGATTCTATAGTTCATCAACTGCCTGATGTACGGACAATGCGCGGGCATTACAAACTCGGTTCCAAATAGCCTGTTCATATTTCTAGGCGAACTGCAACATACTGTGAAATTATCAAACTTTTACTATGGCAGTTATAACGGTTTATTTGTCACAGCCCGCTTCTTCCTAGCTGCAATTCATACAGTACCAACAACACATATAAGAAATCTCATCTTCCTAGCTCAGGTAGTTCATGAGATATATCCATTTTAAATTTTAAGTTGTACGGGCGGTACCTTGCCCCTTTATCCAATCACAACCAAGTATAGCCAGGTACTATCTAAAGGTAAACAGTACCACTTTGTAAAATTTTCGTATCAATTAGTCTATTAGAAAAGCCGTTAGAGCAATTTTTGTAAAGGGGGCGTGGCACTGCGCACTTCCACGCTGACTATTAAATACTGCACCAAAAACATATATATCTTATATCATCTTCATACCTCTAATAGTTCATGAGATATTGTCTTTTAAATTTTCAATTTGTATGGGCGGTTCCATGCTCTTTATCGAATCACAGTCCTTTATAGCCTGGGTCTATTGGTCAATAGTGCCACTTTGCAAAATTTTCGTATCAATAGATCTATTGGAAAAGCCGTCAGAGCGATTTTTTAAGAGGGACGTGGCACCGCCCTCTTCCACCCTGGCTGTAAATCATACTGCACCAACAACATATCAAATCGCATCCTCATACCATGAGATTCAAACGTTTAAAGTTTCCAGATGTAAACAACGCTCACTAAACCGATCCCGCCCATTTTTTGTTGGATCACGAATTTTGTTGCCAAATGTATTTACACAAATTTTCAAGGCGACTGGTGAAAAAGTCCCCCAGATATTGCGTTTTCAAAAATTGGGTCCAATGGGCGGAGCCACTTGATATATCCTATTTTCACCACCAACCAAACAACTTCAATCTCTGAAAATTTCAAAAAGATCGGTCCAGCCATTCTCGAGTCTATACGGTACATTACAAATTCAAACAATTAAACAAACACAGACTCATTTTACCCTCACCCTACGGGCAGGATACGACCCAAAATGTTAACACTTAGAAGGAGTCACTTTAGACCCTAGTTTTCTTTGAACCAAATTCGATTGATGACTTTTTAAGTCGTTTGAGCTATGTCCGCCTGTCTGTCTGGCTGTCCGGCTGGTACGCACGATAACTTTCGAAAGTCATAACCAAATATTTTAAAACTTTGCACGAGTTGATATTCCCCCAAAACCACTTATGGTATTGCAAATGGGCTACATGGCCACGCCCCTTCTGGTACCTCCCATAAAAGTATATCGTTTCGCCCACTTTAGAAATCGAGTAATAATATCAATACAACCAAGGTGATCATGCCCAAATATTTAGTAAAGCTATAGCAGGGAAAAGTTGTAGAGAAAAAAACTGGAAGCCTAGCCACCCGCCTTCTGGTACCTTCCAAACCAATGTACCACTTCGCCCACTTTCAAAATCAAGTAATAATACCAATATACTCAACGGGATCGTGCCCAAATTCTGTATTTAGTATATCTACAGTAGGATAAAGTTTTGGAGAAAAAAAACTGTAAGTCTAGCTACGCCCCATCTGATACCTACCATACAAATGAACCATTCCGCCCACTTTAGAGATGGAGTATTAATATCATGTTATGCGAATTTTATGTTAATCATACGCACTTCGTTCCAATGTTGTGGATTTGTGGTTTAATGATCAATTTCGGAAGATTTCATTCAATAAAATTTGTGCAGCGTGATTTTGTGATTTTTTTTACATGGATATATTAATGTTAGTTATTGATTTAAGCTTTTGCTACAATGCTGAAGAATAATATAAGAAACCATCAATGGTTTTTCAGTTACAGCTGAAAAACTAAGGGAAAAATCAATGTAAGCAAAAATATAATAGGTCATAAACGCCAAACCCTTTAGAGGTTTTACTATACTGATCTAGTACCTTCACCCTGACTTGGAATTTCTCACCTCCCAGACAAAGACCCTGAAAATGTTACACAGTATTATTTACCAGAGTTTTTGTGGTTACCAGTGGCATTTCGTCCAAAGGTACTTGGTACTTTAAACGTTTCCTTCTGGGAGTTCCATTTTTTGTGTCAGCAAATAAAATATACCATCATGGGATGATGGCATAAAATCCATCAAACAAGACTTCATTCAGGGAAGTAAATAGCACAGAACACCAAAATACAATGATCAGTTTACGACTCACCATTAGAGTAAACACCTTAAGACAGTTCAACTATAGCATGAATTATATGCACATCAATCAAGCACATGTGAAATAAAATGTTAATAATATATTGTCAATTCAAACTAATATAGCCGAAATTACATACATTTCCTATATAACTTACAAAGGCCAAACAAAAGATAACATAAAGTTACAAAGCTCTTCAACATCTCGATACACGATTAATTTATGCTGTATATCATTACGTTTCGTTTCCTCCTTCGCAGCTACATATACAGTCATCACCATCATTCATCAATTTACATTAATGTTGACATTTCCCTACCCCTTCTCCTCCCTCTACATGTAGTTACCTTACTCGTTACGTTTGAATTGTCGCAAAGGTGTTAACGACTACATGCCACATTCGCAACGGTGTGAGTACTATTACTATTGCCTCGATGGCTTCTTAATGATAATGCGTTGCCCCTACAACTTCACCTGGCACTTTGAGAGGAGAACGTGTGTTCACAAGTCACAGTCAAAATGTTACGTGGAATCATCGATACTGACACAGCAACCGGTTATCTATCGTTACAACAGCGCCTAAAAATACGCATCATCCAACGACACCACCAACCGATATCTGTACATGTTAGTCTTCAAAATACTGTTGTAGAATCAAACACAGGAAACATCAAATTACACGAAGTACATATCTCAAAGCAGATGTGGGACGTCTACTTTTGGGATTTCATGTATTTTTTTGTAGTGAATTATCAAATGTTAATGATATTTTATACTGATGTAAGAAATCGAAATAAAAGATGTTAGTAAAATTCCATTAATGTAAATAATTAATGGACGCATTTGTTAACTATTTACAATTTCTATTATCGTCGGTATGCTGCAGAATTGTCTCAAGTCAAATCTTTTGTAAAATGGACTTAATGATGCAAAAGTGTACCAAAAATCATAGTCTATGCCCTGTAAAAAAATTCCTTGTCTATGTTGTGAACTCCTGTTATTGGTCATGGTTTTATTGTTAATGAGTCAATTATGCGCCTATAGTTTTTTACTGTATAATTATTATAAAATTATTATTTATATATTTGATTGCATTATTTTTATTTAAGATTCCATCTATTGTCCAGTAATATTCTGTCTGATGGTATAATATTACCAAACAATATTATATACAATATGTGGATATTTAAACAATGCATAATCGACAGGTAAAGCCAATTAACCCCTTAAGGAATCACATGATTGAATAGTAAAATGCATAGAAGATGCAGTTAATGCATTGCATAAGTTATACATCATAAAGTCGAGGTTAAAATCTGAACTCCTAAATATTAACATATTATTTAGTGCCACATATTATTTTCATTCAAAAATAACGACTATATCACTTAAGTGATTAAAATTATTGTAAAATTAAAATAAATATTAAAAATGCATCTGTGGATTTGGTCATTGATGCTATACACTAGCGTCATTAAATTATTATTAATACAGTTTTATTGTATAATTTATAGTGTTTTTAATATTTTTTTTTGTTTTTGTTCATTTGTTGGTTTCATTCAAAAACACACACACTCACACATACACTCATATTACAAAACACAATACTTCATCATTTGGGGCAGCTGTAGTGTAGTGGCTCAGGTTGTTATGATGTTCACAATGGCAATTACTATTGGTATTTATGATAATTGATATAATAAAAATGTAACAGAAGAATTCATTTATTAATTATGTATCGACAGCTTCATTCATTTATTGTTGTTGTTGGTTTTATTTTTTGCATACATTTTAAAACACAGTGATGACATCGAAATTGAGACATGTGAATTATGATTAAAATGTAATTGCCTTGTAATTAGGATGAGGTATGATCGTAATTAATCAAAACAACACATGTGCAATGAATATTTTAGCAATTTGGGTTAAATTAAATTTCGAACAGCGCAATGTTCATATTTTCAACATTCTCCAATTATGTTTCTGTTATCCAAAAGTCTTTCAAATTTTTAAATTATAATTTGATTTTTAGACTTGCTTAACATTAAAAGTGTTATTTAAAAATGTCAAGCATAGGACGAAAAGCAAAATTTCTTTAAAGTAAGTAATTTTGAAATATTAACCCCATTTAAGTATTAAGTATTATGTATTAAGTATTAAGTATTAAGTATTAAGTATTAAGTATTAAGTATTAAGTATTAAGTATTAAGTATTAAGTATTAAGTATTAAGTATTAAGTATTAAGTATTAAGTATTAAGTATTAAGTATTAAGTATTAAGTATTAAGTATTAAGTATTAAGTATTAAGTATTAAGTATTAAGTATTAAGTATTAAGTATTAAGTATTAAGTATTAAGTATTAAGTATTAAGTATTAAGTATTAAGTATTAAGTATTAAGTATTAAGTATTAAGTATTAAGTATTAAGTATTAAGTATTAAGTATTAAGTATTAAGTATTAAGTATTAAGTATTAAGTATTAAGTATTAAGTATTAAGTATTAAGTATTAAGTATTAAGTATTAAGTATTAAGTATTAAGTATTAAGTATTAAGTATTAAGTATTAAGTATTAAGTATTAAGTATTAAGTATTAAGTATTAAGTATTAAGTATTAAGTATTAAGTATTAAGTATTAAGTATTAAGTATTAAGTATTAAGTATTAAGTATTAAGTATTAAGTATTAAGTATTAAGTATTAAGTATTAAGTATTAAGTATTAAGTATTAAGTATTAAGTATTAAGTATTAAGTATTAAGTATTAAGTATTAAGTATTAAGTATTAAGTATTAAGTATTAAGTATTAAGTATTAAGTATTAAGTATTAAGTATTAAGTATTAAGTATTAAGTATTAAGTATTAAGTATTAAGTATTAAGTATTAAGTATTAAGTATTAAGTATTAAGTATTAAGTATTAAGTATTAAGTATTAAGTATTAAGTATTAAGTATTAAGTATTAAGTATTAAGTATTAAGTATTAAGTATTAAGTATTAAGTATTAAGTATTAAGTATTAAGTATTAAGTATTAAGTATTAAGTATTAAGTATTAAGTATTAAGTATTAAGTATTAAGTATTAAGTATTAAGTATTAAGTATTAAGTATTAAGTATTAAGTATTAAGTATTAAGTATTAAGTATTAAGTATTAAGTATTAAGTATTAAGTATTAAGTATTAAGTATTAAGTATTAAGTATTAAGTATTAAGTATTAAGTATTAAGTATTAAGTATTAAGTATTAAGTATTAAGTATTAAGTATTAAGTATTAAGTATTAAGTATTAAGTATTAAGTATTAAGTATTAAGTATTAAGTATTAAGTATTAAGTATTAAGTATTAAGTATTAAGTATTAAGTATTAAGTATTAAGTATTAAGTATTAAGTATTAAGTATTAAGTATTAAGTATTAAGTATTAAGTATTAAGTATTAAGTATTAAGTATTAAGTATTAAGTATTAAGTATTAAGTATTAAGTATTAAGTATTAAGTATTAAGTATTAAGTATTAAGTATTAAGTATTAAGTATTAAGTATTAAGTATTAAGTATTAAGTATTAAGTATTAAGTATTAAGTATTAAGTATTAAGTATTAAGTATTAAGTATTAAGTATTAAGTATTAAGTATTAAGTATTAAGTATTAAGTATTAAGTATTAAGTATTAAGTATTAAGTATTAAGTATTAAGTATTAAGTATTAAGTATTAAGTATTAAGTATTAAGTATTAAGTATTAAGTATTAAGTATTAAGTACAGTGAAACTTCGATATAACGAATCTAGAGGGGACCGAAAAATACTTCGTTATAGCTATTGATTCGTTATACATATGCATTGTGAAACCTTGGTATAACGAAATTTAAAGAAATACGAAAGAAATTTATTATAACTATAGTTTTTTTGTCCGAATTCTATTTTACACGAAAATACTAGTATAATAATAAAAATTAACTATTCAAGAGGTAAATAAAAAATTAAGTTATTATTATTTTTTTATTTTATTACATTTGTGTAATTTTTAAAATATTGTGTAATTTTTGTTTGTTTACGCAAGTTTAGAATGCAACCATCAATCTTTTTTTCGACATATGCTAAGCTGTCGAATGTATTTTGCGGTGTAGAATCCTGTGCCTCAAAAAATGTTTGCAGTTTTCCGACAATTATTTTAGCCTCTCTAGCGGTTACAACATTTTCGATTTCTTCAGTTTCATCACCTTCATCCTCCTGCTCACCATTATCTTGTGGTTTCGTTACACTAATAATAATGTCGTCATCGGTAAGGGACCCGGTAAAAGTAATGTTGTCATCGAAATTTACAAAATCATCAAACCGTTCTGTTAAATTAAAATGGTTTTTTAGAATAAGCCATTCTTCGCTGTCTTGGAGGCAAACATTTTCTGTAATCAAAATATTTGGGCGCTCGACAAAGCCACAAGTTGCAAAACAGCTAGCAATTGTTTATTTTTCGACCCTTTCCCATGCCTTGTGTGCCATTCTTATTCCTTGTAAAACGTTTATAATTTAAGTGACGGAGCATTTTTATGTGCTGTGCAGTTATCCACAAACAGTAAAACTTTATGATTGGCTTTAGTCATATCGTTGTCAAATTTTTGTAAGTAATCAAGCCATAAATCGCTGGTCATCCAAGCTTTTTTGTTCGCAGTGTAGTCCACTGGTAAGCTTTTGTTGTTTTTAAAACATCTTGGGTTAGTCGATTTTCCGGTTATGAACAATTTTCTCTTCTCAGAGCCTGTACTGTTAACAGTAAATAAAATAGACAATCTTTCTTTACTATGTTTTCCACCGTGGCATTTTTCGGATTTAAACGCCATTGTTCGGTCTGGTGCGCATTTAAAAAATAGTCCAGTTTCGTCTGCATTAAAAATATTGTGCGGCTCATATTCTGCCAACAAACTTGGTAATGCTTTCCATTCAGAACAAACATCATCACTTACACTAGCACTTTCTCCACTCACTTTTCGAAATCCGATATCATGGCGCTTTTTAAAATTATCAAGCCAACCGTTACTAGCTTTAAAATCGTTGTGTCCCAGACGTGCTGCAAACTGTTCAGCTTTGGTTTTTACCATCGGTCCTCCTAAAGGAATGTTTTGATTTCGACATTGAGTAAACCATTTAGATAAACATTGGTCAACGTCTTCATATTCTGCAAGACGCAATCTTTTGCACTTTAAAGGTTTAGTGTTGCAAATAATCTCCCGATTTTTTAAAATTGTAGAAAGAGTACTCGGCGGTATATTAAATTGTTTAGCAATTTCTTGCTTAGATTTGTCACCACGATCAACAGCATCAATTATAGAAATTTGTTCTCGTATAGAAATTGATTTACGCTTTAATACACTCATTTTGACAAAGAACCAAAACAGTATGTAATTTGTGGCGCTTTACATATTAACCTGCAAAGACATTTACCTTTCGTTGGTTTTAAAAGGGACTTCCCCGTTTTGCTTAAAATTTAATTTTGCTTTATGCTTTATTCTGACTTCGTTGTATGGAGGCTATAGTTCAAGACTTCGTTATGTAGAGGCTTTTGATAATGACTTACACACTTAAAATGTTATATGTATGTATTACTCAATTATAATTTCGTTGTATAGAGGCTTTTGAAAAAATACTTCGCTATATAGAGGCTTTATAGATCAGAATTTTTTCGTTATAGCTATAGAGCATTTTTGTATGAAAAACTTTGCAATAAAAAGGTTTTTTCAAGGGTCTCAGCTAAAAATTCGTTATATTGAGTTTTTCGTTATAACGAAGTTCGTAATATCGAAGTTTCACTGTATTAAGTATTAAGTATTAAGTATTAAGTATTAAGTATTAAGTATTAAGTATTAAGTATTAAGTATTAAGTATTAAGTATTAAGTATTAAGTATTAAGTATTAAGTATTAAGTATTAAGTATTAAGTATTAAGTATTAAGTATTAAGTATTAAGTATTAAGTATTAAGTATTAAGTATTAAGTATTAAGTATTAAGTATTAAGTATTAAGTATTAAGTATTAAGTATTAAGTATTAAGTATTAAGTATTAAGTATTAAGTATTAAGTATTAAGTATTAAGTATTAAGTATTAAGTATTAAGTATTAAGTATTAAGTATTAAGTATTAAGTATTAAGTATTAAGTATTAAGTATTAAGTATTAAGTATTAAGTATTAAGTATTAAGTATTAAGTATTAAGTATTAAGTATTAAGTATTAAGTATTAAGTATTAAGTATTAAGTATTAAGTATTAAGTATTAAGTATTAAGTATTAAGTATTAAGTATTAAGTATTAAGTATTAAGTATTAAGTATTAAGTATTAAGTATTAAGTATTAAGTATTAAGTATTAAGTATTAAGTATTAAGTATTAAGTATTAAGTATTAAATATTAAGTATTAAGTATTAAGTATTAAGTATTAAGTATTAAGTATTAAGTATTAAGTATTAAGTATTAAGTATTAAGTATTAAGTATTAAGTATTAAGTATTAAGTATTAAGTATTAAGTATTAAGTATTAAGTATTAAGTATTAAGTATTAAGTATTAAGTATTAAGTATTAAGTATTAAGTATTAAGTATTAAGTATTAAGTATTAAGTATTAAGTATTAAGTATTAAGTATTAAGTATTAAGTATTAAGTATTAAGTATTAAGTATTAAGTATTAAGTATTAAGTATTAAGTATTAAGTATTAAGTATTAAGTATTAAGTATTAAGTATTAAGTATTAAGTATTAAGTATTAAGTATTAAGTATTAAGTATTAAGTATTAAGTATTAAGTATTAAGTATTAAGTATTAAGTATTAAGTATTAAGTATTAAGTATTAAGTATTAAGTATTAAGTATTAAGTATTAAGTATTAAGTATTAAGTATTAAGTATTAAGTATTAAGTATTAAGTATTAAGTATTAAGTATTAATTATTAATTATTAAGTATTAAGTATTAAGTATTAAGTATTGAGTATTAAGTATTAAGTATTAAGTATTAAGTATTAAGTATTAAGTATTAAGTATTAAGTATTAAGTATTAAGTATTAAGTATTAAGTATTAAGTATTAAGTATTAAGTATTAAGTATTAAGTATTAAGTATTAAGTATTAATTAATTTGCACTTTTTCTATTCAAATTAGCAATTGACTTAATTTTGGGTGACAAATTGATGCGAAATTTTCTATTGCTGTAAATTTAACTCACACACACACACCCAAATATACCATTAATCCCACATTCACCTGTTTCGGCTTCACGATTGAACCTTTTTCCCTGGAATTTCTTTATCGCTATGCCATCATTAGCTCTCAACACAATGTTTACAATAAATTTTATTTATTTTAAACAAAATCTACAATATCTAAGCAAATTCTTAAGAAAAGAGACCATTAAACATAGAATTCTTTGAGTTTTTTTACCCCACCTAAGGGGCAATAATACAATGCCCCAAACACCAACAACAACAACAACATGACAATCATAAATGTTATAGCTGATGTCATATAAAAATAAATACATATGCAACTAAAAGGGAAGAATTAACAGCAACAACAACATGAAAACATTTGTTTTTTTATGATGTGATGCAAATGCATTGAAGGGATCTTGGATGCAACATAGTACTCATACAACAGCATCATTTGCTCTTGCTTGCTGCACGTATGTTTACATTACACGATTTGGGGTCAAATGTGGCAGTGGGCAACAAACAATTGTTCGGAGGCAGCCAGCAACAACTTGCTGCTGTTGTTGCTGCTGCTAATACCACCCTAAAACAAATATAAAAAAGTACGCACATATACAACAACAACACGCACTCTTTCTCCGGAGGCTGGGTGCCCCCGTTATAATTAGAAACTATTTTAAGTGAACCAATAAAAAATAAAAGGAAAAACGGTTGCACATGCGTGCAGCGCTTAGTGTAGCCAACATGTGTGTGTGTGTGGAGTTTTCCCGACGACGGACGTCATTGTCTTCATCATCAGGTGCTGGGGGTCTCTTTTTACTAGGAATATTTATTTTCCTTTAGTACTGATTGTAGTTGTTGCTGTTGTTGTCGCTTTGGTGCCTTGTGTGCACTACTCCAACTCCCAAATGTCATAATTGTAATTAGAATTTTGTTGTTGTGTTGCTTGGCTGGCACAGCTCACAGTACAACTCCTCCGCTTATTTGGGTCGGTGTAAAGGGATTTTTTGTTATGTTCCAATCAGAGCATTCACACACGTAATAATAATTTTCCTTACTTAACAATACCGCAACCAATGTTTAGTGTTTTCTTTTTTGAACTTACCTACACAACTTACTGGCACATGTGCACAGTGGCCGAAAATATTTATTAACTCTTTTATAAGTACCAATTCGAATTGAACTGGTGTGTGTTTTTTTAAATATATTTATTTACACAAAAAAGTATGTGTAACTAAGTTTACAAATTTAGAGCCTCAGCGCTCTATAGGCTTTGTAGAGGCTTACTGGCAACATAAATTAGAACATTTTTTGTAGAAATATTATAAATTCAAGAAAATTTTTGATTTACATAAATTTGATAAAAAAATAATAATATAATACTGGAGAAATTTTTTTAAGATTTTGCAACAATATAACGGACATATTCTTTAAATAATCTGGCAAATTGTTAAAATTACTTGGTCCAGCAAAGCCAATACGTTGTTTTGTTAACTCCAAACGGCATCAAGAAACTTTTAATTCGGATTGTCTAGTATCTCTTCCAGTTACCATTCTGTTTTAATGTGCCTTATTTCACATCCACGATCATATTCGCTTTAGTCGTTAGCGGGCAATGTTTAAAATAAATACAAATGTTTTTCTTTAAAGAAAAAATTTTGCAAGTATCAACATTTTGGACAAAAAGTGATATTCAACCCAGCCAGCACTGAAATTTTAGTCAGATGAACTGACTGATATCTACCCTCACCCTATGAATGATATTGTTTAACTCTCGAGGTATCGAAATTAACCTATTTATAAAGCGCCTGCTTATGGAGCGTAAAAAGTCGTAGATATAGCTTTTAGTCAAAATTAAAATGTCCGCCATAGGTCCGTTTAGAAATTATGGGGAGAAATATTAATGTTTAAAAAAAGGTTTTTTTATAGGAGGTACCAGAAGGGGTCCGCCTATATACATAGTCCATATTCACTCCTGAGTCAAATATTCATATGAGTACATCACACGCCAAATATGTCTGAATTCTGTGTACTTACAAATAATATGTGAAAATATAAAGATGAATTCGGTCATTTGTATTGGAGGTACCTGAAGAGGTGTGACAAAGAGTTTGTCTAATATTACAATATAACATAACTAAACATATTCAAATATCCTCCAGTAGTCCGTTTGGCAGTTATGGGGAGAAATATTTACTTACTTACTTACTTAATTTCCCTTTGCATCCCATGAATGAGGTTTCTATTTTTCTATTTTTAGATTCACAACTAACGACACCTACTTGTTTATCGACGAATGCGAACGTCACTGTTTGAGAAGCTCTTACTAGACACGACGATTGAATCGACGCTTAATACTGCGAAGTTGCTGTCAACAACATTCGAGGGGAGCCGATAATGAAAGAAAATTTTATTTATTTTTTTCTTTTAAGATGACTGGAGCCAGGTTTGAACCTGCGATCTCCCGCATGGTAGTCGCGTGTTCTAACCACTATGCCACGGCTGGTCCCGGGCCGGAGAAATATTTATTAACCAAAAATAGATAATTTGTACCAGATAGGGTCGGGCGGTATTGTCGATATACCTTCTGAATCAAATTTGTATAAGCGTACATCTCATGCAAACTATGACTGAGTTCATGTATGTTAAACTGTGAGGGTTTATATGGTCATCTGTATGGAAGGTAGAAGAAAGAGTGTGGTAAAGGTTTTGGTTTTCTTAAAGTTTGTCTATTATTATAAGGTACAAAAACTGACCAAATTTAAATATCCGCCAGTTATTGGGAAAATATTATTTTTACAAAAGCGGAATATTGTGACCCTTGATGTAAAGAATACATGACGAAAATTTGACATCTTTGGGGCACTATTTCCCTTACCCCAAAGATGTCAAACTTCAGGCGGGGCCACGCCCATTTTTAATATATCAAAAATGCAAGTACCCTAATTTCACCATAGGCATCTCAAATGAAATCAAAGATCGGTCAACCCGTTTTCGAGTCTATACGGTACTAAAAAATGCAAACAAGCAATGAATGTACCAAATATGAAAACATTTAGATGGATAGCAATTATTTTGTGGCAAAAAATTAATTTAATACAAAAACCTTGTCGAATTTGATGAATTCAATGATCTCCGACCACTCCTTAAAAATAAACTTGCTATCCTGATAGTGCTCTGCAACACAATTATAAATATGCAGACGAACTTTTAGTTTGGATGCGTGAGAAGAGTGGGTATGGCCAAACTTTTTTAAAGCCGTAGAGAGATACAATTTGATATGCTGATAGTACTCTGCAACAAAATTATTAATATGCAAACGAAATTTTATTTTCGATCAGTGGGCGGAGGAGCGCTCAGTGGAAAACTTCATATATTTTTGTCCAATAACTATGAGTGGTCCGAAATCATTGAAAGTTAATACGGAGCATTATATAGACCAAATTAAGAAAAAACTGGAATTTCATTAAAATTGACGTAGGAGTCAAAAATGTTTAAAAAGTGAAATGGAGCCCTTAAAACGATATGCGCCCCGTTTCGATCGGTTATCAAACATAATAAATATCATTTCTGGGGGTCGTAGATGCATGCTAAATTTCATTAAAATTGGCTCCGCCCACAGTCGATCGCCCATACAACCCAGAATGGTTTTTTGCAAAAATTTGTTTCGAAATTTTTCGAAAAGTATTCTGTCTTTTAATTGATAGAAGACATTCCCACCTTTAATTTTATTAAAAGAACGGCTTGGAGGTAAGTGGAGCTACATTATTGAAAATCAAAAATAAGTTAATTTTTAGCGGCTTACTGATTTAAACTTATCTTCTTACGGAATATGATATAACCACAAATATATTTTTCAACGTCATACGGATTTATCGAGAAAGTTATACATATATAGGCCACTGAATAACATGGAAATATAAGTCAATTTTATATTAAACTGTTTGTTTGTTAGTTTTAGTCGATTGTGTTTTATATATTAAATTTACTTTAAAGTGTATCAAATGATACATCAAATTCGGCTGACGATCAGAAAAGTGTTTTTTTTTTATTGTTTGATATTTTTGGTCAAATTCAGTGTGTCACGCACTAGGATGACGCGTTTCGAACTCCATGACGAGTTCATCTTCAGACCCGTTTGTGACGAACTGATGCACAATGGTACATCATCAGCTGTATATACATATATCTACAATTATGTCAAACATGTACATTAGGTTGTCCCAAAAAAAATAAAAATTTGGATTTTCTCGGAAGATTTTTCCTAATTTGGATACTCATAAGGTAAAGTATTTTTGAGAATTTTATGAGATTTTTCGGAAGTGGTTTAGAGGTCGCGCAAACCGATTTTGTACCAAAAATCGAGCTTTTTTGACTTTTATTGAATTGTTCTTGAAAATTGCTAAATAATCGGTATTTTTTCGGCTTCTGAGTAAATATTCTTAAAGAAAATTTCCCGATCTTTAATATTATGTGCATAAGTAATAAGTTTCGTCAGGGATTTTGCACATTTTGATACATTATATAACAGTTTTTCGTAAATTTTCAGCAAATATGAAAAAAAAATGCTTTATAACTTTTAAAATTTGTATGAAGACGAAAAAAACTAATGATGCAGTTTAAAAGATTATGAAGTTTTAAATAAGTTAGCAAAAAAAAACAATATAATTTTCTCTTGTCGTTCTCCAGTTATACCCTTTTAAAGCTTTGCACCCATTGTATGAAATTTTGAGTACTATAAGATTTCGGCATCCGATTTGTTGTAAACTTTAGATTATGAGATTTGAAAATTTATTTATTGTATGTCAAAGCTTAGTTTTAAGTGTTGTCAAGTTGTGGACAGCAAAAAAAGTTGCCAAAAAGCCGTTATCAATAGGTGACACTGATATGGCTCGAACTAATATTCATGATTTATTGGATTTGGGGGAACTGCAACCCTATTTTTGGCAGGTTTAGAGATAACAAGTCAGAATACAATTAAAATTTTTGTAAACTGATAAGTGGAAGACGCTTGCTTGAGATTGAGATAAATTTTATGGTTTCAGATAAAAGCTTTTATGCTAGAGCCCTCTTGCGGTAATTATCAATCTCTAGCTCTAGCAATCAAAGCTACTTCACAAAGCACAATACGGGTGGTTTGCATCCGATGTTAAATCAGCTGATAAGTTTTTGTGATCAGCTGGCAGAGAAAAAAAACCTTTTGTGAAAAACCAGTCGTTTTCTTTCAAAACATTTGTAATTATTACAACAAGTCCCATCTTTTTAATAAAAATATTTTGTTAATCTGAAGTTTTATTGCTCCGGTAAGTTAAAATTATCATAAAGTAGTCCAAAAAATATTGGGTAATATTTTTTTAAAATAGATGAGCCTTTGTCGAATACAAGGAATGTGTGGTGTGTGGGCAAAATGATTGATGATCTTGATACTGCCAAACCGCCGACAAAAATGCAAATACTGCAAAGATTTTTTAAATTGCATTTAGTGGAAAAGTGCACTGTTTCCAAAAGCGCCAGAATAATAGCAAAGACTTTCAGAGATTTGTGGAATCCCAATCAGGAACTGTGCAATATTTCTCGCAAAATAATAATATTGCACTCGAAGTGGGCAAAGTTATGTAAGGGTAAGTCTAGAAAAACCAAACTCGAAATTAAGAAAAGAAAGGACTTCGTGAACGACTTGAAGAGCGCGTTCTGCAATATAGGTCAACCTTTGAGAAAATCTCAGCCCACAAATAAAGTTCGAAGACCAAATCAAAACCGTTTGAAAAGGAGGATATCAGCAGCGTTGATAGCGATGATTCTGACGTTTCGGTCTGTGAACCATCAAAAAAAATTGTTGAAAATAAAATTTTGACTTTGCCAAAAAAAATCCAAGCTTTGTGCAAGCCTTGGCAGAACCGGGATTAGTTGCCGTAACTCGAGAACGGTGATAGAAAATTTATTTTTTTTCTGCTAATTAATTTAAAACTTCATAATCTTTTAAACTGCATCATTAGTTTTTTTTAATCTTTATACAAATTTTAAAAGTTACAAAGCATTCTTTTCCATATTTGTTGAAAATTTACGAAAAACCGTTATTAAATTGTCAAAATGTGCAAAATCATTGCCGAAACATATTATTTTAATTAAAGATCGGAAAATTTTCTTCAAGAATGTTGACTCAGAAGCTGAAGAAATATCTATTTTATTACCAATTTTGAAGCAAAATTCAAAAAGCCCAAAAAGGTCGATTTTTGATAAAAAATCAATTTGCGCGACCTCTAAACCACCTCCGAAAAATCTGAAAAAATTCTTAGCCTTATGAGTATTCAAATTAAGAATGATCCCCAAAATTTGGAGGAAATGGAGGAAATTCTTTCCCCACGATTTTATCTTAGCAACATTGTAGGGACTTTACTAAAATTTTTCAATAACAAAATGAAATATTTCGAAAAAATCATAATTGCACATATCGTATTTAAACATTTCTGTACAAAACTGCATCATTAGATTTTTTAAATTAAGTGTCCGAAAAATAGAGTTTTTGACACCAAAATCAGACTTCTAATTTGTTGGCAATTTGACGCAATGAGATGCAAGGTTTGTCCCTGTGTACGATTCTCGATTTTTGACGACGCTTGCTAGTCGAAAATTGTTGTCCTTATGTGTTGATTTCCTAAGCCTCAGTGGGAAAAAAAAAGTTTTTTTGGACATTTGTAATTTTAGGCCGCAATTCTTGATCGATTTTCGAAATTCTTTTTTTTTTATTATTGGAAACAAAATTGTGCACATAATAATGTACGTTTTTCTTATACCGAATTCCTTACCGTAATTTTTTTAAAATTTACCAAAGTCGATGAAAAAATAATTTGACTCTTGAATGCCAAATATTTTTTGGATTACGTATCCTAAAAATTTCGAACTGACGTCAATTAATGTGAACATATGTTATAAATTTAACTCAGTTTAAAAATGAGACAAAACCTTTTTTTGGCTCAACTGCAACTAAATATTTGAAGGTACTATTTTCACACTTTAACTAGGTGACCTGCTCATAATTATTATCCGATTAGAACAAAACTTGATTTACAACCTGAAAAAGTTTTAAGAAAGTCGTCTGTAAAAAAAGCCAAATCAGTGCAATTTTTTTGCATATGTACCAAAATAATGCAGTTTTAAACTACTGATAAAATAAAATTTGGTGTTTACAAGTAGACTAAGTTGAGTGCTTTTCATTTTAAAAGACCAATACCTTAATATGTTGCACCATCTGTCAAAATATGGAAACTTGTGAAACTATTAAACACTTTTTAAATTTCAATACTAAAGTTAACACAAAAATCTATATATTTCCTGCAGAAATTGGAAAAATTTTAGTTACAGTCTCTTATTTTCATTTATGTATCAAGATATTATAAGGCATACATAATAAGGCCTACTAATACATTTGAAATGTTTATATTGCGATTTTAAGCCCCATGTATTGCAAATATATTTGAATTTTGTGCATGCGTTTAACAAATTTTCTTTATTTTGACAGATTATGTAATATATTAAGGTATTGGTCTTTTTTAATGAAAAGCACACTACTTAGCCTACATGTAAACAAAAAATTATATTTTATCAGAAATTTAAAACAGCATTATTTTGGTACATAAGCAAAAAAATTGCATGGCGACCTTTACCGATTTGGCTTATATTTTACAGAAGACTTTCTTAAAACTTTTCTAGGTTGTAATTAAGTTTTGTTCTAATCGGATAATAATTATGAGCAGGACACCGCGTTAAAGTGTGAAAATTGTGCCTCCAAATATTTATTTGCAGTTGAGCCAACATTTTTAACATATGTTTACATCAATTGAGGTCAGTTCAAAATTTTAAGGACACGTAATACAAATAATATTTGAGATTAAAGTTAAAAATAATTTTTTCCATGACTTTGACAAATTTCATATAAATAATTTGTTTCCAATAATACAAAAAAAGAATTTCGATAATCGATCAAGAATTGCGGCCTAAAATTTCAAATTTCCAAAAAACTTTTTCCACGGTGGGTGTGCCTGTACGAATCCATGCTAATTTATTTTCTTTTAAATCTTCGTTTTAATTTCTCAAAATCCTTTTTTCCTCCTTTTCACCCATTGTGCCCCATATAGTTGCATGTCACTCATAGGGTTGTGCGACACACTCGTGTGTATATTCACATTTACTTGTGTTTATATGTTTCTATGTATTTGTGTTTATACAGCACGGCTGTGACAAGTGCATTTGAAAATGGATTTCGATTTGATCGGTTCGTTTAGTCTTTTTTTTATTTTTTTGTTGTTTTATTTTGATAATTTTAAGCGAACGAACATTGAAGCTCAGTCTTCTGCGCCATATGGGGTCTATTTGGGATTTCAATTGTCATTTGGGCTCGTTGGGATTTCACATTCACATTCCCTGTATCACGAATGTAATTTAAAACTCTAATTTATATGTGCAACGGCTGCTAATGTTGCATGCAACCACTAAGAATACAATATATGATTTCACTTGTCGATTTACTTGTGGTTACATTTAGAACACAGACAACAACAACATCGACAACAAACCGAGATTTTGACATCTTATTATTTTTGGAAAATGTGATTGTGATTTAGGGTTTATTTGCCAAAACCGTGAGTTATTACGTGTTCGTAATAAGGAGTATTATACACATATATAGAAAAGGCTATTTCTTAGTATTGCTTAGGAGCTTAACAAAGACTCGGCAGAGCCTTTAAACATCCCTGACATACATAAATGTATATGAATGGGGTAAATATGAAATCCATTATGGTCAATTTGTATGAAAGTTGCATGGACATGCATGGCTTTTAAATATACATAGGTACAGTGTATACTTTCTTAGTTTGTAAATTACTACAAATTTCTTGATAATGAGAGTGGAATATTATGTAGTTTATTGGAACGAAAATAAATTATATGGATGTTTCTGCAAGGATTTACTTGTGAAATGTAACACGTTTCATTAGGTCAACACTTGCATTCAATCATTTGTTGATGTCATGCAAGTGTGGTTAGATCTGCCATGACAACGTTCAATCTTAAACTTTTAATTTTTAATTTTTAATTTTTAATTTTTAATTTTTAATTTTTAATTTTTAATTTTTAATTTTTAATTTTTAATTTTTAACTCCAAATATTTACTTGCTTTTATTACTTTTAATTTTTAATTTTTAATTTTTAATTTTTAATTTTTAATTTTTAATTTTTAATTTTTAATTTTTAATTTTTAATTTTTAATTTTTAATTTTTAATTTTTAATTTTTAATTTTTAATTTTTAATTTTTAATTTTTAATTTTTAATTTTTAATTTTTAAATTTTAATTTTTAATTTTTAATTTTTAATTTTTAATTTTTAATTTTTAATTTTTAATTTTTAATTTTTAATTTTTAATTTTTAATTTTTAATTTTTAATTTTTAATTTTTAATTTTTAATTTTTAATTTTTAATTTTTAATTTTTAATTTTTAATTTTTAATTTTTAATTTTTAATTTTTAATTTTTAATTTTTAATTTTTAATTTTTAATTTTTAATTTTTAATTTTTAATTTTTAATTTTTAATTTTTAATATTTAATTTTTAATTTTTTAAATTTAAATTCTACATTTTTTTTTATTTTATATTATTCAAAAAAAAAAATGATTAGTATTTATTTCAAAATATATTTACAATAATTTTGTAATTAAATAACAAACTATTACCGTTATGAGAACTTTTTATCACCCAGGTTACTTTCGGGGTTCGAAATTTTCCACATAATATCTCGCGCCCATGTTGGCAAAAGTCTGAAATTAAAGACAATTATATTAATCACTGCCATCATCACTAATATTAGCCCATTGCAAATTTTACATACTCATACACTTTGTGCATTATGCCACATACACCAGGCAGCACTACTTCCTCGCTACCCTGCAGCATACTGGCTATCACCTGCTCAGCCACTTTAACGCCATCGGCCAAAGGATATTGTGTAGTCAGCCCTCTTATGGACACCAACGTATCCACAGTCGGCTTGTGGGTATTAAGAAATGTTGGCATAATGGTCGTTAATTTAATGCCATAATTTTGAATTTTCAAATCCGCTCTTAGAGCTGCCATATATGCACGCACAGCACTTTTAGTGGCACTATAAATGTTAAATATGGGGGCGGGGAACAGAGCGGACAATGAGCTTATGGCCACAATGTGGCCACGATTTAAGGCCTTCATTTTCGGCAGAAACAATTGATTAATCCACACGATCGAGGTTGCGTTGACGGTTATAAGCTGCTGCACTTCTTCTGGCCGATGATAGTCCTTGTTGAATATAATTAGGCCAGCATTATTAATGAGAATGGTGACATCGCCAAAATCGTCCGTTACTTGTGCATGGAAATCAACAAGTTGTTGGTAGTTAGAAACGTCAACCTAGGATAGTATAGAAAGCAAGATTATTTAGATGTGAATGCTTCATAAAAAAACCGGACAAGAGAGAAGTATTGCCGTGCGAAACTCTCTGGGTCCTGGACTTGTTATGTATAAACTGGTATTGCTACCCCCTTCATATCAAATTTGGCCTCATGAATTATTTTTTAAAGGCGATATATAGGAATGAAATTCCTTTTTGTATATAAAGGAAAAATGCTTCAGAATTAGAAATGCTAAAATCAAAGAGGGTATATTCGTACGAAATCAAGTAATTAAAAGGTGAGAAATGTAATGCTTTGGAATAATCAGTTTTCCCATGCTTCTTGAATAAATGCATTTTTTGGGTAAACATATATTTGAGAACCATAGAAAATCGATTAACGAGCTTCTATTGATATATCAAGAACTGTTTCAGTTTGTCACTTAAATTAATTTTTTAGACTCACATCTAAATTTTTCTCTGGAAATTTGGGGACTTAAAGTACTGAGCATGAATACGGGTTACGCCACGACATTTCAAAGATGGAGAAGTTTTATCGAGGTAGATGGAGTCCAAGGATTTTGGCTGACTCCTTAAAGAGACCACCCGAAAGCCAATGTTCCAAAATAAGGTTAGGGTTTGTTGGTGTCTGTGTCATTTTGATGAACTTACAGTGTAATTATTATTAGAATTACAAGTGGAATTTATTGTCCGGTACTTAATTAAATTTTTTCGTTGGGATTTGATTCATTCATACATATCATTTGATACGACCCAAAACTGTAACACATTGAAGAACTCACTTTAGGCTTTAGGTTTCATTGATCCAAATTAGATTCATGATTTTTAAAGTCATTTGAGTCATGTCCGTCTCTCTGTCATCTGTCCAATTGTTTTCCAACTTTGCATGGGTTAATATTTCTCCAAAATTACTTTCGGTATTGCAACTGGGCTACATTGCCACGCCCCTTCAGGTACCCAGCGGCGGAAATCATGAGAAGGAAGGTCTTCTTTCATGACCTTTATTGTTCCTTCTTTTTTTACATTGCGTGTCATTGGAAAAGAAGGTCTTTCGTTGCCGGATTCCATAAGAAGGCCTTATGGAAGCTTTCTATAAGGAGGCATTATGAAAGATCTGCATACTCATGAAAAAAGAAGTAATTGCTTCTACTATTTTGAGATCGCACGGGTAATTTTTGGACTTTTCCAACTTTAATATATTTCTGTCTGTACTTACATTTTTTTTTCAATAACAGTAAACCTTGCTGGAGTTTGAACCCACTACCTCGTGATTGTTAGTCAATCGTGCCACTGTCTAGCCTTTGAAGATGCATTCGAATTGTTTGGTTAAAACTTATGATACATTGTCTTAAGAAAAACACATGAACACTTTCCACGGATATTAAAAATTCTTTCCATTTGGAAGACATGCAATAACCTTGTTATTTAGAAGTGAGAGGGTGTGTGTATAAAATGACTCTGCATTCTTTGCAAAAGCCTCTGGCAGGCCTTCATAAAAGTTAAAAGAAAACGTATTAACAATTCTTTCCATGTGTATGAAATCCTTCTGCCTTCTATTGAAATGCCTTTTACAGGTCTATCATGCGTTCTGCATTCCTTATTTAACAAATTATTCCCAAATAAGCTATAGCAGGATACATTTTTAGAGAAAAAAACTGGAATTCTAGCCACGCCCCTTCTCGTATATATATATATATGATCAGTGTCTAATACTGACTCGATTTAATGATGTCCGTCTGTCTGTCCCAGCGATTACAGTCGTAGTTTAAGAGATATCAATCTGAAATTTAGAATACAAGCTTATATTCTTATAGCGGGAGTTATGTTCAAAGATGAGCCTGATTGGGCAAAGACTACTCCTACCCCCCATACAAACTCCCCAACCTTATCCTCAAACTGGATCTTAAGTTCTAAGATAAGCCGTCTATCTGTCCCCTGAGTGCAGGCGTAGTTTTAGAGCTATCGAGCTTAAATTTGGTTAACAAGCTTCCAACTTCTAAGCGGAGATTAAGTTCTAAGATGAGCAAGATCGGACAAAAACTTCTTCCACCTCCGATACAAACTCACTCTTTTTTGGGGTTAAAAATGCATAACAATATTCTCAGGTCATAACACCAAAATTTTACAGAAATACAAATTTTTAAAATTTTGATAATTATATGTTTTTCATTGTTCGGTTTAAGATCTATTCTATTATTGCTAATAGAATTTGTTTTTACAAGAGTTGTGTGAAATGGATTATGTTGACAGCTGGCAGGGGAGATAGCTATTTCGATGGTTGCCAAACCATCATCATCAGTGCCGTTTGCTGTGCCTTCTCCACTCATTATCACAACCTTAAGTGTTAAAAGCTTCACACAATCAATGTGAAGCTCACACACACCGGTGCGAAAATGGTATCAACGAAGACAACGTCAACACAATCCACACAATCTCTTGTCTATGCTTTGTCCATCGGACAAAATAGCATAAAATTGTTTTTGGCATAAAATGCCAACCCAGTGTACCTCCCGTGTATGTATTCTCTTGTTTATTTTTTTCGATCTGTGCAGAATATGAATATGTTTTTCATTGTTCGGTTTAAGATCTATTCTATTATTGCTAATAGAATTTGTTTTTACAAGAGTTGTGTGAAATGGATTATGTTGACAGCTGGCAGGGCAGATAGCTATTTTGATGGTTGCCAAACCATCATCATCAGTGCCGTTTGCTATGCCTTCTCCACTCATTATCACAACCTTAAGTGTTAAAAGCTTCACACAATCAATGTGAAGCTCACACACACCGGTGCGAAAATGGTATCAACGAAGACAACGTCAACACAATCCACACAATCTCTTGTCTATGCTTTGTCCATCGGACAAAATAGCATAAAATTGTTTTTGGCATAAAATGCCAACCCAGTGTACCTCCCGTGTATGTATTCTCTTGTTTATTTTTTTCGATCTGTGCAGAATATGAATATGTTTTTCATTGTTCGGTTTAAGATCTATTCTATTATTGCTAATAGAATTTGTTTTTACAAGAGTTGTGTGAAATGGATTATGTTGACAGCTGGCAGGGCAGATAGCTATTTCGATGGTTGCCAAACCATCATCATCAGTGCCGTTTGCTGTGCCTTCTCCACTCATTATCACAACCTTAAGTGTTAAAAGCTTCACACAATCAATGTGAAGCTCACACACACCGGTGCGAAAATGGTATCAACGAAGACAACGTCAACACAATCCACACAATCTCTTGTCTATGCTTTGTCCATCGGACAAAATAGCATAAAATTGTTTTTGGCATAAAATGCCAACCCAGTGTACCTCCCGTGTATGTATTCTCTTGTTTATTTTTTTCGATCTGTGCAGAATATGAATATGTTTTTCATTGTTCGGTTTAAGATCTATTCTATTATTGCTAATAGAATTTGTTTTTACAAGAGTTGTGTGAAATAGCTATCTGCCCTGCCAGCTGTCAACATAATCCATTTCACACAACTCTTGTAAAAAAAAATTCTATTAGCAATAATAGAATAGATCTTAAACCGAACAATGAAAAACATATTCATATTCTGCACAGATCGAAAAAAAAATAAACAAGAGAATTTTGATAATTTTAAAATCTATTTATTTGCAAAAAATAACGAATTTACAAAAAAAAAACATTTCGTATTGTTTTTTATTTTCATATATAACACATATAATTCTGTGTATTTAAAAAAGAAAAAATTAAATTTATAAAAAAAAATTGGGTTTTATTTTCAATTACAACACATTTTGCATAATTTTACGGAAATACAAATATTAAAAATTTTGATATATGGGTATTTCGGACGGACGATTTCATAGTAAAAATTGCTATATTTTTTACTTTATGTTTTTGTAATCATATCATGAATTTGTTGAACTTTAACAAAACAAACTATATATATATCGTTGGAAAGTCTTTTCTTTCCAAATCTGCTGAGAAACTTAAAATCGGTTCATATTTATCCGCGTAACTGGTTTATAAGTACGTAAAAGTACGAAAAACCGGGGGTTTGGAAAATTTGAAAAACAGGTTCTTGTAGTCTCAGCAGCACTTGCCAGCAAAATAGCATAATTTCCCAGGTATTGATTTTTTTTGTCGCCCTGTGTTATTCATAGAAAAATGCGTGTGTCTGCAACGCACATTTAGATTGAAGTAGCATAAAAGGTAAAAGTATTTTAAATGTAAAGTAAGTTGTTTATATAACCTCAATATGTCTTCTTCATTCCACAAAAAAGAATATACTAGCCACATAAGAAATTTTGTTAAATTTCACAAATTTTCGTGACACTTCAAGTTGCTGTGGAAAATTGTGTGTGTCCGTAATGCACTTTGTATTAATCATAATTTTGAATACAACATTTTAAGTAAAGTTTCATTAAAAGAACATTATAGTACTGTCCAAAATCTAATTTTTTTTTAATATGAACATAATCTTCAAAATATTTCAACTTTTCGAGAAAACTACAAAATAAGAAAAAAACGTGCGTCCGCAACGCCAGGAAATACACATATATTTAAAATCTGTGTAGATAAAAAAGTATTTAATATTTAGACACGATTTTTCACAGCTTTCCTTAAGATCGACGATACATTTAGATCTAGAGAAAAAATAAATTTTCCCATTATGAAAATGGGGATGATGACACGTACCTTAAATTACCAAACGCCCACAAATAGTTGATTGAACTTTTTATATTTGTTGACGAATTTGTTAACTCTTTTTATGCTGTTACCTTTTTTTTACAGTTTTACTACATGTCTGTTAACCTTTGATCTTACGACCAAAAGTCATATCTCCAATCGATTACACTCCACTAGCAGGCAAATAATAATAATTAAGTAATTTTAATTAAAAAATTTCAATAACTCAAAACTTAATCAACATCATACGTAGGGTGAGGGTATTTTTCAGTCAGTTTACCTGACTGACATATCTGTACTGGTTTTTAACGTTCTTAAATACCACATTGTTTAGCGTAATTGTAGCCAAGCTTGTTCAAAATACCCAACTAACATATAAGTGACTCAAAAGCCAAATGGATTAACTAGACTAATTCCACTAAAAGATTCCATATTTTTATACCATCACCCTTAGGGATGGGGGTATATATCATTTGATACGACCCAAAAGTGTAACACATAGAAGGAGTGACTTTAGACCCTAGGTTTCTTTGAACCAAATTCGATTCATGACTTTTTAAGTCGTTTGAGCCATGTCCGTCTGTCTGTCTGGCTCTCCGGCTGGTTCGCACGATAACTTTCGAAAGACGCAACCAAATGATTTGAAATTTTGCACGAGTTAATATTTCTCCAAAACTACTTACGGTATTACAAATGGGCTACATGGCCCCGCCCCTTCTGGTACCTCCCATACAAATACATCATTCCGCCCACTTTAGATATCGAGTAATAATATCAATACAACCAACGGGATCGTACCCAAATTCTGTACTTAGCAATGATATTACAGGATAACGTTTTGGAAAAAAATTGGAAGTGTAGCCACGTCCCTTCTGGCACCTCCCACACAAATATACCTTTCCGCCCACTTTAGAGATGAAGTAAAGCTATAAGCTATAAGGATACAATTGGAGAAAAAACTGGAAGTCTAGCCACGCCCCATCTGGAACCGCCCACTTTAGAAATCGATTAATAGTATTAATAGACCTTACGCGATCGTGCCCAAATTCTGTTTTAGGTAAAGCTCAAGCAGGATAAATTTTTGAGAATAAAACTGGAAGTCTAGACACGCCCCATCTGGTACCTCCAATACACATCTGGTACCGCCAACTTAAGAAATCGATTAATATTATTAATATACCTAGCGCGATCGTGCCCAAATTCTGTATTTAGCAAAGTTCAGGCAGAATAAAGTTTTAGGGAAAAAATCTAGAAGTCTAGACACGCCCCTTCTGGTACCTCTCATACAAATGTACCTTTCCGCCCACTTTAGATATCGATAAATAATATCAATTCACGCAACGCGATCGTGCCCAAATTCTGTATTTAGTACAGCTATAACAGGATAAAGTTTTGGAGAAAAATTCTGGAAGTCTAGACACGCCCCTTCTGGTACTTCTCATACAAATGTACCTTTCCGCCCACTTTAGATATGGAGTAATAATATCAATACACTCCACACGATCGTCCCCAAATTATGTATTTAGCAAAGCTATAATAGGATAAAGTTTTGGAGAAAATTTTTGGAAGTCTAGACACGCCCCTTCTGGTACCTCCCATACAAATGTACCACTTCGCCCACTTTAGAAATCGAGTAATAATATCAATATAATAGATTTTTTTGGTTTTACTGAGGGTGATGGTATATGTAAGTCGGGTTGCCCGACTGAAACTTTCTACTGGTTTCTATTCTTCTCTAATAAAAATTGACACTAAATTTCGTACTTCATTTAATTGACGTTATAATTTAGCAGAAGTTTAAAAAAACAATATCAGCTTTATATTTTACGGAGTTAATCGATTTGGCAGTGGAAGCATTCATATAAGTATTCCCCCATTTTGCATTTTCCTTCTTAGCTTACCTTGTATGATTTTGCTTTCACACCAAATGTTTCACTCAAATATTTAGCTGTGTCTATGGCTAAATCTTCTTGAATATCCAACACAGCAATGTGACAGCCTTTTTTAGCCAATTCGATGGCCAACAAACGACCCAAACCTTGGGCTCCTCCAGTTATCACAGCCACTTGTCCACTAATATTTTCATCTTTCATCCAAAGCTCAAATAATGATTTTATCAAAGAAATTACAAGAATCAATGGATAGACTAAAAGTAGTCCAACTAAATTCAACGAATATACTAAATGTACACGAATATTGTTAATTGTCATTGCGACGACAAATACCGATAAATTTGCACGTTTCGAGAGCTTAACAATGACTAACTGTTGTCGGGATTTTATAGGTACCAAAAACACCCTAAGTGTTGAGTGGCAATATTAGAAAGAAAAAAAATAGCACTAGACTCACCACATACAACAACTCACTAAGAATTTTAAGCAAACAAGCTGACGAAAGTGTTGTTTGTTCATAAATGGTAGAAGTATAATTTTAATAGTTTATATTATACGTTTTTCATAGTTTATCCAGACGATGAGATATTGTATTGTGATGTGAATTATAATGTGAGTAAATATAAGAAATATAATTAAAAAATAATAAATTTACTAAAAATAACTAAACTTGGCAACAAAGTGAAAAATAGCATATAGTCTGGAAGTATGGCAATAGTTGTGTGTGTTTTAAAACATTAATGTGATTGATTTGATTGTTAACTAATCTGGCTTAAGTTTTGCATTTGATTTATTATCTTGAGCTCTTTTAATATAATAAATATAATAAAGCAGTTTTCAATTGGAATTTTCTAAAAAGTAAATATATTTAATGTAAATTAAATTTTTTTTTTAATTTACATTACTTTATTTATTTTCATTCTGAGTTATTGACCAGTATAGTATATAGTAAACAATTAAATTTTTTTTTCAATTACTTAAAAAATACCCCACTTGCATTACACTTAATTTTAAAAGTATCCAAAGAAAACGACCGCAATTAATTGGCAAAACCACTACACAGTGACAAAATACAATGCAAACAGCAATGTATCAATTATAAAAGAGTATAAAGTAAACAAAAAAAAAACATCAAAACAAATTACTGAATGCAACTTCCCCCAAAATCAATTCGAAAAAACTCTGTCACATTACGTTGCTAGAACCATAAAACGATTGAGCAGCCAACAAAACACCAGCGCCTTCACCACAAATGTATTAAGATAAACTGACTGACTGACTGACTGACTGACTGACTGACTGACTGACTGACAGACGGACAAACAAATTTAGTCTATAATTCGATTTTGACCCCATACAAAGGTTTTCCTCGTTTTGTTTTTTTTTTGTGTGAGGTTCTTGTCGTTTCTCGTTGTCATTTGCCCCTTTCTTTTTTATTGTTCATATATACAATTTTGTACGATTTACAGTATTTTTTTTTTTTTTTTTATAGAATACTACACACATTTGAGGTGACAGCGGCTGGGGCGGCAGTGTCGCACAGTGTTTCGTATAAAAAACAGTTAGAAGAATGTATTAAACAATTTGGAAAACTTCATATTAACCAAAATATATAGAAAAAAAAACTATAAATCAGTACAGAAATTTCAGTGAGGTAAACTGACTGATATGGGACCGGTCGTGGCATAGTGGTTAGAACACGCGACTACCATGCGGGAGATCGCAGGTTCAAACCTGGCTCCAGTCAAAGTAGGTGCCGTTAGTTGTGAATCTAAAAATAGAAAGCGTGTTTATTCACTACAACGCGAGAAGCTATCCCATACCTCATTCATGGGGTGCAAAGGGAAATTAAGTAAGTAAACTGACTGATATATATACCCTCATCCTATTGTTATATTGAGGACGATATAGCGGTCTTGAGTTATTGAACCGATTTTTTAATTGAAATTACTTATGTATAATTATTTTCCTGCTTTTTGAGCGTAAAACGTTGGAATGAGGACTTTCGGTCGTAAGAGCAGATTTTTACATACACGTAAAAAAACTGTAAACAAATTTTAAAGTGTGAAAAATATTAAAAAATAGTAAACAAACTTAAAAGGTTCAATACACAAGTTTAGAACATTTGCTACTTAATATGGGTGTATTATACGCTACCAACTGAGTACTAAGAGAAAAGTCTATATTAAGATCCTACAAAATTCTCAAAAGTAATCATAATTTTAAATGATTTACTCCACTTATTCTTTACTTTCACATATGAATACAAAATATTAAAAGTAAACAATTTTCAAATTATTAAGGGGCTTTTTTAAATAAATTGTTGGAAAAATATTAATTCTCGCGAAATTGATTCGATTCCCGCCTTCAGTACTACCTACATGTCTAGTAAAACCTGCTCTAACAGTGACGTTCCCATTCGTCGATAAACAAGTAGGTGTCGTTAATTGTGAGTTTAAAATAGAAAACGAGTTAATTTTCAAAAAAGCGAGAAGCTATCCCATACCTCGTTAATGGGGTGTAGAGAGAAATTAAGTTGTTTTTGAGGTCGTTAGGTCCCAAAGGTATAGAAAACAGCTATTGTCGCAAGATAACTTTGCTTTTGTGACCATGGCAGCGCTTATCTGCGTGCACACTACAGTGCACACTACAGTAAGCGTGAATGGCCACAACGAACTGAATTTACAGTGGGGAGGAACAACGTCAAGTGGGAGCCCTTGGTGGACCCCCAGAAGGTACTGATGGCACCACTCCACATTAAACTAGGTCTTATAAAGCAATTTGTCAAAGCTCTCGACAAAAATTCTTCAGCGTTCTAAGCTCTCTGAGGCGAAAGTTACAGTCACAAAAGCAAAGTTTTCGAGGAATATTAGGTGGTTTCCATACTTTTAAGACATAACAGACTAGGAAATAACAATTACATCCCAAGGACTGAGAAATTTTTTATTTTTGTTACATAGTGTTATTATTTAACTCATTGACAGATGTGTCTGTTATTACGTGCGACATCTACTATAGTGGCCATGCAGACAAGCACGAGTTTGGATGTGGATTTGTGGTTGGCAAGAGGCTGCGAACTAATAGCCACCATAAGATTCAAAACAAAGTTTTTCCACATAACACTTATATGTGGCCATGCTCCGACTGAAGAGAAAAGCGATGAGGACAAACACGAGTTCTACGAGAGCCTAGAAAATGTATATGACCGTAGCCCCAGCCATGACATCAAAATTGTTCTAGGCGATTTTAATGCTAAAATAGACAGGGAGGCCGTATTTGAGCCTACCATCGGAAATTTCGGTCTGCACACCGAAATGTCGAACAATGGCATCAGACTGATTGATTTCTCTGCGGCAACAAATGTGGTAGTTAGCAGCACTAGATTTGACCATAAAAATATTCATAAGGAAACATGGTTATCTCCAGATCAATTGACGAGGAATCAATTATAACCATGGCGAAAAACGTACGCACAACGAAAGCTGGACATCGGTAAACTGCGGACCACAGAGGTAGCGGACGCCTACTCCAACCATCTGTCTCAACTGCTACGAAATGCTACGAACCCCTGATAATATAACCTCGCAGTGGCAATATATAGAGAACTCCATAGAACGGACTGCGAGACGAGAATTTGGGTACTCAAAGCCGTCTCAAGATGGTGCCTGGTAGGATGATGAAGATCGCAATGCCACGAGTGAGACGGATGCTGCATACATACTGTTCGTATACGGCTTAGGGAGAAGAGACGAGAAGCAACTCGTCTCTTTAGGACAGGGCTGCCTACCTGCAATGATAACCATGGCCAGTTAGTGACGGACCCGGATAACGTTCTAAAGAAGCAATCTACTGGATACTGACTACAGAAGACCCCGCACCAATCGATGATATTAACCTTCAAGCTAAAGCGAGATACGTGAGGCAACATCCCGTCTTAAAAACAACAAAGCTGCTGAAGCCAATGGTTTCCCTGATGAATTGTTTAAGGCAGGTGCGGAGAAGCTGATTGTGAGCATGCATCATCTCATGGAGAAAATCGGGCTAGAGTAGAGTATGCACGAGGATTGGAGTCTCAGTCTGCTATGACCCATATACAAGAAAGGAGATCGTAGTGAGTTAATGAACTACCGTGGAATTAGCCTATTACCAATTGCGTAAAAGGTCCTTTTGAGCATATTGTGTGAATGTCTAAAGCCAATTGAAGAACAATTAATTGGACCTTATCAGTGTGGCTTTAGACCTGGTAAATTTACGACGGATCAAATATTCGCTTTACGACAAATCCTGGAAAATACTCATGGAAAACAGATCGACCCCTACCACCTCTTTGTCGACTACAAAGCCGCCTTCGACTTTCCGATAAGGTGTAAGTATATGACGCCATGTCTGAGTTTGGCATTCCTGCAAAGTTTATTCGACTTTGCAGATGTACCTTGGAAAACACCAAATCCTTGGTTAAGATTGGTGAGGATCACTCTGAACCATTCAACACGGAAAGAGGTCTCAGGTAGGGTGATAGCTTGTCTTGTACACTATTTTATATAGGAATGGAGAAGGTGATGAGAAAGGATGGTGTCAACATGTCTAGCACCATATTCTACAAGAGCCACATGCCACTAGCCTATGCCGATGTTATGGACATCATTGGCCGAAATCTGCGTGATGTTACTACAGTTATCTCATCACTTGAGGAGTAGTCAGCAAAAATGGGTTTAGCGGCCAACGAGGAGAAAACAAAAATAATAATGTCGACGAACAAGGAGTCCTTTCGATGGAGACGTACCGTGAATGTTGACAATTATTGTTTTGATATAGTAGATGAATTTGCCTTCCTCGGATCTTCCGTCAATAAGAAAAATAGTGTCAGCCAAGAAATCAAGCTAAGAATAGTGCTCGCCAACAGATGTTTTAACGGACTTCGCCAGCACCTTAGTATTACCACCTTATCTCGAAATATTAAGGAACAGTAATACCAGGTGTTAATTTTACCCGTTTTGTTATATGCTGCCGAATCGTGGGTGCTGACGACAACATACATGGGAGTATTCGAGTGAAAAGTTAAAATATATGGACCTATCTGTGTCGATGGCGAGTTTCGCCATCGAATGAACAACGAGCTCTATGAGCTTTACCACGACATCGACATGTTGCCAGGATGGATGTGAATGCTCCAGTCTGTTATTACATGTTTATTAAACAATACACATATAAATGTCCTTAAGCTGTCCGTTTGGAAGTTATTGGAGATATATTTTTTTTTCAATATGTCATGTCAAAAGGGGTAAGGCTATTCTGCCCATTTCCAACCACATTCACTATATTCGGAAAATATTGATACTGATACATTTTCATAGGGATCTCTTAAGGTTTACTCGAGCTATCATGCTCACCAGCCAGACAGACGGACATATCTTAATCGTTTAAAAAAGTCCTAAAACGAATAACGCGTCTCCTTTAATGCGTTAAACTTTTTTTTTTATCAAATGATCAAGTGATATATACCATCATCCCCAATGATATTCATATTGATATACATATTGACGACAATGTACAAATAAAAACGTTAACTTCCTGTTTTAAAAGAAAAAGTACCTCTACTATGTACCACAAATTTATTATTTTATTACACTTTTCTCTATTTTCGTCCTATCATCGCATGAACACAAAACACTGTGCCGATGATAAATGGCGGCAAATTAATTCAAATTTAAATACGATCAAGTGATACGCAGTACAAAACCTCAACCCTCAAATGTGTTGCTGCCTTACATGTGCCGATAATGCCGAATGTTCAAATTTTCTCCTTTATCTTATTAGATATTTAAAGAATTTTTCTTGGACTTTTTGTCATTGTTTATTTTCATAATTTCCTTAAAGATTTTCCCTTTATTTGTTGTTGTTACTAGAATTGTTCTTGTCACATGTGTCAAAGGAAATTAATTGTCTTACTTTGAATCGACTGCTTTCAGTGATTGAACAAACGAATGCGCTGCTGATGGATCTTCTAAATACGATACATTAAAGAGTAGTGTGTTTTGGAAATAGGGCCGACCGATCGGCCGGCCGTCTGACTGACTGACGTGTTTGTGTAAATACATATAAACAAATTAGCTTAATTTTCTATTCAATTTCTGACTGTTGTGTATTGATGGTGTATTGGCTGAGACAATTGTTCCCCTTCGTCTATATTTATATTTGCAATTTCCGGCTTTCGGTGGAGTCGTTCGACAGGGTCATAAACTGTACAATTGTAAGCAAATATTGAAAACTGCAACTGTGTCGATATTTAAGTTTGTCGATATATTGTATATATGTTAACTAAGTGGATATAAAAAATTAGCGTACTGTGTCGATTTTGGTATTTGTTTATATTTTATATATGCACTGTAAAATGTGCTAAGTGGATATGTAATATTAAAATACATACATATATACGACATTAAGAGTGACAAATTTGTTTCTTATTTAGTGACAATATTGTGACCAATTATTATTTTACTTTTATATGTTATAAAAGGCAACTAGGCTGTGGCCGAGTGTGGCATATGTTTTAGCATAGTATTGGTAATAAAGGGTAAATCAGTTGTTTTTTTGGTGTATCATTATTAGCATACTCACTTAATCTGAACTACATTATGTTATAGAAAGTGTTCCATTACAATACTAACCATAACAGAAGTTTTCCCTACATTTGCTGATATATTGTGAAATAACATTGTATTTAGGAATTTATACAACATTTGTTGAGATATTTCACTAAATATTTTCTTTAAAATTTCTTGAATTTCAATGATGACTATTTAAGTCTATTAAATTTTTTTTAAAAACAATCATTCCAATTCTAAAATATTATACTTAAATAGAATGATGACATAACACATTTCGCAACTTTAGCAATTCACACATTGGCATTCTTCGAATGCTTAAACATGTGTCTTAAATTAACAAGTAGTATGTTTGTTTTGCAAAAAAAATAAGTTTCCTATTTATATACTGTGATTGCCATATGATCGTAATAGGATGGTTACAACTGAGGAAAATTTCCTGGGCTTTTGGGATGTTATTATTAATATTATTTTTTATACCCTTTACCATGCGCACGCACAGACCGAAGGGTGTATTCAGTTTATCCTTCCATTTCAGCCCTCGAGCTGAAATTTGGTATGTAAGCTTCTATACTTTAAGCGGATGTTAAGTTCTACGATAAGCTAAGTCGATTTAGAGTTTAAGAGCTTTACAAAAAAAAAAAATAATTTCTCTTTGCACCACAGGAATGAGTTATGAGATAGCTTCCTAAGTTGTTGTGAATTAACACGCTATTTTTAGATTCACAACTAACGGCACCTACTTATTTATCGACGAATGCGAAAGTCACTGTTTGAGAAGCTTTTTACTAGACATGCCGATCGACTCGACACTATATGCAAAGTTGCTGTCGACCACATCTAGGGGGCCGGTAATGAAATATAATTGTAGATGACTGGAGACGGGAATCGAAACCCGAGCTATCGAGCTGAAATATGGTATGCAAGATTCTACTCTCTAAGCGGAGATAAAGTTTAAAGATGAGCAAGATCGGACAAAAACCAATTTTACCTCCAATACAACCCCCATTCTCCTTTTGGAAGGTGTCCGTCTGTCTCTCCCCCGAGTACAGCCTTACTTTAAGAACTATCGATTTGTATTGCAACGATTTATTACACTATGACACAATTTGAGGGTCATTGTCTCGGGGGTGAACCAAACCAATTTTTAACGATAGCATTAGACCTCAGTAAGAAAACCCTAAGCTCCATTTTGCTATACTACGTCACAAACTTTTTTTACAGTGGTTTGAAGTTTGAATTTTTTGGTCAAAAGTCGATTCAAAGAATATGAAAAATCATCTTTAAAGGACATTTGGGGCATTTCATTTCTTCGGAGACCTATACTAAAACATTCAGGGACATATTTCCTCGGAACATTTTAACCCCCTAGCTGCCACCCGTGTGGGAAATTTTTGGCCCAATTTTGAAAAACTGTTCATATCTCAACTTTGGAGGGAGGTCGAAAAAAATATTTTCCGGAAAATTTCAATCAGATTCACCGAAGACAAATAGCCTCTACGAGTCAAAGGTTATAAAATAAAATCAAAATTAAATGTTAAAAATACTACTTTTGAGCAAAGAGGGCAACAAGTTTTTTCGGGTGTGAACCAAACTAATATCAAACGGTAGCATTTGACCTCAGTGACAAAACCGTAAACTTTATTTTGCTCCACTACGTTTTTACAGTGGTTTGAAGTTTGATATTTTTTGATAAAATGTCGAATCAATGAATTTGAATAATCATGTGTAAATATACATTTGGGAAATGAAAAATGAAAATTCATATTTTTCCAAAAATTTCTTAAAAGAAACTCGTCAATACGTTGAAAATAGTTTACTTGGGACCGTCGTGGCAAATTGGTTATAACACGCGACTACCTTGAGGGAGATCCGTGGTTCGATTCTCGGCTCCAGTCATCTATATTTGACTTTCATTGTCGGCCTCCTCGATGTTGTCGACAGCAACTTCGTAGTATAACTGTCGACGTTCGCATTCGTCGATAAACAAGTAGGTGCCGTAAGTTGTGAATATAGATACGCTTTATAATCTAATTTACACGCGATAAGCTATCACATATTTCATCTATGCGTGTAAAGGGAAATTTAGTTTTTTTAATTATTCATAGTTGAATCTTAAGAAACCGGGATTTTTAACTTTAAAAATTTAAAATTATGATTTCTTTAAAGACTTTTTCCTTAGTTGGTACCGATGCAAAACCCTTTCGATAAACCCGTACAAAATGTCCAAGTGCCCAGAAATAGTGAATTAAACACTTTTGTATGTATGTTAATAAGTATTTTCGGGAAAAATGTTAGACATGCCAACATGGCAAAAAAAAATTTAAAAATAAAAAAACTATTGGAATCCCCTTAAGGGTTGAAGATAGAGGGTAGATATGATCTGAGAAACTGTTGGGGTTGAAAAAATATTGGGAGTCGGTTTTTGTATGAAAGCCCCTTAGGGGTTGAAGATGTATGGAAAAAATCTTAGGAGGAAAAATGACTGGGGCGACACCGAGGCAGATGTGGGCTTTGTTGTGGATTTGTTCCCCAATCCGAAGAATTTCTCGGGGGCTCGGTTTTAATTTTAGACCCATGGTTTCTTGGGAAGATTTTCATAAAATCCTTCGTTGATTACGATTTTGAACGTAGTTTGGAGTAAAAAATTTACCCACTCTAATGTCTATATCATATCATAACACAAATATATTTACCCTCTTTGGAGCTGTTTTGTTAAATTTAATTTCATTACAAATAAATTATTATTTTTAAAAAAAAATTAAGGTTTTGAAAACAATTATTACAATGTAAGTATAGAAATATGGAGAAACAACATTTAGACGTCATGTTAAAGTCAAGAAATTAAGTTTGTAATACAAACAAAAAACCCAAAAAAAAGAAGATTGCAAGTGGAAGATTGCAAACAAAATTTTAGGTTGACATCATTAAAAAGGGAGAGTTCGTTTAGGAGGTGGGAGATGTTTTGTCCGATCTTAGAGGACATAAGCTTGCAAACCAAATTTCAGTTCGATTGCTCTTAAACTACGGACGGACATCTTGAAATCGACTCAGAATTTGAAATTGAAACGTTCCCGGCCTACCACAGTAAACACACATTTTTTGTGGCTAAATTCGTCTTTTTATTCAATATAATTCCCTTCTAGGGTGATACACTGTTTAAAGCGACCATCCAACTTTTCGATACTATTTTTGTAGTACGATTTGTCCTTTGCTTCAAAAAAGGCCTCAGTTTCGACGATCACCTCTTCATTCGACGAAAATTTTTTCACAGCGAACATTCTTTTGAGATCTGAGAACTGGAAATAGCCGCTGGGGGCCAGATCTGGAGAATACGGTGGATGCGGAAGCAATTTAAAGTCCAATTCATGGATTTTTTTCCATAGTTTCCCTGACTTGTGACACAGAGCATTGTCTTAGTGTAGCAGCACTTTCTTTTTCTTCAAATTCGGTCGTTTTTCGGCGATTTCGTCCTGCAAACGGTATACTCGCTGTCGATGGTCCTTCCTTTTTCAAGGTAGTCAATGGAAATTATTCCATGCGCATCGAAAAATACAGACGCCATAACCTTGCCAGCCGACTGTTGCGTTTTTCCACGCTTTGGAGCGGGTTTATCCTCTGCAGTCCACTCGGATGACTGTTAATTGGGCTTCGGAGTGAAATGATGGGGCCATGTTTCATCCATGGTCATCTCCAAACACTGCTCCGAATTATCAACTTGTCGTTATTTTTGGACAAAAGTGAGCTCGCCCGGCACCACTTGGTTGATTTTCCTGTACAGTATCCGGAAACTTATCATAAAAAAGACAAGTTTTTGCTTTGACTGTATTTTTTCCCTTCAAAAAGCAATAATTTACAAACTAATGATCCGACAGCTGTCAAATTTATACACGCGTCTGTTGAAGGTTAGAGCTAACTAAAAATCATAGGATGAAATTATAGTACCGCCATCTATGTGTCAGGCCGGGGACTTTTCAAAAACATATTCTATTCGGTTCTGGAAAAATTATATTGTAACAGTAGGAAGTGTCTGTAAGACATTCTCAAGGATACAAGGGCGTAGCCAGGTAGGAGCAGGGGGGGGGCAGCTGCCCCCCCCTGCAGATTGGAAACCATAGTAAAAAAATTTTATATTTATATAATTTTGTAACACAATTACATTATTTTTTTAAACACTACATGGAGTTGGAAAATATGGAAATTAATATAAACCAGTACAGAAAGTTCGGTAAGGTCAACTGACTGCTAAATACTCTTACCCTTTAACCTTTAACTTAATTTAAGTTAAATTAATTAATTTTTAAGTAAAAGTCGCTCTGTATTATTATTTCCTGCTTGTGGAGCGTTAACTATATGATATAGTAAGGCCAAACGTTCACAGACATGTATAAAACTGTTAAAATGGACACAGTGTAGAAAGTGTTAAAGAATTCAAAAACAAATGAAAAATCCCTCTTGAAATTACTGGAAAAATTTAGGCTTATTTGTATTGGAACTACTAATACGCACAACGAGGCTCTTTTTATACCATCACCCTTAGGGACGAGGGTATTTATCATTTGATTTGAGAAAAATTTTAACGCATTAAAGTATCTTAACACTAAATTCGTTTCAGGACTATTGAGCTATGTTCGTCGGTCTGGCTGGCTAGCTGGCTCAGTTATATTTAGCAAAAGATGTCCGCTTATGAATATTTTTTTGGAATTTGTCTTTAAATTGTCTTTCATGCTAGGATGAGACCGGCGAAACTTTTTTTATTGACTCTTTCTATTATACCCTCTTCTTTGTATGCGAATTTTGTTCTTAGTAAAAAACGTGAAAAAAAAAATTATTCTAGATCTTTCTAGTCATATGTTCAGAATATTTTATATTTCATAATATTTTACAGCTGTCTCAAACTTTTTTATTAAAGTTGAAACTAACAAAATGAGGCTGTTTTAAAATGTAAAGATCGCACGAGAAAAATTATAAGGCTGGTAGTTTCGGGTATAAGTTCAACAGTGTTTTTCATTATTTAATATGTCTTCCCAAGCTGGACAAAGGAATACAAAGGAAAAGTAGAAGAACAATTGACAGGACTTAAAGGAAATATTTGACATTTAACTAAATAATTCATTTCATAGGAGTGTCGGTAGAAAATTATGGAAAGGTGTATTTCATCTAATATTTTTGGTAAATTTCTTAATAAAGACAACAAAAGTCATGGAAAATGGCTGAACTGTAGCTAAAGTCTATGTTATTAGGGTAAAACTATATTGAGTTGTTTTAACGGATTATTCACATCAAATTTTCCATTTCCAGGCTGACGGATTTGGTCAAACCAAGCTAGTCTACATATCATTCCGGGCTCTCATTACTCCGCCGCTACTTTCTTGTAAACATCGCATAACTTCTCTTTAAAATAAATATTTCCCTCAATCTCGCCATTGGCCGTTTGGTCTTAGCGGTGATTATATTTCTCTCATTTTTAATACCAAAAGTACGAATTTAAATTTTTTTTTTTAAGAAATCCCTTCTAATTCTAGAGCGAATATGCCCATGTACGTACCAATTTGGCTGATTGTACCAATATTATCCCTTTTCCAACTTTTCTTCCATAAAAGTAGAAATTTTAAAAAACTAACTTGCCCAATAAAAAAAAACCCTAATTTTCGCAATTCTACCATTAGCCTTTGATCTGGGTGATTGTTTTATCCCTTTTTCGGTCTCTTTTTACCCTAAAAGTACAAAATTCGAAATATCCCACAATTTACTTCATAAAATAAACATTCAACCCGATTTTCGCGATTCTACCTTAATCCGTTTGGTCTCGGTGATTGCACCAGTTTTATTCTTTTTTGGGCCGTTTTTAGCACTAAAAGTAAGAATTTTAAAAAAATCGCTTCGTGCTGCTCTCCAATTTTATTGAGAGAAAGCCTGTGTAGATTTTCGCTTCTATAGCTTTAGCCGTTTGGTCTAGGTGGTGGCACCAGTTTTATTACTTTATGGTATTATTTTTACCTTAAATTCGAATCTAGTTGTATGTGAAGCATATATTTTCTTGATTCTACATTAAGCCGTTGTATTGTCTGGTACCAGTTTTACCCTTTGTGGACCTCTTTAGTCCTAAAAGTAGGAGTTTCGAAAAATTCCTTCACGCTGTTCTCTAGTTCTCTAAGAATCTTGCTTATATAGATTTTCACGGTGATAGTTTAAACCGTTTGGCCTGAGGGATGGTAAAGGTTTTATCACTATTCGGGCCTTTTACAATTTCGAAATTTCAAACAAGTGGCTTTCGAGTTATGACAAATTATTTAGAAAAATGTCTCAAAAAATTGCATAGAAATTTTGAAGTTATGTTTAAGAGGTTAAATGGTACTTATTTTTTATATGTTACAGGGAATCTAAAAAGTTAAAATTACCATCTTCAATAGCAACGCCATTTAAGTTACTTGTTCTTTTCAGACAAAAATTACGTTTTTTGAAGTTTTGTCAATATTCTCGCAAATGCGCGATGTGACCGGTTCTGGACAGCCGATGATTCTACAATCTATTTGGCTTTTTATTATAAAGACACATAACTTACATGGAATAGACTCAACAAAGTTCGTCTGAAGAATAAAAAATACACATGAAAACAAAACGGTTAAGATAATTACAAATTTACGTTTATGATACTGAAAAACATGAGGTCTTTAATTTTAATTCTTTCTAATAAATTTATTTCTTTTTTTATATGTTTTATATACTTTTATCATTATGTACTTATTTTTTATAACGTAGTTAAATTTTTAATTTTTTTTATTTTAAAAATAAGTTAAAAAAAACCAGAAAACCTTCAGCCCCCCCCTGGCTGAGATCCTGGCTACGCCCTTGCAAGGATAGGTGCATGACCATAGTAAATCGTTGATGACATTTAGGGGACCGTCCATACAAATCGTCGACGAAATTTTCATACAAGTGTCCGCTTTGTCATGCACGCCCTGATGAGCTACAATGTCGGTCAAATTTTCGTTGATGCCTATACAAAAGACCTGTCGCCCACACAATCATGCTCGACCTGATGTGTGACAATGTCGGTTGAATTGTCGTTGACGACTATATAAGCGACACGTCGCCTTAACAATCATGGACGACCTGATGGGTGAAAATGTCGGTCAAACTGTCATTGATTCCTATGTATGTCTTGAATTGTCATTCAAGCCATATTACAATGACTTTGTATGTACATTGGAGCCATTTTATAATATGGGTTTTTAACTGTTTTTTTTTAGCTTTTTATTAGTATCACTAATTGTTAATACTTTTATGAAACTACTGACCAAGAAAGAAGTGAAGGATATTAACTTTTATACGGCATTCACCTTCATTCGAGATTTCAAACTAAATAAAATTGTTGAAGTTTACTCGTCATTTTAATAAACTGAAATTTTTTTACGTCAGATTCCATTTTTTTCCCTTTGGTTTTGTTGAATGTGTTTGATGCACGAAAACATTAGTATTATGTCGGTGAGCTTGTTGTCAACCGAGTGTTTTGACGTCAAGTACATGAATATTTCACATTTTTCTTCCTTAGATTTTGTTGATTGTGTTTGATGCACATTTTTCACATTTTGTCTTAAGGATAGCGTTGACGACAAAGTCGTGTGTGATGAAACTTCCTACTGGGGTTTTAATAAATAACTATTAAAATAGGTTCAGCAACTTTCCAGTTTACCCGTTACAAAAAATTCACGATATATTTAACATGTTCTTCTACAAAACCCCCCATTTTTGCAGCTTAATTAATTTCATTAGTTTTGACTCCAATTAAAGCAATTAATGTCTGCTAAACTAGAGTGCATACAAATTGACATCTCTTTAAACTATACACCCCAGTTATCAATACGTTCGTGTTTATAATGCACTTGTGAAAGTTTGGTGTTTTTTGTTTTTACCCCTCAAAAGATAAACTCAAATTAATTAAAATTGATTTTTAATGACTTTTGTTGCGTTTGATACGAAACGAGAGAAGTCTATTCAAGTATAAGTTTACAACAGTGTACTCTGCCAGTGCCGCCATTACAACAACTGAACTAACTCTGTCTATCATGGATTATACGACAAGTACGATTAAATGACTACCACTACTAGCTCCCAGATCTGCATACACAAAGTTCAACGTTTTTGCATCAAAAGCTGATAATAATCAGCCAAACGAACAAAGCACAAGAATGTAACATCGAACCACTGGTACTAGTATGTTTAGTATTCGTAACTGGATAAAGGAGGAGCAAAATGGAGCTTGAATCAGAATGCCAAGGCATAGAGGGGATGGTTAAAACTTATTCGGATATTATAGCTTTTAAGCAAATAATTGTTGGAATTGTTACTGAAACAGGGAAATTGTTATTAAAATCGGTTAATTGGAAAATGTTATTTTTTATATAAATTATCTCCATATTACGCGCAATAGTTTGAGATACTTTTAAAGAAATTCTCCAAATCAATAAGAAGATAAGTTTAAAATATGAAGTTTTCTGGTTTTTTTTTTGTGCTAATTAGTGCTTTAAAATTCCAACTAAAAGTGATATAACAACACAGTAATAAATTTTTAGGTAATTGATTTGGGACTCAATTCTGAGAACTGCACGTGGAAGTAGCCGCAAAAAGCAGAAGTTCTGCATCATTCGTTTTGTCAAGTTACTTGCCATAAGTGATTTTTTATTATTCATTTTAGACAAAACTTCTCGCACCTATTTGATAGTACAGACATTAATTAACATGTCATGTGGTATAATTTAGAGAGCTTTTACTTTTCTGCCTCTTTCGATTTGTTATCAAATAGGATATGCACATTTAAAGCTCTTGTTTCTGCCAACCACGGAATGGATGGAATGCTTTAGTTTAGAGCTAACTGGGATTTGGCTACATTAGATTCCTAAATTCCTCTAATGATAACCACGATGTTTAGTGGAATCTCGTCGATTGCATTATTTTCGTTTCGCTTCAAAGGCCCTATTTTTTTATTTTCACCGATTTTACCAGAGATTAATTAAGTCCTGTCTGTCGATTTTGCTCCTGTTGAAACTACATCAACGGTAATTTTACATTTGTATCTGTAATAGATATTGGTCGTGGAGATTCCTTAAATGGACGAATGAAACCAAACGCTAACAAAATCCTCTCATGTGGTTAAGTCGCACTTTTGCAGTCATCCACAGTTGGCAAATTGAATTTCAACTTCGTAGGTGGATATTTTTCGCGATTCGTAGAATGTAAGCAATGAATGCGTGCACGAGTGCTAATTAATGATTAGGAAAATAAATATAAAGAAATGAAACTCAACAAATTCATATGTTTTCTAGCTGTCCGTTTGGAAGTTATTGGAGAAATGGTATTTTTACAAAAATATACCAGAAGGGTAGGGGTTTTTCTACTCATTTACAATTCCATTACTTCATTTTGGAAGGAAGGTACCAGAAGGGGTGGGGCTATACAGCACATTTACAAACAAATTACTTAATTTAGGAAAATATTAATACTGCTAAATTTTCTTAGCGATCAGTTAAGATTTTCTCGAGATATCCTGCTCCCCAGCGGTTATCAAAATCGTAATCTACGATGAATTTTAAGAAAATTTTAAAATTTAACGTGAGCAACCCCAACAGTTTCTTAAAACATATCTACCCTATACCTTCAACCCTAAGGTGGCCCCCATACAATTTTTTTATTTTTATATTTTTTTCTTTAAAATCAGCTCCTGCCGCTCTCATGGTGCCTCCTAGAGGGGTAAAATGTATGACCGATCCCCACCGGTATTTCCCTCCTACAATTTTTCGGAATCTTACCTACCCCCTATCTTCACCCTCTAAGAGGGCTCCCATACAAAATGCACTTAAATTTCCGTCAAGAGTTTTTTGAATAATTTAGAAATTTTTTGTATGGGAGCCCCCTAAGGGTTTGAAGAGAAGGAGTAGATGTGTTCGAAAAAAATTGTAGGAGGGAAATACTGGTTGGGCTCGGTCATACATATTACCCCTTAAGGAGGCACAATGGCAGCTGATTTCATAAGAAAAAAAATATAAGAATACAAAAAATTGTACGGGGACCTTAAGGGTTGAAAATAGAGGGTAGATATGTTCTAAGAGACTGTTGGTGTTGTACAAATATTGGAGGTCGGACATACATTTGACTCCTTTTAGGGGACCCTTGGGGCAGTTAGAGCGGTAAGAGCAAATTTTATTAAAATTTCATTATTGTATGGAAGCCTCCTTAGAGGGTAAAGATGGGGGGTAGGTATGTTTGGAAAAAATGTTAGGAGAAAAAAATGACTGGGGGTCGGTCACACATTTGAACCATCTCGGGGCGATTCAGGGGCAGTTGCAGGGCTTGTTGTGGTTTTTTTCCAAATACGAAAAGTTTCTTCTTAAAAACGGGGGTTCAATTTTGATTTTAGACCCATGGTTTCTTGGGCAAATTTCTTAGAATTCATCGTAGATTACGTTCAAGATAATAGCTTGGTCGAGAAATTAATTGATCCACTCACGCAATTACAACCGTAGTTTAAGAGATATTTTTAAAGTTTAAGAGAAATTTGAAATTCAAGGTTATATCATCAAAGCGGAGGTTAAGTTCTAAGAGAGCCCGATCGTTCGAAAACTACTCCCACCCCCCATACAAACTTCCCCTTTTTGTCTGTCCCGTGATTACAGCTGTAGTTTAAGAGATATCGAGCTGAAGTTTAGAACACAAGCTTTTATAGTCTAAGCGGAGGTTAAGTTAAAGGATTAGCCCGATCGGTCATAAACTACACCCAAATCACAAACAAATTGCCCCTTTTAGGGGGTCTGTCCCTGCGACTACAGCCGATCAAAGCTGAAATTTGGTGTACAAGCTTCGTTCCCCTAAATATAATATATTGGTTTATTTCTAAGATGAGAAAGATCGGACAAAAACAACTAAAACCTCCCATACAAATTGTTCCTTTTTGGGGGTCTCTCCCAGCGATTATAACCGTAATTTAAGAGCTAGAAATTTGGTATACAAGCTTCTATCCTCTAAGCGGAGGTTAAGTTCTAAGACGAGCATTATCGGACAAAAACCCACCCACCTTTCATCTCAACTTCCCCTTTTGGGGTTGTTCATCTATCTTTCCCCTCGAGTGCAGACGCAGTTAAAGAGCTATCGAGCTTAAATTTGGTATAAACGTTTTCATCATCGAAGCGGAAGTTATGTTCTAAGATGAGTAAGATCGGACAAAAACTACTTAAAACTCCCATACGAACTCCAAACTCCCATTTTTATACCATCACCCTTAGGGATGAGGGTATTTATAATTTGATACGAAAACCACTGAGAATGTTTCAGTCGGGCACCCCGACTTACATATACCCTCACCCTCAGTAAAACATAAAATGTTCTATAATATTGATATTATTACTCGATTTCTAAAGTGGGCATTTGTATGGGAGGTACCAGAAGGGGCGCAGCTAGACTTCCAGTTTTTTTTCCTCCAAAACTTTGCCTTGTTATGGCTTAACAAAATACAGAATTTTGGCACGATCGCGTTTGGTCTATTAATGATAAAAAATTGGATATATAAAGTGGCCGGTACCAGATAGGTATGGGAGGTCAGACTTCAAATTTTTTTTCTCCAAAACTTTGTCTTGTTATAGCTTAATAAAATACAGAATTTGGGCACTATCACGTCGAGTGTATTACTGTTTTTTTACAGACAAGTCTGCGCAGACTGAATACATCCCCCTAAGCTGGGGAATAAGTTTGGGCAGATATGATATCTCACAGACTTGTCTGTCAGTGTAAAGTCGGTTTTAAATTTTAAACATATTGTCATGTTCCGACGACATATATTTCAAACATTTTCTACCGAAGTTTATATCGAAGATATTTTCAGTTCTGCTTTCTTTCCGGTAGTCATAGAAATTTCTCAATAGTTCACATATTTTGAAGTGCAGTATGCAAGTATTCACTAGAATATTATCAGTAACTATGTGTCCATGTATAAAGTCCAGCCCAGCCCCCACTTTGTCCACACTCAACGGTGTGTTTTCTGCGTGTCCTTGTACATGTACATGGCCAACAATATTTTAAAATCCATTTGACATCCTGTTGTCTTTTTCAATGAAAATTCATTATAATTACAACATGAGAACGTTCAACAGTGGACACGAATGAACGGGCGGCGGAAGACTGAAGTAAAAGAACAGCGCAGCACGTCTGGCTGCAACATACAAAACAATATTATATTGAAGTTCATAATAATAATAATAATAACCAAAGGACAAAAATGACAGTGTACGAAAAAGAATGTTATTTAAGTTGGTGGCAGCAGTAGGAAGAGGAGGATGAGGCTGAAGGACACCATCTGCATATAATGCAATGTCAGCAACAGTCATTGATATCATAAAGCAGCTAACGTAAAAGTATGAGTCAGTCAGTAAAGTAGAAATAATAATATTATATTAAAATTATTTTTGTAGTTTGGCCCAAAAGGCCTTTTAATATGATCCTAAACAAATTTCCTATTCACAACTTCCATGAAAAATATATGATTATGAAATCAACTTGAAAAGATTATTTTATAATAACTCTATAAAAGTAGTTTGTTATTAAAAGGGCAAGGAATTTTATGCACTTAAAAATGGAAAATATGCGCATATAAAAAAAACACATGAAATATGCAATTTAAAAATTAATTGATATTTTAAAATTCTAATGAATTTTGGGGGAAAAAAATACAAAAAATTAATTTTAATACTGTTGATAGAAGATTCAAAAAAAAAAAATTACTTCATTAATAAACTTCAATTTAATAAGAAAGTCACATGTAACAGCATTGTAGCCCCCTTTGCCGCCTTTACCATGAAGGCGCTGCATCGGTTAAAAAAATAAGAACTTTATATTTGTCAAAATTCTCACCGAGCCAGATAGCTGTTGATTGGTTTTATCTATTGACTTTGAGCAAAGATTTTTTTGTCGCGCATATCTTTTCATATTAAATTTCTACAGGAAAATTTTCTTCCTATATCCCCTGGATGTATAAACTTTTTGTACATTTTTTTTATAATTCAGATGAACTTTTACCCAAAGATGTCCCATAAAATGGCGTTTTACTTTTTAAAGTGGTTGTTAATCAAATGAGAAAAACTATGCAACAAAAACAGGCATTATTTAATAATGTGCTAAAATATGCTCTTAAATATACAAAAACATGTATTTTTCATAAAATATGCAAAACCAATTGAATGCAATTTTAAAGAAAATTTTATGAATGCTAAAGATAACTTAACTGTTCCTAGTTAACTTTACAGCAAAAAAAAACATTTTTGTCACAATTTTTCTCGTGCCACCGGAACCGGAATAGCCTGAAAAAATTGTCTACAGTTATTTACTTTCACTTTTTGGAATTTTTTAATTTTTTTATAACTAGGGCAAGGAATCTTTTGAAAATGCATATTTTTTTCGTAATATATGCAAAATATGCAAAAACGATTGAATGCCATTTTTAAAAATTTCATGATTACTAAAGATAACTGAACCGTTTCTAGTTTACTTTTTAGCAAAAAAGAGCGTTAGGATGTACAGAAAAAAATATGCTTTTGTATAAGACTCCTTGCCCCAGTTATTAAAAATATTAAAAAATTCCAAAAAGTGAAAGTAAATAACTGTAGACAATTTTTAAAGCTTTTCGGTTCCGGTGCCAAGAAAAAATTTGTGACAAAAAATGCTTTTATTTGTTATAATTTCGTTTTATTAACAAAGTTTAATCAAAGGATTTATAATTTCGACCATTTATTTACCCTCGGGACAATAATAAATTTTTTCCGCTATAAACAACCATTTGGTATATAAAAATATGTTGTCCTATATTCGTCATTTTATATCTCGAGAACCCCTCAAACGATTTACAAAATGTGTGAATTCATTACCATTATGCTTCTGAGCAGGGCCAACAAAAGTATGCACTGCATATCTGCATATGCAAATGCATATTACAGACTAACAGGCATGTTTTCGGTGTTTATGCATATAAAAGCATATTTGGGGTTTTTTAGATTTTTTATTTTTACTTTTTTGCAAAAAAGACAATACCTGTTAATTCTTTAAGATGGGAAGATAATCTCTATAATTTTTCGCAACTGGAGGCGAAATTTTATTTTTGTGTTTATACTAAGAATCCAATCCGTCGTCAAATATTTCAATGAGCTCTACCTAGCGTTGCGTTGCCACCATCACAATACTATTTTAAGGACGTTAGGAAAATTACGAAAGGAGGAGGCAGAAGCAATGCTTACTTTCAAAGAGAAACAGTAAATAAGGGTTTAAATTTTCGAAAATGACAAGCGGAATTTTAACAAAGATGGCATTGCCAAAGAAAATATATTACATTAAAAAAATGTTCATGAAATGAAATTAAGGTGAGGGTGTATACACAATTTGTATAGAGTAATTAATTAAAAGACTGAATCTTATAAAAACAATTTAAAAAATAAGTATTTTATATTTAACTATTTGTTGTGAATTTTAATTAAGTATTAAATGCATACAGTGAATAAAATTATTTAGATTCAAAATTTATTGTGAATTTTTATAAGTTTTTAAGGCAGTTTTGAATGTTTTTCGTGCTTATCTAATGCGCATTATATTTTTAGTTTTTTCTTGCATATTTGTGTTGGCCCTGCTTATGAGAAAATAACTTTGAAGGCAGGGTCAAATTTATCTGGACAACTATTTTATATATAAAGATCATCTTGGTAGTTATAAAATATATTATTTTTTGTAAAATATGTTCCTACCATCCTGCCCAGATCATTGTGCGTAAAATGTCTCACATACGTGTCATCATCATGCCTATTCATTATTTGGGTCTGATGGCCATAGAATTTTTAACCTTTTGATAGGCTTCAATGCCAAGCATACTTTGTGAAAATAATAAGTTTCCCATGGAGCCAAAAAATAAAGAGGGTGGGTGGTTATATACAACAGTGCTACAATACGGTTTCCATCCAGGACTTGTACTGGTACTTTTTTGTGTATAATGAAAATTCCATTTACGCACACACACACACTCATTTACACTTATCATACAGCCGCACGCACTTGTTGTTTGTCATATGCAATACAAGTATTTTTAGTTAAAAACATTTATGCGTTTAAAATGTCTATTTGACAGTGGTTGTGTGTGTGTGAATTGTTGTATCAGTGCCTGTTGCCGAAATGTATAATGTGTAGTAATGTACTTATATGTATGTGGTGTACACACATTTATAGCAATGTCCTGTTTATAGTACGAGTACAACTACCCAGCGGCGGAAATCATGAGAAGGAAGGCCTTCGTTCATGAGTTTGAAGGCCTTCTTTTGGATCCGGTATGCCTTCCTTGGCCTTCTTTCTTCCTTTCTTTTTTTACATTGCGTGACATTGGAAAATAAGGCCTTCCGTCGCCGGTTTCCATAAGAAGGCCTTATGGATGCTTTCTATAAGAAGGCCTCATGGAAACTTTCTATAAAGGGGCCCTATGGAAGCTTTCTATAAGAAGGCATTATGGAAGGCCAGCATACACATGAAAAAATAATGACTTGCAAATTAAACAAAAACTATACAGTGCACCCTCAAATTATTTAGTTTTTTTGATATTTCTCACTTATATATATTTTTCTTTATACTTACATTTTTTTCCAACGACAGTAAACATTGCTGGAGTTTGAACCCACTACCTCGTGATTGTTAGTCAGCCATGCTACTGTCTAGCCTATTAAGATGCATTCGAATTGTGTGGTTGAAACTAATGATACACTGTTTAAAAAAACCCCTTCCACGGAAATTAACAATTTTTTCCATTTGGATGACATCCAATACCCCTTATATTTGGAAGCGAGAGGGTATGTGTATGAAATCCCTCTGCCTTCTTTTCTGAGGCCTCTGGCAGGCCTTAATAAAAGTTAAAAAAAAACGTACTAACAATTCTTTACATTTAGAAGGCATGCAATACCCCAGTTATTTGTAAGCGAGAGGGGATGTGTATGAAATCCCTCTGCCTTCTTTTTACATGTCTTTGACAGGTCAGTCCATAAAATGCCTAAATCTGATGAAAAATCATGCGTTCTGTATTCCTTATTTGAAATGTTATTCCCAAATAATGACTACTGCATGCATTATATGAGGAAGGCCTCTCAAATTCCGCCGCTGGGTATCCTTTAGTAGGCTACAGCATTGGATACACATACCACTAACTATAGCTGGCTGGCGTTTTCATTTGGCCGCTTGTGATGTCTGGTCATTGGAGCCTTTGTCTTGTTTGGATTCATGCTTGTTTGTGGAAAATTGCTTTTTAATTGATAATAAAATTAAAAACAAAAAAATTATACTATATATATAACAACTTCATATGTGAGCATATGAGTGTATGTGTATGTTTACAACACCGCATTCATTCATACAGCGTCAATACCCAGCGGCGGAATTTGAGAGGCCTTCCTCATATAATGCATGCAGTAGTCATTATTTGGGAATAACATTTCAAATAAGGAATACAGAACGCATGATTTTTCATCAGATTTAGGCATTTTATGGACTGACCTGTCAAAGACATGTAAAAAGAAGGCAGAGGGATTTCATACACATCCCCTCTCGCTTACAAATAACTGGGGTATTGCATGCCTTCTAAATGTAAAGAATTGTTAGTACGTTTTTTTTCAACTTTTATTAAGGCCTGCCAGAGGCCTCAGAAAAGAAGGCAGAGGGATTTCATACACATACCCTCTCGCTTCCAAATATAAGGGGTATTGGATGTCTTCCAAATGGAAAAAATTGTTAATTTCCGTGGAAGGGGTTTTTTTAAACAGTGTATCATTAGTTTCAACCACACAATTCAAATGCATCTTAATAGGCTAGACAGTAGCATGGCTGACTAACAATCACGAGGTAGTGGGTTCAAACTCCAGCAATGTTTACTGTCGTTGGAAAAAAATGTAAGTATAAAGAAAAATATATATAAGTGAGAAATATCAAAAAAAACTAAATAATTTGAGGGTGCACTGTATAGTTTTTGTTTAATTTGCAAGTCATTATTTTTTCATGTGTATGCTGGCCTTCCATAATGCCTTCTTATAGAAAGCTTCCATAGGGCCCCTTTATAGAAAGTTTCCATGAGGCCTTCTTATAGAAAGCATCCATAAGGCCTTCTTATGGAAACCGGCGACGGAAGGCCTTATTTTCCAATGTCACGCAATGTAAAAAAAGAAAGGAAGAAAGAAGGCCAAGGAAGGCATACCGGATCCAAAAGAAGGTCTTCAAACTCATGAACGAAGGCCTTCCTTCTCATGATTTCCGCCGCTGGGTACTTGTCATATTGTTGTGTATGTGTATTTGTCACAGTATAGGTCTTAATGTCGGCCAAAATGAGTTGCTGCTCTGTCGTCCGTATTGAAAGCTTTATAATATAAAACGCAAGCAGTGCTGCAAAAAAATGTTGACTGATTGAAAAAACCAAAAAAACTAAACAGAAAACTAACTATGAAACTAAAATTATAAATCTAAATATCAAACATGCAATAACTAACACAAAGATTTGAAATATTTTAAAAATAACATTAATTCGATTTATCTACCCATTAACATTTTATTTTTCTGCATACAAATTAAGTGTGCAATGTTCAACTAGTTAAATACTCCGATTCAACAGTCTGCAAGAATCTGATGGCGATTTAGCAAGATTTTCGCACATCAAGAGATGACTATGAGAAATATATTTAGTTTAATAAATGTTAATCTTAAACAACTTTCTCTGGCTTTTTCTCAATGTTAGAGAAGATTGCAGTCACATCGAACATTTTTTTGTCATGGTAATAAAAATATAAATAAGAATGTGAAAATAAAAAAATTCATAACAGTACAGAAATTTCAATCAGGTAAACTGACTAATAAATACCCTCACCCTATGTATGATATTGTTACAGTCCCGACTTATTGAAATTAAGCGATTTTTAATTGGAGGTATGAAGGTCCCAGAAGGAATGTGTCAAAAACTTCGGTTTTCTGAGGTTTTGCCTATTATTGCAATATAAATTAACTGACCAAATTTAATATCCTTTAGCTGTCCGTTTGGAAGAAACATATAAATACGGTATATTAATTTTTGTAAAATTAAGAAGCCATATTGGGGTTTTATAGACAACTTACTCCACATTTAAAATACTTTTACCTTTGACGCTACTTCAATCTAAATATGCGTTGCGGAAACACGCATTTTTCTATGGATAGCACAAAGCGAAAAAAACAATACCTTGAAAATGATCCTATTTTTCTGGTAGGTGCTGCTAAGCACTACAAGAATATGTTTTTCAAATTTCCCAAAACACCGAAAATCTTGAGTTATGGGTAAAAACCGGTTTTTCGTACTTTTGCGCACTTAAAAGCCAGTAACGCAGATAAATATGAATCGATTTTAAGTTTCTCAGCAGATTTGGAAAGAAAAGACTTTCCAACGATATAATAGTTTAGTATGTTAAAGTTTAACAAATTCATTTTATGATTACAGAAACAAGAAGTTAAAAATAAAGCAATTTTTTACTGTGAAATCGTCCTCCTTCCGCTGGAAATACCCCTATATAATATACTAGCTTACCGGGCTCGCTTTGCTTCGCCCGTACTTACAGTGAACATTGGTGGAATTTGGCGGTTAAACTCACAACAACAACACCTAACAATCCTTGACACAAACCTTGTTATCTACAAAGGAACGAAACAGAGTTGCCAACAAAGATCGTATAATAAACGGATTATATGCCCGATCGAGTGCCGATAAATTGGAAATCGGTATAAAGAATTATCACCCCAGCTAACCACCAGCTGTTACGACAATGAACATTCTTATGAATTTCAGCAATACAGGCAAAATTCAAATGCTTTATAAGACTACCCATTTATGTGACTGTAGGTTTATCTCATTGGCCTTAGTGCTTGTACGACTTTAGTTCCTTTTTATTCCTAAATGTACGAATTTCAAAAGATACATTCGTATCGCACAACTCAAATGGACTGGTATCCCTTTTAATTCTATAGGAAGCATGCCCATATACGTTTGTAGCTCTTTTATTTCTATTCGGCCTTTTTACCCCTAAATGTTCGAATTTCTTAACATCCCATCTGGCTGCTCTCTAATTCTATAGGGAGCAATTTTATATACCTTTTTATAGCTCTACCTTTAGGCATTTGGTCTGGGCGATAGTACCAGTTTTATTCCTTTTTCGGTATTTTTACAACTAAAGAATAAATTTCAAAGAATAACTTCACATCGCACAACAACTACCTTTAGCCGTTTATTACCAGTTTTATCTCTTTTCAGTCCTTTTAACCCCTGAAAGGTAAGAATTTCGAAAACCCTCCTTGCTTCGTTCTACTTCCATAGGGAGCAAGCTTATATAACTTATCATGATTACATCATTAGCCGTTTGGTCTGGGCGATTGGAACATTTTTATTCCTTTTTTTACCCAGAAACATCGGATTTAAAAAAAATACTACAATCCAATGTGAAAGTAAGCATTTCCATATGAATTTTCGCGATTAAACCATTAGCCGATTGGTTTAGTTGATGATACAACTTATGTCTCTTATTGGTAATTTTTAACCCATAAAAGTACGAGTTTCCACAAAATGCGTTCTTAGTTATTAATATGACCGACACAACAATTGTTTCAAAAGGGGCGTGACTAGAGTGTTCAAATACCTCCTTTTTTCAAAAACCCGGTTTCCGAGTTATTCGAAAAATTGATTTTTTAGAAAACTCGGATTTCGAATACAGCATTTGAAAGAAAACCGGTTTAACCGGGTTTTTTCGGTTTTTTCCTAAAAAGTTAAAAATAAAATAAAAATAATTTGGTTTAAAAAATGCATTTATTTACAAAAAATAAGAAATGTGTTGTTTTATTTTGTGTTTTTACTTTTTAATAAATTGTTGGAATCTCTCATTTTTTTAAAGTATTTTTGGAAAGGAATAAATTTTTGGAATATTTTTAATTTTTTTTAAAAATAGTATTTAAGAAATATTATGCAATAAAGGTGTTCAATTTTGAGTCTATTCTACTGTTTCGTTTTTATAAAGCTTGATACAGAAAACACGCACTCACTAATTGTGGAAGCAAGATTTATTGACAAAAGCGCGTTTAGAGGGATGTTGAGCTTTTCTGTCCTATTATTAAATCTACCGAAATAGTTAAAATCATCATATAGTCTTGTGTCATTGCAATTGGTTTTCACTGCAGGATTTTGGATGTTATTTATTGTCCTGTTTAAATCGTTGCATAGACTACCATTAGGGGATTCCTTCATTTCACAATCTGAACTGTTACTAGACTCTGCCGTTGTTGAGGAAATTGCAGGATAAAGTCTTTTAAAAAGTTCGTTCGCATATTCCATCGTTTCCGCCTCTTTAGAATACTTTACACAGGATGAGCTTGTAGGACATTTTCCAAAGCTATGGTAGATAATTAGGCTATTCAACGTCTGTATTCTTCTTTCCTTAAATCTTGCTATAATTTTGTATCGCAGCTCCCAAACATATGCGGAGTCCCTTCATTCTGAATGATTTGATAAACTTTTAATTGCGAGCGCTCAAGGCTGAAGCGCTGAGCTTAAATCTCTGAAAATTGTTATTTCTTGTAAGCGCATGGTTCACACATGGGTTAATTCTTTAAACTATTCAATCCTTGCAGATAAGGAGCTTCACCGGTGTTTCACATCGACAATGAACCTTAGTTCTTTATTGTGCTCCTGGAAAACATAGCTGCAATTTTCTTTGTTTTTCGCTCGACTAGTTAAATGAATTAACATGCTTTCACAATTTTGCGATAATTTAAGACACGTTTTTAATGAGCTCGTATGATTTTTTTTCACCCCATTCATCATCTTCACTATCATCTTCGGCGAGATCCACTTCGACTTGTTGATCCACTTAAATAACGTGTAATAAGATTTTTCTAAATTAATTTGAAATTGAATTTTAAAATTTTACAAAGCTTCTAAAAACATTATCGTTTACAAAATGTAAAAAGTTTTTTCTAAATTTCAAATTCAATTTTAAAATTTTTACTTTTTCAATAACTCCTTTTAGAGTTGTATCAAAGCAATTTAAAAAAAACCGACTACCCGAAGGTAAAACTCGGTTAAACCGGTTATTCGAAAATGGCACTTTTGCAAAAACCGGCATACGGTTTTAAATAAAAAAAACCGGTTTACGGTTTTTCGTTTTCGGTTTTGAACACCCTAGGCGTGACACTGCGCATTTCCCAGAGAGACGTAATCCCCCATGTACTATTTACATATGTAGCAGATCTCATCTTCATACCTTTAATTGCCCGCGAAATATGATCGATTGAAATTTTGGTTTGTGTGAGCAGTGCCACGCCCCTTTGTCCAAGTATGTTTTCATGTAGCCTATGATAGAGACCCTACGGATAGTACTGCAAAGTGAAAATTTCATTGCAATCGGTTCATTTACTTCGCCCAGATAACGTTTTTTTTTCAAAAGGGGCTTGGCACCGCCCATTTTCCAGCGAGACGTAATCCTCTTTATATCAGTAACATATGTAGCAAATCTCATCTTCATACCTCTAATGGCTCTTGAGATAAGACCGATTGAAATTTTGGTTTGTGTGGGCGGTGCCACGCCCCTTTGTCTTATTATGTTTTCATGTAGGCTATTTTAGAGGCCCTATGGAGAGTATCACGCATAGAAAATTCCATCGGTCCATTTATTTGGTCAATATTACTATTTTTCTTATACGACCGATATAGGTACCAAATCTTGACTTTGTACCATTAATGGTTGAAAAGATACAGTCATTTTAAAATTCCAGTTGTATGGGGCGGTACCATGCCCATTTTACCCCCTTTCAGTCCGAATTTCCAAAACTCCCTTCTTAGTGCGCGCCTACGTCATAAAATAAACCTACATTCTAAATTTCACGGTTCTAGCTTTAGCCGTTTGGGCTGGGGAGTGATCAGTCAGTCACCCAAGCCTTTTATATATATAGATTAACTTTCCAAGAGTAGGTAATTCTTTATAGGAGGTACCAGAAGGTGTCGATATAGACCATATTCATCCCTGAGTCAAAGTTTTCGAGTACGCATATGTTGACGACCCCCAAATGTCCGAACTCTATACAGAGATGGTGCCTTTACCCAACTGGCGGATTTTCTCGACAAATACAAGGCTGATATCACTGCCAGGGAGGGACGGGACAGGGATGCACACGACGGAAGAAATGTCATATCTTTTACAGCTGTTATGCAGAAAGACACGAATTTGGATGTAAATTCATAGTCGGCAAGAGACTTCGACATCTGGTCTCGCGGTGTAACCCTGTAAGTGACCAAATATAAACAACACGCGGAATGGTGGAATAACAAATCATCGAAAACCTTGATTCTCCATTCACAAAGAAAGCCTGCAGCAGTGGTATTTAAAGAATGAAGTGATCATGTTCTTGGGATATTTCAGAGAGGAATTAGAAGGACTGTTTTTTGGCATGTGAAAACAAGGCATAGAAGACATGACGTCTGAATGTCTAAGAAGGCATTGTTGCATGCCTGAATGTAGAAGTCCTTGTAAATCGTCTGAGTTGTTAGCTACTCCCTAAGACGTATTGTTGGTAGCAAGCCATCGAGGTTGCTCAACATTACGTTATCTTAGATTTGATACCACTGTAGGGCCATGCCGGGAACACGTGATCTATCGGATGTTGTGAGCTGCTTGGGGATCTTCAAAGAGAAATTTGGTTTATTCCCAAGTGAAGAAAGATCCGAAAACTCAAATAATAATAATAAAAAAAATAAATCTTTCCTTTTATTTGTGTTTAAAAAAATTGTAGTATTAAACTACATACTACATAGCATCCGTGTTTTCTCGAATAACCCCCTTACATAGCAATACGAATCATATCCGCTTACTATACAAAGACAAGCCTTTTATAATACTGTAATTAAAATAATAAGTATTGATTGACATGCGGTTTAAAATCTTCAGTTTCGTTTCGCATGAATACAGTAAAAACCACAAGCATTCAACCAACCCCTTGTGATTCGTTTTGAGGATGGTATGAATAAATTTAATTGAACCATGAAAATTCAGGGACGAAATAGGCAGGGCCTTGAAAAAAATTTTAAGTAGAAATTTCTAAAACATTAGAAAAAACATATAATACTATAGACTATGCTGAACCGGATAACCGGATAGATCACACGACTGACCAATGATAACAAGATAACTTATATATATATATTTTAAATACCTACGAAGAATTTTATTTTGTACCGACAACCGATAAAATCGACCTGGTCCAAGGCCCAAATTTAAATAATTCCGCTTGTGTTTAGCATATTCACACACACACATACATACCTACGCCAACACAAATCTACCCAGCAGCAAAAAATGGGTCTTTGTATGCCTTCTTGCAGGCCTGCAAAGGCAGTCAGAAGCCCTACCCTTCAAATGCAGTCTTAATTTCAAATTAACATAGGGCGCCATAGGCAGGCAAGGCCTGCACATTCCCTTTCTCATTGAAGGCGTTTCAGTAGGCATGGAGTCCTAATAAAAAGGACCTTCTATGAGGCATTGCTACTGCAGACCAGCTTGCAGGCCTGCAAAAGAGCATTTATAGAAGAACTAAAATAAAAAAAACACATGCGAATTATTTCCATATTAAATTATTTCGTACTTTTTATAAATTTTTAATACAATTTTTAATAACAATTTTTTTTTAATTCCAGCGGCAGGAATCGAACTCGCGACCTCAGTACTCATAGTTGGGCATGCTACCTACCCGGCTATCACGTGATCTAGTTGTTGTACGAGGCCTGTCAACAGGGCTAATCGGAGAAGTGGCAAGTGCATGGCTATGCACGTCAATTCTGCCTTCTACTAATAGGACTGTCAACAGGCCTGTTTAAGACAAGGAAGTTTGCATGCCCTTTGTGCACATCTATGGTATTTTTGTGGGGTACACAGTAGGGCTGCTCACAGGCCAGTTTTAAGAAGGGAAAGAGGCATGTCTTCGGGATCTTTTCTCACCGTAGTAAGAGGCCACATTGCATGTCTCATTTGAGAAGCGAAATTTGCATGGGTATGGAATTTTTTGTTATGCTTAGTGAAGGACTTATTATCGCCTGTATACATGCCTGAAAAAGGAAGGCATATTTTTACAATGCCTCGTCTTTTCCGCTGCTGGGTACGTTGGCAAATTTTACTTGAGGTAGTAAGAGTAAATCATTCTATTATTAACTGAAAGAAAAACATTCACTTTTTTATTTTGATTATTTTTCAGAGTGTCCTGTCGTCCTGCAGGATAAATTAAAACAGATAAATGGCTGCGACTACGGTATTAATATGAGTTAATCCATGGACGACGATACCGATAAATTCAATAGGGAATTGAACGTATGATAAATTTAAATGACATTCTCAATTAATTTGCAAGTAGTAAGACTTGACAGATACTTAAAACGAAATCGAAAATCAATAATTGTGTGAAGACAGACGGCCGCATTGGAATTGAAATGTACAGCAATTGGAAAATTATAGGTCGGGAAAAACATTTTGATGATGGAAAATTAATGTAAAACTACTTTAATCAGAAAAGTTTATAAATATTAACAAATGAAACGATTTAAACAACGTATGTAATTGTGCACAAAACTAAAGGAGGCACCTTATTCAAAGAGGACTTAAACATGCCAGGTACTTCCTATTGTAGTGGACATAATAACATATGTAAGGACTTTCAACATTTGCGGCCTCTATTACTTCTGTTCCTAGTATTTTCATAATGTTTTCTATAATGCGTGGACTAAGGGTATTTAGTCTGCCACAAATGAACCCTATTCTGTACCTAGTATTTTGATAATCGTATCTACAATGTGTGGACTGAGGCTTTTTATCCTGCCACATCAGATCCTTATGTTGTCGGCTTACTCCGAAAATAATTTCCAAGTCTCCACATTTATATCTATCTATACGACACAACCATTAAAACTGTTACAAAATTTCCAAAGTCATATTTTGTGTTATCCTTAAAAGGATAATGCTTACATGCGTCATTAACACTAATTTTAACAAAACAAACTCTACTCCCCAATGTCGTAGTTTAAACAATACTCTACTCATTAAGCCAGGCGTGTGAGTAAACGAGTTTATAGTCCTAACATCCTGTTTATACCATTTAGGGCCTGTCTCTAAAATCCTACGTATTTGTGTACATGAACAATTGAAGTAGATAGTTCCTCTATTGTTGTTGTTAATGTCCGTTTTTGTTTTTTTTTGCTTTGTTTAGTAAATAAAAGCTGTTAACTACTTTGACAGCAAAGAAACAATAACATTTGTGTGTGCGTATGTGTATTTTTTGTATAACCTAAAGGAATAACTACTGTACAGTAAATATGTAAAAAATAAACAAATATCAACGCATGCACTGCAGGATATGCCTGACAGGACAGAACTTAGACGCAGGCATACTCATTAGAATGTCAGTGTCGGTGTGTTTGAATGTTTTAACAATACACAAATTGTCCTTATATGTAGTTCCACATGCATGCATCCTTTCATTTTCATTGTGTTGGTTACTCTTTGTGTTTTATAATCATCAGATTCCTAGTATGTGTCTATTCTATTCCCTGCAAACCTTTTGAATGAGGCACATTGTTGTGGGCATAGAAAGCACGTGTTGCATGTGCTGTTGTTGTTGGGAATACAGTTGGCTTGTTTTCTGGTTTACTATTATAATTTTTTGTATGCAACATTTTATTCTATTATCCGGTGAGCTTTTACTACACAGAATCTCTGGTTCTCTTGGACATAGAAAAAGTTTTTGTTATTTTAATGACACCTACGGTCAGTCATAGAAGTTAGACATTGTTGTCATTAATGTGGCTTGTGTAGGTATGATTGTATTATATGTTCAGTGGACATTGTCCACCTGTCTACTGCGGTCCTGTAATATTACGACACACACATGCAAAGATGCAAGTTTTAGGCATTCTCTTTGAGTTTTTTTTAGCCTTTTGAGCCGCTGTCATATGTAAGTATAATGCAGTGGCTACAAAATATTGGCAAATAAAAAAAGTCAGTAGTTTTTGCAATTACACACAGTACAATTACAACATAAGGAAACAAATTTTGACATGAATATTTCCGCTATTTATTTCTGATAGATTATGGTATGCCGTTTAAACAAATTGTTCAAATACTTTTTTTTTTTAAATTCGTAAAGAACCTATTTCTATCACTGTTCAGTTTAGGTCAGTTCTGGTCGTGAAGTCATGTCTGTTGTAAATAAAATGAGTCCTTTCCTAAAAAAAATAGATGGACAAATTACAATTTTTCAAACCCTTACCCTAAGGAGTAAGGGAGATGTGTGTTAAGGAGATGTGTGTTAAGGAGATGTGTTAGACCCCAAGTATCTTAAGACCAAATTCGTTTTAGGACTTTTTAGGGCGATCATGCCATGTCCGTCTGCCTGAATGGCTGGTAGGCTGAACAACTGGAGTAATTTGAGACAGGAATAGTTATGGACTATATCAGCCGACCCCGTTTGGTACCTCCCATACAAAATGACCTTTTTGTGCAAAAAAAACTGAATTTTATCATTTTCCAAATTTTGATTTATCATTTTAATCATTCTGTATCCACAATCCGCATAAAAGCGAAAGCAAGTGTCCACGAGCGTGTAGAGGAAACATACGACATTAAAATTATCCTAGATTTTAATAGGAAGGAAAGATCTTTTGGTCCACCGATCTTGGTTCAACAAGTCCGGCAATGGATGTAGGCTGGTTAGCTTCAAAGCAGCTAGGGACATTGTAGTGAGTGGAACCAGATTTAAGCATCAAGATATCCAAAAGGGAACTTAGGTATCCCCCGATCAAAACAACAAAAATCACATTGATCATGCAGTAATCGATGCAACCGTGCTTGAATATGAAAAACGGCGCTCAGACGAATACTGGTATGAAGAATAATGTCGCATAGCTACAGCCACTTTTAACACGTGTTAAAACGGCAAAAGGAGACTGTGTCGAGGCAGCTATTTAAGCGAAAAAAACGTAAGATCAAGAAACGGGCATATAGAAATATACAGGAATAGAGGTAAAACCTGAAATTGCTACCAAAAGGTAAAAGTTAAAGATTACGTTATTGGACATCCCTTCTGCCAGGACAAGGATCAAAATCTGGTTACAGATAAGCACATTGTGGTACCAATTGTCGACAACGTCTTAGATTGCCCACCACCAAGTTAAAAATAGGTTATAAAAGTGATATCGTGGCTGAAAACCAGTAAGAATGTTTCAGATAGGAAAACCGACTTACATATACCCTCACTTTAATTACATCATAAAATTTTCTAGTATTTTATATTATTACTCGATTTCTAAAGTGGTGGGAGTGGTACATTTGTATGGGTGGTACCAGAAGGGGCGTGCTTAGACTTCCAATTTGTTCTCCAAACCTTTATACAGCTTTACTTAATACAGAATTTGGGCATGATCGTGCTGGTTGTGTTAATATTATTTACCAATTTCAAAAGTGGGAGGAGTAGTACATTTGTATGAGAGGTACCCGAAAGGGCGTGGCTAGACTTCCAGAATTTTTCTCCAAAACTTTATCCTGCTTTAGCTTTACTAAAAACAGAATTTGGGCACGATCGCGTTTGTTGTGTTAATAATATTAATTGATTTCTAAAGTGGGCGGTACCAGATGGTGAAGAAAGGTACCAGTTGAGGTGTGGCTAGACTTTCAGTTTTTTCTCCCAAACTTTATCCTGCTATAGCTTTACTAAATTCATAATTTGGAAACGATCGCGTTGATATTAATTGATATTATTACTCGACTTCTAAAGTAGGTTGAGGGGTACCTTTGTGTGGGAAGTTCTAGGAGGGGCGTGGTTAGACTACCAGTTTTTTTAACAAAACTTTATCCTGATATAGCTTTACTAAATACAGAATTTGGGTACGATCGCGTTGGATTTATTGATATTATTACTCAATATCTAAAGTGAGCGGAATGGTACATTTGTATGAAAGGTACCAGAACGGGCGTGGCTAGACTTCCAGTTGTTTATTCAAAACTTTATCCTGCTATAGCTTTACTAAATACAGAATTTAGACACGACTGGGTCGGATGTTGCCCATGTGCAATAACATAAGTTGATTTGGGAAAATATTAACCTATGCGAAGTTTCAAAACATTTGGTTGTGTCTTTCAAAGTTGTCGTGCGTACCCAATGTGCACAAATGCGGACGCGGATCCGAAACTGATCAGTTCCGGATCCGACATAACGGAATCCGCGCAGTCGGATCCGAAACTGATCAGTTCCGGATCCGACAAAATATCCGATTCTACGGACATTTTATCCGATCCGGATGAAATCGGATTCCGATCCGTATGCGGATCGAATTTAAATGCGGATAAAAAACGGATCCGTTTTTAAAAAGGAATTTCAACGAAATCGGATCCGGAATCCGATTCGGATAAAATGTCCGTAGAATCGGATCAGTATCGGATCCGATACTGATCCGCATTTCACACTGGGTACCAGCCGGGCAGACAGACGGACATGGCTCAAACGTCTTAAAAAGTCATAAATCGGATTTGGTTCAAAGAAACGTAAGGTCTAAAGTAATTCCTTATATGTGTTACACTTTTGGTTCGTATCAAATGATATTTGTATACCCTCCTATCCATAGGGTGAGGGTGTAAATAATATAGCAGCCAGTGCCGATGATCATACGACAGAATTCTTCGAGTCTGGCGGCGATGAGCTAATAACGTGTATGCATCCACTCCTTGCACAGTTTGGCTTAACGAGTGCATCCGCTATGATTCGGGTCCAAGCGAATTATTTCTTGTGCTGAAAACAGGTGATCCAACTACCGCGGGAATAGCATATATAAATTCTTGTCAAGTATGCTAAACCCGGTGTTATTCAACCTGATCGGGCATTATCAGTGCGGTTTAAGCCCTGGTACATCACCAAAAGATCAGATATTCACACTGCGGCAAATCCTGGAAAAAGCCCAATGACTGAGTTTGTAAGCCCTGCGAAGCTGATACGCCTTTGGAGAATGACGCAGACTGACACGCCATTTTATACAAGTTTAGGCCTACGACGAGGCGACAGCCTATCGTGTGACCTTGTGAACTATCACTATGTTGATGATATTGAGAAAAACTGCAGTGAACACTAGTGGCACGATATTCAACAAAAGCCATATGGTCGTCCGGGCATTCATGTGCTCTATGTGCCAAAAACACATTGTGAGTAAATCGAAATTAAAGTTAGTAAGGCATATAGGTCAAAGAGATATATAGTATAGTGGACACGAAATATCACGATTACTAGTGGAAATAGCCAAAAACTCATTACTTACTTAATTTCCCTTTGCACCCCATGAAAGAGGTATGGGATAGCTTCTCGCGTTGTTGTGAATTAACACGCTTTCTATTTTTAGATTCACAACTAACGGCACCTACTTGTTTATCGACGAATGCGAACGTTACTGTTTGAGAAGCTCTTACTAGACACGCCGATTGACTCGACACTTATACTGCGAAGTTGCTGTCAACAACATTCGAGGGGAGCCGACAATGAAAGAACAATTTTTTAAGATGACTGGAGCCAGGTTTGAACCTGCGATCACTCGCATGGTAGTCGCGTGTTCTAACCACTATGCCACGGCCGGTCCCAAAAACTCATTGCAGATTTAAAAATTTGGTATCAATAACACGAGATAACTTCATTAACTCAAAATTGTCAAAATGACGTATTTAGCACATGAATCCTCGGACGACGATATGTTACTTCCGTACACTGATGATATAGAAATCGTCGGCCAGCAGCTTCCTCAGGTATAATAAAGAAATCAGCTAAATAGAGTATAACGGTGAACGAGAACAACGAAGTTGTTATTCTCAACGAACGTTTGGGACGCTGCGAGAACGTAAAACGTAGTAAAAAAAGGAAAATATTCCGTAAAATATATGGAGCCATCTCCGTTAACAGAGAATACCGACGTCATATGAGTCATGAGCTGTACGAGCTAAATACCGACATTGGCGTGGCCAAGCGCCAATGTTGTGTTGTGTTGACTAAGTCATGTTGTACCTATGGATAAAAATGCTCCAGCTCTAATAGACTTCGCCACTGAAATCGATGAATGGCGCAGAAGAGGGCGACCACTACTCTGATGGAAATATTAGGGGTCTGAGAACCTCGGCTTGGGCGCATATTATCCAAAAGTGTAAATGTGGTCATGAACCGATTTATTCGTATTGCGTACTAGATGCTAAGATAGACGATAGTTCGCACCGTAAACTTGACCAAGTGCTCTATAAGTTTGGCAAAACCAGTACAGAAATTCAGTCAGTTTAGCTGATAACTAACCTTAAAACTTATGTACGATATTGTTTAACAAATATAAAATGTTCAATTCACTTTGGGCGTTTGGTACTGTATCAACAAAGAACTTAGGATAATGGCTCTTATTAACTCGTTTCAACTACGAAGACAAAATATTGAAAGTAAACTACTTTTAAACTTTGTAGGAGTTTCTATTAAGAAATTATCGAAAATAAAAGAAATATACGCGAAATTTACTAATTCTTATAGGAGGTACTAGTATGGGCTGCACAACGTGTCCGATTTTTTCGTCAATCAACATAATATAAACGCTTACCTTGGGCAAATATTTTTCTTAACTTCGGTCATTTGTATGGAAGTGCCAGAACGGAAGTAGAAAAGGTTTAGATTTTCTAAGGGTTTGTCTATTATTACAAGATACTTGAACTGACAAAATTTAAATGTGCTCTAGTTGTGCGTTTGGAAGTTATTGGAAGGTACCAGAAAGGTGTGGCAAAGGCTCTGCTTTTCTGAGGATTTACCTACATATACACGATATTTAAACTTCCGAATTTAAATACCCTCTAGTTGTCTGTTTAGAAATTATAGAAGAAATGTTGATTTTCCAAATATAAGTAATTTAGTATGGGAGGTACCACAGTATATATATATATTATATATGTGTTCCTCTAACTCCCATTGGAGCATAGGGCGTCAAATTGGAGCATTTGGGGAATGGGACTTTGCTCAGAGGTGGAAAGTTACTGATTGTTTCTCGCTTGGAAGTGACCAGAAGCGTTTTCTTTGTGGCATTGTTGAATCAGCTAACTACTTCCGGTCTTAGACCAAGTATTTCCCGGTATCCTGAATGGTCAAAGAGACGTCTCAGGAAAGTAGGCTTTAACCGCTGAAGCATGGTTGCATCGAGAGATTTGACGCGCAGATAGCAGGCCTATTACCAATCTAGGAGACGAGGGTTAGCAACCCACATCTTCCGAAATCTAAATTGCTAAAGAATCGAGGTACCACAAGGTGTGGGTGGGGCTATTCTGCCCATTTATAATCCCATTACATTAATTTAGAATATATTTATGCTGGTAAATATTCTTACGGCCTTATTCATAAAAAATTTCTAAAGTAGGTATGAAGCGTTCTCTAGCTAAAGTATTCTTCAGCTCTAAAAAACCTTTAATAAGATATTGTATTCATAAACGTTTTTTATCAGTACTTTAGCTTTATGTGTTCCGGTGGCAACGCCGACTGTTATTGGTCGTTAATGATGTATAAAAAAAGCTTTATAGTCGGATACAAAAGCTTTATAATCGGATACCAAATATGTATTTGCACTTACAATAAACTATGAACATTATTGTAGCTCAATTTTTCATTGACTACGATTCTCATGACGATAAGAAAGACGTTAAAGTAAAAATTGTATTAACAAATTTTATTTTCTTTCCCTTATGTTGAAATAATATTCGGATACCGATTAAATTTTTTCCTTGTTTTGATTGTTTATACATCACGAATATTATTTCATTATTTACAAATTATTTTTGAAGAATTTTGGAGAAATATTTTTTAAAATGGAATTCATGAATGAAATGTGTCTATTTAGATACTTTTCTATGTGCGCGATGATTAAGAAGAAAATTTCCTTCACAACGTATACACGCAACAACTTATTCCAATAGGAAAAATGCAGAAAAACTCAAAATAAAGATCTCAAATTCATGAATATAGAATAAATTGTACAAACGTCAAGTTATAGCACGCTTAAAGTGGAGACAACCCTACTTTAACTTATTGAAGATGTAAATCGTTTATGAATATTGTTTTGTCGAAATTTGCTTAAAAATTCATTATAAACCCCTTATAAGTTTTTATGAATAAGGCCGTTAATCTTTAAAGTTTACTCGAGTTACCCTGACGGACGGATATTTAGGCTCTATAAAAATGCCCCAAATTTTCATAAATTATTTGGAGGTTTATTCAAAATTGTTGGGGAAATTTTCGTCCCTGAGTTTGGAGTCGTTTTTCAATTTTTTGACATGTGGCTTTTTCCTTTCTTTTGGGGCCTTTTGTATTTGCAGAATTTTTCATATAAATGTATATTGAGACTATTTTTATATAGTTGGAATCTTAATGTGTTTTGGTGTTGCTTATTGTTACTAGATATACGTCGTTCGAATTTTACGGAAGTTTTCTTCCTCATATCAAATAATAGCATTATGATTATTTTTCATAACAACCAAAGATTCTATTGACAGTTTTGGGACAATGTCCCTTCTGTGCCTAATGTTTTAATAAAGACGAAATCTTTGAATTTATTCTGTGAATGGTGAAACTTAATAAGGTAATGCACTGAGAAGCTTAAACTTTGAGTTTTTTACACCTAAGCCAATGTACATTGATCTCACAGATTTTAATTTCGATATCCTGTCACCTAAACCTAGCAACCTGTCATCAAAGTCCTCATATTATACTTTTAGTTTTGTAACGTATTTTCCTACGAAATTTCCCAACTAATTAATTTTTGAAATGAAGCATATTGACTATTTTTTCTCCTCTAATACGTTTCCTTTCGGTATTTGGTATCTTATTGCTACATATCCAAACATGTGTTGCAATTCATTGAATATTTATTGATTTTTTCCTAGAGTATTTGTGTGTGGACTGAAAACAGGAAATTTGTTTGTTTTCACTTACACTTGTATGGGCTACAGCATTTTTTCCATATTTTCTTCAGGTATTACCTTATGTGTGTCTGTTGTTGTGTCTATGAGATAATTTATTGAAATTTTTATGTTACAGATGTACGTACCACTATGTTCGATGTTATGGTACATCACCAAATCCATTGTGACTTTGTGAGAATTTTGGGAGAATGTATGGAAATGAGGCACCTGGTTGATATGGACGAAGAGTGCTGCACTTAAGCAATGATACCAAATCTTTATCTGAACGAAATACATATTCAAAGTAATAGAGTTCAAGTTCATTTGTAATTATACCTATATGTAATGAATTCCGGAAAATTATATGGGTTCCTTTGAATAAATGCTATGAATTCAAGGGACTAAAAGTGATGAAATTCATAGAATTTCAAAATGGAAAATTCTATATCTGTATATGTACAATGTAGGTAAAATCTATTTAAAGTGAGGAATTTCTTAAAGTGATTTAAAAACTGGAAAGCTGTTCAGGTGGGTGAAATAATTCCATGAAATTGAACGTCGCCTATCATCAACATATGTACTTTATATTGAAAAATTACTGTATTAATTTGTTTGTCGACTATACAGGAGGCTACATGACTAAACCTAGTTTGAATTGTAGTCAATGTCAAGTCAAGGTAGATATTACTTGCTTGTCATTTGTTCGCACTATGTAGGGCGTAAACGACGGTTCCTTTACTTCATTAGTTCACTTCAAAATCATAACACTAAAATTTGACACGAAGGATTTAACACAACAACAAAAAACGTTTACACAACTCTGCTGTAACGAAATATTTACAGCAGAGTTTGTTGTTTAAAATATAAAACATCAAATGCATGTTAACATTAGTCAAAGGATCAAATTCACATACAATTTTAACAGCTTCTCCTCCTTTTTGTTGTAGTTATTTTTGTTTTCACCATAAAAACAAAACAAATTCAGTCATTCTGACAATTGCGATGATGAGCAACAAGCAAAGCACCACAAGTGTAAAGAAGGATTTGTAACACCCATAACGCTATGACGACATACAAATATTCACAACTGCAACTGCGACGTATGTAAAAGACATACGAAACGCTTAAGGAAGCGAACGAGTACAAGCATGAAATCTAATAAACTATTAAAAAATATTTTAAATAACTAAAATATGTTGTTTATTTAGGTGGTGGCGTTGGTTTGTAGCGGTGTAAGGATAACATTTTCTCACGCTTCAATTGCATGGTTGATGTTGCTGTTGTTGCAGCGCTTGTCAAGCAGAGCTGTCACAAGGATGAGCGGCAACAGCAGCAGCAGCAATAGATGGAAAGCAACAGCAAAAATGTACACTTCATTTGCATTCGCCCTTTTGAAAAATGGATGAGCAGGATCGTGTACAAAGGATGTTGCAAGCAACATCCATGCGTTGCAACTGTAGTAGTAGTAGCAGTGGTAGCGTTGTACACATTACACTTGACAGTTGAATGTCATAATTTAACAGCTTGAAATGGTTTAGTGTAATAACAAAAATACATTAAAATATCAAATGGATCCTTTTGTAAGTGAAAGCAGTGTAAAAGGATCTTAAAACAACATACCCGCCCCAAGGCACCTACACACATTTACACCACGGATGCATATGTACACTTGTGTGAAGAAATCCTTTTATATGTTCGAGGAGCAAACAGTGGTTTGTTGCTGTTGTTTTTTGGTTACAAACATAATTAAGTTATATTTTAAAGTTAATGATTTATTGATAAAGGGAAATTATATAAGAGCTAGTTTTGGCTGAATATATAAATATCATTTGCAGATTAATTGAATCTTTTTTTTTCAAATTAAATGAAACATTTTCCAACTGAGAATACTTCCAGAATAGATTGGTCTGCTTTATCTTCTTCCAATATTCTGCGTTAAAGAGCTTTGCCATTAAATCGCTGGCTAAGTGCATATTAGCAGCGGTCTACGATAAATACCCGTCTCTTGATTTCTAGGCTGACTTTATTCTTTTTGTCTACGGCAGAGCCAAGGTAGACAAAATCATTTACCACTTCAAAGTTATAGTTGTCAAAGTTCACGCAGCTTCATTAAAGCAAATAACTTGGATTTATCCTCACTTATAACCAGACCCACTTCTGCCGACTGCTTCTTAATGACTGCAAAGAGCGCAGTAGCGTTCCGTAGTCCTTGCCTACTGATATCTCTGTCATCGGCATACGATTATCTCCAGTATGATGTTGAAGAGATTGCATGTTGCCAGCACAACGCCACTGGCCCTATAAAGCTCTGCCGGTAGTTCATCGGCTCCCGCAAGCTCTATTATTTTAAGGCCGTCCAATTGCAGTGCTGATCTCGTTTTGGCTCGGTGGTGGACAGTCTACTCCATCGTCGATGATTGATGTGATTTCACTAATGCTGCCTTCGGGAACGGGCAGAGATTGAAAGTGTTCCCTCCATATTTGCAGCACACTCTGAGTGTCCGTGACTAGATTTCCGTCTCTGTCCTTACATGTGGGGATTCCAGTTCCAAATCCTTTGCTTTTAACCCTTTGGTAGAACTTTCGGGCCTTACCTCTATCCCTGTAGTTTTCGATATTCTGGCTCTCTCTCTTTTCTTCCACAGACGATTTTCTTCATCTTCCTTCTATACTCATTATAACGCTCCGTCCCCGCATGCGTCGCCATTGGCTGCAATTTTGCCTTGTATGCAGCATCCATTCATCACTTTACCAGCTTAAAATGGTTTTTCATAACCCAATACGATCGTTGCGGCAGTGGTCATAGCATTCGCAATATGCTGTCACTGTGTGTCGGGACCATCAGAATTAGGGTGGTGTGTTCGAAGCAGTTGAGAGAGTTGGTTGGAGTAGGCATTGGCTATCTCGGTGGTATGCAGTTTTGTGATGTATAGCTTCCTTTGCGTTCGGTTACGTGAGCTTATTAGCATTACATAATAGTGTGCGTACCTTGGCCGCAACTAGGTGGTGAACCTTGTCAATATTTGAAACGTGCATCACACGCATGTCGATAGCGCTTGTTCCTTGTTTTTTTTATCAGGGAATATCGAGCCAATGGCAACGCGAGTTGTTCGTGAACGGCACAGGGAGAAGAGACGAGAGGCAAATCGTCTTTTTAGACGGAAAAAGAAGAAGCTGAAGAAGAGGCAGGATGAGTGCACAGAGCTGCTTCGAAGTAGAGGGGAAGCCCGAAAATTCTACAAGAGAGTTAAGGCGAGAATGCGATGAACAGGGACCAGGATAACGTTCTGAAGATATGAAGAAATCATTTCAGAAATTTAGTGGATGCGAACACCACTCCAGAAGACCCCACTCCAATCCATGACGATGGTATTAATTGTCCACCTCCGAGCCAGAGCGAGATACTTGTGGCAATCTCCCGCCTTAAAAACAACAAAGCTGCTGGTGCCGATGGTCTTCCAGCTGAATTGTTAAGGCTGGCGGGGAGGAGCTGATTAGGAGCCCGTGGATTGGAGTATCAGTCTGCTATGTCCCATATACAAGAAAGGAGATCGTAGTGAATATAAGAACTACCGTGGAATAAGCCTATTACCAATTGCGTACAAGGTCCTTTCGAGCGTATTGTGTGAACGTCTAAAGCCAATTGTAAAAAAACTGTTTGGACCATATCAGTGCGGTTTTAGACCTGGTAAATCTACGAAGGATTAAATATTCACCTTACGACAAATCCTGGGAAAACTCATGGAAAGCAGATCGACACCTATCACCTCTTTGTCGACTAGTACTAGGGGTCGCCAAAACTACTAAGAGAGCTTTTGTTTTGAGGTTCACTAACTTTTGTTAAATACTTCCTGAGACGCATAGGTGGTAGCCTGCCGTTACGTTAAGGTTGCACAACATCGCGCCTTCTCACATTTGCTACCACTAAATGGATGTTCAGGAAAATATCAGAAGGTGTCGTCCGATATTTTTTATTTTTATACCCCACCCTACGGGTAGGAGGGTATCAACTGTTTGAAAACTTTACATAGGTTAATATATCTTCAAAACTACTTACGGTATTTGAAATGGGCTACATGGCCACGCCCCTTCTGGTATCTCCCATACAAATGTACCATTCCGCCCACATTAGAAATCAAGTAATAATATCAATACTCTCAACGGGATCGTGTCCAAATTCTGTATTTTGTTAAACTATAACAGGATAAAATTTTTGAAAAAAAAACTCAAATTCAGTATTTTGTTAAGCTATAAAACTAGGATAAAGTCTTGGGGAAAAAATTGTCAGTCTAGCCGAGCCCCTTCTGGTACCTTCCATACAAATGTGCCATTACGCCCAAGTTAGAAAGCGAGAAATAATATAAATATACCCGAATCGATCGCGATCGAATTCTGTATTTTGCTAAGGTATCATAGGATAAACTTTCGAAAGAATAATTGGAAGTCCATTCAAAAACGAGTAGTAATATTAATTCGCGAACGCGATCGTGCCCAAATTCTGTGTATAGGAAAGCTACAACAGTATAACGTTTTGGAGAACACAACTTGAAGTCTATCCACCACGCCCTTTCTAGTACCTCCCATTCAAATATACCATTCTGCAGAATTTTAAGTAATAAAATCAATACACCTAAGGCGATTGTGTACGTAAGTCGTTTTACCCGACTAAAACTTTCTCGCTTGTTGTTAAGGATTTTATTTCCGATAAGTCGGAATCATTCTGAAGTTTTGAAACGAAATGTATGTTTTAGCCAGTTGGAGTACAATATGAAAAGATACATAAAATGATTTTAAAAATCATCAAAATGATTCTCCCTTACAAAAGCCAACAAGAAAACCACTGTAAATTAATATTTTTGTCGCCTCACATTTGTGTTGCCACTGCAACTAGAAGGAAGCTAGAAGCAGTACATAAATATTGTAATTGGAGCATTTGCCACTACTAGTTTTTTGTTTATTTATTGTATATCGGTATATGTGTGTGTGTTTTAATTCTGAGGTTTATTTTGTGTTGCCCTTACACATTTTGTGTTTTCCTTATTCACGTCACATCCTCCTTCTTGATCCTTTCGTCTGTCATAAAATAACATCATATTCCATTTGCTCCGTATCTTTCAAATGAAAGGAGTTTCAGGATTGGGGCTGAGCAGAAAGCAAATATAAGATAATCGTATTGACATATTTATGCAATGGTATATGCAACTAAATGTAAAAGGTTTTTATTGCTTGGACTACAGCATTGCCGTGAAGAGGATAATGTGGTGGTCATGACGTCAGGCATGCAATGTTGTTTTAGTTGAGTTGAACAACGTGTTAAATAATTTTTTTGGTATATATTTGTTTGTACTTATGTTTATTTTACGCCACTTTGTCTTTATCAATAGAATGATAGAATTATTAATGATGTGCGGGTTGTTCGAAATGAGCCAGAACAATCAGACGTCTGTGGTTTATTGTTGCAGCGGCACATTTAGTTCTCTTTTACCCGAAAATATTACTTATATGTATGTAGTTACGTGTATGTGAGCACTTTGTGATTTGATAACAAATCTAATGAATAATTGGAAATTTTGTAGTTAATCATTCACTTATCGTCTATAGGAATTTGTATATGAATCCGTAGAAATCCAATTATAATCTCATTATGTTTCAAATGCAATTGTGGTTGGGGAAATTTTCTAATGTCATTAATAATATACAAAAAAAATATATTTACAGTTGTTAATAGGTTTTGAGTGAAAATTAATAGAGAAAGGTTTATTTCAAGTTGACACTTAATATTTGTTTGTCAGAGGGTCATGGTGATAATGGCTAAGCTGAGATAAGTTATACAAAAAGTTAAGAGACCAAAACTTAAAATTTTCGGTTGAATTTGTAGCAATTGCAGAATATAAGTTTGTATCATTGCGTTATATAGCTCATGATCACAATTATTTATTGTTGCTAAAGAAAAGAGTTACGAAACTTTTTATGAAAGCTTTTAAAAATTGTCAATAGAAATTATAATCTTAAACTAAAATGAAAAAATGTTGATCTTATTTTATTATATAATAATAACACAGTACAAAAATTTTCATCTTATTGATTTGGGACTCAATTCTGAGAACTGCTCGTGAAAGTAGCCCCAAAAAGAAGAAGTTCTACATCATTCATTTTGTCAAGTTACATGCCATAATAATTTAATATCGATTTGAAGTTAGTAATTATCGTATATTATTGTCACCGTAGTTGAACCTTATTTCATCTATACATTTGAATCGAACGAAATGCACCCTATTGTAATTACAACTTTTTTACTATTATCGTTACCATGAAAAACAATTCCCCGTTTTCAATAAAAACCTACTACTATAACTTACTGACAACACGCATAAAAGTTTAACAAATTATTTGCGATCGCAAAAAATGGTGTCATCCATTAACTAATGGGCAACCAAACAATAATTGTCCATAAATACAATATCCCCCAACCATTCAAGGCAGATGATCGGCACATACAGATGCAAGTGTGTACTCATATAATCACTCACCTTTTTGTTCAGGCCAACAATTGTCCAATGGTTGTTGTTTTTTTTGTATCGCGTCCTCGCGTGTGTTTTATTGCTTGCGCCGCATTTACTGTTCGCATTCGAGATGACTCTTATTGTCAGTTATACGAGTATTTCAATGATATTGAAGTTTATTACAGTTTTTCTTGTTGGCTGTAGTTGGGGTGGTAGTGGTACGGCCAGTAGTTTTCTTTTTTTCGCGTTGCCACGAAATGTGGCATGATTGCGAGAAGTAGACAGACACATAGCATTTTGGTAGCTGTGTGCTTACGATTCGAATTTCATCTCTTCCTTATTCATAGAGGGAGTGTTAAATGTTGGGTGTTCAGGGGCGTGCTGCTGCTGCTGCAAAAAAAAAAACAAAATTGTCAGGTTCATTGTGTTTGCTGTCACGGTGTGCAGCGGAGCAGCGCTAGCACACGCACTTTATATTCATTTCATTTGTCTTTGAAACAAGTGTTGTTGTTGGTGTTGTTTTATGTACAAAATGTTTATAACACAGTAAAATGTTTTACTGCTGATACTTATAAAACTATGATATTCTTAGTAGAATTATGTAAGAAGCAAGTGTTTTACTAATACAGCTTAATTCAATAAAATATGGAGGTTAGGCAAAGTAAGAGCTGTGTGACATGAAATGAAACACTTAGGAGAAAGAAACATTGAGGGGACCGCTGATAAAAGAAATATGGATAATTGTGCAGGGCTAGAACTCAGATGACCCCCATGAACATAAAAATATCCAACAAAGGCGGTAAGTTTAAAGGTTATGCAAGATAGCTTACCTACTTCCTTTGAATTTACAAGAAACTATTGATATTTACATCCTTACCCTAAGGTTAGGAGGGTATTAGGCTGGCAGCGAAGATTCAACTTTGGATTTTCAGTATTATTTTTCCACCTGTTATAAAATGACTGGGGCGTTAGGCAAAGCTTCTGATTGGTTTTACTTGGCAAACCCACACTGATCCTTGCCAATTGCACTTCAAGTTTACTCACAGAGCTCCGTATTCGAGGTGCTACTGCGTACGTGCCTTTGACACCCGTTAGAGCACGGCTAACTGTAAGGGGCGAAACCTAAAACTCAGGCACGTCGGCTCAGAGTGAGCGGTACCCTGGTCAACGTTTGACCCAGAATGGGCGGCTGTAATAAAATCCGAACAGGAGGAGAAAACTGTGACGTGGTGCGCTAGCCTTGCAACCTGCCACTGACGTTTGAACTATTGCAATGCAAAGAAGTTAGAAAATAATAAAACGGACTCCCCAAAATGTTGACGACCACTGCAAACGAATTAAAGACCATGATTTGAGGATATGCACTTGGAATGTTAGAACACTGCATAGACCTCGAAGAATACAAGGCTGACATAACCGCTTTACAGGAAATCCGGAGGACGGGACTCGGCTGCTTGCGCATGAAAGCGTGAGACGTCTACTGTAGTGGCCATGCGGACAAGCACGAGTTTGGATGTGGATTTGTGGTTGACAAGAGATTGCGGCACCTTGTTTCAAGGTTCAACCCGGTGTGTGAACATATATCCACCATAAGATTCAAAACATAACACCATGACCTGACAAAAGAGAAAAGCGATGAAGACATAGACGAGTTCTACAAGGGCTAGAAAATGTATATGACCGTAGCCCGAGTCATGACATCAAAAGTGTCCTAGGCGATTTTAATGCTAAAATAGGCAGAGACCGCAGTTGAGTCTACCATCCCAGACGTCATACAATGGCATCAGACTCATTGATTTCTCTGCTGCAAGAAATATGGTAATTAGCAGCACTAGATTTGATCATAAAAATATTCATAAGGCAACCTGGTTATCTCCAGAACAATTGACGAGTCTATGGAAGGCACGCATCGAGTGTACTGGACGTACACGTGATCAGGGGTGCGAACATTGACTCCGATCACTACCTTACCGCAGCTAAGGTACGCACAGGGCTAAGCTTGGCGAAAAACGTACGTCACCAGCTGGACGTTCGTTAGACTACAGAGATAGCGGACGCCTACTCCAACCACCTAACTCAACTGCTACCGAATGCTCCAATCCCTGACAACATTACCTCGCAGTAGAATATATTATATATAGCCGACTCCATAGAACGGACTGCGAGAAGCATACTTGAGTACTCAAAGCTGTTTTAAGAAGATGCCTGGTACGATGATGAATGTCACAATGCCTCAAGGGAGACGGATGCTGCATACAAGGCGAATCTGCAACCAACGGCATCGCGAGCTGTTCGTGAACGGCACAGGGACAGGAGACGAGAGACAACTCGTCTTTTTAGGCGTAAAACGAAAGAGCTGAAGAAGAGACAGGATGAGTTCACAGAGTTACTCCGAAGTAGAGGGGAAGCTCGAAAATTCTACCAGAGAGTTAAGGCGATAATGCGTGGAACAGGGTTGCCCAGCCGGCTAGTGACGGATCCAACGTTCTAAAGATATGGAAAGAACATCTCAATAGTCTATTGGATACGGACACCACTCCAGAAGACCCCGCACCAATCCATGACGACGGTATTAACTGTCCACCTCCGAGTCAGAGCGATATACGTGTGGCAATATCCCACCTTAAAACCACCGAAGTTTATTCGTCTCTGCCTGTGTACCCTTACGAATACCAAATCCTCTGTTCGGATTGGCAAGGATCTATCTGCGCCATTCGATACGACGAGAGGTCTTAGACAGGGTGATGGTTTGTAATGCATACTGTTCAACATAGTGATGGAGAAGGTGTTAAGGAAAACAGCGGTTAACTAGTGTGGCACCATATTTAAAAAGAGCCACATGCTGCTCGCATATGCCGATGATATCGACATTATCGGTCGAACGATGCAAGAGGTAACAGCTGTCTTCTCATCTGTTGAAAGGGAGTCAGCGAAAATGGGTATGGCAGTGAATGAGGACAAGACGAAGTTAATGGTATCATCGAACAAAGTGTCCACCCGTTTGTGACGCAGCGTGTACGTTGAAAACTATTGCTTTGAGGTAGTGGATGAATTTATCTACCTCGGATCCGCAATGAACAAAAACAACAGTGTCAACCTTGAAATAAAACGGAGAAAAGTGCTCGCCAACAGGTGTTTCTTTGGACTACGCGAGCACTTTATAAACACCACCCTATCTCGAACTACCAGCTGTACCAGGTACTAATTTTACCGGTCCTGTTGTACGCCTCCGAATCTTGGGTGCTTACACAGGCAGATGCAGCTCATCTGGCGGTGTTTGAGAGAAAAATACTCCGCAAAATATATGGACCCATTTGCGTAAACGGCGAGTTTAGGATTCGGATGAACCATGAGCTGTACGAGTTATACCACGACATTGATGTCGTTAAGCGAATAAAAGTGCAACGATTACGCTGGCTAGGCCATGTCGTGAGAATGGATGAGGAAACTCCAGCGCGATAGGTATTCTATCAAGACCTCGAAGGATGGCGCAAAAGAGGGAGACCGCGACTACGTTGGAAGGACCAGGTGGAGGAATCACTGACGCTGCTTAGTAGGACTGACTGGAGACTGTGCGCACAAGAAAGGCTAACATTAATAATAATAAACGCGATCGTGTCCAAATGCTGTATTTAGTAAAGCTATAACAGGATAAAGTTTTGGAGAAAAAACTGGAAGTCTAGCTACAACCCTTCGAGTCGGTTTACCCGACCTTTGACATGACAGTATTAAGAATGGGTCATACAAAAATTTACAAATTATACCCACTTGAAAGTACAATTTATTGTACCAAAAAGTTTTTTTATTGTACCAAAAAGTACTTTTATGGTATTGACAATTACTTAAATAGTACCAAAAATTACAAAGTGCTGTACAAAAAAGTGCTTTTATTCTACACAAAATGTATAATTAGTTGTACCACACCAATTATAAAAATTCGTCAACTATGACATAGCGAAACATTGCCAAGTCCAGTAGTAACTACAACAGGATCCAACTTATGCCTTCTCAAAGTTTCAGCCTATTCACCATAATGGCATGTGTATGTCACTTCAATTGAATAACATTTCTGTACGGCACTTTTTTATAAAATGTTTGCTGGGTTGCCCCCTGAAACGAACGTAACAATTCATAATATTCTTTTCAATTTTATTTTGTGTCAACCTCTCGTTGTAGCCATATTTTGTACGGTTCAATGTTTTTCATCTTCGGCATTTCATTAAATAATATTTTTTGTCTATAGTTTATTTTGTTTTATGGAAATACATACACTTTATTGCCAGGGAACGTAGAGCAGAGCAGACACTTGACAAAAAATGAAAACGATTCGTTTTCATTATTTCAGTTTTCTGGCTGTTGTTGTTGTTTTTTTATGAAATTTATTACTAATGTGATACTTGTCAATGATATTGTTGGTGTCGTTTTTTTTCTTCTTTCACATTTAGTTTAACGGCCGATGATGTTGCTGCTGCTGCTGCTGCAGCTCCCGTTCAGCGTCGTTTATGCCCATAATGTTGCTGCGGTCGTCGGGGCTTTTATACGTTGTTTTTTTTCTCTTCTTTTCTAGTCCATCCATAATTTATTTTCAACACAATATTGAACACCAGAAGTGTGAGCGGGTTTTTATTTTTTGTTCATCAGCATAGACGCGGCAGCTACAAGTTTCTCTGGTAAATTTTCAAATGGATCTGTTGGATCTGTGCAGGAGGTGGATTATTTCTTGTATGAGATTTGCTTTAGCTGTTCTTACTGTTGTTGTTGCCTTAGGCCACATTTAGGTTTTCATATTTCGTAAAGATTTGAATTTGGTTTTTTTGTTTTATTTATGTGTATTTTGTAAACATTTTACACTAATTTGTGTAAAATTCGACTATTTTACATAAAGGTCATAAATCATTAGTTAACATAGTTGTATTGGCTGCTCGTTTGGTTTCAGTTTAAAGTATTTTTTTTTCGTATTTGCTATTAATTTTAATGTTATGCTATTTTCGTTTTTACTGTCACAAAATTTCACTTGTTTCCCTCACTTTAGCTAAGTAATACACACAATTGAGTAGCAGTCCTTGTTGAACTTAACAATTTTCATTTGAGATGATGTACAACCGGTGTGTAAGGAGGGGTCCACTTAAAAACAGCAATTATTCAAAATAAACTGTCATCACTAATTTAAAGTGCTACTCCTTGTCCTCGTCCTCCTCTCTCTGCTGCTCATAACCACTTGGTCGTAGTTACAATTGCTGCAGTTAGTTGCTGTAGCCTTGCTCAACATTACCGCTCCTTGTGACTACTGTGGGAATTTTCAAGTACCCTCCGTCGAGTCGAGTCCAGTCACTTGACTCTTTGCTCTGCCAAGAGTCGCGACAAGGTGTATTTTATTATTACCATATGTTGGAGCATGTTCGTAAATTTGAGCATTTTGATTTGAAACACATGTCCTTGATAGGATTACATCATATATTATGTGTTGTATTTGTACTGGTTGTACTTCGACATTTACATGCAACCGTTTCGATCCTTTTCTTTTGCTTTTGGTGGTTTTAATGTGAGAACTTTATAATAAATAGGAGTTAAGGGCGACACTAAGAACAAATGTGGCTATAGCGATGAAAAGTTGTGTGTTAGTTAGGTCGACAGAAGCCAATTTTTTTACCTTGTTTGAAAAAATTAAAAATTAAATGAAAAACTTATGTTTTACATATTTATGTACAATTTTGAGAAAAAAATTATTTTAAAGAGGTGGACAAATATTCTCCGAAGCACTCTCACAGCAATATAATAATTTTGTTGATATGAAATGTATGGTACTATTAGAGTGTTCAAATCGAAAGCGAAAACCGTCTTGTTTCTTCCGAAACCGTTTGCCGATTTCATCAAAAATACCAGTTTCAAATACCCGGTTTAACCGGTTTTTTGATGTCGGTTTACCGGCATTTTCACAGGATTTTGCCAGGTTTGTTTTAGGCAAATTGGAATAAAATTTTGTTTATACTTACATGATTTTTTTTGGGCAAATCTTAAAGGATGCTTGCTTTGAAATTTCCTTATGCAATACGAAAATTTGTTGTGAAAATTCTGCTAAATGACTGTTTCCTCACAATATGAAATGGGAGAAAGAGTTCATATAAAAAACTTTCAATTGTCGTTATTTTCTAAGTATCCAATCGCAAAAACACTTTGATTTATGATCACTATACAATAGTTGTGATATCAATAAGATATAGTTGAAATCTGACTTTGCAATGGCTGGGAAGCTGTCGAAATTCATATGAACTACTTTAAGTGCAGTTATCTCCTGAACCAAGTATCTGATCGCAAAAACATTCTTTATTTATGATCACCACCAACCGACAGTTGGGTTCTCATTTTGAAAGAGATTGGTATCTCCCCTTAAAATGGGTGGGAAACCGTCGATATTCATATAAATAATATAAGGTGGAATGGGAAATTGGGTATTTTCTAGTTTGAGTATTTCTGACGGTCATTCACTTGCGAAAACCCAGAATCTCCCTATGGAAGTTCCCAAGCAGCTCACAAAAGATCAACCGATAGATCACGTGCTCCCCGGACCATGCCACTGAACATCCATTCAGTGGTATAAAATACGAGAGGACGCAATATTGGGCAACCTAAATGGCATGCTACCACCGATGTAACTTAGGGAGTAGGTTACAGAAGTTACTGAAGCTCAACACCAAGGCTCTATGAGTGGCTTTGGCAGCCCCAAGCTTCGCGTCGGCATGGTAGTGAATGGAACCTGATTCCCGCATAAAGATATCCATAAGGCAACCTGGATATCTGCAGATCAAAGAACAAGAAACAAAATTGATCACGTAGTAATCGATGGAAGACATGTCTTAAGCGTAATGGACGTGATGTGCGGTATAAATATTGACTCGGTTCAATACCTAGCTGTAGCCAAGGTACGCACGCGATAAAGTAATACTAAATCAAAATGCATAGAAAGCTAGACATCACAAAGTTGCATACCACCGAGATAACCAATGCCTACTCCCACCAACTCTCTCAATTATTTCAAACAAACCCCCTAAGTTTCAAGACACACAGCGACAGCACATTTCGAATTCTAAGACCTATGCCGCAACAACCGTACTGGGTTTTGAAAAACCACCCTCAGATAAGTACGATGAGGAATGTCACGTAATGTCTGAGGAAATGGATGCTGTATACAAGACAAAACTACAGCCAATGGTAACGCCTCTTCAGGCAGAAATAGTATCTGTCGAAGAAAAGAGATGTCCAGATTAGTGAAAATTAAAAGGATAGAGGTGAAGCGCGATGGTTCTACCAAAAGGTAAAACGAAATGGTTTTAGAACAGGGAACCCCACCTGTAAGGACAGAGATGGAAATCTAGTCACGGACACACAGAGTGTGCTGCAAATATGGAGGGAACACTTTCGTACTCGCTGGTTCAGGAAGGCAACAAAGCTGCGGGAGCCGATGGACTGCCGGCAGAGTTTTTTACAGCCGGCGGCGATGAGGTGGTAACGTGCATGCACCAGCTCATAAACACGATTTGGCTCAAGGAAGGCATGTCCGAAACTGGAATTTGAGTGTACTATGTCCTGCGCTTAAAAATGCGATCCAAGTGTGTGTACCAACTACCTTGGGATCAGCTTTATACTTTATACCTGTCTATTTTGTTATGTGAAAGACTAAAGCCCGGCCTAGCAAACCTGATTTAGCTTTATCAGTGTAGCTTTAGACATAGTAAATCCACAACCGACCAGATATTGACACTACAACAAATCTTGGAGAAGACCCAATAATATCTGTATATATAAAAGGCTTGGGTGACTGACTGATCATTCCCCACGCCAAACGGCTAAAGCTAGAACCTTAAAATTTGGAATGTAGGTTCCTTTTATGAAGAAGGCGCGCACTAAGAATGGATCTTGGGAATACGGGCTGTAAGGGAATAAAATGGGGATCGCACCGCCCCATACAAATCAAATTTTGAAATGGCTGTATCTTTTAAACCGTTATAGGTACGAAGTTAACTTTTGGTACGTATATCGGTCGTAGAAGAAAAAATCCTCTGTTTGTGAAAAGTGGGCGATGCCCCCTTGTAAAAATCGTTATATGGGCCATTGCTTGATACTATCTATAGGGCCTCTATCATAGGCTACATGAAAACATAGTTAGAAAATGGGGCGTGGCACCGCCCATACAAACCGAAAATTCAATTGGTCATAGAGGTATAGAGATAAGATTTGCTACATATATTACTGGTACAAAGAGGGTTGCGTCTCGCGAGGAAATGGGTGGTGCCACGCCCCATTTGAAAAAATTGTTATGTCGATCATATGAATAGAACGATTGTGATGACAGTTTCATATTCTATATATTTAAAGTTGCTTGACTAACAAATTGAAATGAATGATATTTAGATTGGTTGTGTCCCCTTTCTTGTAAACATCAGCTAATAATGGATTTTTTAAAATTCGTACTTTTAGGTGTAAAAATTACCTATAAGGATAAAACTTCCACAATCACTGGTAAAAATATCGAAAAAGGTATAATCATGATAATTTATATGGGCTTGCTCCCTATAGAATTATAATGAAGCAAGGATGGTTTTCCAAATTCGTACTTTTTAGATGTAAAAAAGGTCGAAAAGGGGTAAAACTGGTACTTAAAGGCTACCGGTATAGTCGGTAAAATTTAAGTGAATAATTTGGTTGTGCGATATGAAGTAATGTTTCGAAATTCGTTCTTAAGGTGTAAAAATACCGAGAAAGGGATAATACTACTACTATCGTCCAGACCAACTGTCTAAAGGTAGAGTTAGTTAGAGAGCCGCCAGATGGGGTTTTTAGAAAGGCGAACATTTGGGGGTAAAAAAGGCCGAAAGGGGATAAAACTGGTAACATCACCCAGACTAAACGGCTGAAGCTATAATCGTATATGGGTATGCTCCATGTAGGATAAGAGGGGGTACTAGTCCATTTTTCAAATGTTTTTTTTTGAAATTTTAACGATATTAGAGATATTAAAAGATATAAAAGCGATACAATCACTCATACGAATGGGATAAAGCTACAATGACATAAATGTGGTGTCCGTTCGTCTTATGGAGCGTTTGCATTTTATCTATATTGATTAAATTTTTATGAAGATTCATTGCAAGTACGGGTGAAGCAACGCGAGCCGGGAAAGCTAGTCAACTATAAAACTGCATTTGACAGTTCGATACGACAGAAACTATTAGATGCTATAACCGCTAAAATCTGTCAGAGCCATTTTCTACCAAGCGAGGCTTTATACAAGGCGATAGTCTATCTCTTTAACATCATTTCTGCAGTAATCAGAAATGATACCATCTTCAACAAAAGTCACATGTCGCTCGCATAGTGGGTCTAGATGAAGTGGTAGATGGTTTTGTCTACCTTGGCTCCGCCATAAACATAAATAATAATATCAGCCTGGAAATCAAAAAACGGGTATTGATCGCAAACCGCTGCTACTATGCGCTAAGCAAACGATTTAACGACAAAGCGCTCTCTCGATCCAGCTCAACAAGACTCTGATACTACCTGTCTTGCTCTACAGCGCAGAATCCTGGGAAATGACACAAAATATGTGGACCCTTCATCGTTAACGGCGAGTACCGTCGTCGAATGAATAATGAGCTGTATAAGCTGTACAACGACATCGACGTAGTCAAGCGCGTTTAAATAGACCGATTGCGCTGGCTTAGGCACGTCATACAAATGGATGCAAATGCTTCAACTCGAAAAGTCTTTGGCAACAAACTCGATGGGTGGCGCAAGAGAAAGCGACCAAAACTTCGTTAGATTAAAGAGCTGTTGTCTATTCTTAATGAGACGAACTACCTGCGGTGTGCAAAAGACCGAAGAGCTTGGAATTATTTTCTACGTGCTGCTACTAATGAATGAATTTCTGTTGCTGTTGCCAAATAAGAAAACGAAAAATGTTGACTCCAAAAAAAAAACGTTGCTACTTTTTCAAACTACTGCCGCCGTCTATATGTCATTTTAGCTAATTTTGGGATCGCATTCATAGAAACGTGTAAACTTACATAAGCACAAGAAGGACTCCCATATCTCATTTATGGAATGTGAATTAAATGTGTTTTTTCTTCAGTATTTCACATCTTTGAGACACCTTTGTACATTAGTCACATTTATTACATTTTTTATAACAAAATCTAAATTAAATAAAATTTGTACCCAAGATTGCTCTACCAACTCCTGCCATTTATATTGCACACAAAATTCGGTGCTATATTTTCCTCCACAACTATACTCGTAGTTGATTCATTCGGTTCGGTTCATTGCAAATGACTAAATTATAAATACTCCAGTATTCAAATTCATATTCGAATAGCTCGATAATATTGTCATTTATGTGTATGATATATTCATGAACGTACGTACGAACGTACGTTGTAGCAGCAGCACTTTGGAGCAAGAGCAAAGTGTAGAAAAGTGTTGCATTTATTTATGGATTCAAAGGCTGGCTGCAGCATGGAAAAAGGGGCCAGGCATGTCTTCTTGACTTCTTGTCAGACACTCCACCACTCAGTTGAAGAGCGAGCTCACAAGTGCATTTTGTCGTTTAGTATCAAGTGTTTGTTGCCATTGACGATATTTAATAATGATGTTGTCGTTGTTGTTGTTGTTGCTGCTTCTGCTATTGCTCTTGCTTATTGGAATTTTATTGAGGGAATGAAAAATTTTACTCCCGTGAAGATTTTTTAAAAATCGAAATGAAAAAAGTTAAAACAAAAACAAAACATTAAGCCATTTTTTATGGGTTTCATTTTTTTTGCTTCATTTAATCGATTTCGGTTGTTGGTTTTCTGTTTGTATGATTTGTGGACATTTGGAAAATTTTTGTGTATTTAAATAAACAAATATTGAGGAAAAACTCAAATTCAATATTTATTTTGGGGTTTTTTGTTTAAAGATTTCTTTATGTTACGTAGAAACCAAATCGGAGACGTGACACACTTCTTGCACGTGTTGCAATAAACGAGACACTTTTTTTTGGTTGTTCTGGATTTTGGCTTCAATTCATTTGAGATCCAGAATCCGGAATGTCGAAGTGAAATTGTTATATGTATTAATACATACATACGTTCATATGTATGTACGTAGTACATCGTATGTGTCGTGTCGTATGTATGTATGTTTGCAAGATGTAACAAGATGTGAATCGGATGCCAGGCATGTTTGCAACGGATATTGTAAACTGTAAAGTTATTATCTTTATTTACCACATGCCACATTTTGTTGCAAAGTATGCCATTTGTGGCAATTGCAATGTTGCATACACTACTTACTTACAGCTATCATTATAATATTACAGGGAATTTTATTAAAATCTTTTGCATCAATATGTACGATTGCGTTGGTGGCGCTGCTGTATTCCTATGAGTGTGTGTGTGCCACATATATAGCAAAGTAATGCAAAAGTATTGGGGGGATACTACGATAACAGTGGTGGCAAAATTAACGATATGGAGGTCGCAGAGAAAGCCAAATAGAACCGAGAAAAATTTAATTTTAAACTTCAGATTTAAGTTTGTTTCAGAACCGTTGTTTTAAGGATATAATAAGCGACATGTTCACTTCTATTGTATTACTTAGCTTTTGTCGCTAAAATGTACACGAGACTGTAGTCAAGTGTGCTAAATATATGTATATGCGAAATTTATACTATGTAGTCAAATTTCGACACAATATTACTGAGCATAACGCAAATGGCATCTTGTTGCTTTCATAACTTTAAGGATGTTGGTGTAAAAGGCGGTTTGTACTACATATGCATTCGAAAATATATATGCAGCATAGGTACGTACGTATATGGATGGCAATACCACAATAATAAGAGATGATGTTGCATGTAACAACATTATCATTAACATTAACTTGCGGCCGGAAAGCGCTTGTATGTTCATCGAAGAGGAAGTTTTTAAAATGTTGAAATCAAAATTAAAGAAATCTTATTAAGCAAACAGCAGCTCAATACAGACGCCAGAGATTTTGAGAATATCAATATATTGGCATTATATTTAACAAAAATCACGTATGCCGATGACACAGATATCATTGGCCTTGGACTGCGGGATGTTACTGCGGCCTTTTTGAGCATTGAGAAGCTGTCGGCAGAAGTGGTTTTGGTGATAAAAATGGACAAAGTCAAGTTATTTGTTTTAACGAACAACAAGTCTACTCGTTTGGGACAATGCGTAATCGTTAAGAACCTTGGCTCCGCCATAAACAAAAATAATAATGTCAGCCTGGAAATCATGAGACGAGTATTGATCGCACAATTACATCGACGTAGCCGACAGTGTTGGAAAAGATTGGATAAAAACGTCTTTTAACTAAACTAGTAGGGTAATTATCTTGGGCTATACCGGAGCCTAGATACCCTCCACCATTTATCAAAATGGCGATTAAACTGGAGTAGGGGACATGGTAAATTTCAGCTAGATTGCTCATAATCTACGGCTGAAATCGCAGGGACAGACCCCGAAAAGGGGGACCGATCTTATAATTTGACATCCGCTTTAAGAATAGAAGTTTGCATTCTAAATTTCAGCAAGCACGATAGCTTTGAAGCTACGGCTGCAAGCGGGTGTACAGACGGACGTCTTTAAATCGGCTCAGAATTTATATATATATTAGTGGGCCCAGCAATGCTTCGATATTGCATATTAACTTATAACATACTTCACCTTTCGTACTATCCTAAGTGTTATAAAAACGCTCATTTATATATTTGTAGGTCTACAAAGTACTTTGAAAACAGTTCTTAAGCTCGACAATAATATGTTGAGTTTAGTAACTTATGTAACTTATATAAAGTAACTCCTTAACATGGGAGGTAACCAAGGAAGTTTTATTGTTTTAACCCTTATCCTGTATTAATGGGTCAAAATTGCCCAAACCGTTTTTGAGTTCTTATAACTTTGGACGTTCTGAAAACTGATTCGTGAAATTTTCTGACAATTATTATTTTGGCCTAAACTTGGTCTTAAAAGTTTAATTAAGTTAAATACTTCTTTTGGATGTGCCCTACGAACAAAGTTACGGATACTGCATTTATGGGTCAATATTGCCCAATACAAATATCAACGAATTTTTTAAGTCTGTTTTACTTATATAGCGATTTAGGCATATCTTAGTCAAATATATAGCTGTGAATTTCTTCAACAGTTATTATATCAATTCAATTTTCAAACTGGATTCTGGTAGACGAAATTTCAACCAAAGCATATGTGGGCGTTCTTCTCTTAGCTCGTATGTATTTCGATCTCGTGGTGTGGCTAGTAAGATTGTGAGATGATAAGAAGGGCAGGCCAGTATCGAAGGCAATGATTTCAGAATGTACTCCGTGTTCTCCTTTCGATAAAAAGTTAGACAGAAATTTAGACGCGCGAGATAAACTAGCTCTTATAAGTGACTTTTGGTATCGCTGGGAAGGAAATTTTAGAATAATGTTATTCCTGGCGAAAGTACGACCGTAGGTGAACAATTAGTTACATACCGTGAACGTAGCTCTTTCATGGAATATATACGCTCTTAACCCGTCAAATATGGGATACGAATCCGGGCTCTATGTGACGTTCAGATAAATTATACATGGTTGTTGCAAGCAAACACATACACATAAAGCTGTAAACTGAAAGCCGCAACAAGATATTTGCATTGTTTGGATTTAGTTAAAGCTTTGAAATGACGAAAAGATATATGCAACAATTTTTTTACATCCTAAATATTTCGAAATTAACTACTCAAACGAAACCTTACTATGGTTCTCCAGTCCGAAATAAACGTTCCTTCTACTAATAAAATTGGACATGAAAAATATACAAGAAAACTTTTCTCAATTCTTCTCGATAAAGAAAATAAGACAATTATATTCGCACTTGTTCTGGTACACAAGCAAAATAGGTTTGTTATTTCAGTAAGCACATTATATCATACTAACGCCATGACACGAAGTCAGGAATTGATCAATTTGTTGGACAGAAATTGCACTTGCAGGTGCGGATCCAATCGATGGCTCTCAACCCTATTCCACAACATGTTGGACATTACAAAATATAACGCTTTTTATAAATTTACTTCAATAAATCAAGACTGAAATAAGAAAAAATAATTTATGACGTCTTATATTTTTGAAAGAATTAGGCAGGCCTCTTGTTCAACAGAAAATATCTCGGCGAGTTCATATTTCTTCCAGCAATTCAGCTAAAGCAATCGTACGTAGTTTAAATCCTGCAGCAACAAGTGAACTGTAAAAGACAAACCTTACAAGGGACCGTTGCTTTGTATACCCCAAATGTTAAAAACGGTCGAACTATTTCAAAAAATTTAAATATTCAAGTAAATATGTAATGGGCAAAATTTACCCATTAATACAGTATACGTAATTTTTTTTAAGTACAGGATAAGGGTTAAATGCTAAATATCTTAGGCTTTATGACGATGTAAAGAGTAAATCATTCTTATCTATAGTGCCGACATGTAGATCAATTCGCTCTACTGTAAAGTAAATTAAAAACATTTCACTGCTTTTGTTGGCGCAGCTACGACTTGTCCTATACTGCCTGGTGTACGGACAAACGTTTGATACAGTTTACAAGTCAAATATTGAAAAGCACAGGCCAGGCCTCGGCACTTTTTACAAACTTGAAAACCAACTAAATAGCCTGTTAATATCTTTAGGTGAACTGCACCATACTGTGAAATTTTGAGGACGATCAAACTATTATTATAGCAGTTTAAAACGTTTATATTATAAGGGGCGTGCCACAGCCCACTTTCACCCTGGATGTAATTCACACTGCACCAACAACATACATAACAAATCCCATCTTAAGACCTCTGGTAGTTCACGAGACATATCCATTTTAATTTTCAAGTTATATGGGCGGTGCTACGACCCTTTATTCAATCACAACTAAGTATAGCCAAGGACTGTCAATCGTATCAATTGGTCAATTAGAAAAGCCGTCAGAGCGATTTTTGAAAAGGGGGCGTGGCATCGCCCACTTCCTCCGTGGCTGTATTTAGTACTGCACCTAAAACTTTGGGTAGTTCACGAGATATATCCATTTTAATTTTCAAGTTATATGGGCTGTCCCACGACCCTTTATTCAATCACAACTAAGTGACTGCCAACAGGGACTGTCAACAGTTCATCAGTACCACTTTGTAAAATTGTCGTTTCAATCGGTCTATAAAAAAGCCGTCAGGGCAAGTTTTGAAATTGGGCGTGGCGCCGCCCACTTCCGCCCTGGCTGTAATTCACACTGTACCAACAACATATATACCAAATTTCATCTTCATACCTCTGATAGTTCATGAAATAAAGCCTTTTGCATTTTCAAGTTGCATGGGCGGTGCCACGCCCCTTTATCCAATCACAACTAAGTATAGCCAGGGACTATCAACAGGTCATCAGTACCTCATACCTCTGATAGTTCTTGAGATACAGACGTTTAAAGTTTCAAGGTGTAAGCCGCGCCCACTGATTCAATCACGCCCATTTTTTGATGGATCACCAACTTTGCTGACAAATGCATTCACACAAATTTACAAAGCACGGTTTAAAGTAGTCCGATTTTGCTCAAATTTTGACCATAGCTGTTAATTTCCCTTTACACCTAATGAATGTGGTATTAGATAGCTTCTCGCGTTGTTGTGAATAAACACGCTTTCTGTTTTTAGATTCACAACAAACGGCACCTACTTGTTTATCGACGAATACGAACGTCACTGTTTGAGAAGCTTTTTACTAGACATGCCTATTGACTCGACACTTATACTGCGAAGTTGTTGTCGACAACATCGACGGGGTCGGCAATGTAAGAAAAATGTAGATGAATGGAGCCAGGAGTCGAACCTGGGACCTCCCGCATGATAGTTGCGTGTTCTAACCATCATGCCACGGCCGGTCCCACATAACCAAGTATAGCCAGGGACCAAACACAGGTCAACAGTACCACTTTGAAAAAAATTTCCGTATCAATCGGTATAATAAAAAAGCCGTCAGAGAAAGTTTTGAAAAGGGGGCGTAGCACCGCCCACTTCCACCTTGGCTGTTATTTTAACTGTACGAACAACATGTATACCAAATATCATCTTCATGCCTCTGATAGTTCTTGAGATACAGACGTTTAAAGTTTGAACATGTAAGCCACGCCCACTGATCCGATCCCGCCCATTTTTTGTTGGATCACCAACTTTGCTGATAAATGCATTCACACAAATTTTCAAGGCGAATAGTGCAATAGTCCATCAGATATTGTGGTTGCAAAAATTGGGTCCAACAGGAGGCGCCACGCCCAGTTGATATATAAAAAATTAATGTACCTTATTGTCACTACCGACCATACAGCTACATTCTGTGAAAATTTCGAAAAGATCGGTCAAGCCGTTTCCGAGTCTATAGGGTACTAAAAAATGCATACAAAGACAAACTCATTTTCATATATATAGATTGGACCTTTAATATCTTTGGATCACGACTTCAAGTGGTCCGATTCTGGTTAAATTTTGACCATAGCCGTTTTATAACAACTGATACCATATTATTTCTCTGTTTCATGAAATGATAGTTAGAACACGCGACTACCATGCGGAAGATCACAGGTTAACTCCTGGCTCCAGTCATCTTAAAACAGAACATTTTCTTTCATTGTCGGCTCTTCTCGAATTTTGTCAACAGCAACTTCGCAGTATAAGTGCCCATTAGTATTTATCGAAAAAAAAGTTAATGTGGACACCTCCTACGATTGAAGATTATACAAAGACAATTTTAGGACAACAAATTTTTCTTTATCCATGCACCCTACGTACGGCGCATATATGTTTTATTGCGCTGCCTTGTTGTGTGGTGTCATATCGAAACAAACTCATACAGTTTTCCTTGTTTAGTCATAGGGTCTGTTTTTTCCTTTAGTCACTTTTGACTTCGAAGTCATTTTTGACTGTTGACTTCCTGTAGTTCGTTTCCTATGTCCATATGATGCCCATTTGTCTACGAATGTCTATATAGACCTCTCCAAACCATTCAACTTTTGCTTTGAAAGGATTTGCTTTACTTACAAACATAAAAGTTATGCGGGTTTAAAAAAACGTTAGTCATTTCGTCCCGATAGGATGCTAATTGACGGCACAGCACAAAAAATAGTTGTTGTTGATATGGGGTGACTAACATTTTTTAATCCTCCACAACTTGTATGTTTGTGCATTAAAGTAAATACTTCTAAAGAAAAATTTTCATGATTTGGAAAGTCTTCATGGATATTATAAAAATATGGGCTTCATATGGATGTAGGAAACGAAATACAGGAAGTCAATAGTCAAAATTGACTTCGATGTCTAAAGTGATCAAAAGGAAATTCGGAGCCTTTGACAAAAAAAATGAATAATGGTAAGAGTTATGAAGACGCCAAATATAATAACAAGGATAAAAAAAAATTGATGTTCTGAAATTGTCTTTGAATAATCTGTAATCGTAGGGGGGTTCGACTCGACTTAATTTTTTTGGGGACCGACCCATACCAATGCATATGTTTCAAAGATAAATTCTTGTTCCATATACGTTGATTTTCTTGCTTCTACTGGACATTTGTGTCACGATACATTGATTAAGAATATTCAATATACAACCACTGTATTCTGGTGAAATCGTTTGTCCATGTTATTGGGTCAAAAGTCGATATAATGATCGAAGAAATGTATTTTAATCTAAAGCTGTGTAATATGCGTAATAGTTGCCTCACTATATCTTTAAAATTATCCACTTTTTTATTTTCCAAGAATTTGCTTATAACTTCTTGAAGTCAGGGCTCATATCCTTAACAAATCTGCAGTCCTTTTAAACGGAAACAAAACTTGACAATAAGTTACCGCATATGCAGTAATGTTTTGTGTGTCTCCAGTTTCATAAACATGTCCATGATCTATGATTAGTGTTATAAACTCCTTTCTATTCAAATCACATAGCATTTTTGTTATTTTTAAACATAGTGTTATTAAAGATAGCACCAAAAAAAGTTCCAAAAAATAACACCTACTTCCCCAATAGCCCTCGTTGTGCATTCCACACATTACCTCATATATAGTGAGAGACATCTGTGTGCACATCCTTTCCGTCACACATCTGTCTGTCCGGCTCTGTTGTTGTCCCCACAACCAGTTATCCTTACAGATCTGTCCAACTCGACGTGCTGCAAGTGGTGTAGTTGTGTGATTATGCACAACACAAAGTTCACAAGATGGACTTGTGTGTGTGTGGGTGGTGACTCTTATTATTGTTTGTTATTGTTGCTGGTTGTGTGTTGTACTCTGCTCATTATAAAACTTTTATGAGGTCATTTCAGATGTGATTTATATATTTTGCAAAATTAAAAAAATAAACGCTTGCCTGGGCACTTAACAAAGGATTTACTTTGTTATTATTTTTATTATTATTTTCATTTTTGTTTTACCCCGTGCAGCAAGAAAGAAGCGCTCAGGACTGCAACAGTAGTCGTAGTGGAGCGACAGTCGTCGTAGTATGTGAACGAGCAGTATGTAGGTGGAAGTGGCTACGAAAAGTGCAGCAGAAGTTGAGGCGCAACCAAACGAAAAATTAAAACTGAAATAATGAAAACAATATACCGTTAAATTACTAAAGTATAAAGTGAAAAATGCAACAAAAACACATTATAAATAAAACAACATCAGCAGCAGCAGCAGCAGCATCAGCAGTAGAAATAAGAAACGTTATGGCAAATACAAAATTAAAACTTTAATAAAGACCCATCTGCCCCCATTACCACTCACCCATTGCTGGCATCCTTCAACACAATGATGGAGCTGGTTGGGTTACAACGGTGGTTTTGGTGCTGATGTTGCATTTATTAACTCTTATGGCGGTTTATTTTTTAATTTAAGTAATCATTGTTTTTTTTTTGCATTTAAATTCAGAATATAACCGCAATAACTTTTTTATTCACAGTCCTCGCAGTTAACGGAGGAAATTGTGTAATTATTATATTATTTGTAGTTTTTTGTTGTTGTTATTAACAATGACCTTAATTTTGTTTATGGGCCAAAGGATGGGTGTGGTGGGGAGGAAGGAATGAAGATCGGCATTACATTTGTTTAAACACAAGTTAAATGCCATAGCAGCACATGTTGCATAAAGTTAAGACCAGTGGTAATATGACTATGTAAATTTCAATATTATTTTCTTTATAGAATTTAGAGGCACTAAAGAATCTGATATCTTCGTTGCTAAATTAAAAGGCTAACTAACTTAGCAGTAAATCTCTATAATGTACTCATTACTTAATACTTAAAATTCTTAAACTCAAACTCTTACACCTTCAATAGCCTCCCCCAGACTATACAATCAAATAACCACTCCTAAATGTCCTTTACCCCTTAACAAATATTACAAGAATTAAGTCAATTCAAGTAAAATGACGACAATGACGACACTTGAATTTTAATTATATTTTTGAGACAAGCCAACCGTTGGCCTTTGTAGACCTGAGTGCAAGACACTCAAAGATATTTTATTTGTAATTTTGACTCTTCGCTCTATTGAATGTCTGAACATCGTCTGACGTTAAGTTGACCTTTTGATGCAGCACAAGCAAATCGTACTACATACTGCTGCAGCCTTAGTAACAATATAAGCAGCGGCAGCAGCAGAACGCATAATAAAAATATAGCCACATGTTTGAGTTCAAGTGAGTTGACATCTAGTCGACTGCATTTAAGAAAAGAAAAAAAAAATGTGGTCGAACGAACGGATACGACGACTTGATACGACTGACTTAATCTGTTAAAATACACAATGTGTACTTGTAGCAGACATGCGGTGAAATGACAAAAGTCCGTAAATTTTCGACACATGTATGATAGAAGTCATAAAAGTAACAATGAGATTTTTAAGGATATTAATTTAAGGGTCAAGGGGATAGTACTCGTAATATTGGGATTTCAGCAGAACTAAACTGTTTAAAGCGGTAGGAGAGAGGGCATGTAAAGTAAACAAACATTTTATGAGCGTTTTTTTGTGAAATGTAGACAAATTTGTTGTAGTGGAGGATAGAGTAAATTTTCCAGACATGTTATTAAGTTTTTGAGACGCGCACACACACATATGTGTGTTATCGCATTAAATACCATGCGTATTTATTGAATGGGGACCGGCCGTGGCATAGTGGTTAGAACACGCGACTACCATGCGGGAGATCGCAGGTTCAAACCTGGCTCCAGTCATCTTAAAAAAAAAAAAAAAAATAAATAAAATTTTCTTTCATTGTCGGCTCCCCTCGAATGTTGTTTGACAGCAACTTCGCAGTATTAAGCTTCGATTCAATCGTCGTGTCTAGTAAGAGCTTCTCAAAACAGTGACGTTCGCATTCGTCGATAAATAAGTAGGTGCCGTTAGTTGTGAAGCTATCCCATACCTCATTCATGGGGTGCAAAGGGAAATTAAGTTTAAGTTTTAATTGAATGATTTAGGACTTTAATGTGTTGTAACTCATTCAAACAACAATCGCCAAATTTAAAAATGTGTGTCATCATCTCGATGGGCTCTTAAACTACGACTGTAATCGCAGTGATCGAACCCCAAAGGGGCAATTTATGTGGAAGGTGGGATTAGTTTTTGACCGATCTTGCTTATATTAAAAAAATTGCCTTTGATTAGACTGTAGAAACTTGCACAATTTCTTCTCGATATGGGAGGTGGGATTAGTTATTGACCGATCTTGCTCATCTTAGAACATAATCTCCGCTTAGAGGACAGTAGGATGTACAACGAAATTAAGGCCGATATCTATTAAACTGTTGCTGATAACGTGGGGACACACGTATGGGATTTTTGTGTGGTAGGTGGGAGTAGCTTTTGTTAGATCTTGCTCATCTTAGAACCAAACCTCCGCTTAGAGAATATAATTTGCATACCAACGTTTAGCTCGATACGTCTTAAGCTATGGCTCTAGTCGCAAAGTCAGACCCCAAACAAGGGAAACTTGTATGGGAGGTGGGAATATTTTTTTGACTGATATTACTCATATTAAAACATAGCCTACGATTAGACCAAAAAGCTTGCATAACAAATTTCATCTCGATGTTTGTTGCATTTTTTAGTACTGTATAGACTCGATAACGGCTTGACCGATCTTTTTGAAATTTTCACAGAATGTAGCTGAGATGTCAGTGGTGAAAATATAGTAATTGTATTTTTGGATATATCAAGTGGGCGTGGCCCCGTCCATTGCGTGTATTTTTGGGCGGAATCGGATCTGTGGGGTTGGTATAAAACTTGAAACTTTTAAAGGCTAATGAACTATTAAAGGAAAAAAAAGCTGACAATTGGTATTTGTTTGGTACATTATGAATTACAGGCAGGATGGAAGAGGGCTGTGTTATGCCTCATTTAAAAAAAAACCGTTATAACATCCATAACAATAACCAAACTATTCAGAACCAAGTTGGCAAAAAAAACCGAGGTGCCGCCCACACACTTCAATAATAGACTATTATAACAGGTCAACTGAAAAGTCCCTGTCGGATGATTAGTTTTTGAATTGTAACATTTTGAGTGAAACTGTTGAGGATGTAAAGTGAGTCTTGCATCTCAAACCGACTCACAACCACCTTCGTGGTGGCACCTGGGCAACGTTGTTCGTGATATTTTTTCTCATGAATAGCGGCTGATAGTGAGCGAAGAACCCTGATGGTTGGGCTAGCCACCCGCCTTCAGGTTCTTTACTGGCTATGAAAACACCAAAAACAAAAAAGTAACAAACGGAACCCCCCAAATGTTAATGACCCCGCAAGCATAATAAGGAACATGATTTAAGGATATGCACCTGGAACGTCCGGACTCTCTATAGAGAAGGTGCCACAATCCGACTGGCAGATGTCCTCAAAAAGATAAGGCTGACATCATTGACTTCCAGGAGATGTAATGGGCAGGACTAAGATGCTTGCGACGTAAAAATTTCGACATCTATTACAGCCGCAATGCCGAAAAGCACGAATTTGCATGTGTTTTTTTTTGGTGGCAGGGAAACTCAGACATCTTGTCTCGCGGTTCAATCCTGTAAGTGATCGATTAGCCACAATCCTAATCTAGGTGAAATATTTCTACATCACGCTGATTTGTGCTCATGCCCCGATGGAAGATAAAGACGATGAGAATAAAGATGCATTTTATATGACCGCGGCTCTGGCCACGACATTAAAATTATTCTGGGAGACTTTAATGCAAAAATAGAAAGGGAAGATGTTCTTGGTTCAGCAGTCGGAAAATTCAGACTGCATACCGATACGTCAGAAAACGGGTTTGAGCTGGTTAGCTTCACAGCGGGAAGGAACATGGTAGTGAGTGGAACCAGATTCCAGCACAAAGATATCCAGAGGGCAACTTGACTTTCCCCCGATCAAAACACTAAAAATCAAATTGATCATGTGGTAATTGATGGCAGGCATGCATCTAGTGTCATGGACGTGCGAGTGATCCGTGGTGCTAATATTGGCTCGGATTATTACCTGGTTGCAGCCAAAATGCGCACAGGATTGAGCAGAGCGAAAAACGCACGCAACCAAACACAAAGAATGCTGGACATCGTGAAAATGTAAACCCCAGAGATTGCTACGGCCTACTCTAACCAGCTCTCCAAACTTCTACGACACAACGATACACAGTGGCAGCATATTGCGCATTTCATGGCAACAGCCGCAACAACCGTGCTAGGATATGAAGAACGGCGCTCATACGTATCATGGTACGATGAAGAATGTCGCATATAGTCTGAGGAACAGGATGCCGCTTATAGGGCAACGCTGCAGCCAATTGTAACCCGGGCTGTTAGGGAACGGCACAAGGAGACAGTAGAACAGGCGAGAAAGATATATAAGCGAAAAAAACGTCAGATGAAGAAAAGGGGAAAGAGGTCAAAGAGCGACACGTGGATAGGGGTGAGGCCCGAAAATTTTACCAGAAAGTAAAAGTAAAAGGCTACAGTACGGAAAAATTCTGGAAAAGACCCAAGAGAAACAAATCGACACGTACCATCTTTTCGTCTACTATAAAGCTGCCTTCGAAAGCCCGATACGGCAGAAATTACTCGAAGCCATGGCTGAGTTTGATATCCCAGCGAAGCTGATACCCCTTTGCGGAATGACGCTGACTGACACAAAGTCTTCAGTGAAGATTGGCAATGACCTTACGGAGCCATTCTATACCAGACGAGGTCTAAAACAATGCGAAGGCCTATCGTGTGACCTCTCCAACATAGTGATGATAATGAGGAAAGCTGCAGTAAACACGAGTGGCACGATATTCAGCTACTCGCATACGCTGATGACGTAGACATCATCGGTCGGAAATTCGACAGAGGTGGTAGACAATTGTATCTACCTAAGCTCCTTCATCAACAAAACAAATAATGTACCTGTCTTGATGTACGTTTCAGAATCCTTTGTTATCACACAAGCGGATGAATCTGTTCTGGCAATATTCGAGTGAAAAATACTCCGTAAAATATATGGGCACATCATCGTTTACGAAGAATATCGACGTCGAATGAATTATGAGCTGTACGAGCAGCACACTGAGATTGACGTGGTCAGACGCATTAAGGTGCAGAGGTTGCGTTGGCTAGGTCATGTTGTACGCATGGACGGAAATGCTCCAGTTTGAAAAGTCTCCGACAATGAACTCGATGAAAAGACCAGTTTACTGAAAACCTTACCGAACTTGGTGTGATTAACTGGAGAAGAAGTGCAGAAGATCGAGGCGCTTATAATATTTTTCTACGTGCGGTATATAATCCAATGGGATTGAAAAAGTTGCCAGCTAAATAAGGAAGTAAGTGAGAAAATGTAAGTTTTATAGAAAACGCGTTCAAAATTTGTGAGTAATACAGATTCCACATATATTCTAAATGAAAATTTTCTAAGAACTTCTGTTTGGACGACTGATCTTAAAAAAAAAACTTAATTTCCCTTTACACCTCATGAATGAGGTATGAGATACTGGCCCCGGCAATGCTTCGCTTTTGCACAGTTGACGAATATTAAAAAATTCACTCAATATAACATATCTCACGGAATTGTCTCACCCTTGTAAGTGATGACATATTACATTTTTAAACAAGCAATCGTAATCGAAAATAAAATGTTCGCCATCATATGCATAAGTGTAGTGCCGAGAACAATCTGTATCAAATTGATAAAAAAAAGTAAATAATTTAGCTCACTTGTCGAAATCAAATTTAGTTGCCCTAATATGCCTTTAAAATGGATATTTTTTAAAAACTTTGCCCTTAAAAATATGAAATATGCTTAAAAAAGGATTTGTTTCTTAATATGCTCTTAAAACAAAAATATGCCGATATATTTCTTTATAGGTAAACTATACCAAAATATGCTCTAACAAATAGGTTTCAAAACACTTGTAGGACCATGAAACATGTAAATACCTTATCCATTTGTTAATATCTCCTTCTAAAATAAACATGAATTTGCTTATTTCCGGTTGCCCTGTTAATTAACATAAATCGAACAATACGGGCAGATTGGATCAATCAATATAGAATATCTCTTAAAATTTATAAATACATTTAATTTTATGCTAAAAGAGTTTAAGGCATTTTAAAGTTTTATTAATAAGTTTAATTAAAAAGAAGAACACAACAGAATTACTGTCATTCATTAGTGATACATTACTTAATCTATATCATCTGCATATAATCATATGACCATAATAAACAATGACTCGTCACATATTTAATTGCCATTTTCATTTGAAATGGTTAGAATAGTTATTAAACATCGTATCATATACCAATAAACATTAAACAACATAGCTATATTTTATTTAATTTATTTTTTGTTAAAATTCAATTTAGATTACAATGTATTATAATTATGTCCTATCAATAGCAACTATCATTAAACTATATGTTAGTTTATAAAATTTATGTACACCATCATGACAGTGCTATAATGAAATTTACATAAACTGTTGCCAAATGTGCTATATATCACGATATTAAATGGCTGAACCTAATTGACTTTTGGTGGTGATTACACAACAATTAAACTTTAATTTGCGTTCAATAGCAGAGGAAAAACCAAAACAAATAAATAAATACATATGTATAATGTACAACAACAGTAATCGATGGACATAAATTTGATTGGAAAACAATTTCAAATCACAAAATTGCAGAAATGCGGCTTAAACTAAATTATTTCATTAACAAAGAAAATTAAGGCAAATAACTGGCCGGAAGCTAACAGTAACACTAGTGCGCAAAACTGGGAAATTAGGGTATATTAACAATACGTTGTGTGAGAAAATTTACTCATATTAAAATAAAAATTTCACTAAATGAGATATGGCACAAGTTCTCTCATGTTAGTGGGTAAACACGATTCCAGTTCACGACGTTTTCAACAGGACTTATATATAGATGATTCCGAGCCTAAGCTTTTACTAGACATGCCGACGGAATCAAATATTCGATAGTTTTAGTCTTCAACATCAAGGGGACTGCGGATCAATGATAAATAGAAGGATATGACAGTTCTCGAACCTAGGTGAAATGTATGAATGTCGTGTGTTTTAGTCATTATGCCACTTCCGGTCGGTATCCTGAAAAAACGTTTAAGTTAACTTTTTTATGAAATGGACTTAATGATGCAAAAGTGTCCCAAGAGTTATATATATTTGAAATGCTATGTATAAGATAGTTTTGTAAGAATTGCTTAAACGTGTCAGCACTATCATGTTACTGCTTTGCTGACAACTATGATTTAGTTTTATTTTAAAAAAAATGTTTTCATTTTTGTCTCCTACTGCCAACTGATGAATTAAATGATTTTATTAGTATTGGACACATATGCCACACACACACACATTTGCACGTTTGCACTAAACAGGAAATTATGTTCGCGATATTAAACATGTAAGTGTGTTCATGTGTATATATGTGTGTGTGTGTGTTAGTGTAATTCAGAGAGTGAGTGAGTGCATTTTAATTAAATAATGTTGTAATGCTACCAAAAACATAATTACTCCAACATCAACATCTGATTCATTGAACAAATAAAATTACTAGAAATGTGTGTGTTGTGCGCAAATGAATGAATTGAATGTTTCTATGGTTGGCGACGGACGACACAAACACATTGCAGGATCTCATTACGCTCATTTACGCATACATATGTTACTTATTGCATACGACATAAAGGACATAAAATAAAGTTAATTACATTAATAAGAGTGGTGGTGAAGGCGTAGAGAGGAACCAAAACACAAGACTGAGAGAACATAAAAACCCATAAATGGACATTTATATGTTTATGTAAGGGTCATATAATGACCAAATCTTACATACCGGCCATGTACCAAAAACCATTTTCGATGTCATCACATGACATCTGATACATCCATACTTGCATACATACATTGTTGTCCTTATTATGATTACATGTGATGGTAATGCTGATGATGATAATAATGATGGTCATGTTGATTATGCCGCTGCTATTGACTCTGATTGTGTTGATGAAATTTATGTGTGTACAACCTAATGTCACACTGCAGTCATTATAAAGTTTATTCTGGCCACAGTCACATTAGACGAGTATGTACGATTGTGTGTTGGTTGGATGCCCACATTCTTACAAGTATGTAGTTGCAATAAATTTCAAGTGTATAAAACTGTTTTGGCGGTAAACATCATCATCATCGTTAAATGTGGATAGTAGACATAATTATAGAATATCTTTTAATGTAGTTGTGCAAAGACATGTATATTGAAAAACTTTAAAGGAAATGTGTTATTATCATGTCGTTATTAGAGTGATATATGTAGTTAAATTATTAAATAAAATTAACTGGAATGTATGAATTCATACTTACTTAAAACTTAATTTCCCTTTACACCCCATGAATGAGGTATAGAATAGCTTCGAGCGTTGTTGTGAATTAACACGCTTTCTATTTTATATTCACAACAAACGGCACCTACTTGTTTATCGAAGAATGCGAACTACACTATTTGAGAAGCTTTTACTAAAGTAAAAGAAGTTCATTTTTGTATACTTTTCACCAAAATCTGATGAATTGTTATATAAATTCGATACTAAGGAGTCTAACATACACGAATGTTGAGCGGCAGATAGTGAGCGACGAACCGCGATGGATATGCTAGCCACCCGCCTTCAGATCCTTGAGTGGCTATGAAAACATGAAAAGAAAAAAGTTACAAACGGAACCTCCCTAATGATGACGACCCTCGAAAATGTAATAAGGACCATGATTTAAGGATATACACCTGGAATGTTCGGACTCTCTATAGAGAAGGTGTCACTATTCAACTGGCGGATGTACTTAAAAATAGAAGACTTAGATGACCTCCATCCTGTCCCGTGATGGACAGGATAGGGAAGCTAGTGACTTGACGGAAAAGCATAAATTTGGATGTAGTTTTATAATTGACCAAAGACTCAGACATTTTGTCTCGTGGTTCAATGACCCAATGGAAAATAAAGACGATGAGATTAAATAAGAGCCACGACATTGAAATGATTCTGGGAGGTTTTAATGCACAAATAGAAAGAGCAGATGTTCTTGGTCCATCGACCCATAAATTCAGCCTGAATTCAGACACGTCAGACAACGGGTTTAGGCTAGTTAGCTTCGCAGTGGGAAGGAACATGGAGGTGAGTGGAACAAGATGCCTGTAAAAATATTTTCATAAGGCGATCAAAACACCAAAAATCAAATTGATCATGTGGTAATCGATAGAAGGCATGCATCTAGTGTTACGGAAGTGCGCATACTCCGTGGGGCTAATATTTGGTGGAATTATTACCGGGTTGCTGCTAAGTTGCACACAAGATTGAGCAGAGAGAAAAACGCATGTAATCAAACACAAAGAAAACTGGACATCGTGAAGCTGCAAACACCAAAGATAGCCACCGCCTACACCAACCAGCTCTCCCAACTACTACGACACAACGCCTCTTTTTCTGAGGTTCCCGATACACAGTGGCAGTATATTGCGCATTCCATGGCAACCGCCGCAACAACCTTGCTTGCATATGAAAAACGGTGCTCAGTCGAATACTGCTGTTACGATTCGCATAGCGCAAAGCGTCTGAGGAACTGGATGCTGCTTACAGGGGAATGCTACAGCCAATTGTAACCCGGGCTGTTAGAGAACGGCACCAGGAGATCCCAAAACAGGCGAGGCAGCTATTTGAATGAAAAAAGATCAGTTAAAGGAACGGGATAACGAGGATATAGAGCGATTCAGAATATATAAGTGTGGACCGAAAATTTTACCAAAAATAGCAAAAGGGTACGGTGATGTCCCCCCCTCCTGTAAGGATATATATGGAAATCTGGTTACAGATACGAAGAGTGTGCTGCATATATGGAGAGAACACTTCCAACAAATGCTGGTCCGGAAGGCAGCGCACGTGAAGGAATAATGTCAATAGTTGACGACGGCTTAGATTGCCCACCGAGCCGAGGTAAGAAGAGCAATATCGCGGCTGAAAAATAATAAAGTAGCCGGTGCCGACGGACTTCCGGGAGAGCTCTGCAAGTTTGGTTGCAAGGAGCTGATAACGAGCATGCACCAGCTCTAACGCACAGTTTGGCTTAATTAGTGCATGCTCGATGAGTGGAATCTAAGCATATTATGTCCTGTGCTGAAAATAGGTGAACGACAAAAGCCAATGTTATCGCACTTGAGTGGGCCTTATAAAAGTGGGTTTAGACCCGAAAAATCAACAAATGACCAGATAATCACTCTTCGCCAAATTCTGGAAAAGACCCAAGAGAAACAGATCGACACGTACCATCTTTTATGGACTATAAAACAGCCTTCGACAGCCCGAAACGGTAGAAACTACTCGAAGCCATAGCTGAGTTTGGTATTCCAACAACACCGATACGCCTTTGCGGAATGACGCTGACTGAAACGAAGTCTTCAGTGAAGATTGGCAAGGACCTTACGGAGCCATTCTGTACCAGACGAGGCCTTAAACAAGGCGACGGCCTATCGTGCGATCTCTTCAACGTTGTGATGGAGATGATAATGAGAAAAGCTGCAGTAAACACGAGTGGCACTATAGGTCGAAAACTGCGGGATGTGACTGCAGTCTTCTCAGGTATACAGAAGGAATCAGCGAAAATGGGCCTAACGGTGAACGAGGACAAAACGAAGTTATTAGATTCAACGAACATAGAATCTACACGTTTGGGAAACTGCGTCAACGTTGACAACTATAATTTCGAGGTGGTAGATAATTTTGTCTGCCTAGGCTCCGCCATCAACAAAGCAAATAATGTCAGCCTAGAAATCCGGAGAAGAATCCTGCTTGCACATAAATGCTACTACGGACTAAGCAAGCGATTCAATGACTGAGCCCTCTCTTGACGAACAAAACTCCAGCTATACCAAATACTGGTTCTACCTGTCTTAATGTATGGCTCAGAATCCTGGGTTATGACACAAGCGGATGAATCGGTTCTGGCGGTATGCGAGAGAAAAATACTCCGTAAAATATATCGTTAACGGAGAGTATCGGCGTCGTATGAATCATGAACTGTACGAGCTGTACACTGACATTGACGTGGTCAAACGCATTAAGGTGCAACGGTTGCGTTGGCTAGGTCATGTTGTACGCATGGACGAAAATGCTCCAGCTCGAAAAGTCTTCGACAATGAACTCGATGGACGGCACAGAAGAGGGCGACCAAAACTCCGTTGGAAAGACCAGGTTACTGGGAAGACCAGGTTGGAAAGACCAGGTTACTGAGAACCTTACAGAACTCGTTGTGACTAACTGGAGAAGAAGCGCAGAAGATCGAGGCGCTGATAATATTTTTCCACGTGCGGTATACAATCCACTGGGATTGCATAGAAGTACCAGCTAAGTAAGTAAGTAATGACATAGATATCATCAATCGAAAACTGCGGTATGTGACTGCAGCCTTCTCAGGTATAAATAAGGAATCATAAAAAAATGGGTCTAATTGAGAACGAAGACAAAAAGGAATTATTAGTTTTAACCAACAAAGAATCTACCCGTTTGCGGAACTCCGTGAATGTTGACAACTATAATTTTGAGGTGGAAGATGATTTTATCTACCTAGACTCCGCCATCAATAAGAAAAATAACGTCAGCCTCGAAAACCGGAGTAAAATCCTGCTTGCTAATAGGTGCTACTACGGACTAAGCAAACGATTTAATGGCAGAGCCATCTCTCGACGAACAAAAATCTAGCTATACCAGATACTGGGTTATGACACAAGCGAATGAATCGGATCTGGCAGTATGCGAGGGGAAAAAACTCCGTTAATAGTAAGGAGTAAGGACGTCGTATGAATCATGTGATGTGCGAGCTGTACATTGATTTTGAGGTGGTCAGACGCATTAAGTTACAGCGGTTGCGATGGCTAGATCATATTGTACGCATGGACCTAAATGCTTTAGCTCGATAAGTCTTTGGCAATGAAACAGATGGACGGCGCCGAAGAGGCGACCAAAACTCCGTTGGAAAGACCAGGTTATGGAAAAACCTTGCAGAACTTGGTGCGAAAAACTGGAGAAGAGACGCAGAAGATCGTAGCGCGTTAATATTTTTCTACGTGCGGCATAAAACTCATACGATTGCAAAGAAGTGCCTGCTAAGTAAATAAGCACATATATATATAATGAAATGTTTATAGATAAATTTATTTAATGAAATTAGAGTAAAGCGTTTTTATAGAGGGTTCTATAATTGCTGCAGGTCTTTGAGCTACATATGCCAAATCACCATGGCAAGTAACATGATTGAGCACATAATTTTATACATCTTAGCAATTATCTCGCACGATCTGCTTATATAAAACAAATAACACAATAGTCACGTCTTTTTTCAAAACTTTTTTGAAATTAACTCTAATGATCTTGTTTCCCCCAACGTCATATCCAATTACATACAGAATGTCATTATAAATTCCACGAACCACATGTCAATGTCCTGCATTTCATTTACAACAAATCTTAGATATTTTAATTTATCATAACATGAGACTGACTAATTTTAACAAAATATTTTTCACTAACATCATTATTCAAATGCCTTTGTTGATGAGTGTTAAGTAAAAACTGTCAAAATCCAGGCAACCAACATACACCCACACACACCCACACATGAAATCGAATTCAAATTGACACAATGTCACGGAGCCACAAATGGGCACTGAGAAATAAAGTGACTGGCTGTTGGTGCGCGCACAGCCAAATGTACCAACAACAACTCAAATCGCAACGAAACGAAATGTATCAAATGAACTCAAGAGAAGTCAGTCACTTGCCCCAAAGCCAAACAACAAGCAACGACTGACACGATACAACACAACATCGATATTTTTTTCGTGTATGGCAGTGTACGAAATAAACGCATGACATTGACTGTGGTGCATCACATAAGAGACATAATGTCAAACAGATCGGATTACAAATCAAATAAATGTACACAAAATAGTCTTGCAGTCCTTCAAATGCACTGGCAACAACAATAACAACAGTTCCACTTGTACTGTCGCATATATCCTTAAACTCGCACCACCCACCTCGTGTATTTTCCTTCGTTGACACAATGAAAATGAAAATTGACAAATTTAACTGTTGAGTGTTGTTTGATAAACTATTGTATGTTGTGTTTTTTTTATTGTTGTTGAGATTTTTACCATTTTTTATCACATTGTGCATGTCAATCGATTGTGAAGTGTTGTTATTTTTTTTATTCTTTTATTATGTTTATTTTGCTAAAGGTTCTCTATTTTTGTATTGTAGCACTTTTATAGTGCAATGTTTTAAAATTAATGCACTTCAAGTGCATAAAATTGATGTGGAAAGAAAAAATAGAAAACGACACTGTCATGTGTGTTGCTGGTAACAAAGGTGCATATGTAGCCCATAAAATATTAACAAGTATGTACGTTACTGCTCTTCGGTTGTACTTGGGCCATAGTGGTTACATATATTTATTAGTAACATGTGGTAAGACTTTCATAGAGGACATTTTACACAAAAGGACAATAGCAGATTCTATTGAATAGCTAAACTATAAAGAAATTCCAGTCAGATGTATTGACTTACGCATAGTCTGACCCCATGTTTTATACTGTAGTCAAATTGATTTTTTACTTAGCTGACTCTTCTTTGCAATCCTATTGGATTATATAGCTCACGTAGGAAAATATTAAATATAAGCGCTTCTTCTACAGTTAGTCACACCAAGTTCTGCAAGGTTCTCGGAATCCTGGTCTTTCCAACGGAGTTTAAGTCGCCCTCTTCTGCGCCGTCCATCAAGTTCATCATCGAGCCAACTCAACCGCTGCACCTAACTGCGTCTCACCACGTCAATGTCAGTGTACAGCTCGTGCAGCTCATAATTCAATCGATATTCTCCGTTAACGATGATGGGCCCATATATTTGACAGATAATTTTTCTCTTGAATACTGCCAGAACCGACTCATCCGCTTGTGTCATAACCCAGGATTCTGAGACATTCATCAACACAGGAAGAACCAGTATCTGGCATAGCTGGATTTTTGTTCGTCGAGAGCTCTGTCATTAAATCGCTTGCTTAATCTGTAGTAGCATTTATAAGCAAGCAGGATTCTTCTCCGGATTTCGGCGCTGACATTAGTTGTTTTGTTGATAGCGGAGCCTAGGTAGATAAAATTATCTACCACCTCGAAATTATAGTTGTCAACGTTTACGTAGTTTCCCAAAACGAGTATATTCTTTGTTCGTTAAAACTAATAACTTCGTTTTGTCCTCGTTCACCATTAGAGCCATTTTCGCTGATTCCTTCTGTATACTTGAGAAGACTGCAGTCACATTCCGTATTTTTCGACCGATGATGTCTACGTCATCAGCGTTCGCGAGTAGCATGTGGCTTTTGTTGAATATAGTCCCACTCATGTTTTATGCAGCTTTCCTCATTATCATTTCCATTATTATATTGAAGAGTTCACACGTTAGGCTGTCGCCTTGTCTTAGGCCCCGTCTGGTAAAGAATGGCTCCGTAAGGTCCTTGACAATTTTCACTGAAGACTTCGTGTCAATCAGCGTCATTCCGCAAAGGCGTATCAGCTTCCCTGGAATACTAAACTCAGCCACGGCTTCGTGTTATTTCTACCGTATCGGGCTGTCGAAGGCTGCTTTCTTATCGACGAAAAGATGGTACGTGTCGATCTGTTTCTCTTGGGTCTATTCCACGACTTGCCGAAGTGTGAATATCTGGTCAATTGTTAATTTAGAAGGTCTTAAGTTACAATGATAAGGCCCGATCTGGTTGGATAACACTGGCTTTAGTCTTTCACATAGCACACTCGACAGGACCTTATATGCGATATGTGAAAGGCTGATATGCTTAGATGCTTTAAGCCAAACCGTTCGTAGGAGCTGGTGCATGCTCATTATCAGCCCCTCGCCACTGAATTGAAATGCTCTGCCGGAAGTCTATCGGCGCCGGGCGCTTTATTATTTTTCAGCCGCGATATTGCTATTCTTACCTCGGCTTGACTTGGTGGTGGGCAATTACACACATTACCGTAGCCTTTTGCTTTTACTTTCTGGTAAAATTTTCGGACATTACCTCTATCCCTGTATCCTCGTTCTCCCGTTCCTTCATCGGAGGTTTTTTTCGCTTAAATTACTGTATCCTTGTGCCGTTCCCTAACAGCCCGGGTTACAATTGACTGTAGCGTTACCCTATAAGCGGCATCCTGTTCCTGAGACGCTATGCGACATTCTTATATCATATCCTAGCACGGTTGTTGCGGCGGTTGCCATGGAATGCGCAATATGCTGCCACTGTGTATCGGGAACGTCAGAAGTAGAGGCGTTGCGTCGTAGAAATTGGGAGAGCTGGTCGAAGTAGGCAGTGGCTATCTCTGGGGTTTGCAGCTTCGCGATGTTCAGCTTTCTTTGTGTTTGGTTACGTGCGTTTTTCGCTCTGCTCAATCTTGTGCACACCTTGGTAATGATCCGAGTCAATATTAGCACAACGGATCACACACACGTCCATGACCCTAAATGCCATTAATTGCCACATGATCGATTTGATTTTTGTTGTTTTGATCGGGGGATAGCCTAGTTGCTTTGTGAACATCTTTGTGGTGGAATCTGGTTCCACTCACTACCATGTTCCTTCCCGCTGTGAAGCTTACCAGCATAAACCCGTTGTCTGAAGTGTCGGTATGCAAGCTGAATTTACCGGTCGATGGACGAAGCACATCTTACCTTCCTATTTTTGTGTTAAAGTCTCCCAGAACAATTTTGATGTCGTGGCCTGGACAGCGGTCGTATGTTTCTTCTAGACGCTCGTAAAATTCAAGTTTAATCTCATCGTCTTTATCTTCCGTCGGGGCAATGAGCAAAAATCAGCGGGATGTGGAAATATTTCACCTTGATGCGGATTGTGGCTATTCGATCACTAACTGGATTGAACCGCGAGACAAGATATCTGAGTCTATCCCATACCGAGAAGCTATCCCATACCTCATTCATGGGGTGTAATGGAAAATAAAGTTTTGTTTTTTAGTTTTCATAGCCAGTAAAGGACCTGTCACACTATCTGCCGCTATTCATGATAAAAAAAATATCACAAACAACGTTGCCCAGGTGCCACCACGATGGATGTTGTGAGTCGGCTTGAGATGCAAGATTCACTTTACATCCCCAACGGCATCAAATAGCGCGAACAGACCTCCCGACAGGAGCAGTTTGAATGACAGGTAGGAATAATTTTTGACCGATCTTGCTCATTTTAGAACATTGTTTCCGCTTAGAGCATAGAAGTTTGCATATCAAATTTCAGCTGGACAGCTCTTGAACTGCGACTTTAATCACAAGGACACTCCCCCAAAAAGGGTTAATTTGTATGGAGGGTGCGAGTAGTTTTTGAACGATCTTCCTCATGTTAGAACATAACCCATGCTTAGACGAAAGAAGATTGCATACAAAATTGCAACTGAACAGCTATTAAACTATTGCTGTGATCGCAGCAAGGTAAATAGAGAAAAGGTGCACCACTGTGAGGCTACTTCGGCTTACCTCCTTCTCTAACTCACAAAACTTTGATATTGCACTGGTTCACGAACCAGGGATCAATAATAATATGATCGAAGGTAAGGGAGATTTAAACATAGATATGTCTCCAAATTGAAGTGATCGCAGATACAGACCCCAGAAAGGGGAAACTTGTATGGGAGATGAGATTAGTTTTCGATCGATCTTGCCCACCTTAGAACTTAACCTGCGCTTTGAAGATATAAGCTTTCATTCCAAATTTCTGTTCGATATCTCAGAAGTGTCTCAGATTTCGATGTTGATCATTTATGTATATATATTGTCATACCTATCACGCCTACTTATGGGAGTTACAAATGGAACAAAATTAATATACCCATCACTCCGTTCGTGCGCATGGTGAAGGCTATAAAATGTAATTATTATAGTGCGAAAACAAAAAACCTACTTAGTTTCCCTTTACACCCCATGAATGAGATATGGGATAGCTTCTCTATTTGATTTAACATACTTTCTAGTTTTCGACGCACAACAAACGGCACCTACTTGTTTATGGACGAGAGCGAACGTCAGCTATCTGGAGAAGCTTTCAGTAGACACGCCAATTGACTCTATTACTGCAAAGTTGCTGTCGACAACATCGAGGGCGCCGCCGATCTAAGAAATGTAGATGGTTATGACAATGATCGAACCCCGTTCTACCGCAGGCTACTCTTCTAAACATCATGCCATGGTGGGACACAGTATGAATCAACCATTTCTAAAAACCGATGTGACCTTTACCACTTTGACTATGACCAGTTACTGTGTTGTTGACATAACTATTTATTTATGCATTAAAAAGCACAAAATTTACAGTAATTATTTTAACTTTTTAATTATCAACACTATTATCACTTTACAACTATTAAACTTGTTTACCTCCCCTCAAAGTTACAATACTTTATAATTTTTATTCTACTTTAATATTAACATATCAAACATTTTTAATTTGAATTTAAAAGTCATTCGTGAAATATTTTAATGAGCATTACAAAGAATGCAAGAAAGAACATTCACTACAGTTCTATAAAAACAATACAATAACAAAAAAAAAAACCATATAAAAATCCCCTCAAATAAACTTCTCTGTGTAATAAAAGGCTGATTATAAAACAATAAATTCCAACTACATACTTCAATTCCAATCAAACGGAGATAATATTATTCATTTATCAACGATATTTCCCACAAAAAAAAAAAAAAAAATTATCTTTTATTAATTAAAAAGCAATTAACGTAATATTTTCTCATCCCTCCTCTACTAGTCAAGTTGAGTGCAGACCATAAGTAATGAATAGGATACCATTCATTATACACAATTTCCCCTACCACAGGCATTTCCGGAAAAGTTGTGATTACTCTAACACACTTCCTACCGCCCCCACCGCTACGCTCTACTGAAGAAGTGATTGTAATAAAAAGATAGGTCGCGCATGACGGAGGAGAAAGTGGGAACGAAAGAAATCGTTAAAAACCAATATCATCATATCAATATAAGGATTTATGTATGAATGCCCTAAGGATGCAAATACCTGTGGGAATTGTTTAGAAGAGTGTGCGAGAGAAAGAGAGAGGGAGACTGGATAGTTGGAGGACTACTGTAGCTGCTCTACATAAATCTATACCATTTCCATCAACTTACTTCGCTGCTACTCCAATAGCCAGTCAGTCATTCAGTAAGTAAGCTAAAAGTCAATCGCCGGTTCATGGTTGAATGGCGGTTTCTCACGATTTTCAATCACACAAGTTAATTAACTCCTTCGCGTTTGAATGACAACATTTCCCAGTCCGGAAATCTCTTGTTTGTCTTCACACAAAATCCTAAAATCAGAATATTATTATTATAGTCGAGGCTTACAACGAACGCTTCTTGCATGAAAGGGCGCACGAACAACATGCAAATGCACATCAGCCAGTAAGTAAGTACGGTAAGTAGTAGTAAGAATCGAATACCCGCAGTTGAATACTCAACCAACCATCCATGGAATCCATATACTTATTCAGCCATTTGGTTGGTGGTGGTGTCTCCTAGAAATCCATGTGACATCACAGCGAACATGCCAACATTTCACTCAGCGGCTAAGTCATGCGTTAACATGAACATGATTTCTGTAGTCGTTTTTTTTTATTTAATTTCTCGTATTTTGTTCACGATGATTTTCAACTTGATGTCTTATAACGCCTTATTAGCTATGAAAGTGATTATTGGTCTCATAAATTGGAGAGGGGAAGAATTCAATGTTGGAAATGAGTTGGGGGAGAGTTGTGCGATTGAAGGGATGCGATGTTATTGGGAGCAGCTAATCAATATGTTTAAATGGCAGTGATGAAACTTTATGGATGTCTTGTCAAGGAAAATGTTTTTATATAAAAAAAATACCATAAATCTTTATTAATTCGACCTCAAGCTCGAATTTCTAAAAAAAAATTTGAAGAAAGAAATTTAAAGAAAGTTCGAACAAAATCCAATCCTGCGACCAATAGCCACCAAGTGTATTCCTAATTCTTGTTTAAAGTTGAGAGGTTTCTAACTCTGATCGGAAAACATAATATGGAACTCAATACTGGTATCTGGAAGATGTATACCAATTTAACCTGAGAAGTGGGATTCTGCCTGTGATGATGCAGGAATGTTCTGACTTTGTTGAACCTTTCCTGCAAGGTTTATTTAAATCTTGTTTACAAAAGTGTTTTGTTGAACGAAGATGAAGGAAAGCGGGTAAAACATGTGATGAAAGTTGTTATAAGATCGAACATAGAGTTATGAGCGATTTTCATCATACCTATCGTAAGGGTAAGTATTTGAAAAGCACTTGTCATGTAGTAGTAAGTTACATTAAATGCGATTTATCTGTTGTAGAATTTAATTAGGCTGCCTTCATCAATAATGAAGGGGATTTTAATACCCTAATAAGGATCTCCCTTTTGGAATGGAAGTAAGTCTACCCGAATCTACAGTAGGATTTATAGACATCGTGTTAAGCGACCGCATCATTACTTTGGATCTAAGTGGATATCATTTAAGGAAAAGTAACACTAGAGGCAGTCCTCAAGGGAGGATTCTATTTTCTCTCCTATGGCTAGTAGTGACCAACCCTATACTCCTTGATTTCGAGTTGGGAGGTTAAAATGTAGTTGTATATGTATCCTTGTGCAGCGAACAGTGACATTCGAATTCGTCGATGAACAAGTCGATGCCGTTGGTGTGAATCTGAAAATAGAAAGCGTGTTAATTCACAACGTTTCGGTCAACATTAAAATTTAAGACATGGATTAGGACTACCCCTGGTTCAGGTAGGATGGCACGGAATGTCACAATCGATCTTATGTGTTATCAGCCATCTTGGCGATGTCAATTGGCCGCCTCAGAGCTGCGATTGACCTCTTTGTGGGGAACCGTATATTGCCGTTGTTATGCCAGCAATGCTAGAACTAATCAAGCACATATGGCCAATATCGTCTAAACAATCCGTGAGCTACTGCCCGAAACTAAAAACAAGGTCTTAAAAACTGGAATTGACATAATACGCTACTGCAAAGGTAGTCATTCCCAAAAGTAGGTTATGGGAATGAATGAAATAAATTTAATTTTGTTCATTTTATTTCACTTGTATTTGGCCCACCCTTTACATGTACTTATCAGAACCGATAGACCGCAACCGCAGGTACACCGCATCCGAACTTAGTATTTTTATACCATTACCCTTAGGGATGAGGGTATATATCATTTGATACGACCCAAAAGTGTAACACATAGAAGGAGTCACTTCAGACCCTAGGCTCCGCCCCTTCTGGTACCTCCCATACAAATACATCATTCCGCCCACTTTAGAAATCGAGTTATAATATCAATACACCCAACGGGATCGTACTCAAATTCTGTACTTAGTAAAGCTATTACAGGATAAAGTTTTGGAAAAAAATTGGAAGTGTAGCCACTCCCCTTCTGGTACCTCCCATACAAATTGACCTTTCCGCCTACTTTAGATATGGAGTAATAATATCAATAAATCCATCGCGCTCGTACCCTAATTCTTAATTTAGTAAAGCTATAGCAGGATACAGTTTTTGAGAAAAAACTGAAGTCTACCAACGCCCCATCTTTTACCTCCCACACACATCTGGTACCGCCCACTTTAGAAATCGATTAATATTATTATTAGAACTACCGCGATCGTGACCAAATTCTGTATTTAGTAAAGTTTAAGCAGGACAAAGTTTTGGAGAAAATATCTGGAAGTCTAGACACGCCCCTTCTGGTACCTCCCATACAAATGTACCACGCCGCCCACTTTAGAGATGGAGTAATAATATCAATATTCTCGACACGATCGTGCCCCAATTCTGTATTTTATTAAGTTATAACAGGATAAGGTTTTGGAGAAAAAATTGGAAGTCTAGCGGCGCCCCTTATGAGACCTCCCATACAAATGTACCTTTCCGCCCACTTCAGAGATGGAGTAATAATATCAATACATCCAACGCTATCGTGCCCAAACTCTGTATTTAGTAAAGCTATAACAGGGTAAAGTTTTGGACGATAAACCTAAAAGTCTAGACACGCCCCTTCTAATACCTCCCATACAAATTTACCACTCCACCCACTTTAGAAATCGAGTAATAATATCAATATAATAGCAATTTTTTTTATTTTACTGAGGGTGATGGTATATGTAAGTCGGGTCGCCCGACTAAAACTTTCTAACTGGTTCATACTCAAGTGTTTAAAATGTCGAACGAAAACTGATGCGGTGGAGTAAAGCTTTTTCTTGTGTTTACTTTTTTTGTTGCAATAGTTTAGCATCGTATCAAAAAAAAAAAGAAAAACAAAATTATGACGCTTTGTTGTGTGTGCTTGTTTCGCATAAACAGCGAGTACACCAGTAGTGGCGAAAACTCCTACCGCCGTAGATCACTGTTATACATATATTGTTACTGGCGCAAGTTCCGAATCTAACCTAAGCTAAAGAGAATGAATTTGGTAAGTGTGTTTGTGGCATCAATATTAAGATGTGCACAAGAAATGGGCGTAACCCACTCCTACTACAATGCACATAGCAAAAACTGTATAAAGTTGTATTTATTTCATCTACAAAGATGTTGCTTGTTAATAGCATCTGTGCGGCTTGTAATACCTTCTCTCACCACTTTCTCCTAGGACGATTTTCATCCGTGTCTAAAGTGCTTGATACATCTCACACTTATGGTATGCCTTGAAAGATCATAAGATATAGTAAATACCACATCGCTTTTTTTTATGGTGCTGAAATTTGGAATACTTATATCTTATATCTTCAAATAGGAGGTCAAGTTCTAAGATACCAACTTCCCCCCATCCCACGGCAGCCGATTCTTTGTACCGGATTCACCCGAAGCAGCAATTCTTCGGCCAGGGGCTTCCACATCCTTTTATTTTCGTTAATTTTTTCGCTTTGGGAGAGGCACATGCGGGAATGTCTGCTCCGTATACGTTTGGTCCGTGCCGGCACAGAACAAAATTCCGGACCAACACAATATTTCTGCTCCGTCTGCAGAAACCTCATCCATCACCGTTTAACATCGGCAAGGTGTAACCGATGTATGGAGTAGGTGCACTTCAGAGGTTGCTCTGGCCTCAACCACTTGAGACAGTATCGCTCAGAATATATTGTACCCTGTTGCGCCTCCGTCTCCCGCAGTATGTCCCAAGAGTCGCAGTCGTCGCCCTCGTCGTCAACGTCTTCGATATACGGGCACCACCGCATCTACCACACAGCAATACCAACAAACACAGCATCTAACATCACAACTAACGCCACAAATTGCTGTACCAAACCCTGAACGTTCATCCTTTTTGCAATTTAATTAGAATGGTCTTCGTGGCAAGATCAATGAAATCGTAGACTTTATGAATTGGAGAAACATCAAGTTCGCTGCGATCCAGAAAACATATCGGACATTAGTACGTTACTTCTGGGCAATAACCGCATCGTCCTAGAAGACTTTAATGCCCATCACGAGCTTTGGCATGCTCTCCTAGCCAATGACCAGAGAGGCACAGCTTTAGCAGAGCACATAGATGGCTCTACGTTTAGCACAGCGAATGAGGATGCTCCCACACGGGTTATGGGTGACTGTAAAAGCTCTCTAGATATCACCATCGTGTCGCCAGGTCTGGTTAATGACGTTACCGCCATCATTTCACTTGAATCAGACCACCTCCCCACAATCCACTCCATTGATAGATCTGCCGATTACATCGCCGTACTTTCCTGAATCAGAATAAGGCAGACTAGAACGGGTTCAGAGAATTCACCAACCACAGCTTTAATGTAATACCCATACCCTCAACGAACTGCTGGCTGCGAAGAAATTCCGAGACATCATACACGCTACGTGTACTGTTCGCTTTATCCCTGCTGGTCGAATACCCGAAATACAACCTAACTTCCCAGCAGGGGCAACGGGACTAATGAAATTCGTAGTTCTAACCCTGCTGATCCTAGAATCGGAGAACTGAATCTACAAATCAGTAAGATGGTCGACGAATATAAGCGGAATTTATGGCTAGACCATTTAAAGCAATGCGACTTAAGTTACGGTATCGGTAAATTGTGGATAAGAGGTAGAAACAAGGTCCTCAAGTCGTTAGCCGGCAGCACTTAGGGAACCGATAAAGAATCCTTGTTGACCTCTTACAAAGCGATAGGTCGGTCTATGGTAAACTATGCAGCTCCAGTGTGGACACCAAATGTAAGCGAGACGCAGTGGAAGAATCTGCAGACATGTCAAAATGCCGCCCTGAGAACTGCGAAAGGGTGCCTCCTCTGTGAACCATCTACATAAGGAGACGGAAGTAATACCGGTGCGCCTACAAAATTTTCTTCTGACGAAGCAGTGCTTGGCTGTTATCGGTCCAGCCATCCCAACCACCATCTTGTGGATAGGCTCTCACCCTCCAGGCAGGTCAGGGAAGACCTTCGTGATCTAGAGCGCGAGGTCCAACGTTACAAGAGAGAGCCTCTAGATCAAAGAGCATTTCAGGCTGGCTTAGCGGATATTCACTCGGACACAGTCGTCGAAGCTGTGAACAACTATAGAGTGAATGTCGTGCTAGGGGAACACCCTCCTTCAGTGATTTCGGAGGAAGAAGTATTACAGCGGCAGATAAGAGTTGTTTTGGCGCAACTAAGATCTGATTAGTGTAGCTGCCATAATTCGTACTAGGCAAGAATTGATGGCAATACGTCGAATACCTGTTCCTCTTGCAACCAGGGACTACACCTGTTCAACTGCCCTGTCAAATCAAATTCAGTTTGTTCCTAGGTCTCTTTGGACGCATCTTCCTTGCCACTTTCCTTGGCCTGGAAACAAACACAGCAGGAAATACTACACAAGCGGAACCAATTAACAAAACATATTATATATACTGATACAGCAACAACAACTAACTTCCTCTTTTTGGTGTTAAAAAATGAATAACAATACTATCAGCTCATATAAACAATTGAAGCTTAGTATTTGACATATCAGTACAAATTATTGACAAAGAATGTATGTGAGAGGCTAAAAGTAACGTCCACCTATCATAAAAACTCCCTTTTTGCGGTATAAAGTTTAAAGTTTAAAATATGGTTCTAGGACAAATTACCAGTTTTATCATAATTTTTACAAATGGTGAAGGGTTTCTGAGCTTCGGCATAGCCGAAGATAATTACCTTACTAGTTAAATTAAAGTTTAATTCCATAAAAATAAAAAAATGTTGTTGAGGCCAAAGTATTTCTAGCTTTCGCAGGCTTATATCTTTACCATTATCGCAAAAGTTGATATGACATATTTATAATTAGAGAAGAAGCGGATTCAAAGTCTTAAAATCTAAGTAAGATATAGACATATCAGTCTTTATATATTTAGTCCACTTATCTCAGACATTTGCCCTAAAGTCCTTAAGGACATATCAAGTAAAAAAACCCAAATAAAAAACGGACATATCAACTTAACGTTAATGGATTCATAAAAACGCACCCACTTTATATAATAAATTTTTTTAAAATTCATCCACCAATGTCCGTCATAGAATTTCAATGGCTTGGCAAATTGCATTGCAAACTAATTTTAATAATACGCTCTACTTAATTATCACATAAACTAACAGCATAAGGTAACACAATACTCACATCTATGTCCCAACTAAATCTAATAAAAAAAACATTAAGTGTCTGTTTTATTGCTGTCATTCATGATAGAACTGCTGTGCTGTCGAAATCAAACCCACTGCAATATGTATGTGAGAATCAAGCAAAAGACCACATCGTGCACACATCTATAATCTTTTGACAAATTGCCAAAAATTCACTTGGCAAACTGGTGAAACACAAGTGAGAGAACACCCAATTGTGCCGCAAATTTCTCCTCCATTTGGCAATATTTAAATTGTGCGGAATTAACCTTAAAATAAATTCATACTTTCAATTTCTTTCATTTTCATTTGGGGTAAGGAAAGAAAGAGCGAAAAAAACAAACACCAAAATCAACGCCGAGGGGGATCTATGCGATACTTTATGCTGACATCGCAAGATGTGTTGATAAAATTAGGAAACCAAACAAAACATGTGGAGGGATTTTTGAGTTATAGAGTAGGAAAACATAATTAATCTGTTAATGTAGGAAATCTATAGAAATTGTCGCAAAATAACAAACACAAACTATATGCGGCATATATGAAATGGAGTGATAACAAATTTGAGGGTCTAGATTAGCCACTTCGGGAGATAACATATATTATAAGCGGCTTCTATGAAATGGATTAATAACATATTCGAGGGCGATGGCGAAGCAAGATCCTTTGCATCACGTAATAGACTGCGGGAGGCAGATCACCGTTAAATCTAGGCTTTAAGAGAGAGAGTGAGAACTTTATCACGGAAAATAGCTTAGGTAATGCCCTTAATGATATCTAATCTAGTGCCTTACTAACCATACAGCTTGCTATTGATATAGGTAATGCAACATTGTACAAATGCACACACTAATTTTACAATGCTTACAGTTCCCAACGTTTTCTCGCTCAATGTTATCTATACACTGCAATATCACCAATTATAGTTTCACATTCACAAAAACACATTTCAGTTTTATGAGCTGCAATAAAATACATTTTTCACAAATCACAATGCCATTTGAACATATTCTAAATTAATCAACAAATTAAATTACAACCATAAAAATGCTCATTAAACAACATTTAACTACACCCCACAACACTTGTTTAAATCACATTTATCAATTTCAAATTGGGTCGAATGAATGCCCTTCTTTGGTTGGCTTCCAACATACCGCCGGCTAACCACCACCCCTCCCCAGACTTGTTGTAGTTCAGATGCTATAAACCCCAAACAACCGCATACATTGGGGGTGTTGGTGATGGTTGGAGTAGTGACAAAGCGACAGAGAGAGAGAGAGAGAGAGAGAGAGAGAGAGTGAGAGTGATAGAAAGAGGGACTAACGAATGCAGAGAAACGAGAAAACGAGTATAATTGCATTAGCAACAAACAATTCACAGCATCATTCGCACCTAATAATCATAATGTTTACATGACACTTTCGCCTTCCTCTCACAAATCCTGGGCCCGGGGTCGTCCCTGTTGCATGCAACAATAATGTGTGTGTGTGCAACAGCTATTCGTTCGTTTCTCAGGGCCAGTTTGATGTTGTCGGCTGGTTGTTTATGTTTATTGAAGTTATAAAAACATACAGACAGACGGACAAGAATCACTTTTCTTTTGGGTTGAAAAATCGTCAATAATAGATGAAAATAACTCAATAGTATATGCAAAGTAATGAAAACGAGGCAATAATAAATATACATATGTACGAGTACGAGATGATGATGGCAGCTATTGGAACGATTGATAGATGGTGTGACCTTTTTTTCTCTCCCCCAAATCCTATGTAGATTCTATGCACGACTGCGAAAGGGTTGTTGTAATTTTCTGTGAGTACTGATTGGAACAATAAAAAAATATTCTAAAGAATTCATTGATTTTAGTTGAAAGAAAAACATAAAAGAAATCATAATATAAACATACATATCATAGCGTGTATGTTAGTTTGTATGTCACAGTGTATACACACATCATCTGTTTAGGTGTTATGTGAAAATTTTTTCAAAAAAAAAATTGTTTAAATGTGATTTTTATTTATTTTCCAAATACTAAACAAATCTATGTCAACTTTCACAAAATGTCTACGAAACACTTGTAGACAAATCTGTCCATAAGACTTTTTTCGTGCATACATACAAATTTGTTGGGAATTTAAATACAATGTGCACCCTACTTGTGTAGCCAATTTCGATGTTAGTTTTACCTAATCGACTAAACTGGGCAACAAAAAAGGGCTTCCAATGTATAAAAGGATTTGGAAGTGGGACTATTTGTATGTCCTCACTATATTAATTGAAGTCAAATTTTTTAAGCGACCTGAAATCTGAGATCGGCTGAACTGCTGATATAATTTACTGACAACGCACAATTTTGGTTCATTGGACACATCTGTAAACAAAATAAGACGCATTTTACCACTATCAAACAGATGCTCAGCTCGAACTATCTTATGAGCTGGTGGAATCATCGGTCTGTATCTTTAAAGGCCGCAGATCTGTCCACCAGGTGAACATAGGATATCACAACTCTATATAATTTTCATCGGGGTAAAGTGAATTCAAAATTCTTCGTCGATAAACTAGCTATGATAGAATCCTTGGAAGGCCACGCAAGCTACCGTAGCAATGAAGGAAAGTGATCGAAAGTTGGACCTTCCGAATAAACTATCTCCGGTGTAGTCGTGACCAACACTTTAATGCTATTATCTTTAAAAAGTAAATGTCAGAAATTATTTTTGCGAGTTTTAATAAAGTTTCCGTTTTCTAGTGCCACATTATTCTTCTTCTTCTTTATGGCAGCAACAACAGAAATTTATCTATCAGTATCGTCATGATGGTTAGAACACGGGACTACCATGCGAGACATCCCAGGTTCCAGGCTCCAGTAATCTAAAAAATAAATTTTTCTTTCATTGCCGGCCCCCTCGATGTTGTCGTCAGCAACTTCGCAGTATTAGTGTCGAGTTAATTGTCATGTCGACAAACAAGTAGGTGGGACCGGCCATGGCATAGTGGATAGAACACGCGACTACCATGCGGGAGATCGCAGGTTCAAACCTGGCTCCAGTCATCTTAAAAGAAAAAAAAAATAAATAAAATTTTCTTCCATTGTCGGCTCCCCTCGAATGTTGTTGACAGCAACTTCGCAGTTTTAAGCGTCGATTCAATCGTCGTGTCTAGTAAGAGCTTCTCAAACAGTGACGTTCGCATTCGTCGATAAACAAGTAGGTGCCGTTAGTTGTGAATCTAAAAATAGAAAGCGTGTTAATTCACAACAACACGAGAAGCTATCCCATACCTCATTCATGGGGTGCAAAGGGAAATTAAGTTAAGTTTAAGTCGTTAGTTGTGAATCTAAAAATAGAAATCGTGTTTATTCACAACAACGCGAGAAGCTAACCATACCTCATTAATGGGGTGTAAAGGGAAATTAAGTTTTTTTTTTTAAGTAAGCCTCACGTAGAAAAGTGTTCCAAGCGCTTCGGTCTTTTGCGCTCCATAAATAGTTCTTCATACCAAGCTTAGATAACAGGTCTTTCACCTGATCCATCCATCGGAGTTTTGGCTGTCCCCTCCTGCGCCACACATCGAGTTTTTTGCCGAAGACTTTTCGAGCCGGAGCGTTTTCGTCCATTCGTACAACGTGTCCAAATCAGCGTATTTGGTCTATTTGAACACGCTTGACTACGTCGATGTTGTTGTATACCTCATGATTCATTCGACGACGGTACTTGCCTTTAACGATGATGGGTCCAAACATTTTGCGTAGTATTTTTCTCTCGAAAACTCCCACGATAGATTCATCCGCCGGCGTCATTACCCAGGATTCTGCGCTGTAGAGTAAGACAGGCAGGATCATTGTCTGGTATAGTTGGATCTTTCTTCGTCGAGAGAGAGCTTTATCATTAAAACGCTTGCTTAGCGTATAGTAGCATCCATTATGATGTGAAAGAGATCGCACCTTGTCTTAATCCTCGTTTGGTAGAAAATGGTTCTGTCAGACTTTTTGCCAATTTTCACTGAAGACTTCGTGTCAGTCAGTGTCATTCCGCAAAGTTGTATTAGCTTCTCGAGGATACCAAACTCAGCCATAGCATCCAAAATTTTCTGTCGTATCTGACTGTCGAATGCAGCTTTGTAGTCGATGAACTGATAGTAGGTGTCGATTTGCATTTCTTGGTCTTCTCTAAAGCCACACTGATAAGGGCTAATCCGATTACAGAATGGGCTATAGTCTTTCACATAACACACTAGAAAAGACGTTGTATGCGATGAGTAAAAGGCTAATCCCGCAATAGTTGGTACACACACTTTGATAGCCAAATCGTGTTTATCAGCTGGTGCAGGCATGCTGCCAGCTTATCGCCGCCACTTTAAAAAGCGTTGTCGGTAGTCCATCAGCTTCCACAGCTTTATTATTTTCAAGCCTTTCGATAGCCGTGCTGATCTCATTTTGGGTCAGTGGACAATCTACTCCGTCATCTATGATATGTGTGATTTCGTCAGATAGAAAGTGTTCCCTGCATATTTGCAGCACACTCTGAGTGCCCGTGACCAGATTTCCGTCTCTGTTCTTACAGGTGGGGATCCCTGTTCCAAAACATTTGCTTTTAATATTTTGGTAGAACTTTCGGGCTTCACATCTATTCCTGTAGTTTTTGATATCCTGGCTCTCTCTTTTCTTCCACAGACGATTTTTCAGCCTGAACAGGCGTTTCATCTCCCTCATCTTCTCAAAATAACGCCCCGTCACCGCGCCCGTCGCCGTTGGCTGCAGTTTTGCCTTGTATGCAGCATCCTTTTCCTCAGATATTACGCGACATTTCTCATCGTACCTGGGCTAGTCTGAGCGTGGTTTTTCATAATGCTTTACGGTCGTTACGGCAGTGGTCATAGAATTCGCAATATGCTGCCACTGTGTGTGGGAAACATCAGAATTAGGGTGTTTTGTTTAAAGTAATTGCGGGAGTTGGTTGGAGTAGGCATTGGCTACTTCGGTGATTTGCAGTTTTGTGATATCTGTCTTCGTTTTGTTATGGGCGTTTTATGGCACTTCTTAATCGGGTGCGTACCTTAGTTTCAACTACGTGGTGATCCGAGTCAATATTGGAATATCGCATGCCTTCTATCGATTACCACATATCAATATGGTTTCTTGTCTTTTGATCAGGGGAGATCTAGGTTGCTTTGTGGATATCTTTATATGGGAATCTGGTACCACTCACTACCATGTTTCTTGATTATGCAAAGCTAACCAGCCTGAATCCGTTACCGGAGTGGTTGCCGTATAGTGAATTTTCCGACTGCTAAACGAAAAGCATCTTTCCTTCCTATTTTAGCATCTCTGTATCGAATTTGAATATAATTTAATCATGGTCCTTATAATGTTTGTGGGGGTCGTTTGTGTTGTGGGGGAGATTCTTGTTTTCTCGTTTTTATCTTTTCATAATAATTTTGTTTTATTTAAGGAGAGTGACTCATTGGCTATCGCGTCCGAACTTAGTTTTTTGGGGACACCAAAACCATGAGAGCTTTTGTGTTGAGCTTCAATAACTTATGTTACCTACTTCCTACTACGCATTGGTGATAGCATGTCATTTAGGTTGCTCAACATTAGGTTTTCTCACATTTGCTACCAGTGTTCAGTGAAATGTTGTGTGTGTGTGTATGATTGGCACCCGATAGGTGGTGCTGTTGTCGAGATGTAAAATGTTATTTAGTTTTGCGAATAGGTATTATAATTTTAAAAATTCATAGATTTTTCTTTATTAGAGAGGGTCAATAAGTATGGAGTAAAAAAATGCACCTAGCGGTTATCAAAATCGTCTTCTACGATGAATCTTAAGCAAATTTGCCCAAGAAACTATGGACCTTAAATCAAAATCGAGCACCTGGTTTTTACCGAGAAATTTTTCGTATTGTAGAAAAATCCACAGCAAGGCCCACAACTGCTCCGTAATCGCCCTTAGAGGGTCCAAATGTACGATGGATATCCAGTCATTTTTTTCTCTAAAATTTTTCCCAAACATACCTACTCCCCATCTTGACCTCCTAAAGGGGCTCCCATACAGATTTATTTTTTTATAAAATATGCTCCCACCGCTCTAACTGCCCCGTAGTCAATCCTAGAGGAGTCAAATGTATGACCAGTCTCCAATATTTTTGAAACTCCAACAGTTTCTCAGATTATATCTACCCTCGATCTTCAATCCTTAAATTTGTCCCCATAGAATATTTTTTTTTATTTTTATAATTTTTTATGAAATCAGATCCTGCTGCTCCCATGGTGCCTCCAGAGGGGTAAAATGTACGACAAACTAATATTTCCGTCCCAACTTTTTTCCCAAACATACCTACCCCCTTTCCTCAGCCCTTAAGGGGGCTACCAAAACAGAAAAATTCTCCGAATATAAAATTTCCGTTAATATTTTTCGTTTTTCTGGAGGGTATTTAAGAGTTGGGACCGGCCGTGGCATAGTGTTTAGAACACGCGACTACCATGCGGGAGATCACAGGTTCAACTCCTGACTCCAGTCATCTTAAAAAAAAAACAAATTTTCTTTCATTGGCGGCTTCCATCGAATGTTATCGACAGGAACTTTGCAGTATTAGTGTCGAGTCAATTGGCAAGTCTAGTAAGAGCTTCGCAAACAGTGACGTTCGCATTCGTCAATAAACAAGTAGGTGCCATTAGTTGTGAATCTAAAAATAGAAAGCGTGTTAATTCACAAGAACGCGAGAAGCTATCCCATACCTCATTCATAGGCTGTAAAGCGAAATTAAGTTTTTTGAGTATCATTTAACCTACATTCACTGTATTTGTTCTTTTTTTGCAATTTTTTTTTTTCTTAAATCAGGAATTAAATTGTTAGTCTTCATGAAAAAGGTCATTTAGTATCCATAGTATTCTTTACCACCGCATAGGGAACTCGCTAATTTTGAATGTCGTACATGATTTGTTTCCATCTTATACGTTTGTTTGTGAGATGTCATCTCTATATTAGTATAGCAAGGTGTGTCATTGTTCCGATATGAAATATGTACAAATACGAGGATTGTGTGGCAACACATATCATTAAAAAAAGCATGACGCATATTGTTATAAATACTGGAGGTTAGCTACAACAAATCTTCATATAAGGAATATCACTATACCTCTGGTAGTATGAGGAAACGTATAAAAAGTAGTTTAAAACAAAAAGTTAAAGATGGCTCTTTAATTTAAAAAAAAAATTAAAGCATTTTTGAAATGTGAATTGTTTATTGTTAAAAAGAAAAAAAACATCATATTTTATAAATCCAGGGTCGTCTAAACCACTAGAAGCTTCCTAAAGACATTTAAACATATGCAGGTGTATTAAACAGTAGAACTAAGTATTTATCAAATATATATTAAAAAAATAAGTTGAATTTTATTCTACTAAATGACAGACATTGCACTCACTACCCTCGTGTTAAGCCATACACGTAAAAATATATACATATGTTCGAACAAATATATTTTTTGTTCTCATATGTATCTCTGTGTATTTCTTTATGAATGATTTGTTGCTTTTTTTCTTTTTGTTTTGTTTGAATGAAATGACAATTTTCCGCCTTAATTTATGACATTTTCACCAAAACACACATAGCAAAAGTAAGAAATTATGTTCCATAAGATTTTATTTTAGATGTGAAAATAAAAATGAGGTAATAACAATAAACACATATTATAACATAATTAAATTTAATATACATTTATAATAATGTACCATATCAAATACAAACTATTAAAATTAATATACTCAAGTTGCAGAGGCGCAAGTAAATGTTCTCCTTGACAAGGCAAATTGCCCACACACACATGTTGGCATTTGGTCTAAGTGATTTTGAAACTAATTCAAAAGTACTTAATTTTCATGGTCCGTTTCATGACATTTCGAAACAAAGTTGGAAGAGTAACAAAAAAAGGTCAAGGTATATATTACATTCATAGCAGTGGACTGTTTGCCCTGACTCCTAGCCTGCTGCTCTCAAATTAAACACCCACCACAAATGATGACACTTGAAAACCATAAAATGTCAACATTAAATTGTGCATTTTTTTTAAACACTACTATTTTTTTGGGTTGGTAAGGAATCCTAAAACAACATGAGTATATGTTAAGTACCTTAAAATGAAAGTACACTCATTATGAAGTACTCAACAAAATTTTTGGACGCAAAAAAGAAAATTTAAGAATTTTTGCCCTTTATTAAAAATTAGAAACAGCTGTCACTACATGTACTCAGTAGTTTACAAGTGCCATGAAAATGTTGAAGTACATACATAATTGTATGTGCAACAAGTTAATTGTAATGAATTGTATATATCTGTCACTATGGTTGGGTTGTTTCAGCCACACACACCCATAAAACGGAATATGACTATGATGTCGGATGCAATCATTGCTTTCATTAAAATTGCAAGAGCCTAAAGTTATGTCTGTCAGTCGGTATATGGACTTTGGCCAGCGTTTTATACATTTTGGAGATATTATTCCAAGAACACACTATAATAATTGTAAATGGTCAAGTGCGTCTCAATGACAATTTTCATGTAATTTTTTGGAGTATCACCCACACTTTTTTTTATAAGAGACAAAAGGTTAATTAAATGCAACTGTAAAGTCATGATTGTGAGAAAATTTTTAGTGAAAGTCAATTACATAAATTCTATGTAATGCTCATATATACGTGGGATTGTAAGCTTTAAAGTATATGAAATACGAATACATCTGATGTGAAGGATGCAGTTGATAGTATGAACATTTTATGTTAACAACCAGTACATAAATTTCAGTCAGCTGAACTGACTGAGAAATACACCCACCCCCCCACCCATACGAGCAGACATATAGTAAAACTGTAAAAAAAAAACGTCAGATGAAGGAACGAGAGAACGGGGATATAGACAGATACAGGAATAAAGGTGAGGCCCGAAAATTTTACCAGAAAGTAAGAGCAAATGGCTACGGTAATGGCCTTCCCTCCTGTAAGGCCAAGGACACTTCTAGGAACTGCTGGTTCCAGAAGGCAGCGCACTTGAAGTTATCACGCCAATTGTCAACGACGGCTTAGATTGCCCAGCACCAAGTCAAGCCGTGGGAAGAATAGCAATATCGCGGCTGCAAAACAACAAAGCAGCCGGTGCCGACGGTCTGCCGGCAGAGCTCTTCAAGTCTGGTGGCGAGGAGCTGAAAACGACAGCTCCTACACATGGTTTGACTTAACGAGTGCATGCCCGATGATTGGAATATAAGAGTATTATGTCCTATACTAAAAAAAGGTGATCCAAAGTATGCTGCAACTACAGCGGGATTAGTGTGGCTTTAGATCTGGTAAATCAACAAAACAAAAAAATGTCCCTTTACACCCCATTAATGATGTATGGGCTAGCTTATCGGGTTGTTGCGAATTAACACGCTTTCTATTTTAAATCCACAACAAACGGCACCTACTTGTTTATCGACGAATGCGAACGTCACAGTTTGAGAAGCTTCTACTAGACATGCCAGTTGACTCGACACTAATACTGCGACGTTGCTGCCGACAACATCGAGGAGGCCTGCAATGAAAGAAAAAAATGTATATGATTGGAGCCGGGAATCGAACCACGGATCTCCTGCATGGTAGTCGCTTGTTCTAACCACTATGCCATGGCCGGTCTCGTAAATCAACATCTGACCACATATTCACACTTCGGCAAGTCCTGGAAAAGATCCAAGAGAAACAGATCAACGTACCATCTTTTCGTCGACTATAAAGGTGCCTTCGACAGCCCGATACGGCAGAAATTATTCAAAGCCACGGCTGCGTTTGGTAATCCAGCGAAGCTGATATAAAGGTGCCTTTGCGGAATGACACTGATTGACACGAAATCTTCAGTGAAGATTGGCAAGGACCTTACGGAGCTATTCTATACCAGAAGGAGCCTACAACAAGGCCCATCTTTTACATAGTGATGGAGATGATTATGAGAAAAGCTGCAGTAAACACGAGTGGCACGATATTCAACAAACGACACATGTTACTCACGTACTCTAATGACGCAGACATCATCTGTCGAAAACTGCGGGATGTGACTGCAGCCTTCTCAAGTATACAGAAGGAATCAGCGAAAATGGGTTTAATGGTGAACGAGAACAAAACGAAGTTAATAGTTTTAACGAACAAAGAATTTACTCGTTTGGGAAAGTGCGTGAACGTTGACAACTATAATTTCGAGGTGGTAGATCATTTTGTCTACCTGGGCTCCGCCATCAACAAAACTAATAATGTCAGCCTCGAAATCCGGAGAAGAATACTGCTTGATAATAGATGCTACTACGGACTAAGCAAGCGATGTAATGACAGAGACCTCTCTCAACGAACAAAAATCCAGCTATACCAGATATTAGTTCTACCTGCCTAGATGTATGGTTCAGAATTCTGATGAATCGGTTCTGGCAGTATTCGAGAGAAAAATACTCTGTAAAATATATGGGCCCATTATCGTTAACGGAGAATATCGACGTCGAACGAATCATGAGCTGTACACTGACATTGACATGGTCAGACGCATTAAGGTGCAGCGATTTTGTTGCTTAGGTCATATTGTACGCATGGACGAAAATGCTCCAGTTCGAAAATTCTTAGACAATGAACTGGATGGACGGCGCAGAAGAGGGCGACCAAAACTCCATTGGAAAGACTAGGCTACTGAGAACCTTGCAGAACTTGGTGTGACTAACTGAAGAAGAAGCACAGAAAATCGACGCGCTTATAAGAATTTTCTAAATGCGGTATATAATAGGGTTGCAAAGAATTGCCAGCTAAGTAAGTAAGTATGTAATTCCTTAAGAGACACTCGTTTGCTGTTGAAAACTTTACTTTTAAGAAAAAAGCTCATTGGTGATAAGTCTGGACTAGTTTTTGGAGATGTTAACATACAATATTTATCAGCTCATTGATTTGGGACTCAATTCTGAGAACTGCACGTGAAAGTAGCCCGAATTAGAATTAGTTCTGCATTATTCGTTTTGTCGAGTTACATGCCTAAATAATTTAATATCGATTTGAAGTTATTAAGTATCGTATAGGGGAATTTGTCACGTTTTAGGCTCTTTTGTTTGACATAACTCGAGAACCACTAGTCCGATTAAGCTGCAACAAATTCAAAAAAATAAGAATTACAATTCCTTTAATCTGTTCATATAACGTTTCCTACATAAGCAACGGTATCATTTTTCCATTCATCAAATGATTTTGAACTAGGTTTATTTTGTAGCAGTTGCACTAAAACTGTTGTACTCCGTGGCGTATGCTTTACGTGGAATATTACGTATGATAATCATACGCCACCATAAAAATGTAACAAAAGAACCTAAAACGTGACAAATTCCTCTATTCGATACTTAAAATCGATATTAAATTATTATGGCATGTAACTTGACAAAACGAATGATGCAGAACTTCTTCTTTTGGGGGCTACTTTCACGTGCAGTTCTCAGAATTGAGTCCCAAAATCATGTGTTGTACTGTGATATCACAGCTTCAACGACTCATCTAACTTACTGAACCGCTGGAGCAAAAAATTATGAAGTATGACAATATACCAAATTGTATTTACTATAACAGCTAATACGTTTTTGGTATCCCTTGAAGTTCTATGTCGGCCGGAAGTGGTTGACTTGTTGTTGAACCTGTCTCTACGACCCTCTGTCCCCATTTTTTAATAAATTTCAATGCCGTACGTTATAAAGAAGTTTTGCGAAGATTTAGTTGCAAAAAAAATATCAGTCAAGTATGCAACAAAATTGTACAGTCATTTAGAATGACGCTACATCTATTTATTCATTTGCCACAATACACTTAATAAATTTAGTGCCAATAAACACGAACCTGTTATACTCTACCGCATTTCTAAACTGAGTGCCCAAATGTTGTTTAATTTTCTCCCAACGATAAATCATCTCCCATTCAAATGATCTAAACTTTTTAACGCTTTTAATCCCATTCCAAATGTACGAACACAACAACAATGTCAAAAAATACCATTTGACATTGAGCATTGTGCATTTTAAGGCATTTCCGGAACAGTGATAGCATCCCCAAAAGATAGCTCACATTAACGTCATCAATTGGCGGTATTTAATGCTAATGACACCATAATCACAGGGGCCAAAATAAACCCCCGCCCCCCTGCTCACCCACCGGTTAGCCGTTCATTCGTGGTCCAGCCATAAAATTAAATTCCCAAGACAAATGTGCACCCACAACATTTGGAACATATCCAGCATAATGATGGACGTCTACGTCGGGCTTATAGAATCAACCCACAATGATACAAGAACGGCAAAAAACAGCAGAAGCAGAAGCAGCACAAAAAACAATTTGACATAAATTATTGTAGCCCACACATAAATACATAGGTTGTTTTATTGTTTGTTTGTTTATTGTTTGTTTTTTGCAAAAATCCTAATAAAATTAAGTATTTAATTACATTTTGAAGAGAGTGCGATTTACTTTATGGCCGCTGAAGTCGAAGAAGAAGAAGTTCAATCAAAAATCTTTAAACTGCGTAAATTGTTGCAAAAGTCTTAAAAGTACTTAAGTCATCATAGTCATAGTCATTAACAAACATCACATCACAGTTGGCGGGGGGATCAGCGTCACTCATTTGTCAGCGATTTCTAAGGAAATTATTAGGAAATAGATAAATCTTGGTCTTTCGAATTGCAGCACATACATTTAGTCAATGGACGATGATAGTGGTGGTGACGACGATGGCGACGATGATGATGATGATAATGGTGATGATGATGGTGGCAGTTGGCTGTTGGCGATCTTGGCTAAGTAGCGAAAACACCAGTGCGACGTCTCAACATCAACAACGCCAGTCAGTAGCCATCGTATTCTTCTATATAGTCCAAATACGACACTAAATTGTGTGTTTACTAATTTTAACAATGATGTAACTTGTCGCAAAATAAAGCAAATTGTGGCAAGCAACCAGTCAACCACATATTCGATGTGCTGCACAATGGGGTAAATTGATACTTTAAACTGATACTTAAATTGAAAGCATGAACAAATATTATATTCTTTTGAAACTCTTTGCAGACATGTAGAATTGACCACCTAGAAATATACGAATAGAAAAAAAACAAAAAATGGATAATTTTACCTCATTTGGGTAATTGCAAGGCGCCCTCAAAGCGATTGAAATCTTAAAAAACTAAGATTTTTTTCTTTTATAATTCGTCAGAACCTGAAAACCATTCATCAGTTCGAAGAGACACGTTCAATAATGACACAAGCAGGGATCTTGAAAACGAGTGTAAGAAGAGTGTAAGAACGTCTGTTCTTGAACAACATAAGATCCCTACTCAAAAGTGGTTTAGCATTTCAAATGTGTGCCAGCGCTACAATATTTCAATGGTTTCAATCATCCACCTTGGTTTCGAAAACGGATCATCAAATCGCTTTGATTTATACAGCACACCTCATGATTTTGGGACTTAATTCTGAGAACTGCACATGGAAGTAGCCCCAAAGAGAAGAAGTTCTGCAACATTCGTTTTGTCAAGTTACATGCCATAATAATTTACTATCGACTTGAAGTTAGTAAGCATCGTATAGGGGAATTTGCCACGTTTTAGACTCTTTTGTTATATTGTTATATGGTGGCGTATGATTATCATAAGTAATATTCCACGTAAATCATACGCCTCGGAGTACAACAGTTTTATTGTAACTGCTACAATATAAACCCAATTAAAAATCATTTGATAAATGGAAAAATGAAACTGTTGCTTATGTATGCACAGATTAAAAGATTTGTAATTCTTAGTTTTTTCAAATTTTTTTCAGCTAAATCGGACTAGTGGTTCTTGAGTTACGTCAAACAAAAGAGCCTAAAACGTGGCAAATTCCACTATACGATACTTACTAACTTACAAATCGATATTAAATTCTAATGGCATGTAACTTGATAAAACGAATGATGCAGAACTTTTTCTTTTTGGGGCCACTTTCACGTGCAGTTCTCATAATTGAGTCCCAAATCAAAATGTTGTACTGTGTTATTGTTTTGAATATCTAATCAAAAAAACTTTGCAGCAATACAATTTTAAAATTTTTCGTTTTCAAAAACTATTAGACATTTCTTTCTCCCACTGTGCAACAGAGAAAAAGAAGAAGAAATAATACGAATTTTGCAAACACAAAAAAAAAAACAATAAACGAAAACGGAAAAGCGTCACTATATAACGGGCGCGTGGCCAAAAATCATCATGTTTTGAGGCAACAGTCCTCACACAATACTCAGTATTCGTTTCGGCGTTGTTGTTGTTGTTAACTGATGATGTTGTTGTTTTTCATCTGTTTTTTTTCTCATGCTTTATTTTCATTTTGTGAATTAAGTTAGTTGCCTGTCATGACACGATGCCATCCAATACAAAAGTGATACTTGAACAGACGACGTACGCCAAAATCAAGTGTTTGCCAAAAAGACCAAAATCTGAACCAATAACAAACAGCCGCCACAATAAGAACATGAGCATCAACAATAATAAAAAATTAACACCTAAACACAGCCACACAAAAGGTATATGTGGGGCCACATATGTAAATATATACGTATGTATATATGTACAACTGAAGATGTAGAACGATATTCGCGTACATGTGATCATCTGTATACACTGTGTCCATCCGATTTTCAGCATATGTCAGATTACTCGTAAGAAAAGTGGAAACTAAGAGAGGGAAAACAATGTACATTGAAATTGTATTGAAATTTCCCAACACCTGACTCATACATCCGAAATAAACATCCTCTTTTTATGTTATGGTGATTTCTTACTTAACACTCCGCGGAACTCCAAATTGTGTGTATGCAAAAAGGTGCTTATGCAGCTATTGCACAGTGGTCATGACATTCGTTTGTTGCGTAGTGAAATTATTAGCTGAGTACCTCTTTGAAATCCTATTGGATTACACAGTACAACACATGATTTTGGGACTCAATTCTGAGAACTGCACGTAAAAGTAGCCCCAAAAGGAAGAAGTTCTGCATCATTCGTTTTGTCGAGTTACATGCCGTAATAATTTAATATCGATTCGAAGTTAGTAAGTTCCATGTAACGTAATTTTTCACGTTTTAGGCTCTTTTGTTAAATTGTTATATGGTGGCGTATGATTATCATAAGTAATATTCCACGTAAATCATACGCCACGGAGTACAACAGTGCTATTGTAACTGTTACAAAATAAACCCAGTTCAAAATCATTTGATGAATGAAAAAGTGAAGCTGTTGCTTATGTAGGGATACGTTATATTAACAGATTAAAGGAATTGTAATTCTTAATTTTTTTAAATTTATTTCAGCTAAATTGGACTAGTGGTTCTCGAGTTATGTCAAGCAAAAGAGCCTAAAAAGTGAAAAATTCCCCGCTACTTACTAACTTCAAATCGATATTAAATAAATATGGCATGTAACTTGACAAAACGAATGATGCTGAACTTCTTCTTTTTGGAGCTACTTTCACGTGCAGTTTTCAGAATTTAGTCCCAAATCAATGAGCTCAAAAATGTTGTACTGTGCTGTATACCGCACGTAGAAATATATTATAAGCGCTTCGATCTTTTGCGCTTCTTCTCCAGTTAGTCTGCAAGGTTCTCAGTAACCTGGTCTTTCCAACGGAGTTTTGTTTGCCCTCTTCTGCACCTTTCATCGAGTTCATTGTCAAAGACTTTTCGAGCTGGATCATTTTCTTCCATGAGTACAACATGACCTAGCCAATGCAATCGCTGCCCATATATTTTACGAAGTATTTTTCTCTCAAATACTGCCAGACGCGATTCATCCGCTTGTGTCATAACCCAGGATTCTGAACCATACATCAAGACAAGTGGAACTAGTATCGTGGCTGACATTATTTGTTTAGGTAGATAATATTATTCACGCAGTTTCCTGAACGAGTAGATTATTTGTTCGTTGAAACTAAAATAGCACAACATTTTTCAGCTCCTTAATTTGTTACTCAATTCTGAGGACGGCACGTGAAAGTAGCCCCAAAAAGAGCCTAAAACGTGACAAATTCCCCTATACGATACTTACTAACTTCAAACCGATATGAATTTATTATGGCGTGTAACTTGACAAAACGAATGATGCAGAAATTCTTTTTTTTTGGGCTACTTTCACGTACAGTTTTCAGAATTAAGTTCCAAAATCATGTGATGTACGGCGTAATAACTTCGTTTTGTCCTCATTGACCATTATACCTATTTTCGCTGATACCTTCTGTATACTTGAGAAGGCTGCAATCACATCCCGCAGATTTTGACCGATGATGTCTACGTTATCAGCGTACGCAAATAGCATGTGGCTTTTGTTGAATAATGTGACACTCGTGTTTACTTCAGCTTTCATCATTATCATATCCATCACTATGTTGATAGGCCGTCGCCTTGTTTTAGGCCCCGTCTGCTATAGAATGGCTCCTTGCTAATCTTCCCTGAAGACTTCGTGTCAGTCAGCGTCATTCTGCAAAGGCGTATCAGCTTCGCAGGAATACCAAACTCAGCCATGGCTTCGAGTAATTTCTGACGTATCGGGCTGTCGAAGGCTGCTTTATAGTCGACGAAAAGAACGTACGTGTCGATCTGTTTCTCTTGGCTCATTTCCAGGATTTGCCAAAGTGTAAATATCTGGTCATTTGTTGATTTACCAGGTCTAAAGCCACACTGATAAGGCCCGATCAGGTTGGAAAACACTGGCTTTAGTCTTTTACAAAGCAAACTCGACAGGACCTTATATGCGATGGGTTAGGAGATGATGAAGCACAAACTTGGATCACCTTTTTTCACCACAGGACATAATACGCTTAGATTCCAATTATCGGGCATGCCCTCGTTTAAGCAAACCGTGCGTTGGAGCTGGTGTATGCTCGTTATCAGCTCCTCGTCACCGGACTTGAAGAGCTTTGCCGGAAGTCCGTCGGCATCGTCTGCCTTATTATTTTTCAGCCGCGATATTGCTTTTCTCAGCTCGGCTTGACTTGGTGTCGACAATCTAAGCCGTCGTAGACAATTGGCGTGAAACCTTCACGTGCGCTGCGTTCTGAAACCAGCAGTTGCTGGGAGTATTCTCTCCATACATGCAGAACACTCTGCGTATATGTAATAAAATTTCTATCCTTATCCTTACAGGAGGTGGGCCATTAGCGTAGCCTTTTACTTTTTGGTAAAATTTTCGGGCCTCACCTATATCCCTGTATCGCTCTATATCCCCGTTCACCCGTTTCTTCTTCTGACGTTTTTATACCTTCACCCCACGGGTTGGAGTGTATATATCATTTGATATGATCCAGAAGTGTAACACATAGAAGGAATCACTTAAGAACCTAGGATTCTTTGAACCAAATTCGATTCATGACTTTTTAAGTCGTTTGAGCCATATCCTTCTGTCTGGCTGTCCGGCTGGTACGCACGATAACTTTAAGAAGACGCAACCAAATGTTTTGAAGATTTGTTCAACTTAATATTTCCCCAAAACTACTTGCGACATTACAAATGGGCAACAAGGCCACGCCCCTTCTGGTTCCTCCCATACAAATACATCATTCCGCCCACTTTACAAAACGAGTAATAATATCAGTACAACCAAAGGGATCGTACCTAAACTGTGTATTTAGTAAGGCTTTAACAGTATAAAGCCACGCCCCTTTTGGTACCGCCCACTTCAGAGATGGAGTAATAATTTCAATACATCCAACGCGATCGTACAAAAATGCTGTATTTAGTAAAGCTATAACAGGATAAAGCTGTGGTGAAAAATTTGGAGGGCAGGCCACACCCCTTCTGGTACGTGCCATGCAAATGTTCCACTTCGCCCCCTTTAGATATCGAGTAATAATCGATATACTAGAAAATTATACGTTTTATTAAGGGTGAGGGAATATGTGAGTCAAGTTTCCCGACTGAAACTTTCTTACTGGTTTTTCGTTTAAATAGCTGTCTCCCCTGGTTTACTGTCTCCTTGTGACGTTCCCTAAAATCCCGGTTTACAATTGTTCTTGTTGTTATTGACTGTAGCGTTGCCCTATAAGCAGCATCCTGTTCCTCAGACACTATACGACATTCTTCATCGTACTAGGATTCGTCTGAGCGCCGTTTCTCATATTCTAGGAGGTTGTTGCGACGGTTGCCATGGAATGTGCGAAATGCTGCCACTGTGTATCGCGAACGTCAAAAGTAGAGGCGTTGAGTCGTAGTTTGGAGTTTGCAGTTTCGCGATGTCCAGCATCTTGTGTTTGGTTACGTGCGTTTTTCGCTTTGCTCAATCTTGCTCGCACCTTGGCTGCAACCGGGTAATGGTCCGAGCCAATATTAGCACCACCAATCACACGCACGTCTATGACACTAGATGCATGCCTGCCATCAATTATCACATAATCAATAGGATTTTTGGTGTTTTGATTGCGGGGTAGCCAAGTTGCCTTGTGGATATCTTCCCAGGAAAATTTTTCAGAACTTGTTGCGAATGGTATTGATAGTAGAATCGTTTCTTTTTTAATCGACTTTCTATTCTGTTTCTGGTTCTATATAACCGATTATGTACAACATGTTGCACCACAGATTCCGTAGAACAGAAAATGAATATTCGTATTCGAAATAAGTATTTTTAGAGGGTATTTATTAAGAAAAACTCAAAAATCTGAGTTAAAATATATTTCGAGCTAGCACCCAATTGAAAACCAATGAAATTTCAAAAAACAGCATATGTAATTCAGTTATGTAGCAATTCATTTCATAACAGGTTCCATGACAACTTGTTGGTTTTGGGACAATTTCAAACAAAAATAATATATTGTGCAACCGAAAGTGGAACTTGTTACTTATCAGTAAAAGCTGTTCTGTAAATGTTTCTTTGCAACAAAATATTTTGCTGGGTTTATGCTGGAATCTGGAACCGATGAACCAAGAACATTTTTCCTTCTTATTTTTGCATTAAAGTCCCCCAGAAGAATTTTAATGTCGTGGCCTGGGCAACGGTCGTACGTTCCCTCTAGGCGCTCGTGAAATGCATCTTTAATCTCATCGTCTTTATCTTCCATCGGTGCATGAGCACAAATAAGCGTGATGTAGAAATATTTCGCATTGATGCGGATTGTGGTATCCGATCACTAACAGGATTGAGTCGCGAGACAAGATGTCTGAGTCTCTCGTCAACTTCAAATCCACATCTAAATTCGTGCTTTTTGGCATGGCAGCTGTAATAGATGTCGCAATTTTTATGCCGCGAGCATCCTTTTCCTGTCGATCTCATCTTCTGTATGGCGGTGATGTCAGCCTTATATTTTTGAAGACATCCGCCAGTCGGATAGTGGCACCTTCTCTCTATATAGAGTCCGGACGTTCCAGGTACATATCCTTAAATCATAGTCCTTATTACGTTTGCGGTGGTCGTTAACATTTGGGGGGTTCCGTTTTTTACTTTTTCTTTCTTTGGATAGTTTTCCTTGAATCTTCTTAACATTTTACATAGTGCACCTTAATGTAATAATTTTCCGTCAAAAGTCTGAGTATCGTGTGACTTTTGCACCACGGTCTATTGCTTGTTCTTGTTGTTATGCTCCTTTAACGGAAAACATTTTAACCCCTTTAATGAGTCAACATTGAAATTTTAGCAAAACCACAACAAAGCCATCAACATTTTCTTCTACGAGAAAAATAACTCACACACAACAACAAGCGGAATAAAAATTGAAAATCCTTATGGAAAAAAAAGCAACAAAACACACAAAACCTGCGTAAAAAGAGTTTGTACTCGTTCGTTTAAATAAAAATAGTTTCTTTAGCAGAAATATACAGAAAAACTTAAAGTTAAGGAAAATACATGATGTGGAGGCAACAAAAAAAAACACAAGAAAAGAAGAAGTGTTGTTGCAAATTAAAAACATATTGTCATGTGTGTTATTTTTCATTTCTATGCAATGTTGCATTAACACCACCACTTTAGCATACAACATACTTGGCAATGCTGCTGCTGCATAAGGAAGATCAGCAAATCGTCAAGAACGCGAGAAAAAAAAATCGGATGAACCAAAACAACAACTAAAAATATCCTCCGCTTTGAGATGCTCACTTTAGAATTTCTTTAAACTTTAGTTTTTTTTTGTGTTGGTTTTTATTATGATTTTTCCTAAGTTGCAATAATATTTTGTTGCAATATGACTTGAGAATGATGGCAATAGTGATGCTGATGCTGATGATGACGACGACGATAAGGACGGAGTTTGTTTTTCCTCTATCCTATTCCTAGCGTTTGCTTGGTGGTGTTGTGGCAGGCATTTGTTTGTGGCATCAACACCACATGTGTTGTACTTTGGCGTTCATTAAACTTCGTGTGTTTTTATTTTTTTTTGTTTTGTATTTCGTTTCATTGCATATTAATAAATTGTTCTTGAAAAGTGTAGGCAAAAACAAGAAGTTATGTTGTTGTTGTTGTTCTTGCTATTTTGCTATATTTATATGAAAAATATATATATGTAGTATATATTTGCCACATTAAACTATTCTGACTTGAGAACATGCTTGTGTGCGCGTACATATGTATATGTATTGTTTATGGAAGTACAGCACTAGCCACATCTGTAGTACTAATTTGAACAGTGATTTGGAGGGATAATTGTAAAGAGGACTTTGGCCATAAATATTTTATCGCCGCTTTTGGCTGCCCAGCGTTAAAAATACCCATTACTTAATCGCTGATTTTAGTAGCAATCAGTGATGATTCTCTCGCTTATATTCTTCCTTAAATTTAGCATAGAAGTGTCATAGGCAGTTTAATCGGTGCGCCCTGGCTTAAGAAGTAAGCCACGATGTAAGTAAGTGCCATTTCAGTTGCAATTACGTTATAAGCGGAGTTTTAAGCGAGCTCGATAACACGATTGATTACGATGTAAGTGGGGATGTCAGTAGGTGCTATATCAATCAGAGTTATATGAGTTATACTTAGATCAATCGCTTAAAATTTCATACTGATGTCATGAATAACTAAATAGGTACTTCGTTTCATTTACCGCTGGGTTGTTGTCTCATGAGTTAGCACCAGTTGTGGTATTTTTATTCTATCTCTTAGTAAGTTTGATATTGACGGAAAGGAGGACTCCACTCAAAGCGGGACTGACTATATGGTTCCATTTATGGAAGAGAGGACTGGAAAGCTTCCCTACCCTTCACTGATGGCTCAAAAATGGACATTGGAATAGGATCAGATGTCTTTAGCGAGGATATAAATTCCAGCCAACACTTCCGATTGGATGACGATTGCAGTGTTTTCCAGGCGGAGACCTTCGCTATTATGGACAATATTGGCAATGAATTTAAAGGGAACCATCACAATCTATGTGAACAGTCATGTTAAGAACCTTAAGGCTTTGACATCAATAGTCATAAAGCCAAAATTGGTGCACAGATGTAGGATGACGCTCTCAACACTGCCAGGAAATAGTGTTCGACTATGATGGATCACAGTGACGTACAAGGAAACGAGATATTGAGTAAATTGGCGCGGAAAGGCTCAGCTCTAGGACCCGGCCAATCAGATGGATCAGTGCGACCGCCAATGTGTCACATCACATCGACTGGTTGGCAAATGTATCCTGGGAACACTCAACTGATCGCGTAGTATCACTGGATATTAGGCACGACTGGATGGAAAACGAACAAAATCACTCTTAGAGTTAGATAGGAAGTTCGTCGCACGACTAATCGGAATATTTATATTTACATCCAACTATATATCGACACACAGCTAGGTCCATATATTTTTCAGAGTACTTTTCTCTGGAATACTCCCGGGTTTTGCATGTCCGTTATCGTAAGCACCCACGATTAGGCAGCATACAATAGAACGGGTAAAATTAGCACCTGGTATAGCTGTTTCTTAGTAGCTCGAGATAAGGTGGTGTTACTGAAGTGCTGCCGAAATCCGTAAAAACATCTGTTGACGAGCACTATTCACAGCTTGATTTCTTGGCTGACATTATTTTACTTATTGACGGAAGTTCCGAGGTAAGTAAATTCATTTACTACTTCAAAATAATAATTGTCACCGTTCACAGTACGTCCCCAACGAGAGGACTCTTTGGGTTTTGCATGTCCGTTATCGTAAGCACCCACGATTAGGCAGCATACAATAGAACGGGTAAAATTAGCACCTGGTATAGCTGTTTCTTAGTAGCTCGAGATAAGGTGGTGTTACTGAAGTGCTGCCGAAATCCGTAAAAACATCTGTTGACGAGCACTATTCACAGCTTGATTTCTTGGCTGACATTATTTTACTTATTGACGGAAGTTCCGAGGTAAGTAAATTCATTTACTACTTCAAAATAATAATTGTCACCGTTCACAGTACGTCCCCAACGAGAGGACTCTTTGGGCGTCGAATTTTTTAAATTTGTTTTGTCCTTGTTGACCGCTAAACCCATTTTTGCTGACTCCTTTTCAAGTGATGAGAAAACTGCAGTAACATTCCGCAGATTTCGCCCAATTATGTATATATCATTGGGCATGTGGCTCTTGTGGAATATGGTGCCAGACATGTTGACACCAGCCTTTCTCATCACCTTCTCCATAACTATATTAAATAGTGTACAGGACAAGCAACCGCCCTGCCTGAGACCTCTTTCCGTGTTGAATGGTTCACAGTGATCCTTACCAATCTTAACCGAGACTATGGTGTTTTCCAAGGAACATCTGGAAATTCGAATTAGCTTTTCAGGAATACCAAATTCAGACATGGCTTCAAATTACTCATTCCTTATCGGAGAATCGAAGCCAGCTTTGTAGTCGACAAAGAGGTGGTAGGTGTCGATCTGTTTTTCATTAGTTTTTTTCCCGGATTTGTCGTAAAGTGTACATTTGATTCGTCATAGATTTAAAAGGTCTAAAGCCGCACTAATAAGGTCCAATTAGTTTTCCTTCAATTGGCTTTAGACGTTCAAACAATATGCTTGAAAGGGCATTGTACGCATTTGGTAATAGGCTTATTCCACGGTAGTTCTTACACTCACTACGATCTTCTTTCTTGTATATGACAAGGACATAACAAACTTAGACTCCAATCCCCGAGCATGCTCTCCTCTAGCCAGATGTTCTTCATGAGCTAATGTAAGCTCCTAATCAGCTACTCCCCACCTGCCTTAAACAATTCAGCAGGAAGCCCATCGTCGGAATACTGCCGTATGTATCTCGCTCTGGCTCGGAGGTGGGAAGTTAAAACCTGTCTTTTTTGCAGCTCCTTCTTTTTCCGTCTAAAGAGACGAGTTGCCTCTCGTTTCTACTCCTTGTCCAGTTCAAGAACAGCTCGCGTTTCTATTGGCTGCAGTTTTGCCATGTATGCAGCATTCGTCTCTTTGGCGGCATTGCGTCATTCATCATCGTACCAGGCATCCTCTTCAAACGGTTGTGAGTACCCATGTACGTTTCTCACAGTCTGTTCTATAGAGTTGCCACTGAGAGGTAATATTATCAGGGGTTGGAGCATTCCGTAGTAGTTGAGTTAGGTGGTAGGAGTAGGCGTCTGTTACCTCTGTGGTCCGCAGTTTACCGATGTCCAGCTTTCTTTGTACCTGGTTACGTACGCTTTTGCCATGCTTAGCCTTTTGCGTACATTAACTGCTGTAAGGTCGGAGTCAATGTTCGAACCCCTGACACTCGAACGTTCAGAACATTCGATGCGTGTCTTCCATAAACTACCACGTGATCTGATTTCCCGTCAATTTTTCCGGAGATAACCATATTTTCTTATGAATATTTTTATGGTCCAATCTAGTGCTGCTAACTACCATATTTCTTGCCGCAGAGAAATCAATTAGTCTGATGCCATTGTTCGACGTTTCGGTGTGCAGACTGAATTATCCGATGGTAGGCTCATATACAGCCTAGTACAATTTTGATGCCATGACTTGGGCTACGGCCATATACATTTTTTAGGCTGTCGTAGAACTCGTCTTTGTCCTCATTGTATTTCTCTTCTGTCGGATCATGGGCACATAAAAGTGTTAAGTGGAAAAACTTTGTCTTGACTCTTATGGTGGCTATTCGTTCACACACCGGGTTGAACGCGAGACTAGGTGTCGCAATCTCTTGCCAATCACAAATCCACATCCAAACTTGTGCTTGTCCGCACGACCACTATAGTAGATGTCGCAATCTTTCATGCGTGAGCACCTGTGTTCCGTCCACCGGATTCCTGTAAAGCGGTTATGTCAGCCTTGTTTTCTTCGAGGACGTCCGCCAGTTGTATATACACCTGGTCTATACACTGTTCTAATATTTATGGGGGTCCGTTTTGTTCTTTTCTTACTTTTTTCATTCCAATAGTTTAAACATGGTAGGTTGCAAGCCCAGCGCACAACGTCGCAGTTTTCTCCACCTGCCAGGATTTTATTACAGCCGCCCATTCTGGGTCAAAAGCACGTCTCCAGGTGTCACCACGTGGAGGTACTCCGTCCGCAGTAGTACCTCTAAAACGGAGTTCTATGAGTTGACTTGAAGTGTAATTGGCAAGGATAACGGTTTGCCAAGTTAAACCGATCAGAAGCTTTACCTTGCATCAAAATGCCGTCTTCTATTTCAATTTTGTTTTACTTCAATCCGGACAATCGCAATATACCATTATGGTTTCCGAGTGGTGTAATGACATAGCCTTGTACTGTGTTATTACTTGTCCTCAACCTAATTCAAAGATTGAATTTAAAAAAAAAATCATGCGTATTCACAATTTTATTACTATTATATTATGTATGAAGATTGTATGTAAGTAATAGGTAATAAAATAAACTTTAAATGATTTGTTGCCTTACATGAATTAAAATTTCAAAAAATACTTCTGCAAAGTTCTAACATACCACAATCTTGCTAACCCCAATCTCCCACTGCCTAAATATTCATTCAAAATCACTTTGCAACATCCATCAGAGAAGCATTACTGATCTGCAGCAACAATACAACAAGTAAATAGTGCTAAAGTTCGACAGCATTAACGATGACGACAACAACAACAACAACGACAACGTAAACCACAGGATGGATTTTTTCAGCACTAAAGCAAAAAAAAAAAAAACAGAGAAAATCGAGTACAACATCACAATTGCACACGATGTGAGTGCAAGTGCGAGTACATAGCCACCACATATGCACCATGTGTGCCAAGATCGCTGTCATTTGTTTAGCTAACAGAGTGCATTCACGCACATTTTGCCTCCTTTTGTTGACTTTTAGGATGAGTTGAGATATTGCTGAGATACTACTGCGACGACTGCTGTGGGTGAAAGGTCAATTGGAAAATTTTCCCAATTTTCTAATAATCCCAAAGTGAAAAACATCTGAATAATTTGAAATGTTTGTGTAGGAAAAATGTTGTGTAAATAAACATTAGATTCTACGAAACATGTTTCTGTGTTTTTCCTTCCGGTCAAGTTAATAGGATAAGGGCAAATGACTACTTGAAGAAAGCATTGGACACTTTAAAATCTTTAGAGATGTTTATGGAACTAATGTTGCTTATTTTTGTGTTAAAATAAAAAAGTAAAGAAACATTTGCAGTAAATATGTTTCTATTAATGCATCTAGGAGAGGCTCTATGCTCCTTATTAGATCAACAGGAATATATATATAACGCGTCTAGGAAGTAGATTTTTCGCTGTTTGTAGTATTGGCAAAGTATTATTATAAGAAAAATTTTTGTTTAGTAGTTTATTTTATACCCTCAATATCATCGCGATATTTTATATGAAATAAATAATTAATACAACAATTTATGATAGGTAGAATCGTTCCTTTGCGAGACATCGTAGCTCGTTAGAACACACGACTACGGCAGCCATCTGCGGCCTCCTATATGTTTCCGACGGCAATCGGTATTTTTAGCAAAAGCTTCTTAAAAAGCTGTTCAAAATTGTAGTCTAACTGTAGATCCCGTAAAAAAATAATAAAATAGGACCCCAATATGTTGACGACTACCGCAAGCGAATTAAGGACCATGATTTGAGGATAAGCACCTGGAATGTTAGAACACTGTATAGACCAGGTGCCTTCATCCAACTGGCGGAAGCCCTCGAAGAATACAAGGCTGACATTACCGCTTTACAGGAAATCCGGTGGACGGAACACGGTTGCTCGCGCATGAAAGCGTGCTACGTCTAATATAGTGGTCATGCGGACAAGCACGAGTTTGGATGTGGATTTGTGGCTGCAAAAGACTGCGACACCTAGTCTCACGGTTCTACCCGGTGTGTGAACGAATAGACACCATAAAGCCACCACCACAAAGCTTTTCCACATAACACACATATGTGCCCATGCTCCGACTGAAGAGAAAAGCGATGAGGCAAAAACGAATTCTACGAGAGCCTAGAATATGTATATGGCCTTAGCCCGAGTCATGACATCAAAACTGTACTAGGCGATTTTAATGCTAAAATAGGCATTTGTGCCTACCATTTAATCTGCACACCGAAACGTCGAACAATTGCATCACACCGATGGATTTCTCTGCGGCAAGAAATATGGTAGTTAGCATAACTAGATGTGACCATAAAAATGTTTATAAAGCAACATGGTTATCTCTAGATCAATTGACGAGGAATCATATGGACCACGTGGAAGTCGATGGAAGGCACGCATCGAGTGTTCTGGACGTACGAGAACGTGTGAACATTGACTCCGATACTACCTTACCGCAATTAAGGTACGCACAAGGCATAGCATGGCGAAAAACGTACGTAACCAGGCACAACGAAAGCAGGACATTGGTAAACTGCGGACCACAGAGGTAGCGGACGCCTACTCCAACCACCTACCTCAACTGCTGCGGAGTGCTCCAACCCCTGATAATATAACCTCGCAGTGGCAATATATAGCCGACTTCATAGAACGGACTGCGAGAAGCTTACTTGGGTACTCAAGGCCGTCTCAAGATGGTGCCTGGTACGACGATGAATGTCGCAATGCCTCGAGAGAGGCGGATGCTGCATACAGGTCGAAAGAGAGGCAACTCGTCTCTTTAGACGGAAAAAGAAGGAACCGAAAAAGAGACAGGATGAGTGCACTGAGTTGCTCCGAAGCAGAGGGGAAGCTCGAATATTCTACCACAGAGCTAAGGCGAGAATGCGTGGAACAGGGTTGCCTTCCTGCAAGGACAGCGATGGCCAGCTACTGAAAGACCCGGATAACGTTCTAAAGATATGGAGAGAACATTTCAGCAATCTACTGGATGCGGACACCACTCCAGAAGACGTTGTACCAATTCATGACGATGGTATTAACTGTCCACCTCCGAGCCAAAACGAGATACGTGTGGAAATATCCCGCCTTAAAAACAACAAATCTACGATGAATCAAATATTCACTTTACAACAAATCCTAGAAAAAATCTCATGAAAAGCAGCCACCTCTTTGTCGACTACAAAGCCGCCTTCGACTCTCCGATAAGGAGTAAGTTATATGAAGCCATCTCTAAGTTTGGTATTCCTGCAAAGCTTATGCGACTTTGCAGATGTAGCTTGGGGAACACCAAATCCTATGTTAAGAGGGTAAGGATCACTCTGAATCATTCAACACGGAAAGACGTCCCAGGCAGGGCTATAGCTAGTCCTTTACACTTTTTAATATAGTTATAGAGAAAGCGATGAGGAGAAAGGCTGGTGTCAACATGTCTGGCACCATATTCCACAAATGCCATTAGCCTATGCCGATGAAATAAACAGCATTGGCCGAAATCTGCGGGATGTTACTACAGTTTTCTCATCGCTAGAGAAGGAGTCAGCAAAAATGGGTTTAGCAGCCGACGAGGACAAAACAAAAATAATGATTTCGACGAACAAATTGTCCTCTTGATGGGGACGCACTGTGAACGTTAACAATTATTGTTTTGAGGTAGTAGGTACCTCGGATCTTCCGTCAACAAGTAAAATAGTATCAGCCTAGAAATCAAGCGGAGAATAGTGCTCGCCAATAGTTGTTTTTACGGACTTCGGCAGCACTTTAGTAACACCACCTTATCTCGGGATACTAAGAAACAGCTATATCAGGTATTAATTTTACCCGTTCTGTTGTGTGCTGCCAAATCGTGGGTGCGTACGTAATCGACGTAGCTACAAGTCAGAATCCAACGACTACGATGGATGGGACATGTTGCCCGGTTGGATGTAATTGCTTTACCGAGAAAGGTGTTTGAGGGCGAAATAGAAGGACGGCACAGAGCAGGGAGACCCAAACTTCGTTGGGAGGACATTGTGGTTGGCGACGTGCCACCGTCTGGTAGGACTAACTGGTGAACGCTCGCAGGAGACCGAAGCTGTTATACTTCAGGCCTCTAATTAATGAACCAACTTCGTAAGTTGTAATAGGCCATTTGAGTAAGTAAGTAAGTTGTCTCTTACTACACGATAATACAAATATCCAAATTCAAATATACTCCAGTTGTCCGAAATTCACAACTTTTGAGAAATATTATTTATCCAAGAATAGATAATTTTGTATGGGAGGTACCAGAATTGGTGTTGCTATTCTGCCCATTGCCAATCCCATCATTTTTATACAGATCATTTAAGATTTACTCGAGTTATCCTACCCACTAACATGTCACCTTTAATGGGTTACACTTTTTCTCGTATCAAAAATTATATAGTACTCTCATCCTAAGTGAGAGTGGGGCTGAGGGTATAAAACCATGTTGTACATTAATATAAATATTACATACTACAAATTGTAGACATAGGATATAAATCACATTATAAAAATTAACCTTTTATAATACAACTTAATAGAAATTGCAATGTGTTAACATATTCCTAATGGGTTGCCATTGCATACGCACTTTTTTTTGGCATATAAAATGAATTGCCTAAAAAATCTCATAAAAACGAACACAATACAGTTTTAACGATAAAAAAAATACTACAAAACTTCAATAACATGAAAACACTTTCCATTAGAAAAACACAGCAGCAGAATTATAGAAGTAACGACTACAGCGACAGCAATGGAACACAAGTTTAACACTAGATTTGCGTATACAGTGGTAGTAATTCGTTTGAGTGCACATAGTAAAAGATTTCTACTTATATAACGCAGCAATAAAAAGGAAATCGAATTGTGGCGTTCGATAGATCAGTGGAAGCGACGTAGACTTGCAATTCGAAGGTGTCGGGTTCGATTACCGGCCGGGCTTTGGCCAAATCAACATCGATGAAAAATTATTTTTTAAATACTTTTGAGTTCTCCAGCCAACAAAACTCATTCTACATGCTTCCACTACAAAAATCCAAATTGCGCAATGTCCAAGAAAAAAGGAAATGATTTATCAACATCAACAAAACCAGCTGGCGCCATCTTAAGGGGGATTTGGCGGTTAAAACTTACAACAACAACTTACAATCCCTTAGCACAAACATTGTTATCTATAAAGGAATGAAACCGAGTCGCCAACAATTGTCGTATGATGATCGGATTAAATGCCCGATCGAGTGCCAATAATTGAAAATCGGTTTAAAGAATTATCACACCAGCTACGTCCTCCAGTCGTTACAACAACAGCAATGTGTGCCCCTCTCGCAAATGAGGGTGAAGAACAAAGGGAGATGGCAACTCGAGATGGAGTAATAATATCAAAAGACCCAACGCGATCGTTTCCAAATTATACTTTTGGTAAAGCTTAATCGGGATAAAGGGTTTTAGTTAAAAACTAGAAGTCTAGCCACGCGCCTTCTGGTACGTCTCATACAAATGCACCACTTCGCCCACTTTAGAAATCGAGTAATAATATCAATATACTAAAATGTTAAGCTTTACTGGTACTGGCCAGCCAATTTGTGAACCTTTCTCTAATGGGGAAGGAGTAAACTTTGTAGATGAGACATTGTGTGATGATGAGGTTCTTCTAGTATCCTTGAGAAAGGAACTCTAGTCGACTCTCTTCTCTGTAGACAGGATGCTCTGGAAACTCTACTAACGGAAGAGCGAAGTCTGTCTTCTCCTACTGCATTTTCATGTAAGACAACCTCGGTGAAGAACAAAGGGATAAGTCAACTCATTTTACCCCCAAGGCCGAGCCGTCTACATTCACTGGTGAGTCTATTTTCGAAGCTCTCTCTGATGGGGGAGGATCAACTTTGTGGGCGAGCCTTTGTCTGTTGACGAGGTTCTTCTAGCATCCTTGGGAAGGGACTCGATAAGGCTCCACTCCCAACACCTTCTAATAAAGGAAAAGCGAAGCCGGTCTTCCCCTACTGCATCTTCATGTAAGACAACCTCGGTAGGCAGCATAGAAGCGGCATTCAAAAAAATAAAGAACCTACAATATAATTGATTGAGGCAGAGGAGGGGGACCAGAAGAGGTAGCAAAAGGCCAAAGTTGACTATAGACGATCCTGCAGTTTCTTTAGGAGATTTTTAGGCAACGATATTGCTCTGCTGTCCGGTAAGAAAAAGGGATTGGTCGGGAAGCTCTTGGTGTATGTGAATAGATTTAAGCAATGGTCATTTTGGGAGTGATGCTAATGTTGGTGTTAGCCATGTGGGTGTTGGTGACTTTGGTAGTGTTGGTGATGATGGTAGCTGTTTTTCCTTTGATGATGGTGTGTATAATCCCGCTTGTTCTGGTAAGCATTACGTATGTAATGATACCATTGATGGCCAGGAATGACACAGTACTTCCTCGTCAATATACCCGCCATACGTTTTATTGACGAATTTAACATGGGGATGCCATAGGAGGTATACAATCGCCACCCTCTCGCTTACCATCCATTGACGAAAACACTAATGGTAATTCGTAATAACTTTCGTCGATGAAATAGATAATGAAGTGGAGTGAACTAGTTCGTTAATAATATACTACTACAGAATGGAAAAATTTGAAGGAACTTGGGAAGTGACATAGTATATGTTGTAGGTCTGGTCGAGTACAATATGAATATGTATACAAAATTTCCCTAAAACCTCCAAAATCTTGACTAACGGTTTTAGGAAGAAGAATCTTAGAAATTTCCAACGAAATATATTTATATATAGATATCTTCTTATAGCTGTCTTGTTTAGCGTCAATAATTCATACTTTTCGGATTTTTTCATTATTTTTTAAGTTTGAAGAAGTTTTTAGCAACTATTTTATTAGAATAACCTAATGTTGGTTTTGTTTTTTAGAAAGAGTTTGCTTTTACGACTAAAGCGCATATTTGTTTGTAAAAATCGGTTAACAAGTGGATAAGTTATTCATGCATTTTGAGGAACGCTACTTTCATATCCCATACTAAAAAAAAGCCGGGAGAACTTTGCATTCAAATACGAAAAACTTCTAACACAGTTGTTGACTTTACATTTCCAGATCAAACACTGAATGAAATTTTTCAACCACCGTTTAACATACCGATCATTAAATTATTATTTTTATTTGCTACAAACACATCAGAGAATAACGGCACTTAAAAAAGAGAAGAGAAGAGTAAAAAAAATATGAAAATGAATATGTCTGTTTATTTTACTATCCCCTAGTAATGCGCATGGGAGTCAATTGACGCAACGCTCGCTTACTTTGGATTAATGAAATAAGTATACACGCAGTTTAACGAAATCGTTAATGATGTATACTACGAACAGTATAAATTAGTAAGTACTGAGTGTTATCATCGACGAAATCATTACAGAAAAGGTGTCTGTTGTAGTTTTGCCGAACAAGCGGGATGGTCATTCATCTGGCGATGATTTAAAATGTGAGCCACTCAGTTTTATGGACGAGCTAGATCATCATCAACAGAAAAGGATAATGCTCTGCTGTCCGCTAAAGAAAAGTGATTAATACGGAAGAACTTAGGGTATGTGAAAAAAAACGTGACCGTCTCTCTTTCCTTCTCGAAGCTCCTCACTTCTAAGATAACCACGCACGGAGATCATTTTGTATGGGAGGTACCGAAGGGCTGGATTACATACTTCTAATAACCGTTTATACACTATAGGAGAAATATACGTTTTGTTTAAACTAAATCATTCTAACATGAGATACTATAAAGGCTTGTTCTATTTCGCCTACTCTCAATACCATACCTACATTTTGGAAAGGTTAATTCAAGTTGTCTTGTCCACAAGCTACCCATACATGTCCCTTTCATTCTTGAAAATCTTTGGAACTGTTGTATCTTCTCTTATACATTATACTTTTCTTCGTATCAAATGAGATATTCCATCAACTTAATAGCTAAAGACAAGTCATTATAACAGCATTACAAACTAAAAATATGAGTGCGTTCAAACACCCCCCATTGGGTGTACGTACGCTTACACCGATCATATTGTATACGCACATGTGTGCAGAGGAAGAAAATCTTTACAAAATAACACAACAACGATTTACGTAAATATAACAAAAACAATTAGAAATTAGAAAAAAAGAAAAATAAACACACGCACACACACACACGCTCAACAAATCAACCAATAAGAAAAACTAAATTATGGAACACATGTAAAATTTAAAGAGAAAATCAAAATGTAAATCATATGAAACTGCGCTCGATGGTTAGCTAAATCGAAGGGCAAACCTAAACTATAAACTGTACAGCAGCTACAACAGCACCTTGTGGTACTGTGCAACACCATCTGCAATCAGTTGCAGTGACAGAGGCACCTACTCTGTCAACCTTTAGGGGTATACTACTGTCGCGCTGAAGCGCTGCATCATAGACTGTCAACATAATGCGATGGCAGCGCACACGCTAGCATAAGCAGCGGAAAACGGGGCAACATGATGTTGATTACTGCCGTACTGCTGCTAGAATTCTACTTGACAACTTGCAGAGACAGAGACGCAAGAAGCGAGACGTTCGCTCTGTCGATCGGTTGAATGGAAGAGATCCTTAGACGTGTGTTTAAATAATGAGCATCTTATAGTTTAATGGTTTATTCTAAAACGAAACGTGGTGCGATCAAGATCATCAACAACTGACGACATCACAAAAATTAAAAAAAATAAAAAATTAACGGAAAAAAGATTTGAGAAAAAAAGAAAAAAAATCAAAGGCAAAAAAAATTAAATAAAAAAGCAAAACTGAAAGAAAACAAGAAACAAGTCGTGTATGCGACGACTAAGTGATTTACATTCTGAATTGGCAGACATTAGAGATTTGCGGCGGCAGCCACGTCTTTGGCTGATTTGATACGTGTGGGGTTTTCCCAAGAAAGCAACAACAACAATAAGAGAGGAAAAAAAAATTGTCACAGAGCCAAAAATATATTGAGAAAAAATCTTTTAAGTGAGCAAAATTTTTATTAAACTAAAAAGTGTGGCCAAATGACATTAAACGCGTGCATACAAGCAACAAAGAAACACAAGTTTTGATTAATTAAATACAAGTGAAACTATAAATTAATCTAAGCAGAAAATACAACAAAAAAAACTCAATTACAAAGCAAACAACAAATATGAAGTGATTTACGCAATTTTAAAGAAACTTCAAAATCACCAACATTATGTCTTCCTCAATGAAAATCAATACACCTAATCTTAGCATTCCCACAATGAAATCATTGAAAATGTTTCACTGCAACTCCTCACTAAGCCACGATATCTCGACCTTGCCAAATACACCGCCCTACACACCCACTACAGCCAGCTTGAGCCATATTGCGGCGACAAGTGGTGGTGGACACGCCAACGATGCAAGCAATTATAATGGCCTGTTGACAACAGCAACAACCAACAACTCTTCCTTGCTGCTAACAGCCACTGCAGGAGCAGCCACAGCTACGATGACAACGACGACAACAACATTAAATTCGCCGCTACACAGCAGTAATTTAATGTCTCCACCACTGAGTGCCACCATGCCACAGGAACATTTTCGCGCTTCCATGTGCAATCTGAAATCATTCAACAGTCATAGCAATTATAGCGATTTTGCCACAGCCGATGTTCATTTTCCAGATTTTTCACAATTATCATTTGCCAATGTTGAGACGCCTAGTTCCATATATGGTGGCGGCGGCAATGGTCATTTTGGGAGTGTTGCTAATGTTGGGGTTAGCCATGTGGGTGTTGGCAACTTTGGCAGTGTTGGTGATGATGGTTGCTGTTTTTCCTTTGATGATGGTGAGGATAATGGCCATTCATCGGGCGATGATGTAAAATGTGAGCCACTCAGTGTTATGGGCGAGCAAGATCATCATCAACAGCAGCAGCAACAACAGCAGCAGTCATTCAATCGTGAAGATGTGTTTCGTTTTGAGCCTGAAGATATAGCTCGCTTAACGGAATCCTGTCAATTCGCTGAAGATACCGGCAATGTGTTAATGGTGCCTCCGACACCCTATACACCTCACACTCCTTATACACCCTACCCCTCGAACTATATGTCCTTTACCCCTTCCACCAACTCAGTTGTACAGGGAGGACACATGGAATATCAGCCAACTAATCAGCAGCAATTACAGATGCACATGAACTCCGCTAACCAAGTTGATGATAACAACATCCATGACTCAATAAATCTGGACATTGAATATTTTAACTATGATGAAATTAATTGTCAATCTAAGGAACAGTCACCTTGCTCCTCGCCTCCTTTAGATCCCTGGATGTCTTTGAATTTAGTGGATGCCACGCAGCAAACGCAACAGCAGCCACCGCGTCAAGAGTCACCCAAAATAATGAACACCAGCTATGAGTACGTTCATTTGCAGAATAACTACGAGCCGAGTATTAAACAGGAAGTGGGCTGCAAAACCAAATTGCCCTCCATGATGTCTACCTTTGGTACACCCAAATATGAGCCCTTGAATGCCTATGGCTATGGCGACTATGATGTCCAGTGCCAACAACGTCATCATGTGTACAGTCCTCCCTCGCAATCTAACAATGCTATGGCCGCTTCATATGCCCCCAACTCGTTTAACAACTGCAATGCCTTAAGTGAAGATTTTGAGAATTGCAATATGCTGAATATGGAGAAACCCAATAGGGAGCATAAGATCATATGGACCATCGATGAATTGGATGAACTTGACGAAGATGTATTGGGTGAGATGTGTTCCCAGTCGGGAGTAATGGCCGCCAGCGGTGAACACTATCAGCAGCATGGCTTCTATTGCAACGATATCGATAATTCTACTCACACGGATGAGGATGATGAATACATTACCGAGGAGCCGCCAGAGGAAGATGACGAAGAAGAGGAATTTATCAAGAAGGTCGAATCAGAATTGCAGGACGACAACGATGAAGTGTTCGTTATTGAAAAGCCGCTTAAGACGACCAAAGGAGGTAGACGAAAGCGTTGCTCCTCCCAGTCATCCCAGCAATCAGCAGCCGCCGCTCTCAACATAGCCGCCACTATGCCCGATTTTAGTCTTGGTCCAATGATATGTCGCTGGACCGATTGCAACGAAGAGTTTCCCAATCAAACGGAATTCGTGTGTCACATCGAAAAGAAACATGTGGACGTCAAGAGAGGCGATGATTTTTCCTGTTTCTGGGTAGATTGTCCCAGACGCATTAAGCCCTTCAATGCACGCTATAAGCTGTTGATACACATGCGGGTGCACAGTGGCGAAAAACCCAACAAGTGTCCGGTAAGTATCAAAGCACAACAAATTTTATTAAAGATATATTCCATCTGGCCTTCGTTTATCCACTAACTATATCTATTAAGTATCGAGTTTTTGTTTAACTTATGCAAAAAAAAAAACTGACAGATATTAAATTTGATTTATTTGGTAACAAATTGATTCTGTTGACTACACCGTACATTTTTTGTTTAAAGAGAGAAAAAAAACCAACACCACCAATGCTTGTATTCAATTACATTTTTAGTTAAATGGCGAAAAATTACGTTTATATTTATTAAATGTTGGTTTATTTTGTAGTTTTTTTTTTTCATTTTCGTCGTTTCTTTAGTTTGTCATTTAAATTTTCCACTATTGATAAATTTTAATTAAAATTGATGGATTTCAGTTGCATGAAATTTGATGATTAAATTTGTGAGTGTTAAAAAAACGCAGAAGAAAAAAATAGATAAATATGTTGGTGATGAAAAGAAAGTAATTGAAAGCCAGAAACAAATATATAAATTACATATAATAAAGTGGTGGCAAATTAAGCTTAAATAATAACTAAAGCGATGAAAAAAGTTGTGGTTGATGATAAATATTGATGTCATTAGTGTGATAATTAAGAAAATTTAGATGGACTGGTTTGAAGGAGAACAAGAAAAAGACACACGTATTTAGGAAAATATCTAGCAAAAACTTTTTTTGATATAAAATTTTTGTTTTTTTTTTGTCGTTAATTAATTTTTTTTACTTACATTAAAACCGAAATACAAACAAACATTTAATACAAAGTGAACATTTAAATAGAGACTTACCTATAGTTAAAGCGGAAATAGCTGCAAACAAAAAAAATACAAATTTCTTAATAAAGTTAGTAGAACAATCTCGTAATGGATGATAATGATAAAAAAAATTATAAAAGAACTTAAAAAAATATTATTCAAAACCGTAAATGTGGTCGATTCGTAGTATTGCCTATTAGTTGCTTAGATGGATGATGATGTACACCGTAAACTTGAAAAAGTGATCCATAAGTATGGCAAGCAGACTAACACACTTCATTATTATTACAGCTTGATTTAGAGTTATTCCTATTAGAAGTTCTAGTTCTGAGAAAAAAACTTCTCATACATAGATAACACAGTGCAAAACACTTCTTTAGGGGAGAACCAAACCAATATCACCAAACCAAACAAATACCAATTCGACTTTTTACCAAAGAAAAAAAAACAAACTTCAAATCACTGTTAAAAAAATGGTGACGTATTGAAGCAAATAGGAGTTTAAGGTTTTATTACTGAGGCTACCGTTTGATATTGGTTTTGTTCACTCCCGAAAAAGCTTGTTCCACTCTTTACCCAACATTTCATTTTGATTTTATTTTACTAATTTTGGCTCGTAGAGGTTACTTGTCTTCGGAACGTTTAGTGAAATTTTCCGGAGAATATTTTTATCGAAGATTCTATGCCTTGACCTCTCTTCAAAGTTGCCATTTAAACGGTTTTTCAAAATTGGGCCAAAAAAGTGCCAAACGGGTGGGAGCTAGAGGGTTAAAATAATCCGAAAAAATATTCCCCTGAATGTTTTAATATAGGTCTACGAAAACATGAAATGTATTTTTATAGATGATTTTTCATATTCTTTGAATCGACTTTTGACTAAAAAAAATCAGACTTCAAACCAGTTTAAAAAAATTTGTGACATAGTGGAGCAAATGGAGTTTAGGATTTTATTACTGGGGTCAAATTCTATCATTTGATATTGGTCTGGTTCACCGCCGAGACAATGACCCTCAAATTGTGTCATAGTGTTATTTGCAAATGTTCGGTTATGTTATCCACCCCAATCAAACAAAAGCCGTCATCTAGTCCAACAGCAATGAATATGTCCTTAACATTTTTAGAAAGATCAAAACATTATATGTCAGTTATAAAGGTTTATTTAAAAAGTTGCGTGGCAAAGCCTAATTCCACTCAGAGTGGAATTCATTTTGTACAAACAACCCATATTACAAATCTCATCTTCATACCTCTGATAGTTCATGATATATAGCCTTTTAAACCTTCAAGTTGTATGGGCGTTACCACGCCCCTTTTTCCAATCTTAACCAAAGACTATCAACAGGTCATCAGTACCCCTTTGTAAAATTTTCGTATCAATCGGTCTATTAAAGAATACGTCAGAGCGATTTTTGAAAAGGGGCGTGGCACCGCCCACTTCATTCAAGCTGCACAAACAACATATATACCAAATCTCATCTTCATACCTCAAATAGTTCATGAGATGTAGCCTTTTAAACTTTCAAGTTGTAAGGGCAGTACCACGCCCTTTTTCCATTCACAACTAAGTAAAGCCAATGACTATCAACAGGTCATCAGTACTACTTTGTAAAATTTTCGAATAAATCGGACTATTGAAGAATACGTCAGAGCGATTTTTGAAAAGGGGCGCGGCACCGCCCTCTTTATTCATACTACACCAACAACATATATACCAAATCTCATCTTCATACCTGAAATTGTTCATGAGATATAGCCTTTTAAACTTTCAAGTTGTAAGGGCAGTACCACGCCCCTTTTTCCAATCACAACCAAATAGCCACGAAATATCATCGGTACCACTTTGTTAACTCTTCGAATCAATTGGTCTATCAGAAAAGCCGTCAGAGCGATTTATGAAAAGGGAGGCGCGGCACTGGCCACTTCCACCCTGGCTGTAATTTATACTGCACTAACAACATATATACCAAATCTCATCACCATACCTCTGATAGTTCATGAAATATGGTCATTTTAAATTTCAAGTTGCATGGGCGGTGCCACGCCCCTTTATCCACTCACAATCAGATATAGCCAGGAACTATCTACAGGTCAACAGTACCACTTTGTAAAATTTTCATATCAATCGGTCTATTGGAAAAGCCGTCAGAGTGATTTTTAAAAAGGGGGCGTGGCCCCGTCCACTTCCACCCAGACTGTAATTATAACTGTACGAACAACATATGTACCAAATATCAACTTGATACGTCTAATAGTTCAGGAGATACAGACGTGTAACTTTTCAAGATGTAAGAGACGCCCAGTGATCCAATCCCGCCCATCACGATGTTGGATCACGACTTTTGTTGCCACATGCATTTACACAAATTTTCAAGGCGTTTGGTGAAACATTCCTCTAGATATTGCGTTTTTAAATTTTGGTCCAATGGACGGGGCCACGCGCCCTTGATACATCAATAATTCAAGTAGCCACCATCGACCATATAGCTACATTCTGTAAACATTTCAGAAAGATCGGCATACATAAAAAATTCAAACAAACACAAACTCATTTGTATACCCTCACCCTACTGGTAGGAGGGTATATTTCATTTGATACGACCCAAAAGTGTAACACATAGAAGAAGTCACTTTAGACCCTAGGTTTCTTTGAACCAAATTCGATTCATGACTTTTTAAGATAAACTCGAGAAATGTCCGTCTGTCTGTCCGGCTCGTATGGTGAATACCTTTCCCTAAGGTTTCCTAAATAACCTTTTTATTTAATAATGGTACACCAAAGATGATGATAAAGGTTCACATGTAGGTTCCTCATTGCCCTTTGATAACAGTTGCTAAAAAGGTTTGGGTATATATTACCACCCGCTGCAGGAATGCCTATAGCAAAGTTTGTTGTTTTGTTCCCTCCTCTAATGACTCATACGCCAGTTTCCCTATAGTGCCAGCCAGAAAGAGAAGACTGCTTTTGCTCAAATCACTTAATGTAGTTTATAATACATTTTTATATTCAGGAGTAGGATACTCGATTTAGCTTTAGAAAATTGCTTATTGCTATTCTCGTATGGTGTCAAAGAATAGGTCCTCACCGATACCTTTCCCTAAGGTTTCCTAAAGAACGTTGTTATTTAACAATGGCCGTCGTTATCATGCAGACTTCCTATTGCCCATTGATAGTAGTCGCTTAAGACGCTTGGGTGTACATTACCACCTCATCGCTGCGTCGACCAAAACAATCACGTGTTTTGCAGGAGAGCTAAAAAACCCAGTTATTTAGAACATTTCTCATCTTTCTACATCTTCTGATTTAAGGGTCGATAAACTACAAGATGAACACAAGAGCAATAAAAATAATGGAAAACCTGAACAGATTTGGTCGGCGCAGCGACGACCTGCTTTAGTTCCTTGGTTTCTCCATTACCCATTCTGTACATTTGAGTTAAGAAGAAGGTGAAACAATTTTTTATTTTGGTCAAGTGTACCCAAGCTCAGATAATGAAATTGTTATCAGTTTTCAAGTACAAATAATTGCCTTTATCTTTTACAAGAGAAGAGTGTGTCTTGTTGTACTTTTCATTATCCTACAGTATGCAATTTAGGTAAAGTTAAGAATTTTCTTTAAATTTCAAAATCTTACACATATTAAAGTTTACGTTTAAAAAGAGAGTTATGAAATACATTAACCAAACCTCTCTCTCTATGTAACATGAATAGACTAATTTCTAAACAATTTTGTATGTGGTTTTAAATCACATACATACTTATAACTTTTTGCAGAGGATAAAATTATATTATTTGTAATGAAAGTCTCAGAAAACCAAACTAAAACCATATAGAAATTAAAATAAGTATGAAAAAACTCGTCAATTCTTGTATATAAGGTAACGTTACATATGAGGTTTCCATTAACAACTATGGGCAAAAGTAATTTAATCGAAAAGTGCAGAGAAAATTATGCATACAAAGTTTCCACATGTTGCATATTTACTTAGTTTCATTTCACAAATTGAAATTTAATATGAAAAACATTATTATACAACAACAACTACAACATCATGTTCATGTTGTTGATATGAGTTATGTAAATAAAACACAAATTACAAGAGCATAAAATAGTGCACGCACTTTGAAAACGAATACAAAAACCAATCTCATCAAAGGCATCACCATCATCATCATTATCATTATCCTGATGAGAACAGCTAGAGGTTCATGAAACCATATGTTCATCAACCACACAACCAGCCAGTTGCCACATGCCGCAATGAGATTGCATTCCATTACAATTCTTTTCGTTTTCATTAAAAAATATTACTAAGATTTGAGTATTTGGACGAAACTTATAATGGAAATGAAATGAATTATAGTATGAGTTGGGGTTGTGCAGCAGCAGTAGTCTCTTAGTTCATAAGGGATAGTGTTGTGTTTAAATGTGAAAAGGTTGTTCTATATGAGTAAAAGAAGAAAAACACAACAATCTACCATATGTCATAGGTAATCCTTTCTGTGCCAGGAATTGACCTTTACCTTAAAGGGATTTTGAGGATTTTAATAAAAATCTCAAGATTTCAGACATTAAGGAGAAGCACGTGTACGTATTGTTGTTTCAACAACAAACAAAATTTTTTGCTTTGGTTTTTCGCCCTGAAGTTATTACATTTGGGTATATGATTTTTGTAACATATGCAAGGGCGCATTTATAAGTGTATTTCTGCTGCATAAATCTTTTAAAGGAATTGAAATTACCACAAGGATTTAAGTCATCATCATTAAATTTGATTGAATGTTTTTTTTTCTCAAACCTGAGTAATTTTTTATTACTCGTTTAGAATACGATGAGAAATAGTATAATGATTTTTATTTGAGTTTCAAGTTGTTTTTGGCCATATGGTGATTAATTGGTTGTAGGACACATCAAAACTTCGGGGGATATTAAACCATTAGAAAAAGACATGAAGACATTTTGTTTGGTCGTCTATATCGAGACTGCATGAAGAGCTTAGCATATTTAGCATTTATGGGTATTATATAGAGATTTAATCGCTGCTACATCATATTCCCTCTTCATGTTCAATAACATTTATTCACTGTGTTATGAAATTATTTAGTTGTTCCTAAAAGCATGCCATATATTTTACACTGCTTTATGAAAGCTTAAAATTAAAGCTACAAATGAACTACAAAGCCGTCCGACAATATCAACAAAATTAAAGAGAAGATTCTTTATGTATCTCTCAAGTAAGGACTATAAAAAAATGATATCCTTAAATATTATAAGATGATTAAATGTCGCCTAAAAGTATACTGTGCCCTAATCCGACAACATATTAACATGTGTTTAAAACCAGTACTTGAAATTCATTTGGATGAACTGACTGATAAATACCCTCACCCATACGACATATAGTAAAACTGTATAAAAGGTTACAGCCAACAAATGTAAAATGTTAAATTCAATATCTCTGAGCATATGATCATAGAAAAAGTCTCTAATAAATTCACACAACAACCTCAAAAGAAGTTATATTTTCTAATAGGTGCAGTAAAACTCCCGGTCTCTTAGGTTTCACCTGTACATACAAAATATTGAAAGTAAAATTTTCTCAATGATTTTAGAGGTTTTTTTAGATATATTAGAAAGCATTAATTTTCAATAAATTGCTTAATTTGTGTAGAAAATGCCAGCAGGGGCATAACGCACAATGGGATCGTTTCATATATTTTTGTGCAAAAACTATAAGGAAGGGTCGAAGATTATGGCAGTTGGCACCGAGCATTATATATCCTAAATAAGAACTGGAATTTGATTCAAATCGGGTACGCCCACTGCTCATACAATCTAAATCGATTTTTATACCCTTCACCAAGCGTTCGAACGGAGTGAAGGGTATACTAATTTTTATTCTTCTATTTATAACGCCCATAAGAAGGCGTGATAGGTTTGACAATATATATAAATGATCAGCGTCGAATTCTGAGTCAATTTAAAGATGTCCGTCTGTCTGTTCCCGCGATTACAGTCGTAGTTTACGAGATATCAAGTTGAAATTTGGAATACAAGCTTATATTTTCTAAGATGAGCCCGATCGGGCAAAAACTACTCCCACCTTCCATACAACCTTCCTCTTTTCGGAATCTGTCGCCGCGATCACAGCTGTAATTAAGTAGCTATCGAGCTAAGTTTGGTATGCAAAAGCAGATTCTAGAATGAGAAAGATCGGCCAAATACTACTCCCACCTCCCATGCAAATTGGCCCTTTTTGGGAGTCTGTCCCTGCGATTATAGTCGCAGTTTAAAAGCCATCGAGCCGAAACTTTGTATGTAAGCTCCTGTCCTCTAAGTGGAGATTGAGTTCTAAGACGAACAAGATCGGCCAAAACCTACTCCTGCATACAAATCGCTCTTTTTTGAGGGTCATTCCCTGCAATTACAGCCACAAGCTGAAATTTGGTATGCAAGATCTATCCTCTTAGAGGAGGTTAAATTCTATGACTCGGACAAATACTACTCCCATGTCCCATACAAACTAGCCTTTTTGGTAGGTCCCTCTATCTGTCCCCGGGATTACAGCCGTAGCTTAAAAAATATCGAACTGAAATTTGGTATGTATGCTTCCATAATCTAAGCAGAGGTTAATTTCTGAGTTAAACAATATCAGTCAAATACTACTCCGATCTTCTATACACACTCCCCCTCTAAAGGGCTTTCGTCTGTCTCTCTTAAACAAAGCAGCCTAAAACGTGACTAATTCCCCTATACGATACTTACTGACTTCAAATCAACCAATCAACCTAACACCAATTTCGTCTTAAGGTACTTGTGGTCTAATTCGTCTTCTTTAATGCTTTATACTTTTTCTCGTATTAAATGATATATACCCTCTGGTGAGGTTATAAATATTTGGGGTAGTCCCGATCATAAGTATTTGATCAAGTTTAGCAGTATTTTTGATAAATTTAGTATTTGAAGGACATATATTTTGAGAACTTAGAAGTAATAATATTATATGTTTTTAAATAAATTTACGAAAAATTAATCATTTCTTACCTATTAAAATATTCGTGTGTTTTTAACTTCTTTTTTAATTTCCTATGTTTTTTCCCCATTTTAATTCCAGTTCCCCAGCTGCAATAAGGCCTTTTCACGTTTGGAAAATCTTAAAATCCATCAACGTTCTCACACTGGAGAACGTCCCTATGGTTGTCAATACAAAGGCTGTCTGAAGGCATTTAGCAATAGTTCTGATCGAGCTAAACATCAAAGAACTCATTATGATACGGTAAGTTGTATAACTTTGCAAAATATTATAAGTTTTAGACAAAACAAACAGGATATGAAACTTATGAAAGAAAAAATTAGAATATTAAAAAAAAATTGCCTACAAATTGTCTCTTTACATATTTATACACCGTTTGCTTTTACTAAAGCTGTGATAGGCATGCCATAGTCTCGCTATGCTGGCAATAATTTTTTCCCACACCGAAACGATCGGAAATTTACACGTACTCGAAAATTTGGTTTGATTTAAAACAGTCAGTCTCTGCTTAAGTGTTTTGAAAGCTACATCACACTTTCTTGTTTCTCATTCAACACAAAACAAGATACAAGTATAGACGAATAAACAATGTTCAACGATTGTTGAGAGAGTATGAGATCGTGATTGTTGGAAGAGCACAACATTTTCACTGTGCACAATCCGTCAGCGCTGACGTTTATTGTGTTCATGCGTTCGGTTATGCCTACCACTGTTTTAAAGATTAAAAGTCTGTAAATAGCAATAGGGTCAAAACTTTCTCTAATACGTCGGTCTTAGTTTGATAAAATATTTTTGAAATTACATGAATGGTACAGGAGATGTTATGCAACATACAGATACACACGCAATACGATTCGTGTACAAATATTACAAATGATTGCAGATAATGCAAATCTGCGTATTTTAAATTTAATTGCACGTGACAATTTACTTTCTGTGGTCTCTCCATAGAGCGGTTATTATTCAATATTTGTTTCTTCTTTCATCAAAAAAAACTTTCGTAGGCGCAAGCAAAACTATGTCCCTATATAATAATTGCACCAAATAGCAATCATTGCATGGTGGGCGAATTTCGGTTAGGGCACGAAAATATATTAGGGAAAATATATTTGGGATTGTGGAACACGTGATCCTGTGGACACTTCAATTTTGAGAATTTGTTCATTCGAATTTGTTTTATGTTAAGTGCAACATATACTTCGTTGCACTTAAATTTGTCCATACTTTTTTAACAACCAGTACTGCAAGAGCATCTCTGCACAGCATCTCTGGTCTACATATATGAAATTTATGAAAATCCTTACTATATCCAAAAAATATACCCATACCTTCTCCTCAACTCTGACCTCTGTTTACGATGACCTGAATTAGAAATTGCATGTTCACTTTGAAATGGTACACATTTCCTCTACTCTGACCGCTCTGCCTATGCTTTTGCCAATTTGCGCCCGATACAGCTACTATCCTCCTAGTATGTACTTGTCATATGGTATATTTTCATGCTCTGCAGCATTTCAAAAATTTACACATATGAGTGATTTATAGTTTTATATGTTTTTGCCAGATAGTATATCGTTGTCGTTCTTGTTGTTGCTGTTGCTGTTGTTTTTATCGTCAACATCGTGCAACATATTGCTGTGAGCCTTTAATGTGCATGGCGGCTATTAATGTTGCCAGGCAACAGCAGCAGTAGTTTGCCTATACTAGGCATTTTTCCCCATATTGATGCCACAATCCATAAAGTATCTTAAACAACAAAAAAAACACTACTACTACTACTATGTATTGTGTGGTGGAACATCAAGCTAGTAAGAGCGAAGCGACAACACCAACAACATCAGCAGTGCGGTGATTGCGAATGGAAACGACACAGCCTATTATGTGGCACTGTATGCTTAATGTAAAAGTAGCCTTTGCTATGATGGCTTGTTTTCCAAATTTTTATTAAGCGTCCAGCATGGACTACGGGATGCTTGTGAAAGCTTAAAACTAGATACTATGATGACATTTAAAATCCTTGCATTGCTTAGGCAATAGAAGTGATGGCATTAGGGTGTGATTTTCTGGAATAAATTTCAAAATTATTATGAGGTTTGTAGTGTTGATGAAGAGGCAAGATTCAGAACACAATAAAAATATTGAGAAACAACATAAAGTGATATCCGATAGCTCTATCAAAGTAAAGTGGATTTGCAATCTGAAAAGGATATAATCGATTTAAGGCTATAGAAAAAAATATGAAATTATGTAATCAACGTTCTGATAAATCGTTTCGATTGCGGTTATAAAATTATTTTCGACTTCCACGGTGTTATGGGTTATAGAGAAGTAAGTTAGCATTAAAAAACCTAAAGTAATAGCACACCCTAGTGATAATGTTCTGTTTTAATAGCACTTAATAATTATAATGATGAGGTCCTCCCGAAGCGACACTATGTAGTCTGTTTGAAAGGTATTTTGGTAAAAGTTAATGAAATGCTTACAATTGTCGTTGTTAGTGACCCAAGGACATACGAGAGGCTGCTTAAAACATGCCAGCGACATTTTTGTGAGGTCGCTAACATTGGCTATTGAGTGACAAACAGACTACGTTTAGGAATTGAAAATGTGGTAGGGAGGTTCTTTATTAGAATATTTTTTGGAAATGGCGAAATTATTGATTACTTCTGATGCTTTAAACAAAGAATATGGAGGAATTGTTTATACCAAATTTAATCGATGTTTGTTTAACTATTTTGGTTATACACGTATTACACAGTACCACACATGACCCGAGAACCACTATAGTCCGATTAAGCTGAAACAAATTTAAAAAAAATAAGAATTACAATTCTTTTAATCTGTTCATATAACGTTTTTCTACATAAGCAACAGTTTCACTTTTCCATTCATCAAATGATTTTGAACTGGGTTTATTTTGTAGCAGTTACAATAAAACTGTTGTACTCCGTGGCGTATGATTTACGTGGAATATAACTTATGATAATCATACGTCACCACAAAGTATTTATGCTATGTCAAACAAAAGAGCGAAAAACGTGACAAATTTCCCTGTACGATACATATCAACTTCAAACCGATATAAAATTATTATGGCATGTAAATTAACATAACGAATGATGCAGAACTTCTTCTTTTTGGGGCTACTTTCACGTGCAGTTCTCAGAATTGAGTCCCAAATCAATGAGCTGAAAAATGTTGTACTGTGTTATTAAATATGCGAAATAAATAGGGGTTTTGGTTATATGTGAGGTTATTGTATGCTCATCTGAGAACTAAAACTTCGCTTAGAAGATGGAAGCTGGGATACCAAATTTAAACTCGATAACTCTTAAACTATGGCACTCGAGGCGACAGATAAACGGAAACCCCCAAAATGGGGGAGTTTGTGTGAAAGGTGGGTATAGTTTTTGTCCTATAATCATCTTAGAACTTAACCTCCGCTTAGAGGATCGAAACTTTTATAACAAATTTCTGCTCAATAGCTCCTAAGTTATGGCTATAATAGCTGGAAGAGACAGACGGGAGTGTGTATGGGAGATGGGAGTAGTATTTGTCCGATATTGTTCATCTCACAATTTAACCTTCACTTAGAGGATAGAAGCTTGCATACCAAATTTCAACTCGATAGCTCTTAAACTGTGGCTGTAATTGCAGGGAGAGACACCCCAAAAAGGGACAATTTGTATAGGAGGTGGGAGTAGGTTTTGACCGATCTTGCTCATCTTAGAACTTAATCTCCACTTAGAGGAAAGAAGATTGCATACCAAATTTCAATTCGATAGCTCTTAAACTGTGGCTGTAATTGCAGGGAGAGACCCCCCAAAAAGGGCAATTTGTATGGGAGGTGGGAGTAGGTTTTGACCAATCTTGCTCATCTTAGAATTTAACCTCAACTTAGAGGATAGAAGATTGCATACCAAATTTCAACTCGATAGCTCTTAAACTGTGGCTGTAATTGCAGGGAGAGACCCCCCAAAAAGGGCAATTTGTATGGGAGGTGGGAGTAGGTTTTGACCGATCTTGCTCATCTTAGAACTTAATCTCCACTTAGAGGAAAGAAGATTGCATACCAAATTTCAACTCGATAGCTCTTACACTGTGGATGTAATTGCAGGGAGAGATGGAGGGACACCCGAAAAAGAGGAGTTTGTATGGGAGATGGGAGTAGTATTTGTCCGATATTCTTCATCTGAGAAATTAACCTCTGCTTAGAGGATAAAAGCATACATACCAAATTTCGCTTTTCTATTTTTTAAACTACGGCTGTAATCGCGGGGAGAGATAAAGGGACACCCAAAAAAGGGACAATTTGTACAGGAGGTGGGGGTAGGTTTTGACCGATCTTGCTCATCTATGTATTTAACCTCCTCTTAAAGGATAGAAACTAGCATACCGAATTTTAACTCAATAGCTCTTAAACTGTGGCTGTAATTGCAGGGAGAGACCCCCCAAAAAGGGACAATTTGTATGGGAGGTGGGAGTAGGTTTTGACCAATCTTGCTCATCTTAGAATTTAACCTCAACTTAGAGGATAGAAGATTGCATACCAAATTTCAACTCGATAGCTCTTAAACTGTGGCTGTAATTGCAGGGAGAGACCCCCAAAAAGGGCAATTTGTATGGGAGGTGGGAGTAGTTTTTGACCGATCTCTACCATTCTAGAAATCAGCTCCAGTAGAAGGACGGAAGCTTGCATACCAAATTTCAGCTAGATAGCTACTTATCGCGGGGACAAACCCCAAAAAGCGGAAGTTTGTATGGGGGGCGGGAGTAGTTTTTAATCGATCAGGCTCATCACAGAACTTAACCTCCGCTTTGAGAATATAAATTTGTGTTCCAAATTTCAGCTCTCTTATACTACGGCTGTAGTTGCAGGGACAGACCCCCAAAAATGGGCAATTTGTATGGTAGGTGCAAGTAGTTTTAGACCAATCGGGCTCATCTTAGAACCTTACATCCGATTAGAGCATAGAAGTTTTTGTTCTAGATTACAGCCTAATTTATTGTAAACTACGACTGTAATTAGGGGGCAGATCCCAAAAAGGAGAGTATGGGGGTGGGAGTAGTCATTGGGCTCATCTTAGAATTTAACCTCCACTTTGAGAATATATTTCAGCTCGATATCTCTTAAACTATGGCTGTAAATCGACTCAGAATTCGACGCTGATCATTTATATATATTGTCATATCATCCACGCCTCCTTATAGGCGGTACAAATGGAACAAAAAAATTAATACACCCTTCACACCGTTCGAGGGCGTGGTGAAGGGTATAAATACATATTTTCTAAAAAAAGGTCACTTTGTATGAGGTGTACCAGAAGGAGAGGGCGGATATAGTCCATATAGATTCCTGACTTAAATTTTGGTTGAGGGTCACTCCTGTCGTATTATATGTCATGATACCCGTTGTTGGATAACTCACAGCCACTACGATTACTCCCCGAAGTCCCACCCAATCGGCCTGAATGGGATATCCGGACCGATCTGCCGGAAATTATTATGGCATGTAACTTGACAAAACGACTGATGCAGAACTTCTTCTAATTGGGGCTACTTTCACGTGCAGTTTTCAGAATTGAATCCCAAATCAATGAGCTGAATAAGTTGTACTGTGCTATTTAATGAGTTGCATTGCATATCACGTGCAAAGTTACACCCCCTCCCACTAATCGATTAAGTCTCATTGCCCATTGTTTGTTGTTATGCATCATTTACATAAACACCGTCTTCCTCCTTAAGGTGTCACACAGCCTTATTATGAAATCCATTAATTTTTCAATTTTCTTTCTCACTTTCAGAAACCTTATGCCTGTCAGTTGCCTGGTTGTACCAAACGTTACACAGATCCCTCCAGCTTGCGTAAGCATGTCAAGAATCATGCCCTACGCAATGCTAACGGCCATTTGGGACGCAGAAAATCATCGAGCACCACACTGCAGGGCACAAAGAAAACCAATGGCAGCAATGCGAAAACAAGACGTCACTCTGAATCGTCATTGTTGCAGGCAGCCACAGCAACTGCAAATAGGAGTAAAATTGCTATTAGTGGCAATAATAACAATAGCAACAACTTGCAACCACAGCAAGATCTGATTGCCAGTGGTAACCAGAAACAGCGTAGCAATAGCTTCAGCGAGATATCCAGTCGTAGTAATTCCATGATAATGGTAAATAACAATTATGAGAATAAACAAAAGTTCACAGGAATATGCCAGCAACAACAAATGAATATAGTGTCACATATGTCACAAACAACAACGCCGGCAACAATTACAGCAACAGCAGCAACAACAACACAAACAACAACACCCACAACGGAAACACAATTAATATTGGCCACAGCTAATCGCAATTCAATGAACTTTAATGAGTTGTCAAATTGTATTGTTACAATTGAGCAGCACAATATCCAGCCCCATCAGTCCAATATTGTTGGCTCCTACACCGCCAACAACAGCAACAATAACAACTCATATAATTTGGGCGTTTCACGACGCATTAGCAGTGATAGTGTGTGCAGCAACAGTAGCAATGGCAGCATTATCAGTTGCAGCAACAGCAACAACGACAACAACAGCCTCATCATAGGGATTAGCAATGAAAATATCAATCAAATGAATGAATTTCAACAACAGCAACACAAATTGTTGCAACAAACATTGGTGCACCAAACAAATGTGGCCACTACTACATCATCAGCATTAACATGTGAGGCAGCGACATTAAATTGCACCAGCACCAGCATCACCACCACCGCCGCCGCCACAATGACCAACAACAATGACAGCAAATTTGCAACAAATACCATTAATACCAACAATTCGATTAGTGTGCATTGCCACAATAGCATCAACAATGATGCTGCTGCCACCGCCGCCACCGTTGCTGCTAACAACAGCAACAACAGTAGCACTGACTCATCAGATGCATCTGAATTTGTCTCATACGAATATGTGAAAAAATTGCTATCCGAAACATTCGATTACATGGATGACAACAATGAATGTGTGCCGGCCGCAAATGCCTCCCATTCACATTGCCTCAATTCCACAAAAACATCCACAGATGCTGGGGCATTAGCATCCGCGAAGGCAGCTCTGCCCTGCAGTAGTGATGTTGTCATTAGTGAGAACAAACAAAAATTGGTCGAATCGCCGGTTGATATTACAGCAGCTAATAACGTTAATGAAAATTTGCACATCGCCCATGAGGAAGAAGAATTTGCCAAACATTTTGATATGGATTATTTGGAAAGTTTTTTGTAAATTTCCTTCGAAATGGGGGGGGGGGGGGGGGGGAGGGGCGACATATGTAAATAATTGCAAGGGAATTGTTGTTCCGGCAGGCATATAACATTAAGAGTAATTAGCATTAAGTAAAAACAATCTACATACGTGAAAGTCAAGACATTCAAACCTAGCAAAGACATATACCAAAAAAATATAAGGGGGCGTGGCTATATCGATAGACAATCCATTATAGGATACATCGTATTCCTAGAAGGAAATTATTATTAAATGATATTATTTTTAACCAATGTTATTTATAACTTTAATTGATTTTAGATATAAGCGACTACTATTACTTTAAGTCTAGCGAGGTCATAAACCAATGCCTATATACCTTAGAGGATACCTGTTCCAAATCGCATAGATCTTCCAATGTACTAGAAAAGTTTGCTAACTTTATAATTTAAGAATCATAACTAATAGTAACTATTTAATACGTTTTAAAAGATATTATCTTTTAATAATATTACGAACTTTTAACAAAATCTTCCAACAAACAAAATGAGTTTGGGACTCAATTCTGAGAACTGCATGTGAAATTAGCACCAAAGAGAAAAAGTTCTGCATCACTCGTTTTGTCAAGTTACATGCCATAATAATTTAATATCGATTTGACAAGTATCGTATAGGGGAAATCGTCACGGCTCTTTTGTTTGATAAAACATAAATACTATATGGTGGCGTATGATTATCATACGTAACTTGACAAAACGAATGATGCAGAATTTCTTCTTTTTGGGGCTACTTTCACGTCAGAATTGAGTCCCAAATCGTACCGTGTAAGCCTTGAGAAAATCTAGACGTTTTACGGAAAATGTAGTACCTTTACAAAATGGTTTAAAAAAGTCCTGGATATAAGTTTATATTTATAAACATACAAATATTTCTTACATATTTCCTAAAGTGCTTCCAATTTTAAAGTAATGTGAACAAATTAACTTTAGGATATAAAAAAAGAAAAAAGGCCGTTAAAACATTTAAATAATCTTAGACAATTTTGAAATATAACAAAGTCTATAACTATATTTTAGCCAGTGTTAAGGGCTAGCAAAACCCTTAACTTTTTATTAAAAAATAAGAAAATTTTTTGAATAAATTTTATGCTTTGAGATTGTAATCATTTTCTTTTCTGCCCTCGCGAAAACATGAATATAAATCAACTGGCTCATTTCAGACAAATTCAAGAATATCAAAATCCAATACCTATATAAGCGAACCTATTAAGTTTTAAGAAATTAAACGAACTTCCTTAAAATATTACCAACAAATGCTGATGTTGAATTATACACCCATTTAAGTGTCAGGTAAAAAATTTGTTCTTCCAAAAATTTTGTAAAAACACCAATAATTACATATAGATTTAAGATATATTTTTATCTTAGCCCACTGAGACAATCCAAAGTGTTAGCTAAGTTTTTTTTACCAAAGAAACGAATCGAACCGAAACCTGCAGTTAAATCACCAAAGACATTATTTAATGAAAAAAGTCATTCAAATCGAATAATTTATAACATAGATCTCAAACTATAAAAGATTTCTGTATTGTAATTTGTGAGACCCTGTACTTTTATAAACCCTTATGATAGACAATATTTTTATTTTTTAATATTACTATTATTAATTTATTATTGTTCATAATTTTTCTGATTTTATCTTTAATCATTATTTTTAAATTTTTCTTTCTAATTTTATCTCTAATCATTATTTTTAATTTTTTCATATCTAATTTTATGTTTAATCATTTTATTTTTTATTCTTAAATATGCCATTGTGTTTGTGGATTATTATCAAAAAACAAAAACCAAAACCTTAGTGATCTACTGAGTCTTCCCTTAAATCCCTGTTTATGTTATGTATAAACTTTGATTTAATTAATTTAAGTTAATATATGTAAGAGAATTTCTAATGCTTTAATATGAATGAAATTATAATATTTATACAAATTTTTCTAAAAAGTAGTTTCTTAGCTAAATTGTTAATACTGAATATTTTTATTTGTATTATAATTAATTAGCTTTATTATATACAAAAAAAAAACTTTTTTATTTTAAAATGGTAATAAAAAAAAACGAACGAAATATTACGACAAATTAAGATGTTTTATTACAGACTTTGTAAGTGGCTTTGAAATCGGGTTTCGTTTGAATAAATCCAAATAATGTAAGGCACAATATAAGCAGGCATAGGTGGAATATTAAACTAGCCCGGCAGATTTCGTCCTGCCTCCAAATTATTTTTAAAGATGTTGAGTACTGTTGCAATCTAATAACGATTGGTTCTTTACTTTGGACTCTGAAATATTTAAATTTAAAGGACGAGGTTTTGTATTGTTCGATTTCGTTTAAAGCGATCTATGTTCGGTTTCTCAAAACGGTTACGGTTTCAAGTGATCCGGTTCGATAACTTTGTTGTAATATCGACTCTGTGGTTGTTGTTGACATTTATAGCCGAAATCTGCATATCACTCAACTGACCTTTGCTCGCTTGCTGAGAAATTTATAAACTTCCTTTATCATTTACCTTTTGATCAGCTCATAAAGTAAAAAGTTCATCGAGAAAAAATAAGTCCATCGAAATTATAATTCCAGTGATTATACCAAGAGTAGGATTAAAATTCCATTGTATAAGGTAAATTTAACTTATTTCGTTAAATAAAATAAACCTTATGCAGTAGAAATTTCATTAAAGATTTGCGATCCCCATCAACTGAAAAGGTTACATAAATTGGATTTTTTTGACCCACATGGTTAAAATTCACAAAATTTGCATAATAAAGGTAATGTACAGCATAACTCGGTTAATATCTAAAACCAACGCACACATTTTCCTTATTTAATTTCGCAGGTTGCGGAATTTTTGCTTCTGGGACGGTGCCCACGTGAAGTTGGGACCGTGCCACTTGTACTGGATTATTTTAATAGCAATCACTTATTAGTAACATTCCCTGTGGAGTTCGCCCTTGAATACGAAAAGTGTCTCCTCAAGAAATATCCATTTCTGATCAACATTGATACAACATACCAGCCACGTACCAATATTTGGAAATCTTGTAGAATGAACTAAAGAAACCAGAAAAGTGTATGAAGCATGTAAAAAAACCTCTAACCAGTGCAGTCGAAGAAAAACATAAATTATTTTAAGTGTGAAAATTGTTAAAACCTTGCCAAACCTTTGCGATATATTGAAATTTGTAATGACGATTCTCCGGTATTTACTTTGCTAGACAAAATATAAATTTCTTAATTAAAGATTTAAGTAATAATTCGGTAAAATTTTCTAAACGGTTCACCCTAATTTCTATTTTCTTTTCCTATCAAAAATATTGTATTGTGCTTGATACTAGTAAATATCAAACAACACGAACACAACACCTTTGGTAAAAGCAACTTAGTTGGTAAAATATTTAAGAAATTTTACAATTTTAATTCTTTCTTGTGTAAGTCACAATAATCCCATCTAATTACTTCTATATTCGTGCCCATATACATAAAAGTCTTTAAAACTTATTCTATCTAATTTAAAATATCACAAAGGTCCAATATAAAATAAAAAAACATTGAATCCACAATATCACAGCAATGTTATAACCCATGAGACATGCAAAACAAGTAAAAAAACTAATAAAACAACAACAGTGTATCTCTAATGACCAATAACATTCATTAAAAACAATAATGATCATTACATCATCACTTCGAACATCCAACTTCATCATCACATAATTACCATCTGTACCTATAGAACATCAACAGCGCTCCAGACATCGAACTTTCCTAAAGGCCTTCATCGAACTTCGATCTGGTGAGTACAGTTAATGAAGTTTATAATCGTGTTGCATTGATTATTGTTGTTGTAAAATCAAAGTGTGAGAATTACGCGAATTTGACAATTATGTGAGTTATACGTTTCTCCTTTAATTATTTGTTTTGATTGTTTTGCATTGAATTTTTTCTTTCTTTGTTGTGATATTAACTATACCATGAATTGGGACGGATTCGTAACCGGACCATAACCGAAGCGGTTTTCCTATTTTTTGTGTGTTTGAAATTTTCCTAGTTAAATATAAATATAAAATTCGTATATTTTATAGTTATAAGAAAATGTTTACATGAATATCCACTTATTGAAATTAATTATATAAACAAACTGTTAAATTTAGTGAAATATATTAATGAATTGTACACTATGAAGTGCTGATTTAACTGAAAGTGTTTTCAATCGGAAATGTGGTAATGTTAGCATAGGTATCTAATTCTTTAGGGATCCTGTTATTAAAACATCGTGCGGCCAGGATTACGGTTTGGGAGGGTGTAGATGCACCACTATCTCGTAACATCTTTGAGATAAGATTAGTAATTAATGTGTTGTCTTCATCAAATTCGATATACTAACGTAAATTAATATTAACGTAAATTAATAAATAATAATGTTATGTATTTGTTTTGTTTTTTTACAAATATATATGAATCAACTAGATTTCCCGGCTCGCGTTGCTTCACCCGTACTTACAATGCAGCTTCTTATGACTTTAAGCTATACAGGTAAAATTCTAACGCTTGATATGACGACTGAATACCCCATTCATTTCATTGTAGATTTATCCCATTGGTCTGAGTGATTGTATCGCTCTAGTCTCTTTCTATCCCTAAAAGTACGAATTTCAAAAGATACATTCGTATCGCACAATTAAAATGGAAGTTTTATCCCTTTTCAGTCCTTTTTATCCCAAAAAGATAAGAATTTCGAAAACCCTCCTTGCTTAGTTCTAACTCCATAGGGAGCAATCTTATATAACTTATCATGATTACATCATTAGACGTTTGGTCTGGGCGATAGGATCGGTTTAAAAAAAAATACTTCAATCCAATGTGATAGTAAGCGTTTCCATATCAATTTTCGCGATTATACCATTAGCCGATTGGTTTAGGTCATGGTACAACTTTTATCCCTTACTGGTAATTTTTAACACAAAAAAGTATGAGTTTCCAAAAATCCGTTCTTAGCTGACGTTTACTCGAAAAAGGGAACAACCATCCCAAATTTCATCATCCTATCTATATACAGTAGAGAATTTAAATATATTGATTATGATAATGTTATTACAATCCCCATGTACCATTTACATATGTAGCAAACCTCATCTTCATATCTTTAATGGCTCGTGAAATATGACCGATTGAAATTTTGGTTTGCGTGGGCGGTGCCACGCCTCTTTGTCTAAGTATATTTTCATTTAGCCTATGATAGAGACCCTAGGGATAGTACGTCACAGTGAAAATTTCATTGCAATCGGTTTAGTTATTTCGCCCAGATAACGATTGTTTCAAAAGCAAACGATTGTAGCAAATCTCATGTTCATAATGGCTCTTGAGATAAAACCGATTGCTATTTCGGTTTGTGTGGGCGGTGCCACGCCCCTTTGTCTAATTATGTTTTCATGTAGCCTATGATAGAGGCCCACATAGAAAATCACACATAAAAAATTCAATTGCAATCGGTCCATTTATTTAGCCATTATTACTATTTTTAAGAAAGGGGTGTGGCACCGCCCATTTCCACAAACAAAGTATTTTTTCTTATACGACCGATGTAGGTACCAATTCTCGACTAAGTACCTACAATGGTTCAAAAGATACAGTAATTTAAAAATTCCAGTTGTATGGGGCGGTTCCACGCCCATTCTGTATGCAAAATTTCATCTCTCTGGAAATAAAATACATGTTTGCAATGCCCCATTTGTTGGCTTATCGAAAATAACATGTAGTGCAGAGCACTATCTGTATATCAAATTGCATATTTTAAGGGCTTAAATACACTAATGGACATTCTCCGCCCACTGATCAAAATATATCTATGCATTATGTTTTATCTCTCTGTGGCTATAATGCAGTCTTTCCACGCTCACTCCGCCCACTGAGTGAAAATAAAAATTTCATCTGCATTTTAAAACCAGTCCTGCCGAGTACTGTTTGTGTTCAAATTTTATCTCCCTATAGTTTTGTGATAAATGTATTTCACAGTACTATCAGGATATCAAATTTAATCTATCTAGAACTGAAAAATAGTTCAGCCATGCCCACTTCGCCTACGGATCCAAATTTAAAATATAGTTTTCATATTCATTTTTGTGTTGCCGAGTATTTTCTGTGTACCAAATTGTATCTTTCTAGCTCTATAAAAAGTGTAGCCACGCACACTTCCGCCAACTACTTCTCAATGTCCTCTGCCAATGATATCTATATCGCGAGTATCATGTGACTTTTATTAAAGATGGTACCACTCATGCATATTGCAGCCTTCCGAAAAATCATCTCCTTAATGATGTTAAAGAGATCGCATGACAGACTATCGATTTGTCTAAATCCTCGCTTAGTAGAAAATGACTCTTTTGTCGATTTTAACTAAAGACTTCGTGCTGGTCAGTGTCACCCAACAAAGTCGTAGCTCGGTTGTGGACAATTAACTCTGTAGTCGATGATTGGCGTGATTTTGTCACGGCGCGATAGCCTTCTGGAACGAGAAGAGTACGAAAGTGTTTGTAACCAGATTTCCATCTTTGTCCTTGGATCACTGTTCCTTTGCTTTTTACTGTAATTTTCGATATCTTAGCTCTCCTTTTGGGACCGTCTGTGGCATGATGGTTAGAACACACGAATACCAAGCGGCAGATCCATGGTTCGATTCCTGTATCCAGTCATCTACATTTTTCTTTAAATGCAGACCCCTTCAATGCTGTCGACCGCAAATTTGCAGTATAGTGTCGAATCAATCGACATGTATAGTAAAAGCTTCCCAAACAATGACGTTCACACTCGTCGATAAGCAAGTAGGTGATACAAAGTGTCTTAATTTACAACAACGCGTGAAACTATCCCATACCTCATTAATGGGGTGTAAAGGGATATGAAGTCTTTTTTTCAAGTTAAAGACTCCTTTTTCTTCGATAAACGTCTTCGCCTGAAGAAGCGTTTCATCTCCCTTCGCTTTTCATTGTATCATGTCGTAACCGCACACATTACCAATGGCTATATGCCGCATCCTTATCCTCAGGCATTGCGCGACATTCCTCATCGTACCAGTCCTTGTCTGAGAGCGGTTTTTTATAAAGCAGTACGGCCATTGCGACAGTGGTCATAGAAGTCACAATATACTGCCACTGTGTTCGGGGGCATCACAATTATGGGGTTTGTTTGAAGTAATTGAAATAGTGTTCTGGAGTAGGCATTAGCTATCTCGGTGGTTTGCAGCTTTGTGTTGTCTATTTTACTTTGCGTTTGGTTACGAGCTTTTACAGCATTAAAATCTAGAACAATTTTGATGTTATGGGCAGGGCAGCGGTCATATATTTTCCGCAGGCGTTCATAGAATGCATCTGTAATGTTCTTGTCATTGACTTCCGTCGGGCGGGTACACAAATTAGGGTGATGTAAAAATATTAGTTTCTAGGGGCTACCAAAAAGAGAGAGCCTTTGTGTTGAGCTTCGGTAACTTTGGTTACCTACTTCCTAAGACTCATCGCTGGTAGCAACCATTAAGGTTACTTAACATTGGGCCTTCTCTTATTTTCACATAACGGATTTTCATTGCGATTGTCCTGCGAACACGTGATCTATCGGACGTCGTGAGCTGCTTGGGAAGCCCCGGAAAACCGAGTCGTCCATATAAAAAAACGAAAGTTTCTAGTCAAAATTTTACCAAACGTGTTAACTTAGGAGTTTTTCCCATATCTTTCTATTTTACTCGACCAACATTGAAATGTGATCGTTTTGTTGAGATTATTATTATGGTCAATTCTTTCCATAAAAATCCCAGCGGCAACTTGCCATACTATTCATATCTAGCATATTGCTTCTGTTGCATAAATAAACGTTATCGTTACGTTTCGAAAAAAATTTAAAAAAAATTCAATTACAATTAACATGAGAATACAGTAAAATTAAATGCAGTGTAAAAAGAGAAATGTGATTTTTATCATTTGTTTTTTTGTCTTGCGAAGGGAAAAGTGTCAAACGCACTCACACACTCACGTCCATTTATACATTCGTCCATTCGCTTATCAATAAAACTGCACAGACATAAATCGGAGAACACCCACAAATCCATTTAATTTCTTTTGCCGTATTGAAAATGTGTAATGACCAATATTTACCGCTCCCAAAATACTGCAACTTCCACTGGAGCCACTGGCACCGATTGTAACTGTGCCAAGGGGAAACGACAGTAGCAAAAGTCGAAAGCACAACAAAAAAAAAACAAGTATTCAAATTATATAAATAATACTGTGATTTTCTGTCCGATTGTTTCATGAAAGCACACGCTTCAATAGGGTAAATCATTTCAGGATGATTTAAGGCAAAAAGATTGAGGTGGAAAACAAGGAAGTGGCTGGAACTTATTTTAGGGGCTTTGTTTTATGTGGAAATTAATTTGTGTCGTCCATTTTTAATTAATTGTAAGGGGGTATTATATTTAAGGCCAGAAGCTAGAAGGGTTAATGTCAAAATTTTGAGAAAATTGCTATTGAAGGCTTTAAAAAAATAATTCGTAGTGAAATTGGCCAATATTACATTTATGAAGCCGTTCTAAATCAAATTTTAGATTTACAATGAAAGAGAGCAAGAAAATTAATCTAATGCAAATATTACATAAACGACTTTCATTTTAAATCTTCTTCTTATTCTTAATTGGCAGCAGCAACAGAAAATCAGCTATCACTAGCCGCACGTAGAACAGAATTCCATGCGCTTCGGTCTTTTGCGCTGCGTAGATAGTTAGTCATACCAAGTGTAGATAACAGTTCTTTAACCTGGTTCATCCAACAATGTTTTGGTCGCCCCCTCCTGCGCCGCCCATCAAGTTTATTGACGAAGACGTTTTCTGCTAGAACATTTTCATCCATTCGTACAACATGTCCAAGTCAGTGCATTCGATCTATGTCACCGCGCTTGACTACGTCGATGTCGTTGTACTGCTCATACAGTTCGTGGTTCATTCGACGACGATACTCGCCGTTAACGATGATGGGTCCAAATATTTTGCGAAGTATTTCTCTCGAAGTCTCTCAAAATAGACTGATCTGCTTGTGGATTCTACGCTGTAGAGCAACACAGGTAGGATCAAAGTCTTGTAGAGTTGGATCTTTGTTCTTCGAGAGAGCGCTTTGTCATTAAATCGCATGCTACGCGCATAGTAGCAGTGGTTTGCGATCAATACTCGTCTCTTGATTTATGGCGGAGCCAAGGTCTACCACTTCAAACTTATAGTTGTCAACGTTCACGCAGCGTCCCACACGAGTGGACTTTTTGTTCGTTAAAACAAATAACTTGGTTTTGTCCTCATTTATCACCAGACCCACTTCCGTCGACTGCTTTTCAATGCTCGAAAAGGCCGCAGTAACATCCCGCAACCCACGGCCAATGATATAAACATCATCGCGCAGCATGTGACTTTTGTAAAAGATGGTACCATCCGGTTTACTGCAGTCTTCCGCATGATCATCTCCATTACGATGTTACAGAGATTGCAAGACAGACTGAGGACTTTGTGTCAGTCAGTGTCATCCCGTGGGAATACCAAACGCAGCCATAGCATCTAATAGTTTCTGTTGTATCGGACTGTCGAATGCAGTTTTGTAGTCGATAAATAGATGGTAGGTGTCGATCTGCATTTCTTGAGTCTTCTTCACTGGTCCAACCAGGTTCGCTAAAATGGGCTTTAGTCTTTCACATAACACACTAGACAGGACCTTGTATGCGATGGGTAAAAGGCTAATTCCGCGATAGTTAGTAGTTCACTTGGATCGCCTTTCTTAAGCACTGGACATACAATAAGCTGATTCCATACATCTGGCATGCATTCCTTGAACTAAATCGTGATTATGAGCTGGTACATGCACGTTGCCAGCTCAACGCCGACGGCTTTAAAAAGCTTTGCCGGCAGTCCATCGGTTCCCGCAGCTTTGTTATTTTAATGCCGCCCAATTGTCGTGTTGATTTCGTTTTGGCTCGGTGGTGGACAATCTACTCCATTGTCTATGATTGGTGCGATTTCGTCACTTATGCTGCCTTCGGGAACGAGTAGTGATCGAAAGTGTTCCCTCCATATTTGCAGCACACTGTGAATGTCCGTGACCAGATTTCAATCTCTGTCGTTACAGGTGGGAATTCCTGGTCCAAAACATTTGTTTTGTTCATTTGGTAGAACTTTCGGGCATCACCTCTATCCCTGTAATTTTCTATATCCTGGCTCTCTCTTTCTTCCATAGACGCTTTTTCCGCCTGAATTGGCGTGTCATCTCCCTCCTCTTCTCATTATAACGCTCAGTTACTGTGCTCATTGCCATTGGCTGCATTATTACCCTGTATGCAGCGTCCTTTTTCTCAGACATTTCACGACATTCATCATAGTACCAGGACTTGTCTGAGCGTAGTTTTTCATAAACCAGTACGGTTGTTGCGACAGTGGTCATAGAATTTGTAATATACTGCCACTGTATGTCGGGAACATCAAAACAAGGGGGGGTTTGTGTGGAGTTATTGAGAGAGTTGGTTGGAGCAGGCATTGGCTATCTCTGTGGTTAGCGGCTTTGTGATGTCTAGCTTTCTTTTCCTTTGATTACGAGTGTTTAAGCCCTACTTAATCGTGTGCGTAACTTGGCTGCAACTAGGTGGTGATCCGAGTCAATATTTGCAGCGCGTATCACACGCACGTCCATACCTCACTCATGAAAGTTAATTTTTGAGTTTATACGCCATCATTACTTAGACTTACTGAACTGTTCTCCAAAAGCCATTAGTCAATGTGCATAATTTATTCCCAAACTTACCTCAAATCGAGTCACTCTTATATGTCATCGAACTATTTCGTTGTACAATCGCACAAATCTACAAAATATGTAATTTTTATTTTTAATACAGAATTCTTTGTAATTGCAGAAATGTCGCTTCGGTTTAATTTAATTAAACGTAATCAATTAATAAATGAATGAATGTGTTCGTTCGTTCGTTCGTTGGACGTTTGCATTTTGTCAATTGCAGTCGTGAGCCCTCACAGAGGATAATAAAGCAAAGGGTAGGCGGAAAAAGAGTAGCCGGCCAATCGACCAGGCAACTGATAGCGGCCTCTAAGGACACAAAGAAGGACAATCGAGCGATTGCCAGCGTGACATTTGCATTGGCTGTGATTTTCTGTTTGTGCTATGGACACACGCGGCACTTGTAATGCAAGTCGGATGTAATTGTAGGTATTGTTGCGTTTCACTTACATTGCACGCCCACAGAAACTGATTTCCATGTGTGTGTGTGTGTATGTGACTGGATCTGGATGCATATTATTGACTGCCTGCAGTTATCCTTGTAATACAGTGCCAATGTTGTTTTGTTGTTGTACATAATTATATTCATGTAAAATGCTGTAAATAAGAGACATCCGCTGCGAATAGTCGTCGCCCTCTCTAGCAGGACGTCGTGTCATAGCGCAGCGTAGTGTTTGTCTTGATGTATTTGTGCTAACGCTTAATTTGCTTGTATTATACATGGTAGTAGTTGTTGGTTGCACTTGTTTTGTTCTGTTCTGTTTTTTGTAATGTAACATCATACAACTTATCCTTGACATATGTCGAAAAACAACAACAGCAAAACAACCTACAACGTAACGTGGATGTGTCATTTTGTGCCATTCGTTGTTCTGTTGTTATTACTCTGATAATTTATGATTTTTCACTTTTAAGTTAATTAAAGGATACATGATTGGTTATATTGTAAACTTATATTCGTGTATGTATGTATGGATTTTATTGCGATCCATCGTGTCATTTCGTTACGTTGCATTGCTTTCGTTCGTTCGTTTCGCTTTGCCCCAGCAGTAAAATGAAATTAATGCATTGTAAAAGAAATCAGATTAAAATTTATCACGAATTTATCAAGAAAGTTAAATTAACCATGGGGCAATATTCAATAAATTCAAGAATGACAGTTTTATATATGAATTCAATTAAGATTTAATTGAATTTTCAACGAATGCATTTAATGGAATCCGTTGAGATAGACGCGGCAGCATCGGCATCGTCATCACTTCTCTCTGTCTCGATAGTTAAATGCGTTGTGCATTTTAAAAGAGATGTTGTCGATAATCAGGCATTTCAAGGAATTAAAGACATGCATATTTAAGGATAATATACATATAAAAGCAGTCGTTGGTTGTGTGGTAATTGATAGCGTAGTCGGCGGTAGGCATTTTGTTTACAAGTTGTATAACTATTAATAGGTCATTCCTTTGGTGGTTTGTTGGTCCCATGGAGTTTTATTAGAAGTTTCAAGGTTTCCCTGGTCAAAAGTAATTTGGTTAGATGACAGGATGGTATTAACTTCAAATGAAATTTAGTTGGACATTTATCTATATAAAAAATATTAAAATAACGAGGCTGGTTTAACAACTCCGGAAATTTCTAAACTTTTCTCGTGTTTAGTTAGAAAATCTACACAGATCCTGTCAACTTTCAACTGCTTATAGATTACTGTGTAATATGAACGCCTGAACATCCGTTCAAAGGTAGCAAATGTGAAAAGCCGCAATGTTGAGCTACCACCGATGTATATATGCAAGTAGGTAAACGAAGTTACTGAAGCTCAACACAAAGGCTCTCTTAGTAGTTTTGGCAGCCCCAAGAAACTAGGATCGAGAGAGGTGGCCTAATAAGCCACTCACCTTAAATAAATCAACTATTATGAAAATACAAAGAAATGGAAAAACCAGGAAGAAAGTTTCAGTCGGGAAATTCGACTTACATATACCCTCACCCTCAGTAAAATATAACATTTTCTAGTATATTAATATTACACAGTACAACACATTGGGACTCAATTCTGATAACTGCACGCCAAAGTAACCCCAAAAAGAAGAAGTTCTGCATCATTTGTTTTGTCAAGTTACGTGCCATAATAATGTAATATCGATTTGAAGTTAGTTAGTATCGAAATAGGGGAATTTGTCACGTTTTAGGCTCTTTTGTTTGGGGTTGCTTTCGAGTGCAGTTATCAGAATTGAGTCCAAAATCAATGAGCTGAAAAATTTTGTACTGAGCTATTACTCGATTTCTGACCACCCCCGCAACCGTTATAAGGACCATGATTTATAGATATAGATATGATGCTGTCTCTATCCAATTGTCGGCTGTCCTCGACAAATGCAAGCCTGACAACACCGTCAAACAGGCAATGCGATGGACGGGACAGAGATGCACTTGTCGAATGAATTGTGAACTTTTACAGCTATCATGCAGAAAGACACGAATTTAGATGTGGATTCATAGTTGGCGACACCTGGTCTCGCGGTTTAACCCTGTAAGTGACCGAATAGCCACTATTCGCATACGAGCGAAATATTTTTACATTACCCTGAATTGTGTACACGCCCCGACGGAAGACAAAGATGGGATACATTCTATGACCGCCTGGGAAAAATATATGACCTCTGTTTTGGCCATAACATCAAAATTGTTCTGGGAGGTTTTAATGACAAAAAAAGTGGGAAGATGGTCTTAGTTCAACTTACTTACTTAATTTCCCTTTACACCCCATGAATAAGGTATGGGATAGCTTCTGACGTTATTGTGAATTAACAGGCTTTTAATTTTAGATTCACAACAAACGGCACCTACTTGTTTGTCGACGAACGCGAACGTCACTGTTTGAGAAGCTTTTACTAGACATGCCTATTATCTCTACACTTATTCTGAGAAGTTGCTGTCGACAACATCGAGGGGGCTGGCAATGAAAGAAAAGTGTAGATGTCTGGGTACGGGAATCGAACCACGGACCTCCCGCATGGTAGTCGCGTGTTCTAACCATTATGCTTCGGTCGATCCCGTGGCTCTTGGTTCAGCAGTCGAAAAATGCGGTCTGCACAAGAACACCTCCAATAACGGATTTAGATTGATTAATTCCCGTATAAAGATATCTAGAAGGCAACCTGGATATCCCTTGATCAACAGACAAGAAAGCAGATTGATCACGCGGTAATCGATGAAAGGCATGCCTAAAGCGTTATGGTCTCGGATCACCACATATATGTAGCCAATGTACGGACGCGATTAGGCAATGCTGAAAAATAACGTTACCAAACGCAAATTTAAATAGACAACACAAAGCTGCAAACCACCGAGATAGCTAATGCCTACTCCAGACAACTCTCTCAATTACTTCAAACAAACCCCCCTAGTTCTGATGTTCCCGACACACAGTTTATTGCGAATTCTATGACCACTGCCGCAACGAACGTACTGGGTTATGAAAACCCACGCTCAGACAAGCAAGCCCTGGTACGATGATGAATGTCGGGAAATGACGGAGGAAATGGATTCTGCATACAAGGCAAAACTGCAGCCAATGGCGACGCGTGCGGTGACGGAGCGTTATAAAGAGTACGATGGTGAATGTCGGGAAATGACGGAGGAAATGGATTCTGCATACAAGGCAAAACTGCAGCCAATGGCGACGCGTGCGGTGACGGAGCAGGAGGGAGATGAAACGCCTGTTCAGGCGGAAAAGCGTCTTTGGAAGAAAAGGGAGAGCCAGGATATCGTAAACTACAGGGATAGAGGTGAGGCCCGAAAGTTCTACCAAAGGGTTTAAAGAAAAGGTTTTGAAACAGGGATCCCCACTCATAAGGACAGAGACGGAAATCTGGTCACGGACACTCAAAGTATGCTGCAAATATGGAGGGAACATTTTCAATCTCTACTCGTTCCGGAAGGCAGCATAAGTGACGAAATCACACCAATCATCGACAATTGAGTAGACTGTCCACCACCGAGCCAAAACGAGATCAGCACGGCATTAGCACGGCTTAAAATGATTAAAGCTGCTGGAGCCGATGGACTGCCGGCAGAGCTTTTTAAAGCCGGCGGCGATGAGCTGGTACCATGCATGCACCAGATCATAACCACGATTTGGCTCAGACATCCCCGATGATTGGAATCTGAGTGTCCTATGTCCCGATTCAAGTGTGTGTTCCTATTATCGCGGGATTAGCCTTTTACCCATTGCATACAAGGTCCTGTCTAGTGTGTTATGTGAAAGACTAAAGCCCATTCTGGCGAACCTGATTTGACTTCATCGGTGTGGCTTTAGATCTGGTAAATCCATGACCGACCAGATATTCACACTACGGCAAATCCTGGAGAAGAACCAGGAAATGCAGATCGACACCGATTACAAAGTAAAGGTGCTACGGCTGAGTTTGGTATCCCCGCGAGGCTCATTCGACTTTGCGGGATGACATTGGCTGATACGAACTTTTTAGTGAAAATTGGCAAAAATCTGTCAGAGCCAGTTTCTACCAAGCGAGGCTTTAGACAAGGCGTTAGTCTGTCCTGCGATCTCTTCAACATCGTAATGGAGATGATCAGGCTGTAGTAAACACGACTGGCACCATCTTTAACACAAGCCACATGTTGGTCGCGTATACTGATGATATATTTATCATTGGACGTTATCATGTTACTGCGGCTTTTTCGAGCATTGAAAAGTAGTAGACTGAAGTGGTGATAAACTCGGACCCAGTTATTTGTTTCAACGAACAAAGAGTCCACTCGTCTGAGAAGCTGCGTGAATGTTACAACTATACCTTTGAAGTGCTATGTGAAATTTGTCTACCTCGGCACCGTCATAAGCAACAATAATAATGTCAGCCTGGAAATAAAGAGACGAGTATTGATCGCAACCTACTGCTACTGTGCGCTGAACAGGCGTTTTAATGATTAAGCCCTCTCTCGACGAACAAAGATCCAACTTTACCAGACTCTGATCCTACCTGTTTTGCTCAGCTCAGAATATTGTGGAATGACACAAGCGAATCAATCTATACTGGGAGTCTTTGAAAGAAAAATACTTCGCAAAATATTTGGACCCATCGTCGTTAACGGCTAGTACATTCGCCGAATTAATCATGAGCTGTATAACGACATCGACGTAGTCAAGCACGTTCAAATAGACCGAATGGGTTGGCTTGAACACGTTGTACGAATGGATAAAAATGCTCCGACTCAAAAACTTTTCGGGAATAAACTCGATGGGTAACGCAGTACTATCAAAAACTTTGTTGGATAGACCAGGTGAAAGAGCTGTTTTCTAAACTTGGTGTGGCGAACTATCAAGCAGGCTTAAAAGACCGAAGCGTTTGGAATACATGTCTACGAGCGGCTAATAATACATAAATTTCTGTTGTTGCTGCCATTAAAGAAGAAGAAGATACATATCGGTCGTCAAGTGTTCTGTTCATTAGTTAGTTAACAAAAAACTAACTTTTCCTTTACACCGCTCTCGCGTTATTGGAAATTAACACGCTTCTTCACACAACGGCAACTACTGTCTCCAGAAGAATCCGAATTTCAGGTGTTTGAGAAGATTTTACTAGACTTTTGTTGCGAAGTTGCCGGCGACAACATCCCGAGGTCCACCAATGATAGAAATGTTGCTGACTGAGACGGGAATCGAACTAAGGACCTCCCGCATAATATTTGCGTGTTTAAACCATCGTGCCGCGTTCGACCCAAAGGAATCATTCTCTCACAACATATTATCTTTGTTGTGCTGTGTTATTTTCGAAAAAATGCTATTTGTTATTATTTTCCCACTCATTAGAATGGCGCACACACTTTTTATCCACATTTAGCAAAAGTTCAATTTTATCATCACCATCGTACAAAAACTTTAATTTACAAACACATTTACCCAAACAATGTTTAGGTTATTTAAACATTAAGCCAATGCAAAGATCAAAATGCTATAAAATAATTTGTTAAAATTTAATTAACCGGAAAAATATACGAATTGCTAATACATAGACAGATACACACACACACAGAGACACACATAAAAAATCGCATTCAGCTATGCTGTATCCTAATGTGGTTTGGTGGGTCCGTGTTACAAAGCCATGGTAATAGTTAAAAATATCCAGATAATGCGGAAGGACGGAGTAATACTCCTACACAAACAACACTCGAAGAAAAGTGTAATTAATGAAATATTTTGTATTTTTTATTTCCATTTCATACCGGTAAAGTGTAATACATTATAGGAGACGTATTATACCCAAAGTATTTTCAGACAAATTTCATGTCAGGACTTTTTAAAATGATTGAGTCAAGTCAGTCTGTCTGGCTGGTGCGTAGGATTACTTGAGTAAACCTTAACAGATTCTTATGAAAAGTATTAATATCTTCCAAAATAAAGTATTGGTATTGCAAATGGGCGGAATAGCCCCACCCTTTCTGGGTCCTCTCTTAACAAAATTACCTATTTGTGGATAATTAATATTTCTTCCATAACTTCCAAACGGACAACTGAAGGATATTTGAAATTGGTCAGTTAAATTATCTTGCATTAGGAGACAAACGGAAACCTTTGGCACTCCCCTTCTGGTACTTCCCACACAAAATTTCCTATTTTTGGAAAATTAATATTCCCATCAAAACATCCAAACGGAAAACAGAAAGATAGTGAAATTTGGTCAGTTTATACATTACATTACATAGCCTTCAGCAAGGTTCAGATTTTTTACTTCGAGCGTTTCCCTACACTAGTTACTGGTAAGTGTGACTGCCTTCAACACACCACATACTACTAAATTGAATTGTATGTAATTGCAACAACATATGGTCCAAACGCATACATACATAAAGCTTACACAAGACCGACTGAACGACCGACCACTTTCACAGATTCGTAGTAGTAAATGCAGTTGTGGCAGGGTCGGTTGGTCGATTGGAGTTCAAGTCATAACTAAACTAAAACTAATACCCACCATATACATATCTGCACACATGCACATACACACACACGAATGTCCAAACTCACATAATTCATGTGTAAATTAAGTTTAAACATTGTTGTTGCACTGCCTCGCCTGCTGCTGTTGTACTTTGCAATTTCCCCTTGAAAAAGTGTTGGAGCTATAAATTTATTGTTTGGAATTGCTTTAAATTGAAGGAGTTTATAGACGGCAATACCAGTTTAAATACCTACTGTGTGTGTCTCTGTGTGCAAGAAGAATTTATTGCTATAATTTTATTACTTTTAAATATGAAAACAAAACAAATTGTTTGTTTATTCGTTTGTAACCCAACCAACACTGATGTGTCCGCCGTAATGCCAATGAAATTAACACTAAAGACAGAAATAAACATTTACTTAAGACTTTTGCAAGAAAATAATCCATAACATCAACAAGTTAACCGGGTATCTGGATGGTATTTACTGATTTGATGTTAAGGTGGTAGGGCATACAAGATGGGGTCGTATTTGAGTTTTGCTAAAAAGTGACGGACTGCCTCGGCATACGCGAGCAACATGTACTATTTGTTAAAGATGTGCCAGTCGTGTTTACTACTACCTTCCGCATGATCATCTCCATTATGATATTAAAGAAATCGCATAACAGACTATCCCCTTATCTGAAGCCTCGTTTGGTTGAAAATGGTTCTGTTAGATTTGTGCCTATTTTCACTGACGACTTTGTGTCAGTAAGTGTCATCCCGCAAAGTCGTATCAGCTTCGCGGGGATACCAAACTCAGCCATAGCATCTAAAAGTTTCTTTCGCATGAAGCTTTGTAGTCGATAAACACATGCAAGGTATCGACCTGCATTTCTTGGATCTTCTCCAGGATTTTTCGTAGTGTGTATTAACCAGGTTTGACGCCACACTGATAAGGTTCAGTCAGGTTCGCTAAAATGGACTTTGTCTTTCACATAACTCACTTGGAAGGACCTTCTATGCGATAGGTAAAATTCTAATCCCGCTATAATTGGTACACACACTTGGATCGCCTTTCTTAAGCACAGGATATAGAACACTCAGATTCCAATCATCGGGCATGCATTCCTCGATCCAAATCGTGTTTATGAGCTTGTTCATGCACGTTGCCAGCTAATCGCCGCCGGCTTTAAAAAGTTCTTCCGGCAGTCCATCGGCTCCCGCAGCTTTGTTGTTTTTAAGCCGTGCAGATCTCATTTTGGCTCGGTGGTGGACAGTCTACTTCATCGTCAATGATTGGTGTGATTTCGTCACTCACGCTGCTTTCGGGAACGATTAGAGATCGAAAGTATTCCCTCCATATTAGCAGCAAACTCTGATTGTCAGTGACCAAATTTCCGTGTCCTTCCTTACAGGTGGGGATCCCTGGTTCAAAACTTTAGCTTTTTACCTTGTGGAAGAACTTTCGGACTTCACCTCTATTCCTAAAATTTTCGATATCCTGGATCTCTCTTTTCTTCCACAGACGCTTTTTCCGCCTGTACAGGCGTGTCATCTTCCTCCTCTTGCCATTATAACGCTATGTCACTCCACGCGTTGCCATTGGCTGCTGTTTTGCCCTGTACGATATTCATCATCCAGGACTTGCTGGAGAGTGGTTTTTCATAACGCAGTACGGTCGTTGCGGCAATGGTCATAGAATACGCAATATGCTGCCATTGGGTGTCGGGAACATCAGAATTAGCGGTGTTGGTTCGAATTAATTGAAAGAGTTGGTTGGAGTATGCATTGGCTATTTCGGTGGTATGCAGCTTTGAGATGTGTAGTTTCCTTTACGTTTGGTTACGAGCGTTTTTAACAATGCTCAACCGCGAACGTACCTTGGCTGCAACTAGGTGGTTAGCCGAGTCAATATTTGCGCCGCGCATCAAACGCACGTAACGCTTGAGACATGCTTTCCATCAATTACCAGGTGGTCAATCTGGTTTCCTGTCTTTTGCTCAGAGGTTATGCAGGTTGCCTTGAAGGTATCTTTATGCATGAAACTGGTTTCACTCACTATCAGGTTTTTGCCGACGCGAAGCTAACTACTCTGAATCCGTTACAGGATGTGATGTTGTGCCGACTGAATTTCCCGACTGCTAAACCAAGAGTATCTTCCTTTCCTATTTTAGCATTAAAATCTCTCAGAACATTTTTAATGTCATGTGCAGGGCAGCGCTTATAGAATGCATCTTTAATGTCCTAATCACTGTCTTCCGTCGGAGTGTATACACATGTCAGCATAATGTAAATATATTTCGCCTTGATGTCAATATTGGCTATTCGGTCACTTACAGTGTTAAACCGCGAGACTATAAGTCGAAGTCTCTTGCCGACTATGAATCCATGTCAGACATTGTATATTTTGAGGACGTCCGCCAGTTGGATAAAGGTGTATTCTCTGTAGAAAGTTCGGAACTCCACGTGCTTATCCACAAGTCCATGTCCTTATAACGTTTGCTGGGGTCGTCAACATTTGGGTGGGTTATTTTTTTTTCTTTTATTCGTGTTTGCATGATAATTGGTTTTGCTTAAGGAGAGTGGCTTATTAGGCCACCGCGCCCGATCCTAGTTTCTTGGCGCTGACAAACCCACTGTGAGACCCTCTGTGTTGAGCTTCAAATACTTCTGTTACCTACTTTCTAAGACGCTTCGATGGTAGCATGCCGTTTAGGTTACTCAACATTGTGACTTCTCACATTTGCTACCACTGAAAGAATGTTCAGCGGCATTGCCCGGGGAATACGTGATCTCTTGGACGTTGTGAGCTGCTTGGGGACCTCTACAGAGGGATAAGGGTTATTCCCAGGTGAATAACAATCAAAATGCTCAGATTAGAAAATCCCCCATTCCCCGTTCTCTAGATATCAGGTGTATAAAAATAAATGTTTGACATTAAGCATAGCAATGACTTACACAGTACAACACTTTTCGGCTAATTGATTTGGACTCAATTCTGAGAACTGTACGTGAAAGTAGCCCCAAAAAGAAGAAGTTCTGCAGCATTCGTTTTGTGAAGTTACATACCATAATAATCTAATATCGATTTGAATTTAGTAAGTATCATATAGGGGAATTTGCCACGTTTTAGGCTCTTTTGTTTGACATAACTCGAGTCCGATTTAGCTGAAACAAATTAAAAAAAAATTAAGATTTACAATTCCTTTCATATAACTTTTCCCTACATAATCAACATTTTAAATTTTCCATTCATCAAATGATTTTGAACTGGGTTTATTTTGTAGCAGTTACAATAAAACTGTTGTACTCCGTGGCATATGATTTACGTGGAATATTACTTATGATAATCATACGCCACTATAAACAATGTAACAAATTAGCGTAAAACGTGACAAATTCCCCTATACGATACTTGCTAACTTCAAATCGATATTAAATTATTATGGCTTGTAACTTGACAAAACGAATGATGTAGAACTTCTTCTTTTTTGGGCTATTTTCACGTGCAGATCTCAGAGTAGAGTCCCAAAATCATGTGTTGTACTGGGTTATGAACTTTTGTTCCATTTATGTCTACTCACAAATTGCGATATATCTATCGAAAATCTCCTCAAAGGACCATTGGATGTTATTGTTTTTTCTGGCACTAATCAGACAGGGACGTGGTTGAAACACGCGACTACCATGCGGGAGATCGCAGGAACAACTCCTGGCTCCAGTCATCTTAAAAAAAAACACATTTTCTTTCATTGTCGGCTCCACTCGAATGTTGTCGACAGCAACTTCGCAGTATCAGTGTCGAGTCAATCGGCATGTCTAGTTAAAAGCTTCTCAAACTGTGACGTTCGCATTCGTCTATAAACAAGTAGGTGCCGTTAGTTGTGAATCTAAAAATAGAAAGCGTGTTAATTAACAACAACGCGAGAAGCTATCCCATACCTCATTCATGGGTTGTAAAGGGAAATTAAGTTTTTTTTTAAGTTTAATCAGACATGTTGATGAAACCGAAGTTGCCCGTCTTTTAGTCGCGTATTATCTTCACATTCCATTAAATTGACACATCAGGTACGATTATTTCAATGAAATTCACAGTATTCGCAATCATGCCGCCACAGTTTATGGGGTTGCCTTAACTACTTTCGTCGTGTGTATGTGTGTGTGTGTTCATGCAACTTAAATCCTCAATGTTGCCTATAATTGCTTCCACCATATTCCTGGTGGTTTATGCTTTGCAAAGTCATGGCACCACACCGCCATGGCATTCATGCTTATAACGACTTTTGCAGAATTTATAACTTGGTTTTTTTTCTCACCCATAGCATACTTTTTGGGTGATCAGCGTTACGTATTTGGAAAATTGGCGAAAAAACGGCCAAAGTCTTAAAATAACGTTGCTTTGTTGCAGCTACCAGACACATGTGTTGTTTGTGCTTATTGACCTTAGCTACAAAACTTTGTTTTCAGTTTAGACTAGTTTGTTGGACTAACAGCACCGTGTATATTTCGTTTACAGCTCTGCCCGAGTTGAGAGTGGTTTCCCTGTGGTGAAGCCCCCCCCAACATGTGTGGTTATCATAAATTTGTTACATTTCATGGTTAAGTTTTGTGAGCTGCACAACAATACGAGGTGGTGGTGGCTGCATCTCAGACTTTTGTACTTACTTGGGTTATTTTCAAGACAAAACTTTTGGCTATTGTTCATCCACAATATGGGTTAGAGGCAAGGAGATATTATGCACTCACATCTAACGATGAGTGCATGTGTAGTGAATAGGTGCAATGCAACATATGCTGTGTATGCATTGCTGTTGATAGTTATAGTTGCTGCAGCGTCATCCGTTAAAATTTAGCACGCGTAAGGGAATTACAATGTTGAGACATGAAGTTATGAGAAATATGCATGCAGAATGAACAAATTGAAATGCTTAGATAGGTCTTAGTGCAACAATTTATGCAAATTAAAGGAAATTTTGCACAAAAATAAAAACTAGCAACAAAGATATCGCAAGAAATCGTTTTAAAGTGACTAAGACACATGAGGGATGTTGGTTTGCTACTTATGTCTATAAACAATTTTTTTTATATCATAAAATTCTTAAGAATTACATCAGCAAAGAATAAATTTCCAAAGGGATAATACTTCATAAAATCTATGAACTTTCATATCATACAGCAATATTTACACAGTACAAAATTTTAAGCTCATTGATTTGGGACTCAATTCTGAGAACTGCACATGAAAGTAGTCCTAAAAAGAAGATGGTCTGTATCATTTGTTTTGTCAAGTTACATGCCATAATAATTAAATATCGATTTGAAGTTAGTAAGTAGGTAATAGGGAACTTTGCTACGTTTTTGGCTCTTTTGATTGACATAACTCGGGAACCACTAGTCCGACTAAGCTGAAACAAATTAAAAAAAAAACTAAGAATTACATATTTAATTATTCATATAACGATTTCCTACATTAGGAACAGTTTCACTTTTCCATTCATCAAATGATTTTGAACTGGATTTATTTTGTAGCAGTTGCAATGTTGTATTCCGCGGCGTATGATTTATGTGGAATATTACTTATGATAATCATACGCCGTCTTATAGTATTTTTGTTATGTCAAACAAAAGTCGTGACAAATTCCCCTATACGATACTTACTAACTTCAAATCGATATTACATAATTATGTCATGTAACTTGACAAAACGAATGATGCAGAACTTCTTATTTTTGTGGTGACTTTCACGTGCAGTTCTCAGAATTGAGTCCCAAAATCATGAGTTGTAGTGTGATATTTTAGGAAACTTTTCGGTTATCTTTACCACATAAAACATTCACATTTAAACACAATTTTCCAAAGTTTTTTTCATACACATATCTTGCTCGTCACTTTAATAATATTTAATGCTGCCAACATTATTAACATGCATTTATAATTCTGCCTTTTTGATGTCAGCCATGCCACCACAGTTCGCAACCACTCCATTTCATGTTAATGTGAGAACAATCTGCAGTGGCAACATCATCGATCGCCTGCTACATTACTCTCAATTAATTTTTAATCAATTTAAAATAAAATGTAACGCGCACACACACACAAACGAAAAAAACACTATCTGTCATTAAGTTGCCAAAGGTTGAGTTAAAAGAAAACAAATTAAATTTAAATAAAAAATAATAAAAACAAAAAAAAAAACATTTAAATTCAAATTGAACATAATGCGCCAATTGGCAGCATGCGAACATGTGATACAACATGCAATTGCAAAGCAACATATCAACGGTGGCAGCAGCAGCAGCATCAACTTTAACACAAATTACAAATTTAACAGCAACAACAACAGCAACAACTTATTTAACGGCTTTAACCATTATTACATGTTTAACCAATCAAAAAAAAAAAAGAAATCACACAAACACACACACACACAAAAAGTGAAATGAAATGTAAAAACGTTTCAATAAAACCCGCATACAATCACGGCTAAAGCCGTTCTTCCTCTTCCTTTATGACCAATTCAATACATTTCATTTCATTTCGATCGATGTGTTTTTGTTTGTGTCTGTAAGGATATTTAATTTGTTTAAATGTAATTTACAGATTTCATAATGTTAACACAACAACCAAATTGAGCCAAAATAAAAACAACAACAGCAACAACATTGGCAACAACTACTGCATGGTAAAGTTGTAGGCATTAACTCTCACATAACATAAAAATTGTTTAAACAAATTTTGACTAAGTGGGATGGATGGAGGCGGTTAGGTCGTAGAGGAAAGGGATAATCAACAAACCTGCAATGAAAACAACATTAAAAATGCATAAATAAATGGGCATTAATACGTAATAAACTGTGATTTTTCCATTGGCTTTTGGGTACCCTACAACATATGTGAACTTGTTAAAGTTTTTAGTGATACATTTAAATTTCAATGATGCAGTTTGCAGAAAAGAAATAATTTAAAGACAAAGTCATGTCATGTCCATAAGACTAGCTCATGCTACTATGGGGGTCAGCCGGTGGCGGATAGCTGAACGGCCTTCAGGTACGTGTGTAGGTTAACTACGATTACTGATCAGCCAGCGTCTGTCTTTCTGACGGTGGTCGTCAGAAAAAGCGGCTAAATAAATCCTGGCAGTGGTAATAAAACGTAGAACCTGGTGGGCTGGGCTTGCCAACCGCCACAACTATAATGGCAGTGAATAAAATGCAAAATAAGAGAAAAAGAACCCCCCAAAATGCTGACGACCACCGCATACGTTTTAAGGACCATGATTTGAGAAGAAACACTTCGTATGTTAGAACTCTATACCGACTAGAAGTCTCTTTTCAACTGGCGGATGTCTTTGACAAGTGTAAGGCTGACATTACTGCTTTACAGAAAATCCGGTGAACTGGATATGTATGCTCGCGTATTAGGATTTGTGACGAAAACTACAGCTGCCACGCGGTTAAGCATGAGGTCGGTTGTCGATTTGTGGTCGGCAAGAGACTACGACACTGGTCTCTAGCTTTACTCCTGTCAGTGAACAAATCGCCACCATAAGAGTGAATGCAAAATATTTCTACATCACGCTGATATGTGCTCCTGCGACGCCGGTGGAGAGGCCAAAGACGAATTATACGTCCAACTTGAAAGAATATAAGACCGTAGCCCGAGCCTTGATGTTAAAATCGTGCTGGGAGATTTAGCCCAACAGTCGGAAAATTTTGTCTGCATGACTGACACATTGCCAAACGGAATCAGAATGATTGATTTCTTTGCAGCATGGAACATGGCAATTAGCAGTACACGATTTGACCACAAAAACGTGGATATCTCCCGATCAAGTTACGAGAAACCAAATAGATCACGTGGTAATCGATGGAAGGCACGCGTCTTAGACGTACGACAGATCAGGGGTGCAACCATCACCACCTCACTGCAGTGAAGGTGCGTACTGGGCTAAGCAGAGCGAAAAGCCAGCGTAACCAGGTACAGAAATTGCTGGACATCGCTTATCTGAAGACCATGGAGATAGCCAACGCCTATTCCAACCAACTCACTGAACTACTTCGTGATGCTCCAACTCCCGAAAATACTAGCGCGCAATGGCAAAATATTACCCACTCAATGAAAAGGACTGCGCGGTCCGTACTGGGGTATGTGAAACCCTTTAACGATAATACCTGGTACGATGACGAATGCCGCGATGCCACCCGGGAACAAGATGCTGCATACAGGGCCAAACTGCAGCCAATGGCAACTCGAGCTGTTCAAGTACAGGGAGAAGAGGCGGGAGTCGACGGAAATATGTGTGTATTGAAGATTACAGAGGTGAAGCCCAAAAATTCTACCAGAAGATAAATGGATGGAACAGGTCTGCCCTCCTGTAAAGGCAAGGATGGTAATCTCGTTACTGACTCCGAAAGCGTACTGATATTATATAAAGATCACTTCTGCAGCCTATTGATGTCTGAAAACTCGGCTGATGAAGACTGTGTACCAATCCGAGATGATAACAAACAGTGTCCACCTCCGAGCCAAGCTGAGATAACAACTGCCATATCCCGCCTAAAGAATAACAAGGCCGCTGGGGCTGATGGTCTTACAGGTGAGTTGTTTTAGGTAGTTGGAAAACCTGATTGGACCTTATCAGTGCGGCTTTAGACTAGGCAAATCCACGACGATTCAAATATTTACACTACGGCAGATTCTGGAGAAAACCCACGAGAAGCAAATCGATACTTACCACCTCTTTTTCGATTATAAAGCTGCCTTAGAAGTCCCATCATACATCGACTATACGAAGCCATGTCTGAGTTCGGTATTCCTGCGAAGATAATTTGTCTCTGCCGGTGTACCCTAACGAATACCAAATCCTCTGTTCGGATTGGCAAGGATCTATCTGCGCCATTCGATACGACGAGAGGTCTTAGACAGGGTGATGGTTTGTTATGCATACTGTTCAACATAGTCATGGAGAAGGTGTTAAGGAAAGCAGCGGTTAACAAGTCTGGCACCATATATAATAAGAGCCACATGCTGCTCGCATATGCCGATGATATCGACATTATCGGTCGAACGATGCGAGAGGTAACAGCTGTCTTCTCTCATGGGTATGGCAGTGAATGAGTACAAGACGAAGTTAATGGTATCATCGAACAAAGTGTCCATTTCCGTTGGAGACCCAGCGTAAACGTTGAGAACTATTGAACTTTGAGATTGTGGATAAATTCATCTACCTAAGATCTGCCATGAAAAAAAAACAACAGTGTCAACATAGAAATAAAACGGAGAATAGTGCCCGCCAGCAGGTGTTTCTTTGGGCTACTTGAGCATTTCATTAACACCACCCTATCTCGAACCACCAAAGTCCATCTGTAGAAGGTATAAATTTTTAACGGTCTTGCTGTATGCCTCCGAATCTTGGCTGTTTACACAGGCGGGTGCAGCACATCTGACAGTGTTTGAGAGAAAAATACTCCGCAAAATATATGAACCCATTTGCGTAAAAGGCGAGTTCAGGATTCAGATGAATCATGAGCTGTACGAGTTGTACCACATGGCTAGACCGTATTGTGAGGAAGGATGGGAAAACTTCAGCGCGAAAGGTTATCCATCAAGACCTCAATGGAAGGTGCAAAAGAGGGGGACAGCGACTACGTTTGAAGGACCAGGTGGAGGAATCACTGACGCTGCTTGGTAGGACTGACTGGAGACGGTTCGCACAAGATCGAAGCGAATGGAAATCTCTTATCTTTTGGACCTCTGACTTAGACACTAAAATATAAATATATATGTTGTCAAGTTGTGTTTAAGGCTAATACTAATAATAACAACTCAATCATGTTAACTGACTTGTAGATTGCATCATCCTACGACAATTAATTGGATTGTGTCATTATTAGTATGACAACATTTTCTTTTACACAAGGATTTGGCATATTTTAAAATTGCTGAGATAATTATGCAATCGGTCCATCGGCCGTTTGTATCAAATTCAATAAAACATTATGGAAAATTTAAAATATATATCTAATTTGTGGACGCAATGACAAATTACTACAATGCGAATATGAAAGTCCTTCAAATATGTTTAGAGTACAATAAAATAAGATTTTGAATAATTTACACATTTTTCAGGGCCTAAGTTTTGCTTGGTGGAAGAGAATTTTCTAATTTGAGTAATTCACTTGAGAATAACCAGACTCTCTCTTTATAGGTCCCTAGCAGCTCACAACGTCCGATGATTAAGGTATTTCCGGACACTGACTTTGCATTCAGTGGTAGCCAATGTGAGAAGGCGCAGTGTTAAGTTACCAAAATGGCATGCAACCACCGATGCGTCTTAGGAAGTAGGTAATAGAAGTTACTGAAGCTCAACACAACGGCTCTCTTAGTACCTTTGGCAGTCCCAGGAAACTAGGATCGTTCGGATCTAGGATCTTTTACAGCTGCCATGCAGAAATATACGAATTTGGATGAGGATCCATAGTCAACAAGAGGCTTTGACATCTGGTCTCGCGGTTTAACCCAGTAAGTGACTGAATAGCACCTTTTCGCTTCATAGCGAAATATTTTTACGTTACACTGATTTGTGTACACGCCCCAACGGAAGTCAAATACGATGACATTAAAGATGCATTCTATGATCGCCTGGGGAGATATATGACCGTTGCCCTGCACATGACATTAAAACTGCTCTGGGAGATTTTAATGCTAAAATAGGAAAGGACAATTTTCTTGGTACAATTGTCTGAAAATTCGGACTGCACAACAACACCTCTGGTAACGGATTCAGACTGGTTAGCTTCGCGTCGGCAAGAAACATGGTGGAAAGTGGAACCAAATTCCCGCTTAAAGATTTCCACAAGACTGTCTGCATAACCCCTGAGCAGAAGGCAAGAAACCATATTGATCACTTGGTAATCGGTAGAAGGCACGTCTCAGGCGTTATGGATGTGCGTGTGATGCGAGATGAAAATATTGACTCGAATCACCACCTAGTTGCAGCCAAGGTACAGAAGGTACACTCGCAACCAAACGCAAAGGAAGCTAGACATCACAAAGCTGACTACCACCGCGATAGCCAATGCCTACTCCGAACAACTCTCTCAATTACTTCAAACAAATTCCCCTAATTCTAATGATCCCGACACACAGTGGCAGTATATTGCGAATTCTATGACCAATGCATCAACCCCTCCTAACCTTAGGGTGAGCGTATAATGAATATACAACTTTAAACTTCAAACAGTAATATTCGAAACAATGCACAGTGGTTGCCGTTTCATACAAAGAGCGGCCAAAAATAGAAGGAGTTTTCATAGGTGAATAATATTTGGCACATCTCACAGTCTCTTTTAATGACACCAATTTTTAATATAAGGTTAAAATCTGTGAAAGAATTCAAGGACCTCTCTTAGATCCAAAAATTTAAATTTCATAGTAGGCACACCAAAGTCGGCATATCCATTGATTTCATCAATCTATGACTAAATCTACAGTTTGGTGAATGTCGGACAAAGGATTCAAGGGCCTCTCGTAGATCCTGAAAATTTAAATTTCATAGTAGGCATACCAAAGTTGGCATATCCATTGATTTCATCAATCTATGAGTAAATCTACAGTTTGGTCAATGTCGGACGAAGGATTCAAGGACCTCTCTTAGAGTACACAATCATAAAAAAAATGACACTGAAAACGGTGAGGCCGCTTTGTTTTATTAAAGATAACTCAACAAATTTCTCAAATTTCCGCAGCTGAAATTTACATCATATAATCTGTAAATATTGGTAAACATTTTACAACAAAATTTGATTTGATCGACTTCGCAACTAAAACTCTAAGTGAAATTTAAGGCTACACACGAGTTAGTACTGAAGTAGGTCCATATAATAAATTAATTTTATAAAATAGACACAGCATGCTAAAAAGTTTTTAATTCTTTTAAATAATAGTTAATACCTGTCTTTACAATATTTAATTCTTCCATTGTTTAAGAAATCTTTTTTAAAGAGGTTTTTACGTTTTATTTTGGACCTTCCCTTGAAAGTTACTCAAGCTGCGAAACAAAATTATCATAGTATGCCTTTGGCAGCTTAAAGAGGATAGGTGGGATAAAGCAAAAACAAAAATAATTTGAAAGAGCAAAATCTATTGTGAGATAGAGTTGCCACAGTATTATCCAGAATTTTGATTTAATTTTTTTATTTTTGGCCAATGGGGACGGCCACTTTGCAATGCCTCCATATTTACTTTATGATATTTTGCGTGGTGAGCTTCAATATATTCGCAACTGGAAAATGGTGTGGAATAATATTATGTTTTTTTTTTTTATTATTTTGCTTGCAATATAGAATAGTTACATTAAAGTATTTTTCCTTCTGAAATATTTCTGTAATGCCATTAACTAGTCGACCAAACCGACATAACATAATCCTTTACCACTTGACCCTCATCATTAAGTAAAGCATACAATTTTATTTAAATTGCGTGCATTATTATCGATTATTGTGATTTTGTACGTGTCATCAACAACACCAACACCAACAAGGAAAAATAGTATTAACATCATTCATTGATGTTCACATTATTTTAATCACCACAAAAAGATTTGCAATTTTTTCGAAACCACGTAGAGAGTGACAATGTTATGTATTATACATATGTAAAATAAGACTAGGCTGCTGGCTGTTCTCTACCACTGTCCAACATGAAGGTGATATGTCTATCATTGTTGAGGATTTGTAAATATTTACGATTTAGTTAATTGTTGATATTGTTATTAGGTTGTCGTTATTTTTTCACATAAATTCTGTTTATAAGAGAATGGAGGTGTTAAGGTAACAATTTTGTAGAAGTGAATTGTTTATAATGAGTATATATTCAGTGGAATTCATAGTTAATGATTTAAAGTTAATACATATGATTGGATGGTAAAAGTGTATTACGTTACTTAACATAAATGTTCATTGGTTATATGAATATGTAATTGCATTGTGGGATTAGAGTTAAAGCTTAATTATATTATTATACAACATCCAATGCTGGTCTGACCAATTGCAATACTTGCGAACAATACCTTCCCAATTTTGAAGCTTTGTTTTCTGCACAAGTAAGCCTCTAATAAATTTGTTTGAAGACTTCTTTATAAACAACTGTATGGAAATTATTTCCCCCCCCAACCTCCGGACACATATTGCGTGGAATTTTAAAACCACAAACAAACGAATGAACAAGATTTTCTGTTTGCCCAATTCAAAACTCAACTCCAAGTGCAAACACAACAACAGCAAACAATCTGTGCTTAATAGTATCACGGAACTTCATAATTAACAAACAAATTTAGATATAGAATTGTAATCGACAAAATACCGAAGAACAACAACGGCATCTACAGCAGAGCACAGTGGGAGAAAGTTTTAATAAATTTAACAAGTTGTATGCCATCACGGAAAGTAAACTAATTCTGATAAATACGTGTATGTGTTATTGAAGCTGAAGAATCTGAGGCACCCTGCACTATCTGCAGCAGCTTAAAGTGCAATAAGTTAACGGGAAGCTGGCCTTTGGAGGCTATTGGAGTCGGGACACTCATTAATACTGTTATGGTTCAGCAGACAAGGATGCAACAAAGGACTACATAAAGAAACGGACTATATGGTTCCGTTGATGGATTTTATATCATGCCCTGAAATAGTGATCCCTGATAGAGAAGATATATGGAGGAAATATTGCACAATTTGAAGGAAATTGTCATAATCTCTGTGGACAGTCCAGTGGAATTGAATACTTTGGTACCAAAGGTCATCAAGCCGAGATTGATGCAAAGATGAAAATAGTGTTTGACTCTGCTACGTCCCTGGTTATAGTGACATTTTACGGAACGACATAGCGGATGAACTGGCGTGGAAAGGCTCAGCACTGAGACCCGGCCTATCAGATTGATCAGTGTGACCGTCAATGTGTCATATATACGGAATTGTAACCGGTCACATCGAAAGGCTGGCAAGTGCATCCTGGGAACATCGCACCGACTCTGTGGTATCGTAGAATATTTGGCCAAGACTGAATGGGATAAGAACCAGATCAGTATTGGACATAGTTGGGAAGTCCGTCAGATGACTAATCCGAATAATTACAGGATCACTATTGGAACTAGATAGGAAGTCCGTCAGGCTAATAATCGGAACAATTACAGGGCATTGTGACGTTAAAGCATTTACATCTTACTGGCAGGCGACACAGGAAGGCAATCGCAGACTTTGCGACGATGGGTCGGAAATTAAGATAATTGAGCATTTGCTTGGTCATTGCCCAGCTCTTCACAGAAGAAAGAAGCAATTCCTTGGGAAATGGTTCTTAAATAGTCTCACCGAATTGTCGTCATGTAACATGGATAATCTGGTGAAGTTCATTTAAGCTGGCTTAAGGTTAGAGCACCATAGTATCCCCGCGTTATCTCACTACTTTTCAATGTGGTTTATCATTGGCTGAGGTTAGTATTGATGTGGCCCATGAATGCAATGACAGGTTTTGGGTCTAAGATATTTAGGAACTTTACGAATCGGTCGATTGGAGGATATCGGCAACTTTGTACTATACTCCCAAAACTGTAGAGGTCAGATAGCTAAGGATCGTTTCAGTACTCAGGAACGTGGTTATTCGGGTTCTTTCGATAATTCAGGTTCGTACAAGCAACTCGACAGCGTACCGATGATTCGGGTTCGTTGGTAGTTACGATTAATATCAGCAGTACGTTGTCAGCTTGGTGATTCGGGTTTTGTCGGGGTTTCAGGTTAATATCAGCAAGTGATGATTGATGACTCGGTTTTGTCGGTGCTTTAGGTTTATACCAGGATTACGAGGCCGTCTTGGTGATTCTGGTTTTGTCGCACATTTAGGCTAATTTCAGGAATTTATCGATACTTCGGCTTTTGTCGGTAAATTAGTTTGGTATCCGCAACTCAGGATCGTGTTGATGACCCGCGTTCTTCAGCAAATTGACTTTTGTAACTCTTGGTTGTATCAATGATACGGCTTTCGTCGGAATTCAGTTCGGTATCCGCAACTCAGTATCGTTTTGATGACTCACGTTCTTCAGGGGATCGACTTTAGCAACTCGTTGTTGTATTGATTACGAATTCGCCACTGAACTAACAATCGTACCCGACGGAATGTTAGTCTCAAAATGCAAATTCAATGGTAGAGGAACGAAGAGTTTCTTTGTGTACCGAAGTTTATGCAACCGACAAGACGGTATAATAAACCGGAGTTAGACTCAACAGACCGAAGTCCAATTTGACAGATCAAAGTCCGATTCAACAGACCGAAGTTCGACTCAAAAGGTCGGAGTCCGATTTAACAGACCGAAGTCCGATTCAACAGACCGAACTCTGATTCAATAGACCAAAGTCCGATTCAACAGACCGAAGTTCGATTGAACAGACTGAAGTCCGATTTAACAAACCGAAGTCCGATTCAACAGACCGAAGTCCGATTCAACAGACCGAAGTCCGATACAACAGACCGAAATCCGATTCAACAGACCAATGTCCGATTCAACATACCGAAGTCCGATTTAACAGACCAAAGTCCGATACAACCGACCTTAGACAAGTTAAGCTAACTGAATTAGGCTTAGACACCCAAAGGTTGGTTCAACAGACCGAAGTCTGATTAAACAAAAGCATATTTATTTCGTCGTCCTACGCCTACTTGTACCTCCCATACAAATTTGTCAAGTTTCCAAAACTTATATTTTTTCCTACAATATAAAAATTGTGCTGTTGCCTCCCCATCCACTGTGCCTTGCAAGCAATAGGAAATTAAGCCCAACAAGCAAACGTTAATAATTCCATTACAAATTACAAACCAATAAAATTGTGTAACACCGCGAAAAATACACGTACACTCCCACCAAAGCAGCTAAGTTACTTAACCGCCGTATACAAATACATAAACCAGTTACGCAGGCAAATGAGTAACAGCTTCCCGAAACGTGTTGGAGTAGCTCTATTTTGTACGAGCATTGGAATTACACTCAAATTGTATACCTAGCCGCAATTGTACATCCTTACACACACAACGAAACACACACACACACACAAAGCGAACAATCCCTATACGGCAACGGAAGTCATGTATATAAATAAAAATTAAAATTCCATTGATTAGAAAATTGTTAATGCATAGAATTCTATTTCCCTCTCGGTTCCTACGTTGATTTTGTTTGCGGTGACTGGCCAAAAGTGGTAACGACGGATTGAGAGAACATTTGTTGCAGATGCTAAAAACCGCCATTGAGTGGGATACAAAACAGAATTTCTATGTTTGGAAATTGGCTTAACAGCAACAATAATAACAACAGCAACTACTACCTAATACTATGGGTATAACAAATTTGTGTTATATATTGGCGGGAGGAGGAGAGCGATACAAGGCGAAAAGGCTGGTCGAAGCAGGAAGGATGTTTTAATTTTTATTCGTGTGAAATCACACGACTACATCTCTGATTTGCATAATTTACAATTGTTCGTGTTAAAGGGGAAACCAGCAGGAGAGAGGGAAAGAGAGAGCGCTGTAACAGCAGTTGCTACTATTGTTATGTTAAGCGAAGCGTGGTCGTCGTTGAAATTGGCCCATTGAATTGATGCTAATCTTGACTATGGTTTAAGATAGAAAAATTTGTGTGGTTTCATTTTATTTGTTACTTTATTGTGCTGCATCTACAATGTGTAGTGTAGTAGATCCATATTTTATGCCAATTTAGTTGAATAACAAAAATATTTGAATATTACGAGGAGAGCAGTAGCCGGTATAGGTAAGCTGAGGATAATAGCAGGTTAATTTAGGATGTGGTTTAGGAAATGCAGATGAAGAAGTGGGGAACATTGGGTCTGCACTACTCCGAAACTCTGTTACAAGGTATTATATTCTTATAAATGTCCTTAAACACACACACTGTTGTTTTTCTTTGTTCCAATGTATAGTTGTCTGAACGTTCCTGACATAGTTACCCTCACGTGCTGCTTCTTTCAAGTTCTTGAGCTAAGAATATGTGGAATTTGAAATTATAGCGATCACCAATCTATCTACTCTGAACGGTAAAACGCTTATAACTGTTTGGACCTCATATTAACAGTGTTGATGTAAATCAGTGATAAACATTCCATAGTCTTTCGAGCTGGCAATAATCTATCATCACAACCCGATACTCAAGAACTCATAGGATCTAAATTTATAAACTGTTATAAGCCAGATACAATTGGACTTAAAAATATTATTTTAAAATGTTAAAATGATACTGTGTTTGTTTGTCTGTCGATTACAACGGGATATACCACTGAACCGATCTTCCTGAAATGTTTACAGCATTTAACTCTTCTGAGGTACGGTTTTATTGTGTCTAAAAGTTAAATAGTTATCAACATATACATATGTATCTGAAGTAGTTTTACAGTGAAAGCTTTACATTTTTGGTAGGTTTTTTTCCTTGACCGGATTGGAGGGAGTGTACTGTATAAAAAAATGTTTAAAATATATGATTTCTGGAGAAGTACTGCACTGAGAGTCATATATCTATGCATGGATCTTTTGTCACTAATATCCATTATTTGTCGAAAAAATGGGCGTAATAGTAACGATAAGTGTGGCACAAACTTTTCTTAAAAAATTATGACCCAAAATTCAGCTGCCGCCGAGCGATGAAAATATTTAGGGACGCCGCCGCCAGCAATTTTGGTTCGGCTTGGATCTATGCATCACGTACAAATTAAATATGACTCAACAATTATCTGGAATACTATAAGTCTTAACAAGTACCTTCTCAATTAATTGTGTGATCGAACAAAAAGTGGGCGTGGTGAAAAACGAGCCCCCTCAAATTAGTTCAATCCCATTTTTATTATCTTAGGCACACTTTTTGGAATGGAAATCGTAAAAAATTGGAAGACCCTAATTTTTTAAGTGCAATATGTGTATATATCTCGAGAACTATGATACTGATATAGATGTAGCGAATGACAATGATAGTAATTATTGTACAACGTATATCTGTAGTACTTTAACAATTAGGGTCATCCAATTTTGTAGGATTTCCTTTTCTAATAGTGTGCCTAAAATAAAAAGATTCGGAATTGAACAGATTTCAGGGTGCCCCCTTCACACCATTCAATGAATTTCTTTTTTTGTGATTTTATGTAAAATTTGGATTTTGTTTTGAATAATAATATATTTTAAATGGTGAACAATGTTTTCTTAGGCCTGACGTTAACTTTCCAAAACATTTTCCAAAAACTTTTCTTCTCTAAAGTGGTCAGTCAAAATTATAATTCGATCCCCAAAAATGTCGTGCACGAGAGTCATAGTTAGATAAGTTGCGGCTTCATATCGTTGAAACTACAATTCATTGCCCGGTACTGAATGTTATTGACATCAACTACAGCTTATTCGTCGTTTTCGCAAATATATGGTTGTATGATCGTTTCTGACGTTATTCCATACAATTTAACAATTATTCTTGGAATCTGTTTATAAACGTGACCAGTGAGGGGGAAATGCCACTCATAGCTCATTATGAGTACTCTAATTTAATCTTTAATTGGGCAAAGTTGTAACATTGGGATCCGCCAAAGTCTTTCAACTTGTACTACATTGACAAATACATGGGTGACATCACCGCCATACAGGGCGGGACAAATATTCACAGGACGAATCGTTTAAAAGCTGATATACAGAAATGCACGAATTAGGATGTGGATTCATAGTCGGCAAGTGACTTCAATATCAAAAAAAAAAAACACACTCAAGCAACCTCCTGGCACGATGTGAAAAGACTCACAATGTCTGTTGCATACAAGGAAAAACTGCTGCCAATGGTAAATCGTGCAGTGACTTAAACTTATAAGAGGAAAGGAGGAAGAAGAACGGCCTCTTTAGGCGGAAAAAGCGTCCGTGGAAGAAAGGGGAGAGCCAGTATATCGAAAATTACAAAGATAGAGGTGAAGCCCGCAAGTTCTATCAAAAGGTAAGATGCTAATGTTTTGGAACAGGGATTCCCACCTGTAAGCCCAGAGATGGAAATGTGGTCACAGACGCGCTGAGTGCGTGCGGAAACTCTTACGTACTCTGCTAGTTCCAGAAAGCAGCAGAAGTGAACAAATCACGCCAATCATCGGCGGGGGTGTAGATTGTCCACCATCAAGACAAAACGAGATCAGCGCTGCAATTGCACGGCTTACAAATTATAAAGCTGTGGGAGGCGAATCAGCTTATAAACATATCCGTAGTCCTATGTCCAGTGTTCAAGAAAGGCGATCCAAAGACTTCAACCCATCTTAGTGAACCTGATTGGATTTTATCAGTGTGGCTTTAGACCTAGGAAATATATGGCCAACCAGATATTAACATTATGATGAATCCTGGTGAAGACCCAAGAAATGTGTATCAACAAAGCTATATTCGATAGTCCGATATATGACATAAACTATTAGATGATATGGCTATGTTTGGTTTCCCGCGAAGCTACAGGACTTTGAAGGATGACACTGACTGCCACAAAATCTTTTCAGTGAAAATAGACAAAAATCTGACACAGCCATTTCCTACCAAGCGAGGCTTTAAACAAGGCGATAGTCTGTCATACGACCCCTTTAGCATCTTAATGGATATGATCATGGGGAAGACTACAGTAAACACGACTGGTACCATCTTTATTAAAAAATCACAGTCTTTTAGCGTACGCCGATGAAATAGATATAATTGTCCGAGGACTGCGGTATGCTACTGCAACATTTGCAAGAATTGAGTAACAGTCCCTGTTGACAAGGAAGGACAAAACCAAGTTATTTGTTAAACGAACAAAGAGTTTTCACGCTGCGTGAACATTGACAAGGGGGCGACCAATACTTGAGGGATGGACCACGTAGAAGAGCTGTTATCTAAACTTGGTTTGACGAACTATCTGCCGAACGCAAAAGACCAAAGCGCTTGGAAATCTTTTCTACGTGCTGCTACTGATGAATGAATTTTGGTTGCTGTAATATAATACGAAAAAGAACTTTAATTTCTAAAATTGTTGCTGAGTAAGCTCTAGCGAGCTCTCGATTTCGTAGAAAGCTACTTTTGAGTAGTTTTGTTAATGCCAAGTTAAACGTTCTTTTTAAGCTGCCGTCTGAGAAGCTCTGCCCAAGGGAAATAGGTATTTCTTATTTGACAGATGTTTGAGATTAATAATTCAGGTTCAAAGTAACTAAATTGCTGACTGGATTTAATATCCAATTACGCTTAGGGATTTATCAAAAAAAAAAATGCGTTTTTTACGACCAAATGTTTTGCAACTGCAAAATAAAAGTACAATTTTTATGATCTTTAAACAAATAAACAAAGGAACAATTTTAAATCGGACATAATGTCAACCTCTTAGGCGGTCATATTACCCAATTGGCAAAGTTGATCGGAACGCCCAAAATTGTTTTGGGTGTTATTTTTTCTGCAAATACTTCTCTAAACTAATTTTGGGTATTATGTCGTGTCACCACCTAGAATAATGTATTTTTATTTTTGAACCATTTATTGCGGTTAATGCGTAACAAATTGGAAAAAATATTCAGTATACGTCATATGTACAATATTTTACATTGAGTTTCTTCATAGGAAACATTATTTCACTATCCAACGTAAGTATTTCAACCAGTACAGAAATTTCAGTCAGATAAACTGACTGATAAATATCATTACCCACTATAAGATATGGTTTAAGTCTTGAGTTATTGAAATTAACCGATTTGTAATTAAAACCAGTTAGATAGATTCAGGCGGCTTCCAGGCTTCCAGATTTATTCTCCATAACTTTATCCTGTTATAGCTTTACTAAATACAGAATTTGGGCACGATTGCGTTGAGTGTATTGATATTATTACTACATCCCCAAAGGGGGCGGAAAGGTACATTTGTATGGGAGGTACCATAAGGGGCGTGTCTAGACTTCCAAATTTTTGTCCAAAGCTTTGTTCTATTATAACATAACAAAATTCAGAATTTGCGCACGATCGTGTCGAGTGTATTGATATTATAACCCTATTTCTAAAGTGGGCGGAGTGGTACATTTGTATGGGAGGTACCAGAAGGGGCGTGTCTAGACTTCCAGATTTTTTCTCCAAAACGTTATCCTGCTTGAACTTTACAAGATACAGAATTTGGGCACGATCGCGTTAGGTATTTTAATAATATTAATCGATTTCTAAAGTAAGCGGTACCAGATGTGTATGGGAGGTACCAGATGGGGCGTGGATAGACTTAAAATTTTTTTCTTCAAAACTTTATCCTGTTATAGCTTTGCTAAAAATAGAATTTGGGTACGATCACGTTTGATTTATTGATTTATTGATATTATTCCTCCATCTCTATAGTGGTCGGAAAGGTAGATTTGTATGGGAGGTACCAGAAGGGGCGTGGCTAGGCTTTCAAAATTTTTTCCAAAACTTTATCCTGTTATAGCTTTACGATCCCGTTGGGGGTTTTGATATTATTACTCGATTTCTAAAGTGGGCGGAATGATGTATTTGTATGGGAGGCACCAGAAGGGGCGGGGCCATGTAGCCCATTTACAACACCGTAGGTAGTTTTGAGGAAATAATAACTCGTGCAAAATTTCAAAACATTTGGTTACGTCTTTCGAAAGTTATCGTGCGAACCAGCCTGACAGACAGACAGACGGACATGGCTCAAACGAGTTAAAAAGTCATAAATCGAATTTGGTTCAAAGAAACCTAGGGTCTAAAGTGACTCCTTCTATGTGTTACACTTTTGGGTCGTATCAAATGATATATACCCTCATCCCGAAGGGTGATGGTATAAAAACAAGATTCACAGTTACAGTTCTCAACTAACACAATATAATTAAACCTTGTCTTATAGTTATAAACCAATGCCAAGTGCAATATTTGTTTTGCAAAATTGCTATGCATTAATACTTGCATGTGCTTTTTATCGGACACACAACTTGCAACGACCAAAATTCAATTTGTAAATCCGTTTAAAACGCTAACTAGCTATTACTGCACCTTTCTAAATGATGGCATTCTTTTTTTATTCTGACGCTTGATAAAGAAAAACGATATTTAATCCCACAGTTTACCTTTTCATATGACCCCAAAATTGAATCGACCAAAAAATAACCAACAAAAGAAAAAACTCAAGCAAAAATGAGTTGCACCTCTCACACAAGCGATGCAAATATATTCATAGCTTTTTATATTAATAACTATCCCCCAAAAAGACCTGAACTGAACTGCTGATAGTAACAGGGTACAGGAACCTAGGACCTAGGACAACAGTGAATGAGTTGTTTAAGAAAAAAAAAATGTTTATTTATTGAAATGCAATTTGTGTGGTGTTTTTGGTGTTAATTGCTTTGCCGTTGTATGCATTTGGCAGCCGCCCACTTCTCCCTCTCGCCATCCAGCGTCAGCGAGTTTGCTGTAAGTTTGCGTTGGCCAGTGACCATGTGTGTGTGTGTGTGTGCGAAAGTGTTGTAGTGCCAATGTGCCGGTATGAGCGTGGTGCGTGTAATGAAGTTGCTTTATTTATTGTATTTGTTTATGCGATACGTTCGTTCGAAAATGATCGCTTGTGTATGTTTGTTTGTGTGTGTATGTGCGTTGTGTTGTAAGAGCGTGTGTGCTTAATGCCTCGCTCGCAGGATACGTATACGTATCCTGCGTACTTGTCCTGGTGTTTGCTTTATATGTATATGAAAGCTATGTTATGTGTGCGGCGTTTATATATGCGGGTGTGAGAATACATTTGCATTTGCGTACATGATACGATATCATTGTATTTGTATGCCATTTGGAGTGGATTTTGGCTTGTTCGTTTTAATAGCCCCTTTCCTTTTTGGCCTCCCACCTCTTGTCGTCATCGTATGTTGTACGCGGATATATATGGTTGAAAATTTCAATACGGCTGAAAACAAAATGTTTATAGCCATAAGCATTTTTAAGACAATAAATATTAAAATGCTTTTTGGTACTGCAATTGTATTTACGCAAAAATATTGGCCCCTTTGTTGTACACCAGCAACCATATCATGTATTGCATATGTAGGTATGTATGTATGTATGTGTATGAGTTTAAACATTCATTGAGAGATGAACGTTTTACGCAATAAAATCATATTAAATGAATACTCAGACTATTATCCGAAAATGGTGCAATTGATAGCGATAACGATAGCAATGGCCGGTGCCCCTTTAGCCATATGGCATAATGCATTTTGGATTATGAAAAACTATAAGGATTCAAATCTATAGCTTTGTATGGAAATGAATAATTTAAAGATAATACCAATCAGGGCTATGATAAATGTTCATTGTTTTCTTAGGTGACATTGATGGAAGTTACCACTGCAGTAATTTTCTTTAAGGTGTATGGGAAATATGGTATGATATGATATGAAGCGGAATAAAAATTCCAAGAGGACGGATTCGCCCTAAGTCTAACTTTTGTTATATGGCCTGGTTAAGTTTTCAGTTAAGAGTTTAAAAAACTATATTTCTGAAAAAACTATATTTCTTATTGTTTAAGTGCATTTTCGATATCAGATGTCCTCAATGAAATTTACCAAGGAATTCTTATCATTGATAAATTGATAAAAAAAAAATACACTGTGAAATGTCTGGTAAAACTGTTCTGTTTGCATTAAGTACTTACCTTAATTCACGCATACATCAAAGTTCGAAAACTCATTTTTGGCAATCTGAAAACACAAAAAAAAAACAAATAAATATATTATTATGTAATTTTATGTTCACCAATTTATAAATAAATGAATGTATTTATTATTTGTTACTATCAAATGTTACCATAAATTTCATCAAAATTTTAGACATAAGTATATTTTTCTGTAGTCACTTAAAATGTAAATGCTCTCAAACTAATAATGTATATTCTAGTTAAAATTACTTTGTTTACTTAATTTTGAATAATATCACATTTTTTCCATGGGTTTTCTTACAAAATGACTGATTAAAATTTTCGATATAAATGTACCCAAACGCCACCTAAAATCATTGAAACCTACCAACTATATATACAACATTTAATTAAAATCGGACGAAACGTTTCGGCGGATTGCTATTACAAACACAGTGACACGAGATTTTTATATAAAGGGTGGTTATATTTTAAGGGCCGATGTTGATTTGGAATAAATCACAAATTATTTAGGAAATTATTGTCATTTCTTTTTCTTATGATTATATGGGTATGGTTCAATTATATATCTAACAAAATGTCGGCCAAATGTCCGCCGCGACCTCGGCGCCACACCTCCATCCGATGGTCTAAGTGTTCGATGACGCTGAGGCATAATTGAGGTTTTATGCCGTTAATGTGCCAAATTATCTCATTATTTAGCTCTTGAATTGTTGCTGGCTTATCGATGTACACCTTTTCTTTCAAATAACCCCAAAGAAAGAAGTCCAACGGTGTCACATCACATATTCTTGGCGGCCAATTGACTTCGCCACCACGTGAGATAACACGGCCATTGAATTTGGCGTGCAGAAGAGCCATTGCTGTGTGGCAAGTGGCACCGTCCTGTTGAAACCACATATCGTCGACATACATATCTTTCAATTCGGGCCATAAAAAGTTCGTTATCATCTCACGATAGCGAACACCATTCACTGTAATTGCCTGAGAGGCCTCAATTTGGAAAAAAATACGGCCCGGTGATGCCGCCAGCTCATAAACTGCACTAAATAGTCACTCTTTGTGGGTGCATTGGTTTTTCGACAATCACTCTTGGATTATTATTCACCAAAACGCGACAATTCTGCTTATAGACGAATCCACTGAGGTGATCCTCATCACTGAAGGTAATTTATCATATATTGTTGCCGTTTCTTGCCACGATTCTGAACATTGACGATGTTTGGAATGGTAAAGTACTTGAGTCAATTGCACCTTGTAAGCGTGATAATGCACGTATTTATGCATATTGTTCATCACCGACATGCGGGAGATTGCACCTCTTGTTGGGCCGTTGTTGGGCACGACGACGAGTTGAGATAGATGGCTCTCTAGTCACTCTATCGCGAACAGCAGCAATATTTTCTGCAGTAGGGGCTGTACACAATTTTTCCGATTGTACGCACATTTAGCCGAAAAAAAATCACGAAGTGCATGATATGTATTTTGATTTGAATGTGTGTGAGCTTCACATTGATTGCTTGAAGCTTTTAACACTTAAGGTTGTGATAATGAGTGGAGAAGGCACAGCAAACGGCACTGATGATGATGGTTTGGAAACCATCGAAATAGCTATCTACCCTGCCAGCTGTCAACATAATTCATTTCACACAACTTTTGTAAAACAAATTCTATTAGCAATAATAGAAAAGATCTTGAACCGAACAATGAAACCAAACTAATTATTTACATATACAGATCAACAATACAAAACAAGAGAAAGCCTGAATAACTTTAACGCGATGCTCGATCGCGTATCGTTCCCTGGTTCAAATTGAGTTAGTCTGAAATTGAGAAATGTCAAATGAAATGCAGAAAAGAACTTGACGTTTAGCTTTGGTTCACATTCAACATCGGCCCTTATAATTTAACCACCGTTTACATATCAAGTTTTACCTTTTTAGGATGGAAATACATTTTATATCTCTAGGGCTAAAATACTTCATTTCCATGCCCGCACAGCCCACTGATTCAAATTTAAAATTTCGTGTGCATATTCATAATTGGGTTCAGGATATCAAATTTTATTACTATAGAACTCAACCACTCAGCCCATTGATCGAAAATAAAAGTTTCGTCTGAAAATTTTAAACTGAAGTAACTGGTACTACCTGTGTACCAAATTTTGTATCTCTAGCCCAAAGAAATGTTTTGCCACGCCCACTCTGCCCATTTAATCCAAAATTGAAGAAAATATAACAATTACCATATAGAACATTAGAGAGCGAAATCTGTAAAGAAATTAAATTCGTAGAGCGTTTTATAGGAATTTTGTGATAATGTGTGGAGAAGGCTCAGCGAAGGGTGCTGATGAGATAGTTTGGCAACTATCGAAATAGCTATCAACCCTGCCAGCTGCCAAAATAATCCATTTCACACAAGTCTTGTAAAACAAATTCTATTAGCAATAATAGAATGGATCTTGAACCGAAAGATGAAAACACATTTATTATTTACACATATAGATCAACGATACAAAAAATATTAATATAAGTGGGCGTGGCCGGTGTTTTTTTTCTTCATGGAAACCATTCTTGGGCTATTATAGACATTGTAACAAAAAATTAGTCAAATCGGTCCATGCGTTCTTAAGTGATGACCATACCAACAATTCATATTTATTTATATGGAACTTGTATAGAACTTCATTTTCCTTTACACCCCATGAATGCGGTACGGGATAGCTTTTCGAGTTGTTGTGGACTAACAACCTTTCTATTTTTAGATTCACAACTAACGGCACCTAATTATTTATTGCCGAATGCGAACCTCACTGTTTGAGAAGCTTTTTACTAGACATGCCGATTGACTCAACCCTATACTGCAAAGTTGCTGTCGGCTGAAGCCCGTAGTTGAACCTGTAGTCGCACATATTATTTTTTTTAAATGTGGAATTTTGACTCATATTCAAATAGGTATCATTTAAATTTTTAAAGGAACGTTTTTCATGCCAAGAGTACAAAATGTTTACTAAAACTATTACACTGTGTCATCCCTAATGCACAAAATCACAAGTTTTGTTTTTACTTCAAAGGGCATTGCCATAATGGAATTAATGTCTCTTCGGTTAGTGTCTGTGCTAAATGCGATATTTTCTGGTTCTTCGATAAGATATTGCTAACATTAAACTAGTGTTGTCGGATTGGTACAAATTTGCCAATTCGGCAAATTTACCTATGCTAAATTTTCGGCAGTTTACCCAGGATAGAGAGGAAAGAGTTTAAAGACTCTTATTGTAATAGTTCTTAAGTTATATATTGATAAATAGATAAGTTGCATATGTGCTGTCACATCCATCTCATTGACCATGTCGTTGATGGGGATCGACTAAACACATTTATAACAGAACACTTATAACAAAGTTTTAAGACCTTCGCTATCACGGCCACCGGTGCAATTACACCCATTTTTCGGTACATTACGCATATTATTGGGAAATTAAGTAATTTTAAGTTTGGTATATCTCTCTGTCTTGTACTTCAGACATAGATTGAAAAATATTTACTTTGGATGAGATGTGTCATATCCACTTTCGTCTCAACAGCTACAATCCACACAAGAGACTTTACACAAAATTTCTGAACCTTCGGTAAAATAGTTGTTTCGATATCTAAACTTAAGTATTCATGAAGTATGGCCCCTATACATGTTACAAGGGCGTAGCCAGGATCAAATGTAGGGGGGGAGGGGGGGGGGCAGTCGGTTTTACATTTCGCGTTAATAGTACGTTTACAAAAAAAAAATGTAACAAAGTACCTAACGAAAAATCAATACTCATTGTTTTGACAATATTTTATTAAACAAAGGTAGACTAAATTAAAACTTTACACATTTTTTAAAACATTTTTGTCATCGCATTCCAAAAAATTAATTTTTATTCATCTTAGTTGTTTTTTTTTGACATATGGAATTTGAAGCCGCAACTCTATTTTATTTTTTTAAAATGTGTCAAAGTCGTTGAAATAATAATTTTTGACTTTAATTTCAAATACTTTTTGGGGTTTATGGGCTCAAATCGATTTTCGCAGACTATAGATGAATTTTCGGATATGCAGTCTTCGACAAAGTTGTTTTAAATAAGTCATGTATATCCGAAATCCCAACTGTAGCTTGTCGAATATCTATCCAACCCCTTAAAATATAACTCAAAGTAAAAAAAACTTAAAAAAAAAATTTTGTACGAAACCATCATTGTAATTCATAAATCTTATGATGCAGTACGATTCCGAATAAGGTTAAAACCGTCGAGTCCGGTCTTGTTCTTTTTTTTTGACTACCACAGTGTTATTTTTTACTGAATGTAATCTACAAATCCAAAGAACTAATTAATTTAGTCTCATGTCCTGTTAAAAGAATCGATTCGGAAATCGAGTACGGAATCAGTTGCCTCTTAATTCCACACTCGATCGCTTTTTTTTAAATATTTTTACTGTGTTCGTTCAATTGGCTGCACTCCAATTTTCCAAGACCTTGTTAATGCTATCGGGCTGTAGCTCATGGATTGCTTTGATGATATTGGCCTTAAGTGCTTGAATCGCTTCTGGATTAAAATTGACTATGATTTTAAAATTAATTTGTATTTGGTCCACCTTCTATATAATTTGACACGAGAACAAGTGTAACATGTTAAAGGAGACACGTTGGATCTTAAGTATCTGAAAAGCGAATTCAATTCTGGAAAAGTGTCCGTCTGTCTGGGTGGTTGGCTGGTGTGCAGGAGATCTCGGGCAAACTTTACTGATCCTTTTAAAGATTAAACAGTTTCATATTTTTCAAAACTTAGTTTTAATTTCCTAAATAAAAACATAACTTCCTTAAGAAAAACTGGAAGATATTTGAATTTGGTAAATTTACTTACATACTAAGTATCTTACTTGTAAGTGCACTAAATAAGTTAAAATTTTGCACAATCTTATCGCTTATTAAACTTTAACTTACGAATAAAAAAAGGCCTCGTTCTGCGCACTAGTACTTCGAATACAAGGATGTCTACATTTTCCCAATAATTTTAAGGAGAAACTCATAATATTTTGTGAATTCATTAGCACTTTCTAACAGCTTTTCTACAGCTTTGATACATGCCTGTACACTTCTGGCCAACAGTTACCACTGCACAAGCAGGGCAATAACAATACATAAGTACTTTTACTTAAAAATCAGTTCATTTCATTGACTCAGAGTTTAAAATATCCACTAGCATTTTGTAGAATGAACATAGGGTGAAAGTTTTTATTAGTCAGTTCACTTTAGTAAAATTATTGTACTATTTTATTTTAATTTTCATATTTTCTGGGATTTTGACAGATTTTCCAAGTTCTAGTGGGGGGGGGGGGGGGGCAGCTGCCCCCTCCTGCTCCTACCTGGCTACGCCCTTGGCATGTTATAAGCAGTTATAAACTCATTCAAAGTTTGAAGGTTACCATATTGATAATTTTAATTGTGTACGGAAAGTGACACGCCCACTTATTTGACCACTCCCATATTTTGCCAGTTTCGTTGATATCTGAAGCTTTTTGTATTGGAGGTGCCCAGCACATCAATCTGATCCATTATGGTAAAAGGTATTCGTAAAAAGTTCGAAAACTCTTACTTTCATACTTCTTAGTTCAACCTAAAATTTTCATGCTTATCAGCGGGAGCTAGGAATTGATATTAGACACATAGTTTCTTGGTGAAATTTTCTTAGAATTTATCGTAGATTCCGATTCTGGTGGATGCTTTTTACAACCGCAAATAGGAGGCCATCATAGAACCCAAGTGCCCATCAATTTTGACCCCCCCGGCTACAATTTTGACCTATCATTCCGGTGTTTGAAGACCAAGACGAAGAGAATGGTAAATTTTTGAAGTTGTTTGGTCTCCCGTTCCATACCCTGCACTACCGCCGAAGCAAAAATTCAAGAATTTTTTAAAACTTAATTTTTGCATGCCAACTTTCAGAGGCCATAACTTTTTAACCAATTCATAGATTTGCTTCAGCAATTTGTTGAGAAGTTAACTTTACGCAGAAGGTGTTTAAAAAATGCATCTATAATTTAGCTGATTTAAAAACTAAATAAATACCTTAACAGGAAATCTTCATGCTTTTTAGAGCTAGGAATTGATTGCAGACATATAGTTTCTTAGTGAAATTTTCTTAGAATTCATCGTAGATTCGGATTCTGGTAAACGATTACGACGTTTTTTTAATCCAGGCAAATTGGCCCGCCCTTATATACCTATATCAATAACCTACAACAAATTTCAAATTTATATTAAAGCTTTATGCATTTTTTTTATTCAATAAATACTTAAATATCGAAAATATTTTTGTATTCCCATTTAACCCCTAAAATCATGACTTAAGCCAAAACCGAAACCATAATCACGTTGATTATTGAATGGTCCACTCAGCCACTGGGAACCGCCTCCATAGGCATTAACTCTAGTGTTGCCATCATTTGAGGTAAAGAGATTTGTGTGACCTTGCAAATTCGCCTGTTTACCTACACCAGAATAGCGTGAGAGACCACCACTCAAACCATGACCATCGCTATTGGACCAGTTGAGTAGACCACTAGTTTTATCGTATTTATAACCATTGCCCAATTTTATATTCGACTCAGAGTAGGTAGCATCCACACGATTTTTGTCATTGTTAAAGATATTGGCCGAAATGGACTTGGTAAAGGTATCACTAACACCCTAATTGATGTCACGACTCAACGAGCCACCAATGCCATGAGCATTGGACCAATCCACCGAACCACTAGAGGTCTCTGTTCTTAAGCCATTAAGGAATTGGGTGTCAGATTGTGAAACTTTGCCGTCAAGTCTATTAGATTCACCAGTGTAAATGTTGCTGGAGACAGAGCTTTTCTCACTTTTGACAATGGGTATTCTTAAAGGAAGAAAATATAAAGTTGTGAATATATTAAAACGATGTATTCCAGTTATCTAAACTTACCCGCTGGATGGTGCCGAGCGTTTTACCAATATGGGGCGTGATGGTCTAGTGGGTGGTGGATAATAGGGTAACTTCTGCACATAAACTCTTTGAGGTTGGGCAGTTGAGGGCGAAGCCACACACATTATTGCCATACAGGCTGCGATCATTACAATTGTATTCATATTGTTGTATTCGTTTGTTCGTCTTACGATGCACTGTGGCTACTTAGGTAAGTCGCTTGGTTTTGATTGAATGTGATGCTATTGCTTGGAACGTTTTCTTTTATACACTTTACTCAACATGTGGCCTTATCAGTTGGGCATTGTTTATTTTGGGGGATTCATCTTCTAGCGGGAATTCACACTTTGGGATGTCGTTTTATTTATTATTTATGATAACTTCGAGCGAAAATCCCCTTTTTTGTGCAACGATTTTGTTATTTATTCATAACTAGTGGGCCCGGCAATGCTTCGCTATTGCATATTAACTTGTAATATATTTCACATTTAGGTCTACAAAGTACTTTGAAAACGGCACTTAAGCTCGACAATAATATGTTGAGTTTATTAACTTATGTAATTAATTTGAAGTAACTCGTTAACATGGAAGTTAACCAATTACGTTTTATTGTTGTAAATGCTAATAAAAAGTTCATCAGCAAAGTCATATCTATAGTGCCGACATGTAGATTTAGTTTTTTCTGTATGCAGGGCGAAAAACCACTTCTTCTACAAATCGGAAACAGGCATTCCGCTATGGATCAAAATTTAATTTTTATTTGGTCTGTAGTAGCGGATACTAACTGTTTTTTTGGGCATAAAAAACACATTTGTTATGCCTTCTCCGCCTATTGACCGCAAATGAAAATTCCGTTTGAAGCTTCATGCCTTTAGCCATAAAAACTTCTTTTGTTATGTCTTCTTCTCACACGGATCAAGAATATTCCGGAATACTATTTTTGTATTGAATTCGTATTACCATTTTTTGAGATAATTCGGTCACCAACGTTTGGCTTAACAAAGTGATGGTCTCACGCGCTGTATGGCATATTACACCGTCGTGTTGGAACCATTTCTCGTTCCAATAATGTGCAATGACATGGTAAATAAAAAAAATCAATTGATCATCCACTGGCTCAAATTCTTCCACCAGTTAGATCTTATATAGATGTAGGCCAAGATATTTCTTCAGCATTTGCAGAGACCGAGTTGCTGAGAAAGGCGTCGGTTTGATAAATTCGAGTCCCCTGTCACACTTACGTCCACAGCGTCGATGGCTTCTATTAGCTGCTCAGATGGATCATTATATGCACCCTCAACTTCACAAAGGGGTCCATAAGTATAGCGAACAGAACGTGCATTTTGAAAATAAATTTGCAAGATTTGTAAACGTTTTTCTTGTGTAGTTTTAACATGGAGATTTTCCAAAGTATACTTAAAAAAAGTCTATCACACCTTATTAGTATGACAGCTAAATTTACACTTATACCTATCAGAAGTTCTATACGCCAAAAAAAAAAAAAAAATTACCCCATACATAGGTTATTTACAAATGTTTGCTAATGTTACCTCTGACATACTATAAAAATTTAAATTGTGACCCAATAAAACAAAAGGTGTTTTCCAGTATAACTATTGCTTTATTTTTCTATATGTATGATTTATTACCGATTCGCTCTCCTGAAAAGTAAATGAAAAGCAACTGGTGTACGGACCATTATTTGATACAGTTTAAAAATTTAACTATTGAAGTGCGTGGGCAGCGCCTCGGCACTTTTTACTTATTAAGTTCCAAATAGCCTGTTCATTATTGCGGAACAATTTGTTCGCGTCTAAAAAAACGTGGTAATCGTATACTAATATCGGAATCTACGATGAATTCTTAGAAAATTTCACTTAGAAACTATATGTTTTCAATCAATTCCTAGTTCGCGCTGAGAATCATGAAGATTTCAGGTTGAGATATATTTTTAGCAATTTTTCAGTTACGTCATACCTACCATTCCGATGTTTGCAGACCAACACAAAGAGAATATTATATTTTTGACATTGTTTGTGATCCCGCCCAATATTCTGAAAAATTATTTTTAAAAACTTAATTTCCGTATGCCAACTATCAGAGGCCATAACTTTTTTTGCGAATAAAAAAATTAGCCCACCTTACTGCTCATATCTCTAGGCGAACAGCAATATTCTGTTCAATTTTGAAAGTTATTACTGTTTGTTTTAAAAGGGGTGTAGAACAGCCCACTTCCACCCTTACTGTAATTCATACTGCAATAACAACATATGTAACAAATCACATCTTCATACCTCCGATAGTTCATGAGATATAGTCTTTTTTACTCCTCTTTCCAATCACAACTAAATACAGCCAGTGACTAACAACAGGTCATCAGTACCACTTTTTAAAATTATCTTATAAATCAGTCTGTTAGAAAGCCGTCAGAGCGATTTTTGACAAAGTGGTGAGGCACCGTCTTCTTCCTCCCTGGCAGTAATTCATACTGCTCAAACAACATATATACCAAATCACATCTTCATACCTCTGATAGTTCAAAAGATATAGCCCTTTCGATTTTCACATTGTATGGGCGGTGCCACGATCCTTTATCCAATCACAACCAAATATAGCCAGGGACTTTCAACAGGTCAACAGTACCACTTGGTAAAATTTTCGTTTCAATCGGTCTGTTAGAAAAGCCGTAAGAGTGATTTTTTAAAAGAGGACGTGGCACCGCCCACTTGCACCCTGGCTGTAATTCTAACTGTACGAACAACATATATACCAAATATCACCTTCATACCTCTGATAGTTCATGAAATATAGCCTTTTTAATTTTCAAGTTGTATGGGCGGTGCCACGCCCCTTTTCCAATTACAACCAAATGTAGTCAGGAACTATCTACAGGTCAACAGTACCTCATGGTAAAATTTTTGTATCAAACGGTCCATTAGAAAAGCCGTCAGAGCGATATTTGAAAAAAGGGGCGTGGCGCCGCCCACTTTTTGGAAAAATAAAACCTTTTAAACCATCTGGAAGCTATAGCGAACAAAACAAAAAAAAATTTTGAAAATCGGTCCAGCCGTTTTTGAGTTTTAGCGAGACAACTGCACATCAATTCATTTTTATATATAAGAAGAAGATGTTGAATAAGTAAAAGTGTATTTTTTATATAGGCCGGAAATTATACTTTATTGGTTATGATTATATGTAACAGCTTTTTTTTTATCGTTCTCATGAAATAAGTTTTCACCTTTTACATACAAGCTCCTGTCTAATGTGTTGTGTGTCTAACGAAAGCCCAATTGGACCACATCAGTGTGGCAAATCCTAGAGAAGACCCAAGAAATGCACATCGACATCATCCTGCCTGAAAAGTAATTCATAAGGATGTTTCTTACTGTAACAATTTAATACCGTTTGGACTATTACTTTGGAAGTTGCCACGCATACTTTTCCGTTCAACGACAGAAAGACTCTTACTGTTATTATTCTCTTGATATCTGATATGAAACATTTATTTTATTTAGTTGGTACCAACTATAGTCCCGATTCAAAGTCCAAGTCCGATCTCGGGCAATTACACATATAAGTGGAATATAGACTCATATAAAGTAACCAAACTCTCACTTTTATATTAATGCAGTTATTGAATTTTTGTTCATATAGGCGGGGCCACACCCCTTATACCGATTCAGCCCAATTTTTACTCATTTCAAGAAGAGAGGAAACAGTCATCTAGTATAATTGCCGACCAAATTTTTCGTTTTGTCAAGTTACATGCCATAATAATTTAATATCGATTAGAATTTTTTAGCAGTAGCAGTTACAATAGAACTGTTGTGCTCCGTGACGTATGATTTACGAGGAATATTACTTATGATAATCATACGCCACCTTATAACAATATAACAAAAGAGCCTAAAACGTGGCAAATTCCCCTATACGATACTTACTAACTTCAAATCGATATTATATTATTATGGCATGTAACTTGACAAAACGAATGATGCAGAACTTCTTCTTTTTGGGGCTACTTTCACGTGCTGTTCTCAGAATTGAGTCCCAAAATCATGTGTTGTACTGTGTAAGGAAATTTCAATGAAAGCATCATCAATGCCCAAAGAATATCATATAATCAAAAACCACCATCTATGCGGCTTTGCCTAGAACTATCCTGGGAATCTGCTGTGGAAATGCTTTCCATGACACTCAACCTATAAAAATAGTGATTTTATCTCTTTTTTAAAAAACCGGTTACGCGACATCAAAAAATCGGTAAACTGAATATTCGAAATTTACGTTTTCGTAGAAACCGGCATACGGTTTCGCAGAAAAAGCCCTTAAGACGATTTTCTGTATGAGTTTTGAACAGTATAAAGCTAATATATCTTATCTTTACCGCAATTTCTTTAATGGTGTCTTTATTAGATTAAGAGTTAAATGTTAACCATTGTAAATTAGTCTAGGAAAAGATACAAATTTTTTTATTTAAGAAACAAAAGCGTTTCCTCAGGTTACATATTGTACGAATATAAGAAAATCACTACCTCAAACATGCATATTACACGACAATCCCATTGCCCAAAAAGGGGATTTTGAGTAAATTTTACAACAACAAAAAAAAAACCAACCAAAAAGATTTCCATTGGGTAAATTCCCGCCAGTAAATGAATCGCCGCAGAAACATTACCCGTTGCTGTGATAAGACGAACAAGCTAGACAGAATATAAAAGCAAACGTTTTCAAGGCAACAGTAGCATATTTCAACGAAATCAATCAACATAAGTAGTCAGTAGTCCATCAGAAAAAGGCAACAAAAACTAAAACACAACAACATGAATACAATTGTAATGATCGCAGCCTGTATGGCAATAATGTGTGGGCTCCACGAAAAGCCCCCCAATGAAATAACCCCCAGGAAATAACCCCCAATGAAATAAACCCCAAAAAATTGGAAATAACACCCAAAAACAGTGAATGAAATAACATCCAAAAATAAATGAAATAAACCCCAAAGCGAAAACGAAACAACCCCCAATATTTGGGAGTTATTTCATATGAAATAACACCCAATGATGAAAATGAAATAACCCCCAATGAAATAAACCCCATCAGCAACAAAAATGAAATTATGCCCAAAATTCATAAAAGTCAGTTTCACCAAGGATTTCATAAAGTCAATATGGACCATCAGCAAAGTCGCAAAATTATTGAAATTAATCGTGTGGATAGTAAATCATTGTAGCCCTGCTCTATTTTTGCAGTTCGGAAGACAATTTGCCTTTTACGTTTGGCCTTTACACAACCACCTCCAGTGTTTACAAGCAAATCAAACTCTCAGCTTTTATTGAATTCTTCCTTGTGAAGAACTCTTACAAATTTAAAAAATTTCCATTCTAAGATATCATTCTCAAAATGAAAAATGCTCGGTGCATTTTGTTGATTTTCTATCCGTCAATATGAACACAAATGGAAATATATGTAAACGTTCGAAAGATATTGTAATATATTCACAGGCTAAAAGTATTCTTGTAAAAGGCCTATTTTTATATAATTATATAATTATAACCCCTAAAAACCAAGAGTTTTAAAAATGAAATAACCCCCAAAATAAAAAATGAAATAACACCCAAATTATATACGGTATGAAACAAGCCCCAAATTTAAAAAATTGGTTGGGTGTTATTTCATTGGAGATTATTTCATAATTTGAAAACCCCAAATGAAGAATGAAATAATTCCCAAAGAAAAATGAAAAATGGCCCAAAAAAATTGGGAGTTATTTCATATGAAATAACACCCAAAAATGTATGAAAAAAATTTGGGGAATATTTCATTTCTCGTTTGGGCGTTATTTCATTGGGGGGCTTTTCGTGGAGCCTAATGTGTGTGGTTTTGCCCTCCAACGCCCAACCTCAAAGAGTTTATGTGCAAAAGCTACCCTATTATCCACCACCCACTAGGCCATCACGTCCTATATTGGTAAAACGCTCGGCACCATCCAGTGGGTAAGTACAAATAACTGGAACTCTTATAATTTTAATATATTCACGAATTTATTTTTCTTCCTTTAAGAATACCCATTGTCAAAAGTGAGAAAAGCTCTGTCTCCAGCAACATTTACACTGGTGAATCTAATAGACTTGACGGCAAAGTTTCACAATCTGACACCCAATTCCTTAATGGCTTAAGAACAGAAACCTCTAGTGGTTCGGTGGATTGGTCCAATGCTCATGGCATTGGTGGCTCGTTGAGTCGTGACATCAATAAGGGCGTCAGTGATACCTTCACCAAGTCCATTTCGGCCAATATCTTTAACAATGACAAAAATCGTGTGGATGCCACCTTTTCGGAGTCGAACATAAAATTGGGCAATGGTTATAAATACGATAAAACCAGTGGTCTTCTTAATTAGTCCAATAGCGATGGTCATGGTTTGAGTGGTGGTCTCTCACGTTATTCTGGTGTAGGCAAACAGGCCAGTGTGCAAGGTCACACAAATCTCTTTACCTCGAATGATGGCAACACTAGAGTTAATGCCTATGGTGGCGGTTCCCAGTGGCTGAGTGGACCATTTAATAATCAACGTGATTACGGTTTTGGGTTTGGCTTAAGTCATGATTTTAGGGGTTAAAAGGGCAAATTGATTATTTTCGATGTTTAAGTATTTATTGAATAATAAAAAAGGCATGAAGCATTAATGTTAATTTGAAATGTGTTGTTGGTTATTGATGTAGATATATATATAATATAAAAATATATTATATAAGTGAAATCTATACGCGAGTTACTTGTGTCGAACTTTATGTATGTATAAATATGAATACGCGTGCGTTTTGAGGACGGCTCGACCGATTTGTATGATTCTTTCTTTGTTATGTTTGTTTCTATACAGGGTGTTTTAAAAGCTAAGACAATTCAGGAAAACCTAAAAGAAAAGTAGGAAATAGAAAAAATCGCAACTTAAGGAGTATAACAGTAAGAGTTTTCAAACTTTTTACGAATACCTTTTAATATAATGGGTGGAAACGAACCAGGGAACGTGATAGTCATGTTACTTTTTGTGATATTATCTGTTATCAGTGTGTGCAAATATGGACGTGGTCAAATAAGTGGGCGTGTCACTTTCCGTACACAATACAAATTCAAACTTTGCATGAGTTCATAAATATTTAATATCAGATATCTGCAAATCTGTTTTACCGAAGGTTCAAAAATTTTGTGTAAAGTCTCTCGTATGAATTCATAAATATTTAATATCAGATATCTGCAAATCTGTTTTACCGAAGGTAACAAAATTTTGTGTAAAGTCGCTCGTATGAATTATAGCAGTTGAGGCGAAAGTGGGCATGATCCTTCTGACCCAAAGTAAATATTTTTCAATCTATGTCTGAGGTACTACACAGTGAGAGATAACAAACTGGAAATTTACTTACTTTCTCAATAATATGAGTAATGGACCGAAAAATTGGGGTAATTGTAACGGTGGGCGTGGCACCTCTCATACCAAATAAATGTATAGAATCGATATTTGAAAGTTTGTAACAGCGAAGGTATTAAAACTTTGCCAAATGTGTTCTGCTATGAATGTATATAGACGATATATATTAGCGGATCGTCTTACATCTACATTTTGAAAAAGGATTGAGTTACACAGTACAACACATGATTTTGGGACTCAATTACGAGAACTGCACGTGAAGTTAGCCTTAAAAAAGAAGAAGTTCTGCTTCATTCGTGTTGTCAAGTAACATGCCATAAAAATTTAATATCGATTTGAAGTTAGTAAGTATCGTAAAGGGAAATTTTTCACGTTTAAGGCTCTTTTGTTATATTGTTGTATGGCGGCGTATGATCATCATAAGTAATATAAACCAAGTTCAAAATAATTTGATGAATGGAAAAGTGAAACTGTTGCTTATTTAGGGAAACGTTATAGGAACAGATTAAAGGAATTTTAATTCTTAATTTTTTTAAATTTGTTTCAGCTAAATCGATACTTACTAACTTCAAATCGATATTAGGTTATTATGGCATGTATCTTGACAAAACGAATGATGCAGAACTTCTTCTTTTTGGGGCAACTTTCACGTGCAGTTCTCAGAATTGAGTCCCAAATCAATGAGCTGAAAAATTTGTACTGTGTAAGTAAGTGTAAGTAGCCGCAAGTAGAATATAATTCCAAACTCTTCGGTCTTTTGCTCTCCGTACACAGTTCGTCATACCAAGTTTAGATTACAGTTGTTGCACCTAGTTCATCCAACGAAGTTATGATCGCCCCTTTCTGCGTCACCCATCGAGTTTATTGCCAAAGACTCGATGAGCAGAAGCATTTTCATCCATTCGTCCAAGCCGGCGCATTTTTTTTTATTTGAACGCGCTTCATTACGTCGATGTCGTTATACTGCTTATGGTTCATTCGACGACGGTACTCGCCGTTCACGATGGTGGGTCCAAATATTTTGCGGAGTATTTTTCTCTCGAAGACTCCGAGAATAGTTCGATTTGCATGTGTCTTACACAAAAGACTGCGCTGTAGAGTAAGTCACGTAGAATCAGAGTATGATACAGTTGGATCTTTGTAATCGTCTCTTGATTTCCAGGCAAACATTATTATTGTATAGTTTACAGCGGAGCCAAGGTAGACAATATCATCAACCACATCAAAGTGATAGTTGTCGACTTTCACGCAGCGTCCCAAACGATTAGACTTTTTGTTCGTTGAAACAAATAACTAGTTTATATCCTCTTTTATCACCACATCCACTTCTGCCGATTGCTTCTCATTACTGGAAAAGGCCGCAGTAACATTCCTCAGTCATCGGCCAAGGATATCTATATCATCGGCATACGCGAGCACCATGTGACTTTTATTAAAGATCATCTCCATTATGATGTTGAAGAGATCGTATAATAAAAAATGGTTCTGTCATTTTTACACCCTCACTCTAAAGGTAAGAGAGTATATATAATTTGATACGACCCAAAAGTGTAACACATAGAAGGAGTCACTTTACACCCTAATTGTTATTGAATTAAATTCGATTCAAGACTTTTTAAGTAGTTTGAGCCATGTCCGTTTGTCGGTCTGTCTGGGTGTCCGGCTGGTACGCACGATAACTTTCGAAACCAAATATTCTGGTACCTCCCAACAAATGTACACTCCGCCCACTTTAGAAATCGAGGGATAATATCAATATACTAGACAATTTTATGTTTTACTTAGGGGGAGGGTGAGGGTATATGTAAGTCGGTTTTCCCGCTTGAAACTTTATTACTGGTTTTTCCTATTCTCACTGAAGACTTCGTGTCAGTCAGTGTCATCCCGCAAAGTTGTATCAACTTCGCCATTGAATCTTATAGTTTCTGCCGTATCGGACTGTCGAATGTAGCTTTGTAATCGATAAACAGATGGAAGGTGTCGATCTACATTTCTTGGGCCTTCTCCAGGATTTGTCGTAGTGTGAATATCTTGTTGGTCGTGGATTTACCAGGTTCAAAGCCATACTAATAAAGTCCACTCAGGTTAGCTAGGATAAGTTTTATTCTTTCACATATCACACTAGGCAGGTTTTTCTATGCGATGGTAAAAGACTGATCCCGCGATAATTTGTCCACACGGTTGGGTGGGTTCTTAAGCCTCGCTTGGTAGTAAATGGCCCTGTAAAATATTTCCCTATTTTCACTGAAGACTTCGAGTCGGTCAGTTTCATTCCGCAAAGCCGTATCAGCTTCGCCATTGAATCTTATAATTTATGCCGTATCGGACAGTCGAATGCAGCTTTATAAAGAGATTATAGGTTTCCTTGTGTATTTCTCGGGTCTTCTCCATGATTTGTCGTAGTGTGAATATCTGGTCGGTCGTGGATTTACCATGAATAAAGCCACACCGATAAGGTCCACTCAGGTTCGCTAGGTTGGGTTTTAGTCTTTCACATATCACATTAGACAGCAGCTTGTATTCGATTGTAAAAGGCTGATAGTTGATACACACACTGGGATCGCCTTTCTTAAGCACAGTGTTCTATGTCACTCAAATTTCAATCATCGGGCATACATTCCTTTAGTCAACTCGTGTTTATGAGCTGGTACATGCAGGTTGCCAGCTCATCGCCGTCAGTGTTAAAAAGCTCTGCCGGCAATCCATCGGCTTCCGCAGGTTTATTGTGTTCCAGCCACATAATTGCCATGCTGATCTCATTTCGGCTAAGTGGTCGAAAATCTACTCCACCTTCGATGATTGGCGTGATTTCGTCACTTAGCTGCCTTCGGAAACGAGGAGAGTACGGAAGTTTTTTATCCATTTTTTTAGCATCTGCGTGTCCGCGAATAGATTTAGATCTCTGTCCTAAAATTGCTTACTATATATTACTTTTAAAATGTACTCTAACCTATCACGCCAAAGTTATTTGGCCTTTAGTTTAAATGAACTTTCCTAATGAACTTTTTCCAACTATATTTTTACCCCAACCCCTGTTACAATAATGTTCCTACTGCCGCCATATATCTTCATAATGTGAACTGTTAATTAATTTACATTAATTTATTTCCATTCTTACATAAATTAACAATAACTCTCCATTATAACGTTACCTCTGGCCCCGCCCCACTACCAACAACACCACCACCTCCACGCCAATCGACAATATTTTAAATGGTCATAATGGCATTGTGGTTTAATGTCAATAGATCAATTAAAATTAAATTAAAACTAAGATATTGAACAGTTCCATTGAAAACGCAGAAATGAAGATGAATTAGAAATGCATTTGCGCAATAATCAGTGGAATACGAGGCGAGGACGATTACAACCAAAGTTACGGCGACAAAGCCAAACCATCCACTGAGAAATGAAAGAGTCATGGAAACTTTGCATAATGGAAATCAATTAAAAAACAGCAACGAAAATAGAAGCAAACTCACCGCGTCGCTCACTAACAGCTCCGCGTTCTAATAAATGCATATAATGAAACGCAATAGAATAGTTGCGGACGGGGGCAACGAAGTAAGTCCCACAAGAATGATGAACTACACACAGGGAGAGTGTTGAGTCCTTACTGCATGGGGCGGGGACGCAGGGAAAGTCATAGGGATAGTATTATTCGCAGCTCTTGGTTACAAATCAATCGTTTCTCTTTTCATTTTGTTTGTATTTCTTTTGGTCCTTTGTTAGCAATTGAGGCCATGTTAACAAAGTGTTGTATGTATGCAAGAGGCGGCCGGAGAGCGGGCTAGGGGAGAAGGGGGCAAACTTTATTGAAATTGAATTCAATTAACGCCTTCAACAAAGTTACAAAATTAAAAGTGACACTCAGTGTTTTTTTTGTTCTGTTTGCAAGCTTGGTTAAGTACACGGTAAAAATGTATAATATTTCGTTGATTCGGCATATTAGATATGAAGGTAAAATATAGTATAACAAAGACTTATTTGCCACACTTTTAAGGCTCTGCCAAAAATTTAACTTCGCACAGGTCCCTTACCGATATAATCATAATCAAAATAATCAAAAAATAGATTTTATTTAGATTTTATATTTATTTACAATTTTTAAATTTTTAAGGATAACACAGTACAACATTTTTCAGCTCAGTGATTTTGGGACTCAATTCTGAGAACTGTACGTAAAAGTAGCCCCAAAAAGAAGAAGTTCTGCATCATTTGTTTTGTCAAGTTACATGCCATTGTAATTTAATATCGATTTGAAGTTAGTAAGTATCGTATAGGGGAATTTGTAACGTTTTCAATAAACCAAAATTAATGTAAATTATTTAGCAGAGTGTGTTGCACATATCGAGAGAACACTTCCAGCAACTGCTGGTTCCAGAAGGCAGCGCACGTGAAGTTATCACGCCAATTGTCGAAGACGGCTTAGATTGCCCACCACCATGTCAAGCCGAGGTAAGAAGAGCAATGTCGCGGATAAGAAACAACAAAGCAGCTGGTGCCGACGGTCTGCCGGCAGAGCTCTTCAAGTCCGGTGGCAAGGAGCTGATAACGAGCATGCACCAGCCCCTGCGCACGGTTTGGCTTAAAGAGTGCATGCCCGACGATTGGAATTTAAGCGTATTATGTCTTGTGCTGAAAAAAGTTGATCCAAGTGTGTGCTCCAACTACGGCGGGATCAGCCTTTTACCCATCGCATATAAGGTCCTGTCGAGTGTGCAATGTGAAAGACTACAGCCAGTGTTATCCAATCTGATCGGGCCTTATCAGTGTGGCTTTAGACCTGGAAAATCAACAACTGACCAGATTTTCACACTTCGGCAAATCTTATAAAAGTCCCAAGAGAAACAGATCGATACGTACCATCTTTTTGTCGACTATAAAGCTGCCTTCGACAGCCCGATACGGCAAAAATTACTCGAAGCCATGGCTGAGTTTGGTATTCCAGCGAAGCTGATACGTCTTTACGGAATGACGCTGACTGACACGAAGTCTTCAGTGAAGATTGGCACGGATATTACGGAGCCATTCTGTACCAGACGAGGCCTAAACGGTCTATCGTGGGATCTCTTCAACATAGTGATGGAGATGTGACTGCAGCCTCCTCAGGTATACAGAAGGAATCAGATAAAATGGGCCTAACGGTGAACGATGATAAAACGAAGTTAGTAGTTTCAACGAACAAAGAATCCACTCGTTTGGGATACTGCGTGAACGTTGACAACTATAATTTCGAGGTGGTAGATAATTTTGTCTACCTAGGCTTTAACAAAGCAAATAATGTCAGACTAGAAATCCGGAGAAGAATCCTGCTTTCAAATAAATGCTGCTATGGACTAAGCAAGCGATTCAATGACAGAGCCTTGTCTCGACAAACAAAACTCCAGCTATACCAGATACTGGTTCTACCTGTCATGATGTATGTTCAGAATCATGGGTTATGGCACAAGCGAATGAATGAATATATGAGCCCATCATCGTTAACGGAGAGTATCGGCGTCGTAAGAATCATGAGTTGTACACTGACATTGCAACGGTTGCGATAGATAGGTCATGTTGTTCATATGGACGAAAATGCTCTAGCTCGAAAAGTCTTCGACAATGAACTCGATGGATGGCGCAGAAGAAGGCAACCAAAACTCCGTTGGAAAGACCAGGTTACTGATAACTTTACAGAACTTGGTGTGACTAACTGCAGAAGAAGCGCAGAAGATCCAGGCGCTTATAATATTTATCTACGTGCGGTATATAGTCCACTGGGATTGCAAAGAAGTACCAGCTATGTAAGTAAGTAAGTATTTAGTGAAAAAATATATATAGATGTTCGAGATATATTTCGGATTTTTATGATGGGGCTCCAATGGGAGAGTCTGTCTAACATATTGAAATGGATTATTTATTTATTTGTCCAAATATCCAGAACTTTTAGCTTGCCTTCCGGCTTCCAAATCAAAATCCCGCCTTTTAATATTCCAAATTTCCAGATCAATTTTTTTCTGTGTAGTTATGCAACCAACAAAAACTTACGCTGACATCCCAGTTTTTTTTCTCTTCTTCTCAATAGTGCAAGAGAGAAGAATAAATATTGCAAGGATGATTGAAGATAATGAATAAATAAGGACACCAGCGAAAGGGAAGTATTTAGAATCAGGAAGGAAGATATCAATTTCTATGATTTGATGAGGGAAACTCAGTTTTTGATACGAAGTGGTGATGAAAAGGATATATAAAAGTTGGAAAGTGGGAAAGCCACAAAGGAATCGTGTGAAAATAGCCTAGACTAAGAATGGTTGAAAGCGGCTTAGTTAGTAGTAGTCATAGAAAACAACAAGGCGTTAATAACAATAATAATGCTTGTACTAAAGAAAACCAGCTTAAAGACTTTGATTGACTCAGCTTAAAACACAGCATTAGTAGTTTGAAAAAAAATATATATTTAGTTTTTAACTCATGCATATTATTTAGTTAAGCGATAATGCACGTTGCTCACATGTCACAACATAAAACAAAACAAATTGTACTGATAACGAGAGGGAATCCATATGTATATGAAAAAAAAAACCACCAAGTCATTCATATTCTGACGACACGAAATTAAATATGATAAGCCAACAAAAATTATCTCTTGTTTTCTTTGATGTGTTCTACTAACTACCTCAGCATCAAGATTTAAATGTGAACTGGGAATCACAATATAGTGGAAAATACAACAATACTATATAGATATGAGTCTGACTGTTTAAGACACATTGCATGAGGGAAATACAATTCATATAAAGTCCCAATTTTATTTATTGTTTAGGTGGTAAAATGTATATAGTTAAATTCGCATAGGTTTTGTTTTGTTGTAAGCAAGAAAGTGTGCCATATTTCAATCATGGGGTGCAAAAATTATCTATTCTGGAAGTACATAAAGGAAGGCCGAAGGGGTTGTGCTTTCCAAAGCGATGTATTCATTAATGAAACTGTAAAGAAATGTTCCATTAAAACTCGTCTTTTTAGACGGAAAAAAAAGGAGCTGAGCTGAGAAGAGACAGGAGGGACAGAAGAGACAGGAGGGAAGCCCGAAAATTCTACCAGATAGTTAAGGCGAGAATGCGTGGAACAGGGTTGCCCTCCTGCACGGACAGCGATGGCCAGCTAGTGACGGATCCGGATAACGTTCTAAAGAAATGTAGAAATCATTTCAGAAATCTACTGGATACGAACACTATTAAATATAGTTATGGAGAAGGTGATGAGAAAGGCTGGTGTCAATATTCTACAAGAGCCACATGCCACATGCCACTAGCCTATGCCGATGCTGGATGTTACTGCAGTTTTCTCATCAATGGAAAAGGAGTCAGCAAAAATGGTGTAAGCGGTCAACAAGGAAAAAACAAAAACAATGATTTCGACGAACAAAGAGTTTACTCGATGGCGACGCACCGTGAACATAGACAATTTTTTGTTTTGAGGTAGTAGGTGAGTTTACCTACCTCGGATCTTCCGTCAACAAGAAAAATAATGTCAGCCATTAAGCGCAGAATAGTGCTAGCCAGTAGATGTTTTTACGGGCTTCGGCAAAACTTTAGTAACACCACCTTATCTCGAGATACGAAGAAACAGCTATACCAGGTGTTAATTTTATCCGTTCTGTTGTATGCTGCCGAATCGTGGGTGCTTACGACAAGGGAGTATTCGAGAGAAAAGTACTCCGAAAAATATATGGACCTATATGTGTCGACCGCAAGTTTCGCCATCGGATGAACCATGAGATGTATGAGGTTTATCAAGACATCGACGTAGCTTATAGAGTCAGAATCCAACGACTACGATGGCTGGGACATTTTGCCAGGATAGATGTAAATGCTCCAGCGAGAACGGCGAACCTGATGGACGGCGCAGAGCAGGGAGAACCAAACTTCGGCAAGTGGTTGCCGACGTGCCACCATCTGGTAGGACTTACTGGAGAACACACGCTGAAGACCGAAGCGTGTGGAATTCTTTAATACTTCAGGCCTCTTATTTATGAATCACGTTTGTATGGTGTAATTGGACACTTATGTAAGTATATTGGTAAAATGCGCATTAGTTATGTACCCAAATCTGTGCTTTGATAATAGCAAATACGATGTAAAAAATAAACTAACTGGTTTTTTATTAGTTACAACTCCTCCTCGTAAAAATTGCTTTCTAATTTAAAAAAATGCTGATATACATCATTGAAACTTAGTCAGCAATATGGGAGAACATCGCTTGTATCAAATATCGTTCCTATTTCAATCTATATAAATCAACGTCTTGCGTGACTGACGGATCACTCTAAAGCCGAAACGTCTAAACAAGAAGTTTGAAATTTGGCATGATAGGTCCTTTTCATTACATACTAGATGACAAAGGGGTAAAATGGGAGTGGCACTGTCAACACAGCTCAGAATTTCAAATGGCTGTATCTCATAAGCCATCATAGGTACCAATTTGAGAGTTAGTACATACATAAAGTGGGTGGTGCCACACCCCCAATGAAAATTTCACTATGTGGTATCATAGGCTACATAAAAACACAATTAGACAAAGGGGCGTGACATTGCCCACACAAACCGAAATTTCAAAAGATAATATCTCACGAGCAATTAGAGGTATGAATGTGAGATTTGCTATATGTTTTACTGGTACAAAGAAGATTACCTCTCGCTGGAAAAAGGGCCGTACTATGTCTCTTTTGAAAAAAACCTTATATCGGTCATATTAATAGACCGATTGTAATACAATTTCATTATCTATATATTTAAAATTGCTTGGTGACTGACTTACTGACTAAGTTAAACGGCTGTAGAAAGAATGATAAAATTAGAGGTGGTTGTTCCCCTTTTCCAGCAAACGTCAGTTAAGAAGAGAATAAAAGAGATACAAATTTCACTATTGCACAAGCTAAACGGCTAATAGAATCGTGATCGTGGTCCCTATATAATTAGAAAGAGAGGGTTTTCAAAAATCGTACCTTTAGTGGTAATAAAGACCGAAAAGGGTTAAAACAGGTAAAATCGCCTAGACTAAATGCCGTTAGCCGTTAGGGTGCTGGTATTATAGCCCGGATCAAACCCCTAAACCCAAAATGGGGGTTTTTTTTAGATATTAGAACTCATATGGGTAAAAAGGCAGAAAAGGAAAAAAGCAGTAAAATTGGTACCATCAGCAAGATCAAACCGCTAAAGCTACAATCCTATATGGACATTAAGGTGGCAGCGAAAATTCAAATTTGGATTTTGTGTCTTTTTTTAAATTTTCACAGAATGTTGCTGTGTGGTTGGAAGTGAAAATAGGATACTTTCATTTCTGATACATCAAGAGGTTGTATCCCCCCCGTTGGGCCCTATTTTTTCTTACCTCAATAACTGGAAGGCTGCTTTTTCAATCGTCTGAAAAAGTGGATGCAGTTCGTGGTCCAAAAAAATGGGCTGGATCAGGATCAGTGGGCCTGGTATAAAACATGAAACTTTAAACGGCTGTATCCCATGAACTGTAAAAGGTATAAAGATGATATTTGGTGTATTTGTTGTTCGTTCAGTTCGAATAACAACCAGGGCTGAAGTAGGAGTGGCCAGGCCAAGGCCAAAAGGAAGAAGGCGCCATCCATACACGTTAATATTTGACATTTACATATTCACAAGAAAATCAGCACAGAAATTTCAGTCAGGTAAACTGACTGATAAATACCATCACCCAATATAAGATATTGTTTGTCTTGAGTTATTGAATTTAATTGATTTTTAAAATAAAATTACTAATGTATTATTATTTGTTTGCATGAAAAGCAAAAACATATAGAAGGTCCAATTAGGGGCACCACAACGTATCTGTTTTTTTGCATGTAAAAGGGGAAATATCCCATATATTTATATGGGAGGTACCAGAAGGATTGTGCCAAATAGTTAGGGTTGCTGAGACTTTGCCTGCTATTACGAGATAAATTAACTGACCAAATTTGGTGCCGGTTTAGAAGTTATGGGAGAAATATTAATTTTTCAAACAAAGTCATTTTGTATGGGAGGTACCAGAAGGGGTGATCCGATATAGTCCATAATCATTCCTGATTAAAATCTTCATAACCGTACACTTTATACAAAATTTTACTGAATTCGGTGTACTTACCAAAAAGATATGTATGTGAGACTATGGGGGTGGATTCGGTAATTTGTATGGTAGGTACCAACAGGGGTGTGTCAAATAGTTAGGTTTTCTGAGGTTTTGCCTTATATCAGAAGATAAATTTACCGATCAATTTTCATTACCCCCCAAGTGTCCGTTTGGAAGTTATGGATGAAATATTAATTTTCCAAAAATAGGTAATTTAGTATGGGAGGAACCAGAAGGCGTGAACCGTTATAGTCCATGTTCTTTCCTGAGTATAGTTTTTACAAGCGAACATCATACGCAAAATTTGAGTGAATTCAGTTTACTAACAAAAAAGATATGTATGTAAAACTATGAGGGTCAATTCGGTCATTGGTATGGGAGGTACCAGAAGGGGTGGCAAAGGTTTCGGTTTTCTTAGAGTTTGTCTACTTTTGCAAGATAAATGAACTGACCAAATTCAAACATCCTCCAGTTGTCCGTTTGGAAGTTATGAAACAAATATTAATTTTCCAAATGTAGGTAATTTTGTATGGGAGGTACCAGAAGGGGTGCAGCTATTCCATTTACAATCCCATAAGTTCGTTTTGAAAAATATTTATACTGGTAAATTTTCATACCGATCCGTTTAATATTACTCGAGTTATACTGCCGACCAGCCATCCAGCCAGCCAGCCAGCCAGGCAGACAGACGGACATAGCTCAATCGTCTTAAAAAGTCCTGAAAAGTATTTGGTATTAAGATACTTGGGGTTCAACTCGTCTCCTTTAATGCGTTACACTTTTTTTCGGACGGACATAGCTCAATCGTCTTAAAAAGTCCTGAAAAGTATTTGGTCTTAAGATACTTGGGGTCCAACTCGTCTCCTTTACTGCGTTACACTTTTTTTTCGTATCAAATGATGTATACCCTCATCCCTAAGGGTGATGGTATAAAAATACAATTCCTTAATCAAACATTGTTAAATTCGAATATTTTTAAATTTCCGGAAAAAACAAAAATTGCCCATAAATTTCGCTGTCGCCCTAATGGACATACAACCAAGACCGAGTCGGTTTCCAAATAAAAAAAATTTCCAAAGTCAAGGGCAAATATTAGAGATCACATTACGGCAATATCAACAACAAAATTTTTTCCTTTCCCACTTCCAAAAATACAGCCAAAATTGTTTTTTTGTCGCTGCTTTTTCTTTGTGGCTTAATCGTAACATACAAGATATCGTTGTATTGATCTCGACGAGTACTTTATATGTCCTATAGATGTCGCTTTTATTTAAAATAAAAACTATATTTCGATGGTAAATAGATTAAAAATCACATAGGAAAATATTTAAGTTTTTTTCTATGTCGGTAAAAAGTATGCAATCATTTGAGCTACAAAGTATGCAATCATTTCTATTCGTTTTTTTCCGACAGCGCTAAAAAGTGTGCAATAATTTGCGAAATAAAAGTGGAAAAAGAGGCAGCATCGCCTTGAGTGCGCGGCTATACATTTACATAAAAGGGAAGTTGTGCGATAAGAACGAATTTTTCTAAATTTGTACTCTTAGACCCACTAAGGGGCGAAAGTAAAACAATCAAGAGCACAAATCTAAAGCTTTCGGGGTATATGAATATCGTACTTTAATGGATTAAAGTTTATTTTTTTTGCATTTAACCTGCATAAATTAGCAATTAGTGGAGCAACGTGTGCGGGGATAGCTAGTGTTGATATAAATCATTTTTTTTCTCACCATCTTTAATTATCTGCATACATGTCTGCTACCAGGAAAGTGAGTATTCATTAATCTCCCATACTTAGTTAACAAAAATGCCAAATGTTATGTATTAAAAGTCATCGCTAAAAATAAGTCCATACAGTATAAATACAATATTCCACATTCTTCCAAATTGCAGAACATTTTTTTCTGTAATAGTAACGCAAACAAACTGAAAGATTTTACTGTGACCGTCATTTCGAAGAGCCATTTAATACACAAACACAATTTTTTGAAAATAGTTGAAAAAAACTGGTACACATTTTTCCCCCTAAATTTCTAACTGTAGTAATACACACACACACACCACATTTTAAAGTAATCTTATTTTATTTACAACTAATATTCTTTGATATCATTAAAAAAAATAATTGATGTTGCACTCGTTGTCACTCTTTGATATGATATTGCTGCTGGGCTCTTGGGCATTTACTGTCTGTTATCGGTTAGTCCTTAAGTCTTCATAGGCGTTTGACATCATTATCGTGAGAGAATTAAAGGTTCTTCTTCACTTTAACTTCTTTGTCATCAAGTTGGTTTCTCTGCTCGTTGGTTGTTTTTTTTTTTTTTGCTTCTTTGAAACTTTTCATCTTTTTCATCAAGACTTTTCTTTCTTATGTGCTTTACTACTGGATGCCACTGACGTTGGCATTATTATTATTTGATAACGCTGTAATGTTCGTTCGCCCTGTTGTCGTGGTACTTTCACGCCTCCAAAGACAGCAACACAATTGACCCGTTTAAGTTCTGTTTTCGACTTGTTTGCAACCAAAGAACCTTAAACGTAAATCAAGATAGTGGAAAGAAAACTGAGGCAAAGCGTAAAGGAGTGAAAAAGCGCTAGCTAGCAAGCGTGCAACGCTGTTTACTGTTGTTGCCATTTGTAGCCGTTTATTATGTGACGTTTGCATTTCCGTTTCCGTGACAGCATCCATTACGCTATTATTACCACTTAATCGAGTTTCCATCCATGTAATCAACACTTTCAATATTTGATGTCAATGCAGCGGCGGTGGCGGCAGCGGCAACAACAAAATCGGTGGCAATTCACTAACATAGTAGTGGCCACTACTCATCTGACTGCCGCTGGAAACCATTTCAGCGATAGCTGCGAGTTTTTTTTGCCTGTGTCGCCTTGCATCGTTGATGATTCTGCATAGGAAGGAAACATGAAGATTCATTATAATAAGAATAAAATTTAACAGAACACAAGAAAAAAAAACAGGAGAGACGTTAACACAAAAATCATCATCAAACTATAATGATGAAAATGATGCTGAGTGGGGATGGACGGACGGTGATGCTGATGATGAAACGGATGTGTTTGAAATATCATTAAAATGTTATAGCTATGAATTGAGTGGTGTAACAATATATGTATATTGGCGACGATGGTGATGGTTGTTATAATCATATGCAAGTCAAGAGTTCTTTTATTCTCTGTTTTCTATATACAAAGTATGCTTAACTGCAAGTGGCATCACAACGAAAATCTTAGTTAAACGATCGTCGATGTAAGGAAAGTCATTCTTATTTAGGCGTGTGTGATTTTTTTATATGAATTGGTTAAATGTTAAAAAAGTGCACAATGAAGGAAATGGTTGCTGGAAAAGTGAAATTAAGTTATAAGTTATACTAGCTGCCAGGGCGAATTTCGCCCTGCCTCCAAAGGTATTGATACAAATATATTTTTAAAAAAGAACACGAAAAAGTCGAGGGCTTACATTAAAACTCTTAATTAATATTTACTTAATATTAAATTATTACTCCCCAACCCCAAGAAAACAGCCAAAATCGTTTTTTTATCGCTGGTTTTTTGTTTGTGGCTCAATCGTAACATAGAAACATCGCTGTGTAGGTCTCGACGAATACTTCATTTGTCTTATAGATGTCGCTGACGCACGACATCATTTTTTAATGATGACCTTCTTTAAAGCAGCGCTAAAAAGTATGCAATAATTTGCGATAACAAAGCAAACAACGGTACCTGGTGGGGGGGGGGGGGCGTACTGGGAGAGTGAGAGTATCGACACTAAGCACCCAACGAGACCAACTACGGTGTAGCAAGGCTAATTACGCGGTGGGGCGTGTCCCCGGATAATTTACCGGGACATAACAATAATTGTGTTAAAGCTGTAAATACAACTTGTCATACGTAACTTTTTTGTTTTTTTTAATAAAACTGTATGCCTCCAAAGCAAAATGTTCTCGATTTTAAAGGGCTTTAATCCTAGAAAAAAAATAGTTTTGACTTTTAGGGGTAGAAACTGCATTATATGAGAAATTCATTAGAAAATGATGCCATACGTAAGCGACATCTATATGACATATGTAGTACTCGTCGAGACGTATACAACGATATCTTATATTTTACGATTAAGTCACAAAAAAGCAGCGATAAAAACCCGATTTTGGCTGTATTTTGGTGGAGGGCGGAGGTTTTTATGAAGTTGTCCCGACTTTAGAAAAACAAATTTTATATGGGGACCCACCCGGTCTAATATGTAGTATGGGATATAGAGATTTTACAAAATCACATTTGCTTATTACTCTTTCTATTGTTAAGAGCATTAACATTCATATTTTCGATCTCTCAATGTATCAGAGCGGAAACCGAAAAAGTATGATATGTACCGAGCACTTTAGACACAAATGAAATATGTCCTATTTAAATATATGAGGATCAATTCTGTCATTTGTATGGAAGGTACCAGAAGGGGTCTGTCTACTATTACAAGATAAGTAAACCGACCACATTCATCCTCCAGTTTCCCGTTTGAAAGTTATGGATGAAATATGAATTAACAAACTAGTAAGGTAATTATATTCTATATATGCTATACCGAAGCTGTGATACCCTTCACCATTTGTATAAATGGTGATGAAACTAGTTATTTACACTACAACTATATTTTATAAAACTTTAACCCGTAAAAAGTTGAAGTTTGGAGTTTATTTGGGAGGGGGGAGTAGTTTTTGTTCGATCTTGCCCATCTTAGAACTTAACCTCCGCTTGGATGATGGAAGCGTGTGTACCAAAGGGGGAGTTTGTATGAAAGGTGTAGTAGGTGTATTTAGTTTTTGTCCGATAATGCTAGTCTTTGAACTTAACCTCCGCTTAGAGGATAGAAGACTCGTATACCAAATTTCTGCTTAATAGCTCTTAAAATACGGCTGTAATCGCTGGGAGAGACCCCAAGAAAGGGGTCATTTGTATGGGAAGTGGGAGTTGCTTTTGACCGATCTTTCTCATCCTAGAAATCAACCACCATTTGGGGGACTGAAGCTTAAATAACAAATTTCAGCGCGATAGCTACTTAATTACAGCTGGAATCGCGGGGACAGAACCCCAAAAAAGGGCAATTTGTGTGGGAGTAGTTTTCGACCGATCGAGCTCAACTTAGAACTTAATCTTTGCTTAGAGCATAGAAGTTCGATATCTCTTAAACTACATACAGCTGTAATCGCAGGGATAGACCCCCAAAAAGGGGCAATTTGAATGGGAGGTGGGTGTAGTTTTTGACCGATCGGGCTCTTCTTAAAACTGAACCTCCGCTTAGAGCACAGAAGCTTGTGTTTCAAGCTTGCAGAAGCCCCCCAAAAAGGGGCAATTTGTATGGGAGGTGAGTGCATATTTCGACCGATCGGGCTCATCTCATAATATAACCTCCACTTAGAGCGCAGAAGCTAGTGTTTCAAATTTCAGCTCGATAGCTCTTAAACTATATACAGCTGTAATCGCAGGGGCTGACCCCCACAAAAGGGTAATTTGTAAGGAAGGTGGAAGTAGTTTTTGACCGATCGGCCTCATCTTAGAACTAAACCTCCGCTTATAGTATAGAAGTTTGTGGACCAAATTTGAGCTCGATTTCTCTTAAACTACGGCTATAAGTTCGGGGACAGACCCCCAAAAAGAGGCAAATAGTATGGGAGGTGGCTGTCTGCGCTTAGAGCGCAGAAGGTTGTGTTTCAAATTTCTGCTTGATATCTTTTGAACTACATACAGCTGTAACAGCAGGGACATACCCCCAAAAAGGGGCAATTTGTATGGGATGTGGGAGTTGTTTTCGTCCGATAGGGCTCAACTTAAAACTCAACCTCCTCTTTGATGATAAAAGCTTGTATTTCAAATTTCAGCTAGATATCTCTTAAACTACGGCTGTAATTACGGGGACAGACAGACAAATAGACAAACCGAAAGACTGACGGACATCTTTAAATCGACTCAGAATTCGATGCTGATCATTGATATATACATAATTTCATACCTACCACGCCTCCTTATGGCCGTTACAAATGGAAGAACAAAATAAATTATACCCTTCACTCCGTTCAATCGCATGGTAAAAGGTATGAAAATATGTAATTTTGTATGCGAGGTACCAAAAGGTGTCGGCTGATATAGTTCGTATACCTTCCTGAGTAAAATTTTCATAAGCGTACGTCTTACGTAAACTATAAATGAGGAGTACTGTGAGGATGAATTTGGTCAATACAAAGTACAACGGTTTTCAGCTCATTGATTTGAAACTCAATTCACGTGAAGGTAGCCCCAAAAAAAAGAAGTTCTGCATCATTCGTTTTGTCAAGTTACATGCCATAATACTTTAATATCGATTTGTAGTTAGTAAGTAACGTAAAGGGGAATTCGTCACGTTTTAAGATTAAGCTGAAAAACATTTAAAGCATTTTAAAATAAGAGTTACAAATCCTTAAGTCTGTTCATATAACGTTTGCCTACTTAAGCAACTGTTTCACTTTTTCATTCATCAAATGATTTTGAACTGGGTTTATTTTGTAGCAGTTACAATAAAATTGTTGTATTCCGTGACGTATGATGAACGTGGAATATTACATATGATTATCATATGCGACCATATAACAAAGGGACCTAAAACGTGACAAATTCCGCTATACGATACGTACTAACTTCAAATCTATATTCAATTATTATGTCAAGTAACTTAACAAAACGAATGATGCAGAACTTCTTCTTTTTGGGGCTACTTTCACGAGCAGTTCTCTAAATTGAGTCCAAAATCATGTGTGGCAAAGGTTTTAATTTTCTGAAGATCACCAAATTTAAATGTCTTCCAGTTATTGGTCAAATATTATTTTTTTCAAAAATGGGTCATTATTTATAGGAGGTACCAGCAGGGGTTACGCTTCTCTGTCCACTTACAATTCCATTACTTAATTTTGGAAAATATTAATACTGATTTCATAAGTATCGGTTAAGATTTAGCCGAGTTATACTGTCCACTAACCAGCCATCTTGACAGACGGACATGGCTCAACCGTCTTTAAAAGTTATGAATCAAATTTTGTCATAAAATGCTTGGGGTCTTCTTTAAAGCTTTACACTTTTTGTCGTATCAAATGATACATAAGTAGCATCATCCCCAAGGGTGATGGTATACAAAGTAAGCATATCATAACCTTAGCATTCCCAAAAAATACATACATTTGGAGTTTGAGTAAACCCAGGCCATTAATATTAATGTTCGCAATAAGTCCATTTTAACGCCACCTGATGAGTCCATTTATACAAAAAATTAGTTGTTATGATCAAACAAATATGCATACATTACAATTTTCTATACAAATCCACCACAGCGCCACCTATCGGATCGATTTGTACCCAAATTTTTTTTAACGCTCAATAAAACAGACATTCTGAATACCATCCATTAAATTTTTCAATATAAATCCACCACGGCGCCACATAGCGGTATGAACCAACGCTATACATACAAAATTTCATCAAAATCAGTCGAGCCGCTTCGGAGAATTGCTATTACAAACACCGTGACCCGAGGCTTTAAGAATATGTTACTAAATTACTTAAACCATATTCCCCCACAGTATGTCCTGTACAGTTCGATAACATGCACTTCCCTGCCGTTCATCAAGGAATTTCCATCATATTGAGGACATTTGCGAGCAGTGTCTGTCTGTCTGTCTGTTTTTACGACATCTCACCATCAACGTTGTGAAATCATTATGTGTAGAAAAAAATGATATCAAGAAACTCACTTGCAGTAATAAAGATGCCATAACATTCAGTTGAAAGTAAGTGCGCTGAAACCTTTTCAAGTCATCGTTTGTGTTTTACTTTGTCATGCCTCAAAATAATGAAAGTAATTGAAGAGATTCCTAAGCGCGAGAAAACATTGCGTCTTTGAAATGTTAATTATATTAAAGTTCAGTGAACAGGCAATTCTTTGTATTGTCTGATATTACTTGTTCATTTGGGAAGAAAATGTACAGTCTCCAGGTAACAAAAGTTACCTGGCATAGTAGAGACAAAAAAACACAAGTGAAGCAGTGATGAGCAACTTTTTTTTGCAATCCTTTATATGTACATATTAGTGCCCTTCATTCATTCATGTTAATCAGACGTTCTTGTTTTCTTTTCACACATCATACATGTATTATGTTAATCATTTTCAACTATTTTTTATCTTTTTCATTAGTTACATGTAACCCGATTAATGTCTTCTGTCCATACCATCTCTGATTTCTCGTTTACATAACATTGCACTCGATGCGCTCACTGGACATCATTGGGTCTGGTGGGCAAAATCAGTCCTATAGATGATAGTTCCTTGTTGCTGTTACTTTTTAATTAAATTAATGTCGTCCTTTGAGTGTCGTTGTTTTTTTATGTTGTAGTCCTTTTCTATATATTTTGTTAATGTCCGTAAATGTTTTGAGTTTTTACAAACATTTCTTTTTGTTGGTACTCCTATTGCATTTACTGTCAATGGTGGCAAAAGGTTTATTACTATTATAATTACTAGTTGGCACTCGGCGATAATTAAAATATTAAAGTTTATAAAAGAAATGTGATTGCACAAATGGCAAGTTGCAATTTAAAAACACTAAAACTATGGAAATTTAATTTACTTTTTGGAGGGAGAAAATGAGATGATACAAAATTTGTGTTGGAAATAAATAAAGTAGAAAAGTTTTTGAGTCTAAGATGGATTGTTGACAGTATTGATTAATTCTATTATTCATCTCTCATCTAATGTGTAAAAATCTCGTGTCATGGTGTTTATAATATGTAGCAATCCTCCGAAACGGCTCGACCTACTTTTATGAAATTATTGTATGTATACGGCTCCACGAAAAGCCCCCCAATGAAATAACGCCCAAACGAGAAATTAAATATTCCCCAAATTTTTTTCATACATTTTTGGGTGTTATTTCATATGAAATAACTCCCAATTTTTTTGGGCCGTTTTTCATTTTTCTTTGGGTATTTTTTCATTCCTCATTTGGGGTTTTCAAATAATGAAATAATCTCCAATGAAATAACACCCAACCAATTTTTTAAATTTGGGGATTGTTTCATATCGTGAATAATTTGGGTGTTATTTCATTTTTTATTCGGGGGTTATTTCATATTTAAAGCTGTTGGTTTTTAAGGGTTATAATTATATAATAATAGGCCTTTTACAAGAAAACTTTTAGCCTGTGAATATATTACAATATCTTTTGAATGTTTACAGATATTTCCATTTGTGTTCATATTGACGGATAGAAAATCAACAATATGCTACGAACATTTTTTCATTTTGAGAATGATATCTAAGAATGGAAATTTTTTTAATTTGTAAGAGTTCTTCAGAAGGAGGAATTCAATTAAAGCAGAGAGTTTGATTTGCTTGTGAACAGTGGAGGTGGTTGTGTAAAGGCCAAACGTAAAAGGCAAAATGTCTTCCGAACTGCAAAAATAGAGCAGGGCTACAACGATCCACACGATTCATTTCAATAATTTTGCGACTTTTCTATTGGTCCATATTGACTTCATGAAATCCTTGGTGTAACTGACTCTTTTATGAATTTTGGGCATAATTTCATTTTTGTTGCTGATGGGGTTTATTTCATTGGGGGTTATTTCATTTTCATCATTGGGTGTTATTTCATATGAAATAACTCCCAAATATTGGGGGTTGTTTCGTTTTCGTTTTGGGGTTTATTTCATTTATTTTTGGATGTTATTTCATTCACTGTTTTTGGGTGTTATTTCCTATTTTTTGGGGTTTATTTCATTGGGCGTTATTTCCTGGGCGTTATTTCATTGGGGGGCTTTTCGTGGAGCCATTTTTTCATTCCTCATTTGGGGTTTTCAAATAATGAAATAATCTCCAATGAAATAACACCCAACCAATTTTTTAAATTTGGGGGTTGTTTCATATCGTGAATAATTTGGGTGTTATTTCATTTTTTATTCGGGGGTTATTTCATATTTAAAGCTGTTGGTTTTTAAGGGTTATAATTATATAATAATAGGCCTTTTACAAGAAAACTTTTAGCCTGTGAATATATTACAATATCTTTTGAATGTTTACAGATATTTCCATTTGTGTTCATATTGACGGATAGAAAATCAACAATATGCTACGAACATTTCTTCATTTTGAGAATGATATCTAAGAATGGAAATTTTTTTAATTTGTAAGAGTTCTTCAGAAGGAGGAATTCAATTAAAGCAGAGAGTTTGATTTGCTTGTGAACAGTGGAGGAGGTTGTGTAAAGGCCAAACGTAAAAGGCAAATTGTCTTCCGAACTGCAAAAGTAGAGCAGGGCTACAACGATCTACGATCCACAAGATTAATTTCAATAATTTTGCGACTTTGCTGTTGGTCCATATTGACTTCATGAAATTCTTAGTGAAACTGACTCTTTTATGAATTTTGGGCATAATTTCATTTTCGTTGCTGATGGGGTTTATTTCATTGGGGGTTATTTCATTTTCATCATTGGGTGTTATTTCATATGAAATAACTTCCAAATATTGGGGGTTGTTTCGTTTTCGTTTTGGGGTTTATTTCATTTATTTTTGGATGTTATTTCATTCACTGTTTTTGGGTGTTATTTCCTATTTTTTGGGGTTTATTTCATTGGGCGTTATTTCCTGGGCGTTATTTCATTGGGGGGCTTTTCGTGGAGCCATGTATACTTGGTAGGTAGAAGAATAGACTTCAATGAATTTTCATTCTGCCAGGTGGTGCTGGGAGGGATTAATATTTAAAATTTGATTAGATGGACCAATTTAACCGACGAAATTCAGAATGTATATTTGTTCGATCATGAAAAAAAAATTTAGGTATAAATAGACCCGATAGATGGCGCTACAGTAGACTTATTTCGATCACTTATATTGATGGTCCGATCTCACTCAAATCCAAAATTTATGTATTTTTGGACATGCGAAAATTTTTGTATGTATGTTTGGATCCAGAAGGCGGTGTTTAGGTTATGAAAGGCTTAACATATGTACCGTCACCTTTACGAATGCTGGTAAATAACATCTGATACGAGAAAAAGTGTTACGCATTTAAGGATACAAGTTAGACCCCATGTATCTTAAGACCAACTTCGTTTCAGGACTTTTTAAATGAGTGAGCTAAGTCTGTCCGTCTGGCTGGCTGGGAAGCAGGATAACTAGAGTAAATCGTAACTGATGGATATGAAAATTTACCAGTAGTAATATTTTACACCGCTTCTGGTACCTCCCATACAAAATTACCTTTTTTTTGGATAAGTAAGATGTCTCCCATAACTTCCAAATGGGCACCTGGAGCATATTTACATTTGATGAGGTTATTTTTCTTGTAATACAATCATCCTACTGGAAGATGCTCTTATTTTTGGCCGTTTTATGTGGGTTTTTTTGGAGTCCCGTGTTTACGTAAACAAGCCCGAACCCTGCAAACCCTCAAAGACAACATCCGACACAAGTGCGAGAATCAGCCGCCCGAAGTGATGAAAAATTTCATAAAACCAGCCCGTATGGCAACCAATTATGGCGGAGCCTATTTGGCATATATCATCTTCTCGACTTAACCAATAAAATTCTAAAGATTCAAATAAACGTAATCAAAAACCAGTAAGAAAGTTTCAGTCGGGAAAATCGACTTACTACATAAAATTTTGTAGTATACTGATATTATTACTCGATTTCTAAAGTGGGCGGGCGGTGTGGAACATTTGTATGGGAGGTACCAAAGGGAGCGTGGCTAGACTTACAGTTTTTCCACAAATTGTTATCCTGATTTAGCTTTACAAAATACAGAATTTGGGCACGATCGTGTCGAGTGAATTAATATTATTACTCCATCTCTATAGTTGGCGGAATGGTACATTTGTATGGGAGGTACCAGAAGGGGCGTGACTAGACTAAACGTTTTTTTTTCTCCAAAACTTTATCCTTATTTAGATTTACTAAATACAGAATTTGGGCAGAATTACGTTGGGTGTTTTGATATTACTACTCCATCTCTAAAGTGGGCGGAATGGTACATTTGTATGGGAGGTACGAGGAGGGGCGTGGCTAAATTTCAATTTTATTCTCCAAAATTTAATTCTGCTACAGCTTTAATAAATATAGAATTTGCTCACGATCAAATTTGATCTTTTAATAATATTAATTGATTTCTAAAGTGGACGATACCAGATGGGTATAGGAGGTACCAGATGGGGCGTGGCTAGACTTAAAGTTTTTTTCTCCAAAACTTTATCCTGATTTAAATTTACTAAATACAGAATTTGGGTAGGATCACGTTGGGTGTATTGAAATTACTACTACATCTCTTAAGTGGGCGGAATGGTACATTTGTGTGGGAGGTACTAAAAGGGGCGTGGCTAACTTTAAATTTATTCTTCAAAATTTAATCCTGCCACAGCTTTAATAAACACAGAATTTGGTAACGATCGCGTTGGATCTGCTAATAATATTAATTGATTTCTAAAATGAGCGACATTTTATGGGTATGGAAGATTCCAGATGGGGCGTGGTTTGACTTCCCGTTCTTGCTCCAAAACTTTATCCTGATTTAGATTTACTAAATACAGAATTTGGGCACGATTGCGTATTGATATTATTACTCCATCTCTAAAGTGGGCGTAATGGTACATTTGTATGGGAGGTACCAAAGTGGCGTGCCTAGACTTCCAGTTTTTTTTTTCCAAAACTTTATCCTGTTATAGTTTTACTAAATATAGAATTTGGGAGGCGTGGTAGGTATGAAAATATATATATTAGAATGATTACCGTCGAATTCTGGGTCGATATGAATATGAATATGTCCGTCTGTACCCGCGATTACAACAACCGTAGTTTAAAAGATATCGAGCTGATATTGGGAATATAATCTAAGATGAGCCCGATCGGACAAAAACTACTCCCACCCCCTATACCAACTCCTTCTTTTAGGAGTCTGTCCCCTCGATTACAGCTGCAGTTTAAGAGTAATTAGGCTGAAATTTGGAATACAAGCTTTTATGCTCTAAGCGGAGGTTAAGTTTTAAGATCAACCCGATCGGTTAAAAACAACATCCACCTACCACACAAACTACCCCTTTTTGGGTGTCTGTCCCTGCAACTATAACCGTAGTTTAAGAGATAACGAGCTGAAATTTGGAACACAAGCTTATAACCTCAAAGCGTAGGTTAAGTTGTATGATGAGCCCAATCGTTCGAAAACTACTTCCGCCCCCGCGTTCACTACTGTAATTTAGTAGCTGTCTGGCTGGCATTTGGTGTACAAGCTTCTGTTCTCATACTGGAGGCTGAATTCTAGGATGAAAAAGATCGGTCAAAAACTACTCCCACCTCTCATACAAATTGCCCCTTTTTGGGGGTCTCTCCCTGCAATTACAGACACAGTTTAGGAGCTATCGAGCTGAAATATTGGTATGCAGACTTCTGTCCTCTAAGTGGAGCTTAAATTCTAGAATGTGCAAGATCGGACAAAAACTACACCCATGTCCCATACAAAAACTATCCTTTTTGGGGTGTGCCTCTATCTGTAATTTGGTGTGTATGCTTTTACTGTCAAGCATTTTCCTTTTTAGAGTGTCCGTCTGTCTCTATCAGCTTTAATTTAAGAGCTATAGAGCAGAAACTTGGTATACAAGCTTCTATCCTCTAAGCGGATGGTAAGTTTTAAGATGAACATTATTGGATAATAACTACACCACAATTTCATACAAACTCCCGCTTTTTGGCGGGTGTCCGCCTATCTGTCTCCTTGATTGCCGTAGTTTAAAAGCAATCGATATGACCGACCCCCAGGAATTTTTTACTCCTAACATTTTCCCCAAAAATATCCACCCATCGTCACCCCAAAAGTGCCCCTAGAGTAGTCCGATGACCGACCCCCAATATTTTTGCAACCCCAACAGTTTCTCAAAACATATCTACCCTTAAGGTGGACCCCACACTTTTTTTTATTTTATAATTTCTTATGAAATCAGCTCCTGTCGCTCCCTATGTGCCTCCTAAAGAGATAAAATTTTTGACCGATTCACATGTACGAACATCTAAAAAGATTAAATTCGTCATAGCATATAAAATTTTTCTCATTTCAGTACCATCGCAATGTTTGAGATGGCTGCAGTAACATAACCTAGTAACAAGTGACATATGAATTGCAAATATCATAATATAATTATGATTCCGATAACCGAAAAGGCAACAATGTACTTGTGTAGGAAATAGTCCCTCGTTTTTTACAAATTTGAGGTAAATAAAGCAAATAATGTGATTATAGGTTAATGTTTTTTGTCACAATCTACAACAAAAACATGGTGCAATGGTATGTAATAAATTTACTCAAACCAATTTTGTTTAAACTTTATTAAGTGTTAATATTTCCTACCAATATTTTTAGAACAAAACTTACCTAAAAGCTTTAACAAATCCCTTTGACTGCATTAGCGCTGTCTTAAGTTTTGGTCTTGGTGATATCAACACCGGTAATAGATATAATATTGCCACCGTCCTTTGTCGTTCATGGCAACGATTGCGAAGAAGTACCAACCGAAATAAGAAGTAGTTACCAGAATACAAATAATTATTACGGCAGCACTTGATGAAATTGGTATAGGTTTACACACTAAAGCTCCTTCAGCCTTAATTTACGCTGACAGCTGACACTTTAAACTTAAAAGACGGAAGATAAACATAAATTTACTGCTAAGAATTTGAAATGGAGGTTGATGATGATGATGGTGAGTCTTTTAAAGAAACTGTCGAAGGTGTTGAAATATCTAACTTTTCAAATGAAATGTCATTCACCCCGTTAAACTTTTCAGTATCATCTGTATGTTGGCTACTTAGAGCAGAAGTATGAAAAACTCTCAAATTCTTTGGTTGCACTGACAAAGCTCTGGTTATGGACTGAGACAGATAGTCACAAGAGGAATTTGTACAAGGTCTCTTTTTAAAAATCAGCGGTGACTTCTTCAGCGTGTTATCTGTTGTCGATAACCAGCAGGAAACTGATTTTGCTGCTGCTGTTGCCGGTGGCATCGATTCCAAAACACATTGAACGCTTGTGGCTGACATTGTTGCTGCTGCTGTATTGTTTATTGTTAAATCGCTTAACGATGATGAGAAATGTCCACTCCCATTGTTAGACATTTGTTTACAACAATGGGGATTTGAATTTATTGTCAAATCGTAGTTGACAATTGGTTGGGCTGCTGCTATTGTCGCTGACAACAATTGTTTGGGTCGTACAACATTTGTTGCAATGCTATTGTCGTTCAATTGATTTGTTGTATTTCTACCATATTGACGACGATGTATCAAGTTGGTTGGTGTCTGCTGAAGAGCTGGTACATCTAATCGTCCACGGTTGTCAGTTGCCACTGTTGGATGGAACAATGCCGATGATGCTGCGGATGCGAAGGTGGTTGTGATTTGTGTCGAGTTATTGGTATTGCTGCTGCTGCTGTTGGTTGCCTTGACATTTGTACTGGTAGCTGTTAGATTTTCCATTGAGTACGCCTTGAAATTCAAAAGTTTTGTTAATAATTTATCACACACTGTGGCACGTTTGTTGCGTTTGGCATCCCGTGTGTCTGCGTCATGTCGTCTAACGCACTCCTCACATCTATCACTGGCAGTTGGTGTCATCGACAGTGTAGAACTTTGGAGTATTTCAGTGTCTGGCAACGTTGACACACTCTCTGTAGAGGATTTATGTACCTGTCTAGGATTGAAACATTCAAGTGTGCTCTTCACCATTTGTTGTTGTCGATTATGGCGTCCAAAGATTTTCTGACGCACTTTATCTTCGTTGCGACATAAATTGAAGGCACTCGTTATGGCCGCCTGCAGTTGTTCGGCAATCAATGCTGGCCTGGGAAAGTAACGATCTCGACAAACTGGACAGTTTTCAGCTCGAATGCGACAGTTGATGCAGAGCAGATGCCCATTTTGGCATTGCATGGCCGGTGGAGTTATTGTGTCGCGACAAACAGGACACTCGATGACACTGAGAACGCATTGGACGATAGCGGAAAGGCGTTGCATGGAACGGGGCAAGGGAGCGGCACATAGACTCTAAGGTGGGAGTGAGGAGGGTAGAAGGATATAAGAATAAGTGGAAAGTAATGAAAAGATTTTCATCATTCTATTAACGGTTACTCAATAAAACAATGAAAAAATTAATCAATGAGTAGATAGGTCAATGAATTAATGAATTAACGAAGCGACAAATCAATGAATCAGCGAATCAATGGATCAATGAATAAATGAATCAGTGCATCAATGAATTAATGAATCACCAAATCAACGAATCAATGAATGAATGAACCAAAGATCTATTGAACCAATGAATCACTGAACTAACGAATCAATGAATTTATTGACGAAATGAATCAATCGACCAAATGATCAATTGAACCAATGAATTGATGAATAAATGAATCAATGAATAAATGAATCAATGAATAAATGAATCAGTGAATTAACGAACAAATGAATCAATGAATCATTAAATCAATAAATCATTAAATCAATGAATCACTGAACCAATTAATCAATGAATCAGTGAATTATTGAATCAATGAATAAATTTATCAATGAATCAAAGAATCAATGAAACATTGAATCAACGAATCACTGAACTAGTGAATCAATGGATCAATTTAACCAATGAATTGATGAATGAATGAATCAATGAATCACTGAACTAATGAATCAATGAATTTATTAACGCAATGATACAATGGATCAAATGATCAATTGAACCAATTAATTGATGAATGAATGAACCAATGAATAAATGAATCAATGAATAAATGAATTAACGAACAAATGAATCGATGAATCAATAAATCAATGAATCATTAAATCAATGAATCAGTGAATTAATGAATTAATGAATTAATTTATCAATGAATCAAAGAATCAATGAAACATTGAATCAATGAATTAACGAACAAATGAATCACTAAATCATTGAACAAATTTATTAATGAATCAAAGAATCAATGAATCAATGAATCAATGAAACAATGAAACAATGAATCAATGATTCAATTAATCAATGAATTAATAAATCAATAAATCAATGAATCAATGAACCAATAAATCAATGAATCAATGAATCAATGAATCAATGAATCAATGAATCAATGAATCAATGAATCAATGAATCAATGAATCAATGAATCAATGAATCAATGAATCAATAAATCAATGAATCAATGAACCAATGAATCAATAAATTAATGAATCAATAAATCTATGAATCAATGAATCGATGAATCAATGAATCAGAGAATCAATGAATCAACGAAACTATGAAGCAACAAATTGATGAATCAATGAATCATATGATCAATTGAACCAATGAATTAACGAACGAATGAATCAGTAAATCATTGAACAAATTTATCAATGAATCAAAGAATCAATCAATCAATGAATCAATAAATCAATGAATCAATTGAACCAATGAATTAACGAACGAATGAATCAGTAAATCATTGAATAAATTTATCAATGAATCAATGAATCAATAAATCAATAAATCAATGAATCAATTGAACAAATGAATTAACGAACGAATGAATCAGTAAATCGTTGAATAAATTTATCAATGAATCAATAAATCAATAAATCAATAAATCAATAAATCAATGAATCAATGAATCAATGAATCAATGAACCAATGAATCAATGAATCAATGAATCAATGAATCAATGAATCAATGAATCAATGAATCAATGAATCAATGAATCAATGAATCAATGAATCAATGAATCAATGAATCAATGAATCAATAAATCGATGAACCAATGAATCAATAAATTATTGAATCAATAAATCTATGAATCAATGAATCGATGAATCAATGAATCGATGAATCAACGAAACTATGAAACAACAAATCGATGAATCAATGAATCAATGAAGCAATGAATCAATGACCCACTGAATCATATGATCAATTGAACCAATGAATTAACGAACAAATTAATCAGTAATTCATTGAACAAATTTATCAATGAATCAAAGAATCAATCAATCAATGAATCAATGAATCAATTGAACCAATGAATTAACGAACGAATGAATCAGTAAATCATTGAATAAATTTATCAATGAATCAATGAATGAAAAAATGAATGAATGAATCAATGAATCAAGGAATGAAAAAATGAATGAATGAATCAATGAACCAATGAATCAATGAATCAATGAAGTAATGAATCAATGAATCAATGAATCAATGAATCAATGAATCAATGAATCATTTAATCAATAAATCAATGAATCAATGAAGGAATGAAGCAAAGAATCAATGAATTAATGAATCAAAAACCCAAAGAATCAATACATCAACAAATCAACAAATAAAGTAAGCGTTAAGTAATAATCTAGCTATTAGCCAAAGAAATTATGTTCATATCTAGATTTCCTTCACTAAATAACGAATACATAATTAGAAATCGACCTTGCGACCCCTTGAAATAATAATGGAAATAATTTTTTACTGTAGTCTACAATATATTACAATGAAGGAGTTATTGACATAAAAAGGTCCGAAATTGTTAATTTTTTAGATTGAAATATGATTTTTTTTTAATATTCGACGTGACATTTTTTTGTAAATTCCATTACGGTGTTTTGCATCTGGCGACATAATTTTTGGGCTCTTAACAAGGTTTTCTATGATTAAATTCATAGAAGTGTTTTCAAAATTTCAAAAGTTTTAGAAAAAAAGATTATAACTTAATACGAAATTGCCAATATTTTTGTTTTGCTAGTGGGCCTTTGTTTTAGAACGAAATGCAATATTTTGTTTTTTTTTAACGTACCTGTAAACAATATTTAGCGAGATATAATATAATAAAAAAAATTCAAATTCACTAGTATGATATTTGAATATGTGATTCTTAATGCAACAAAAATCATAATATAATATTTTTCTTTTATCATACAAATATCCTTTCTATTTCCCACTTACCTCCTCATCACAATCGCTGCTGCATTTGGTACTCCAGAGTAATAACGTGACTTGATGTTGTGAGGATTTTACCAATTTTGCAATTTCCGTGATGCGCAAACCCAATACATCACAGCCATTAACCTGTCACACACAAGGACATGACGTTTTCGTGAAAGATTTCCATAGTGGCCCAGCGCGAGAGAGAGAGAGTGATTGTGTATGTGAGTGTGTGTGTGTGTTGAAAACAGGAACAGGACATGAAAAAGAAAACATCATCGCTAAGTAAAAGTATCAGTAGTATGCCTTTGCAAACTTTGCAAAGTAGTTTGTGCATTTTTTTCTCGCGGAACAAACAAAAAAAACAACCGAAAGTAAAATGTCATGCACTTTCATGCACTTTTTGAGGAAACTTGTCAATAAACTATAAGCCACTAACCAAAAAGAAATCAAAAACTAACAAAAAATCATGAGCCACGGCCTGCGCCACCCCGCACTAACAATATTGCGTTGGGGAAACATTGCTAACATACATACAGACACCAACTTATGAAATGTTAAATAACGAATTAACTCTGAGTTGTTTCTGTTAGAGTTACAGTGCCTAGTGCACAGTGTTATCATTTGTGTGCACGGCATTGCCGGTAGTACTGTGAAAAGTGTTTTTAACAGAGATGTGTGACCAACAGTGATTCTGTTATATGAAAAATGTTGTGGGGCAGTATATGCAGAGAATGTTATATAAATGTTGATTAGATTTTATAAACATGCATATAAACATGTGCTTATATACATGTTCGATATACAATATCTTGTTTTTAACATGCAGTTGTAATTAAAACACAAATGTTGCAAACCAATTAGAGTCCATTGCGTACTTTGTTCAATTGTTTTATTTTACTAACTAGTGTTTTTTTATATTTTTATTTACTAACTTGTGGGCTTGACTTAAAGCATTTCAAACTTGACCTTTGTTACACATGCACAAATGTAATATGTCAATGATTAATGACGAAAAGTATATTTTTTATAAAATATATTTTATAAAATATTTTTAACGAAATCACTTTTGCTTTCCAACTTTTTATATGTATGAGGGCAATATGAGGGCAATTAATGTTTAAAGAAGGTTTATTGTTAGCTTTTAGCGCAAAGATTGTTACGAAAATGCAAAAAATTAGACAGAAAGGCGGACTTGCTTTTATAAATCTGAGCTTCGAAATAGATTTTTGACATATGATACCTTCATCAGAATGTTTAGAATTATCCGACCTTTAGTTTGGTGGGCTACTGTTATACATTCGAAACTTTCTATAACTAACTCCTATATAACGAATTTTTCTTTATTGCGAATCAATTACAAGAACACTATGTTTTGGGTCTACTTTGAGTGTATTATAATCTTTATATAACGAATTTCCCTATAGCGAATATATGAATAAAATGAAGCATTTTTGCGACCTCCATATAACGAATTTATTCACATAATTTTGCAACCCTTCCACCAAAAATATCCTCGAAAGTGTTCAAGAAAGTTTTGGAGCACCAGCTGTCTCAGGTAAAGAAACAAAAATAATATTTCTCTTTTAACAGATGAATACGAAGAAGAATCTGCCGATATTGTGAAACCGTTACCCACATATGGACAACTTTCTTCATCAGTTGAAGTTTTCGTTACCAATTTGGAAATGAAAACCAACGTACCAAATACTGTGTTTACTTCTCTAAATGTTTTAGAAAATTATGTTGAAGAAGAAAATTGGAAAAATGTACATCAAACCAAATCGCGCGATTTTTTTAAAAATAATTTTTTTTTTGGTATATCCCGGAAATTTAAATGGCTCCTACTCGGTCCAGGAGTACCCGCATATGGGGGGTCATCATAGAACCGAAAGGGCCCCTTTTTTGACCCCCCGAGCCCCATGGGCCTGAGCGCCAACTTTGACCTACCATTCCGATGTTTGGGGACCAAGACGAAGACAATGGTTTTTTTTTAATCGGACTCCCGCCCCATATTCTGCGTTTCAGCCGTATATTCTCTAATGATCTAGAGAATTTTATAAATTTAATTTTTGGAACATTATTCACTTGGGAATAACCAGAATTCTCTCTTTGGAGGTCCCCAAGCACCTCACAACGTCCTAGAGATCACGTCTTCCCCGTTAAGTGGTAGCAAATGTAAGAAGGCGCAATGTTGAGTAACCTAAACGGCATGCTACCACCGATGCGAAGTACGTAACAGAAGCCATTGAAGCTTAACACAACGGCCCTCTTGGTGGTTTTGGCAGGCTGAAAAAACTAAGATGGGGTCATAAGCCACTCTCCTAATAAGTCACTCTTATCAAACAAAAACAATTAATTTATAACTACTTAGAAAAAAAAAACAACAACCCCACCCTAAAGTTGATGACCCCCGCTAATGTTATAAAGACCATGATTTAAGGCTATGCACCTGGAATGTCTGAACTTTTTACTGAGATGGTGCCTCTATCCAACTGGCGGATGTCCTGACATCACCGCCATACAAGAAATGCGAAGGAAGGAACAGGGATGCTTACGACGAATGAACTGCGGTCTCTTTTACAGCTGTCATGCAGAAAGATACGACTTTGGATGCGGATTCATAGTCGGCAAGAGGCTTCGACATCTGGTCTCGCAGCATAACCCTATAAGTAATTGTATAGCAACTTTCCACATCAAGGTGAAATAGTTTTAAATCACGCTGATTTGTTTACACACCCCGACGGAAAACAAATACGAGGACATTAAATATGGAAATATATGACCGCTGTCCAGTCCACGACATTAAATTTGTTCTAGCAAATTTCAATGCAAAAAAATCAGTGTCCTTGGTTCTGCAGTCGGAAAATTTAGTCTACACAACAACTCGTCCGATAATGGATTCAGACTTATCGAGACGGCAAGAAAATTGGTAGTGAGTGTAAACAGATTGACTCGGATCACCCATTAGTTGTATCCAATGTACTCACGCGATTACGTAGTGCTAGACATCACATAGCTGCATACCACTGAGACAGTCTTTGCCTACTCCAACCAACTCTCTCAATTACTTTAAACACACCCCTTTATTCTATTGTTCCCGACAAAGAGTGGCGGCAAATAGTGAATTCTATGACCACTGCCGCATCGACCTTACTGGGATATGAAAATCCATGCTAAGACAAGCCCAGGTACGATAAGGAATGCCTGAAAAAATTAATGCTGGATACAAGGTAACGGAACGATATAATGAGAAGATAATGTATGAAAGAAAAGAGATAGCCAGGACATCGAAAAATTCAGGGATAGAGGTGAAGCCCGAAAGTTCTACCAAAAGGTAAAAAGCAAAGGTTTTGGAACAGGGATCCCCACCTGTCAGGACCGAGTTGGAAATCTGGCTACGAACACTTAGAGTTTGCTGCATATATAGAGGGATAACTTTCTTACTCTGCTAGTTTCCGAAGGCAAAATAAGTGATGAAATCACGCCAGTTATCGAAGTCAGAGTACAGAGTTCATCAACAATCTAAAACGAGTGGCAATTGCACGGCTTAATAACAATAAAACTGCAGGAGCCGATAGACTACCGGCTGACCTTTTTAAGGCCGGTGGCGATGACCTGCCGACGTGCATGCACCAGCTCATAACCACGATTTGCCAAAAGGAATACATCCCAAATGATTGGAATCTGAGTGTTCTATGTCCTGTGCTTTAAAAAGGCGATCCAAGTGTGTGTATCAACTATCGCAGGATCAGCTTTTTACCCATCGATTACAAGTTCTTGTCTCATGCCTTATGTGAAAGACTAAATCGCATCCTAGATAACCTGATTAGACCTTTTTAGTGTGGCTTTTCACCTGGTAATTCCAACACCGACCGATATACACACAACGAAAAATTCTGAAGAATACTCAAGAAATGCTTATCTGCTTACCGAATTCAAAGCTGCATTCGACAGTCCGATACGACGGAAATTATAGCATGCCATGGCTGAGTTTGGTATCCCCGCAAAGCTGATACGACTTTTCGGGATGCCAGTGACTGACACGATGTCTTTAGTGAATATAGACAAAAACTTGTCGGAGCCATTTTCTACCACGAGGCCATAGACAAGGCGACAGTCTGTCATGGGATTTCTTGAACAGCATAATAGAAATGATCGTGCGAAAGGCTGCTGTTTACGTATCACATAACTGTAAATTGTATCTAACTACAGTTCACTTTAATCATTAATGTCATCCCTAACAAGAGAGCTTTTCACCAACGTATTACAGCAGTAAGAATGCCCGAGCGAGAACTCGCTCTTGTGACTAGATGAACTTGGTGCAGTTCATAATCTTACATTTGACCGCAACATACTTTTGAATCTAATCCTCCGCATATTGTTATAAAACCCATATTGAAAAGAACGTATTTATTTTTAAATGAAATAAACTAGTGTCTGAAAGACTTAAAATCTAAACCCCCCGATTTTTTTCTTTCGAATTTCTCGCGGTAAAACAATTGCTTCTAAAACCCCGCATAATCAGCTGCAGTAAATACTATTGGCAGCAACTTTAATAAAAACCATATGCTGCTCGCGTATGTCGACGGTATAGATATCATTGGCCAAGGACTGCGGGATGTTACTGCCGCTTTCTCAAGTATTGAGAAGCAAATGGCAGAAGTGGGTCTGACGATAAGTGAAAACAAAACCAAGATATTTGTATTAACGAACAAAGAGTCTACTCGTTGGGGACGCTGCGTGAACATTGACAACTACAACTTTGAAGTGGTAAAAGATTTTGTCTACCAAAACCTCTCACTACGACACCAAGTCTTCTACTTTGCGAGGCCTTAATTAAGACGATAGTTTGTAATGCGATCTCTTTAACATCACAATGCAGTTGATCATGCAAAAGGCTGCAGTAGTCATGACTGGTACCACCTTTAATAAAAGTCACATGCTGATGCTATATATATCATTGGGCGAGGACAACGGGTTATTATTGCGACCTTTTCGATCATTAAGATGCAGTCGGCAGAAGTTGATCTGGCGATAGATAAGTGCATAACCACGATATTTGTTTCAACGAACAAAGAGTCTACTAGTTTGGAAAGCTGCGTCAACGTTAATGTAATCTGGAATGCAAGAGATGTGTATCAATGGCAAACTGCTGCTACTATGAGCTAAGCAATTGATTAAATAACAAAGCACTCTCTCAACGAACAAGGATCTAACTCTACCAGATACTGATCCTACCTGACTTGCTTTACTGCGCAGAATCCTGGGTATTGACACAAGCGGGTTAATATATTCTAAGAGTCTTCTAGAGAAAAATACTTCGCAAAATATTTGAACCAATCATCGTTAACGGCGAGTACCGTCGTCGAATCCACCATGTATAACGACATCGACGTATTCAAGCGCGTTCAAAAAGACAGAATGCGCTGGATTGCCTACTTTGTAGGACTAGCTGAAAATGTTCACACTCGTCGAGTCTTCGGTAATAAACTCGATGATCGGCGCATGAGGTAGCAAACAAAACTTCGTTGGACGGACGAGGTGAAAGAGCTGTTATCTAAACTTGGTGTTATTTTTTACGTGCGGCTACAGATGTATGAAGTTATGTTGCTGCTACCAAAAGTATAAAGTATTATATATAAATTTATATGAGTTATGTTGGCAATAGCGTGATTGAACACATTATGAGCGAGGTAGAAACAGTGGGCGTGTCGCCTCCTACATAAAATATATAGTATTTCTGAAGAACTATGGTACTGATGGTTTACAAACGTAGTATAAAGCATTCTGCTTTGAATATGAGTAGACTGGCCATCATTGGGCGTTAGAGAAATAGTAGACGTGCCAAGCATAGTAAATATTATGCAACGTATTTCTTTAGATGAGTGCAGAGAGTTGAGCCGAAGTAGAGGGGTAGAGTAGAGTGATGGCCATTTATTGACGGACCTGGATAAGGTTCTGAAGAGATCATTTCATACGGACACCACTCCAGAAGAACTACCATGGAATAAGCATATTACAAATTGCGAACAAAGTCCTTTCGAGCATATTGTGTGAACGTCAAAACCCAATTGTAGAAAAACTATTTGAACCATATTAGTGCGGCTTTAGAACTGGTAAATCTACTACGGATCAAATATTTACCTTACGACTAATCCTAGGAAAAAATTCATGAAAAGCAGATCGATACCTATCACCTCTTTGTCGACTACAAAGCTGCCTTCGACTCTCCAATAAGGAATAGCCTATTATATGGGGTCATGTCTGAGTTTAGTATTCCTGCATAGCTAATCCGACTTTGCAGATGTACCTTGGAAACACCAAATTCTCGGTTAAGATTGGTAACCATTCAACACAGAAAGAGGATTTAGGCAGGGCGTGTCCTGTACACTATTTTATATAGTTATAGAGAAGGTGATGAGAAGGCACCATATTCCACAAAAGCCACATGCCACTAGCATATACCGATGATTTGGACATAATCGGCCGAAATCTGTGGGATGTTACTGCAGTTTTATCATCGCTAGAAAAGGAGTCAGCAGAAATGGGTTTAGCGGTCAACGAGGACAAAACTGAAATAAATATTTCAACGAGCAAAGAGTCATCACGATGGGAACGCACCGTCATCGTTGAAAATTATTGCTTTGAGGTAGTAGATAAGAGTTTCGCCATCGGATGAACCCTCAGCTGTATAAACTTTACAACGACATCGATGTAGCTAAAAGAGTCAGAATCCAACGACTACGATGGCTTGGACATGTTGCCAGGATGGATGTAAATGCTCTAGCGATAAAGGTATTTGAAGGCGAAACTGAAGGACGGCGCAGAGCAGGGAGACCCAAACGTCGTTGGAAGAGCCAAGTGGTTGGAGACGTTACACCATCTGGTGGGACCAACTGGAGAACGTTCGTATGTTGTAATGGGATACTTAAGTAACAGTTTTCCTTTCTAATAATGTGCCTCAGTTTTATATGAAAACTAGTGGGCCCGGCAATGCTTCGCTATTGCATATTATTTTAAAAAAATGGGCGTAAAAGTGGGCGTGGTCGAAAAAAGTACCATATAAGTCATGCCAGAGTCCCAGTTAAATGCTGTGAAAATTTCAGGAAGATCGGTCCAGAGGTTTGGTCTCCTATAAGGTACAAACAAACAAACACACATTCCATTTTATATATATAGATGTTGTTTATTCCAGATTTGGTCAATTCTCTACCTCAAACTTTTCTTATACTTTCCCTACATACTCAATAATAAGCATTAATATTTTTAATTTTTTAACTGATATTAATGTGTTTTCATAGCGTAACATACATAACACAACTAACATATTAAAGAATAATTGAATTTGTTCTATGTTAAGTGATAATTATTATTAATTATAAATAATGGCACAATATGTACGTGTAGGCTGCATATTTACACACAAACAGAGAAATGCAAAATTATGAATATCTAATGAGGTCATCATTGAAACTGGCGCATTTAGAATTGCTTCAAATAATTTATTTACTATGTCAGTGAAATTACAACTTATTAACTGTCATATTCTCGTATACACGTGTTTTCATTGTACTAGTAATTAATAGACAAATAAGCAAATATGTCATCAAGTAAATTATTATTAGCAAACAAAAAAAAATTGAAAATAATAATGCATATTTGCTTAATTTTTGTTATCAAGAGGATTGCTTGAGTTATCTGCATGAGAGTTAGCAGGGAACGGGAAACTCTTTTATAATTCACTTCAAGTTATTGATGATTGAAAGTTTATGGCCGCTTGTGTTTTTATACAATAACTACAAAACTACTTCAAAAAGTAATAATATTTTTGTACAGGGCTTAGGATATGACATATGGGACACTTGTGGAAAAAAGTGCCTTTTTGGTGTTTTTGAGTTATTGATAATATAAAGTTTATGGACAAACGATATAATTTTACAATTTCAAATCAGATGAATACAATTACCAATAATTTTAAAAAATTTTCTTTTTAAAAGTTCGTCATAAAAACCTTCCACTGGTAAAACAATTAAATCTAAATATTTTAGTTTCTATTCTAATCTCTTGTCATCACATACTCACTTTGAACATTTCATTGTAATTCTAACAAAATTGTGCGTTTCGGACACCTGCTTCAAAAAATCGCATAGTAACGACAAAACACGTTACATTACTGCAAATATTTAAATCACTTTAGCCAAACAAATACTACACAAAAAAAATACTACACAAATAGTAACAAACAAATCTATTCAGTCCGTCTGTCACTCACATAATGATCATTGGCCACAAGCCAAACATACTGACCTCCAAAATGCAATCACCGGCACTTAAGCCAGATTTCTCAGCCGGCGTAAAACGATCGATGGCACTGACCTATACAGAAAGCAAAAGAATGCAGACAAACAGAAATATTTCAAATTCCATATCACGTTTTGATTTTACGATTCTATCTATTCGAAAGCTACCCTACCCATGGATAGGGATCCCATTTTGTGCGCGTGAGATGAAAACCACAAGCTCCATTGGCTGTTCTATCGATTGTCAGCAAACGCACCGATGATTCATAGTGATCATCTGGACTATCCTCAGGCACGTGATCACTACCACAGGCGCCTAAATTTGATGGAAATTCATTGAGCTTCATCCAGCTCTGCAGTTTAGCACCGCCGTTCGCGTGTGCATTTCTAGCGATTTCACTATCGATGTCTTGTTTGCTTTTCATTTTAATTGACAGCAATTCGACATCGTTTTGTTCTATGATCATGATTTAACGTTATTGTTTGATCTTTCAATAAATCAGCGTTAGATTTCTGCGCTAGTGAGTTACATATATGACTGTGTGATATATGTATGAATTGCCCGCTCGATAGATCGATTGTCGCTTTTTGTATTCGTTCGTTACGATTTCAATCCGTTAATGGTGGAACGTCGTTGTTTTAGCTACGCGTTCGTAATTCATACTGATTATTTCTTTATAACTCGTATTTCAGTGTCTATGTTTTTCTTAAGTCTATTCTCTTATTGGCCTGGCCTTTAACTCTTTTGTCTGTTTGACTTTAAACTGTGCGTTTTTGTGTTTTGTTTTTCTTTCGATTTGGCATCATTTTGTTGACTTTTGTTATTATTAATGTTTGTTTGTGATACGTCAGAGAACCCTATGCGGCGGACGTTGTGCGCTATTTGTCTTAGAGAGAGGCACGGTAAATAGGTTAAATCTTACCGCAGACACTCAGTACGGAACAAAGATCAAGTGAGTTATCTTTTATAAGCTAATGAACAGCTGTTGCATCATGCAACCAACACGGTAGCTAAGTGAATGGTGGTGGTCTGTATCATCATCATCAGCACAACGATGATGCGAGTACGAGTTTTGTACGTCAAACGAGTTAGAAGGAGGGAGACCTTAGTAATAGATATTAAATTAAGAAGACAATGTTTTTAAATGTGTACATAACATATATAGTATATAAAAAGTTAATAAAATTAAGTTGCTGTCAACAGTGTGTTATTTATTGGCAACAACATTTGCTTAAAAGTTTTAAGTTGGGGGGAATACTGTGTGACATTATCTTTAGACTTTATATTTGTGGGGATGCTATAAAAGTTGTGTGTTTAAGTTTACGTAAAATGGGGTCTCAGATTTGCCAAGGCATAGCCCTCACAAGTAAAATTCTAGTATTCGGTTCTGGGTATACAACTTTTGATTGCAATCCCCAAAATACTTTGTCCAACAATGTTTTGGTCATACGATTACAAGAATACAACATATTTTTTATCATAACGGGGAATACGAACGTCTAAACCTCATTCCAAAATTACGAAATTTTTATCGTAATTCTGGAGGTAAAATACCCAAAAATTTATATATTTTGAGTTGAATTTTCCTTCCGAATACCGCCGAAACCGATTCATTCACTTGTGTCATTACAAGAGTGTTCAAAACCGAAGCCGAAAACCGTCTAATCGTTTATTTATTTTATCCGGAACCACATGCCGGTTATTCCAAAAGGGTGGTTCCATCACATATTTTAACACAGAAAAAAATTCTTTCATTGTCGGCCCCTCGAATGTTGTCGACAGCAACATCGCAGTATTAGTGTCGAGTCAATCGGCATGCCTAGTAAGAGCTTCTCAAACAGTGACGTTCGCATTCGTCGGTAAACAAGTAGGTGCCGTTAGTTGTGTAGTAGGTGCCGTTAGTAAAAATAGAAAGAGTGTTTATTCACGAGAAGCTATCCCATACCTCATTCATGGGGTGTAAAGGGAAATTAAGTAAGTATGTAAGTAGTATTTTAACATATTCCAGGTGTAAGTGAGATTTTCATGTCGGATTTTAAAAAAGACGGTAGAATCACTACTTTTATAGGTAGAGATACTTTGAAAGTATTACCACAGAACATTTCCAGGATAGTTCTGTGCAAATCGTCTGTTTATGCTTATAAGAATATCTTTGAGAACATCCCAAAGGATGCTTTCATTAAAATTTATTTAACCTATACTTTTTTTTTTGAAAACTGATGCTCTGATCTTAAATGGATAGAAAGCCATAGTTATTTATATAAAAAACACTTTTATTGTCATTATTCCCTGTACTTGTGATCACAAGACAATAGTTGTGAAATCTCTAAGATATATGTTAGTTGGAATGCCATCTTTAAATAGGTTGGAAACTCAACTTGAAATGAAAAACTTTAAGTGCCTTTATCTCCTTAACTGAGCGTCCAATTGTAAAAGTAAAGTAAATATAGGAAGGCCACCCGCCTTCAGGCCCTTTCTAGCTATAAAAACACGAGTAAGAAAAAGTAACAAACTGAACCCCCCAATGTTGACGACCCCCGCAAACGAAATAAGGACCATGAATTAAGGATATGCACCTGAAACGTCCAGGCTCTCTATAGAGAAGGTGCCTCTATCCGACCGGCGGATTTCCTCAAAAATATAAAGCTGACATCACCGCCATCCAAGATTTGAGATGGACAGGACAAGGATGCTTACTTACTTACTTAATTTCCCTTTACACCCCATGAATGAGGTAGGGGATAGCTTCTCGCGTTGTTGTGAAATAACACGCTTTTTATTTTTAGATTCACAACTAACGGCACCTACTTGTTTATCGACGAATGCGAACGTCACTGTTTGAGAAGCTCTTACTAGACATACCGATTGGCTCGACACTTATACTGCAAAGTTGCTGTCGGTAACATTCGAGTGGAGCCGACAATGAAAGAAAATTTATCTTTTTTTTAAAAATGACTGGAGCCAGGAGTTGAACCTGTGATCTCCCGCATGGTAGTCGCGTGTTCTAACCACTATGCCACGGCCGGTCCCGGACAAGGACTAGGATGCTTGCGACGTAAATCTATTATAGCTGCTATGCCGAAAAGCACGAATTTGGATGTGGATTTGTAGATGGCGAGAAACTAAGACATCTTGTCTCGCGATTCAAGCGAATAGCCGCAATCCCCATCAAGGCGAAATATTTCTACATCACGCTGATTTGTGTTCAATGAACATGGTACATGGTAGTGAGTGGAACTAGATTCCAGCACAAAGATATCCACAAGGCAACTTGGCTATCCCCCTATTAAAATACCAAAAATAAAATTGATCATGTGGTAATTGATGCCAGGCATGCATCTAGTGTCATGGACGTGCGTGTGATCCGTTGAGCACATCGAAAAACGCACGCAACCAAACACAAAGAAAGCTGGACATCGCAAAGCTGCAAACCCCAGCGATAAGCATGGCCTACTCCAACCAGCTCTCCCAACTACTACAACACAATGGCTCTACTTCTGACGTTCCCGATATACAAGGCAGCATATTGCGCATTCCATGGCAGCCGCTGCAACAAGTGTGCTATGATATGAAAAACGGCGCTGAGACGAATCCTGGTACGATGAAGAATGTCGCATAGACTCTGAGGAACAGGATGCCGCTTATAGGGCAACTCTACAGCCAATTGTAACCCGGGCTGTTAGAGAACGGCACAAAGAGACAGTAAAACAGGAGATACAGCTATCAGATGAAAAAACGGGAGAACGAGGATATAAAGCGATACAGGGATAGAGGTAAGGCCGAAAATTTTACCAGAAAGTAAAAGCAAAAGGTAATAGGCTCCCCTTCTGTAAGAACAATGAAGGAAATCTGGTCAAAGATACGCAAAGTGTGCTGCATATATAGAGAAAACACTGGTTCCAGAAGGCAGCGCACGTGAAGGTATCACGCCAATTATCGACGACGGCTTAGATTGCGCACCACCAAGTCAAGCCGAGGTAAGAAGAGCAATATCGCGTCTGAAAAATAATAAAGCAGCCGGGGCCGACGGGTTCCCGGCAGAACTCTTCAAGTGCGGTGATGAGGAGCTGATAACGAGCACGGTTTGGCTCGATGATTGGAATCCAAGCGTATTATGTCCTGTGCTGAAAATAGGTGATCCAAGTGGGTGCTCCAACTACCGCGGGATTAGCCTTTTACCCATCGGATATTAAGTTCTGTCGAGTGTGCTATGTGAAAGACTAAAGCCAGTGTTATCCAACCTGATCGGGTCTGGTAAATCAACAACTGACCAGATATTCACACTTCGGCAAATCCTGGAAAAAACCCAAGAGAAACAGATCGACAAGTACCATCTTTTCGTCGACTATTAAGCTGCCTTCGACAGCTCGATACGGCAGAAATTACTCGAAGCCATGGCTGAGTTTGGTATTCTAGCAAAGCTGATACGCCTTTGCGGAATGACGGTGACTGACACTAAGTCTTCAGTGAAGATTGGCAAAGACCTTACGGAGCCATTCTATACCAGACGAGGCGTAACACTAGGCGACGTCTTATCGTGTGATCTCTTCAACATAGTGATAGAGTTGATAATGAGGAAAGCTACAGTAAATACGGGTGTCACGATATTCATAAAAAGTCGCATGCTATTCGCGTACGCTAATGACGCGGGATGTGACTGCAGCCTTCACAAATATACGGAAGGAATCAGCGAAAATGGGTCTAACGGTAAACGAGGACAAAACGAAGTTAATAGTTTTAACGAACAAAGAATCTTCTCGTTTGGGAAACTGCGTGAACGTTGACAACTATAATGTCGAGGTGGTAGATAATTGTATCTACATAGACTCCGCCATCAACAAAACAAATAATGTCAGACTCGAGATAAGAAGAAGTATCCTGCTTGCTAATAAATGCTACTACGGACTACTAAGCAAGTGATTCAATGACAGAGCCCTCTCTCGACGAACAAAAATCCAGCTATACTATTTGAGAGAAAAATACTCCGTAAAATAGATGGGTCCATCATCGTTAACGGAGAGTATCGACGTCGTATGAATCATGAGCTGTGCGTGGTGTACACTGTCCGTTGGAAAGACCAGGTTACTGAGAACCATACAGAACTTGGTGTGACTAACTGGAGAAGAATCGCAGAAGAACGAGGCGCTTATAATATTTTTGTATGTGCGGTATATAATTCTATAGGATTGAAAAAGTTGCCAGCTAAGTAAGTAAGTAAATAAGTAAATGTAAGTTTTATAGAAAACGCGTTCAAAATTTGAGAGTAATATAGATTCCACATATATTCTAAATGAGAATTTTCTAAGAACTTCTGTTTGGAAGACTGATTTAAAAAAAACTTAATTTCCCTTTACACCTCATGAATAAGGTATGATATAGCTTCTCGCGTTGTTGTGAATTAACACGCCTTCTAATTTTAGATTCACATCTAACGGCACCTACTTGTTTATCGACGAATGCGAACTTCACTGTCTGAGAAGCGAAGTTGCTGTCGACAACATCGATGGGCCGACAAAGAACGAAAAATTTAAATAACTGGAGCCAGGAGTCGAACCTGGGTTCTCCCGCATGACAGTCGCGTGTTCTAACCATCATGAAACTATAGTCATTACCCATGAGGTTCCGTGCAATAAAGTACCTATCACTCAAAAATGTGGGAACACACAAACAATTACGAAATAAAATAGGTTCATCCCATAAGAACACAGGCACATTAAATAATAGACATACATACAAAATAATATATACGGGGAATGTAAGGTATTGAATACTTTTGAATGAGAACTTATTAATCGTGCAGTTTTCACATGTTATTATGATTCTTTATGTTATTATAATTTAATTCAAAGTGTAATTTATATTCTCGACGAGAATTAAGGATATGAATTTACGGAATATAAATTTTAGCCTATCGAATATGGCGAAACGAGGGTTGTCTCATGTACTTATTATTGAATCGCGTGTTCTAACCATCATGAAACTATAGTCATTACCCATGAGGTTCTGTGCAATAAAGCCATATCCAATCAAATGGGAAATAAGGCCATATGGCTTAATTACCACAGAAGATGTGAAATAAATCCATTATGACATTTCAATAACTCAAGACTTCTACAATATATTATATTGGAAAATGTTATTTATCAGCCAGTTTACCTGACTGAAATTTCTGTACTGATAATGCTGTCTTTTAATAAAATTTGACAAGATTGATAATTTTGTTTCTTACATATACTAATACACATATACCTTAAACATCCCAAAATATGGGACATGTCGTCACGTGATTTACTCCGAATTACTATTTTGCACTCTAACAAAATTCATTTCTATGTTTTTGTTCTATCACTTTTCTATATTGACACTAAAACCAGTTTGCAGTATTATAAGAGCACCAACTCATCGTCTGTGATATTAAAGGCAGAAAAATGCGAGAAAGCAAACAATTTATCATGAGCAAAATTATACTGTTCTATGATAGTGAAATAATCTCTTGTATATTAGGGTGGCAGCTAAAGTTTAACATCATGAAGTAAGTAAGAGGTCTAAATATGTTATAAAATTTTGTAAAAATCAGAGCACCAACCACAGTTTTTGGTATTTTAGGCAAATTTTTAAAAACAAAAACATCTAATTTTTTTTAAATGAAAATTGATATGTTGTATAAATTTGATGGCATTATAAAGTAATGACGTCCATCGGATTCCATCTCGGCAGTCGGACAAAAAAAATTGCCCACCCTAATGTACCATAGACGTAAGCAATTAACTGTTTTTGTTATGTTAAGTCCAGCCGTTTAATATCTAAATCGTTCAATTTAAAAAAAGAAAGTGTAGGTAGCCACATTTTGCACTCACTTACTTGTTAGAATACTCCCTCCCCCATGGTAATATTCAAGGTTGAATTCCGCAAAGGTTAAGTATTTTTAGGCTTTACTACAAAACCAAATACAAAAAGTGAGCAAACCTTGTGTAGGTGTTGTAATTTGCTGAATAAATGTTTCTTTCTATATTTTGGCGGCGTTACGCGATATTCAAGGCCAAAGGTCACGAATATAGTTTTTCTGGGAAAATCTTATTTTTTTTGTTTCAGAGGTCAACGGGATTTGTTGAAGAAATAATATAATATAAGATGTTAATTATATTTTTTGCAAAAATCTATTTTTTGTTTGTTTTGCAGGTCAATGGAAGATGTAAGAGCAATTGACATAAAAATGTTAATTAAAATAAAAAAAACGAATATTGGGATCTTTCAGCTCCTCAGAATATGATGAACTACAAATCACCTAATCACTGTCATTGACCTACAATTGCAAGGTAACATCAAAGTCGCATAAGCCATCTTTAATGCTTTTAACCTTTAATATTTCATACAACTGGGGCAAGATAGATAGGGAACTGTCCAGTTAGTGCATTACACAAAATATACGGAGTTGGCTTACTTTTAGACTTTCCATAGTAAAGACTAAATTGTCAGGCCAGCAAGTGTTTGGCGACCTGTCAGGTAAAAATAGTCTAGATTAAAACTGGGTGGGGTGATTGATGATATAGAAATATACTGCATTATCAAATGAATAAATTAAATTGTACAGTCTTGATCCAATTTTAAGTTATTTCTCATACATCTCATATAAGATCAGCAGAGAGACACAAAATATCATAATTTACTAAAAATTTGTGACACATACATCTTGCACAACCTACAAAAGCACTGAAGTTCACTGAACCAAATTTAAACGAATAAAAACTTGTATTTCTAGCCCACTTGTATACAAATACATATTGACGTACCAGAATTTATCTTAATTGAAATGTTAAATTTACACTTGCACACACATTAAAAACACATTCTTTAAACTCGGAAATATGAAAACCTTCACGATTATTTTTGTTTAAATGTACATAACACAATTAACAAGTTTAAGAGAAACAATTGATCTCTGTGTCATAATAAAGAGAAGACAGCGACAAACCATAACTAAATATATGAATAGAGTAAATAAATTATAACTGTTGAGAGAGAGAGAGTATTAGTGATTACATGTACGTATTTTATGATTACAAACTTGTAGAATTATTAATACCCTACGTGTATGAAAAATTTTAGAATTTTGCAGATATTATAGCTTAAAGTCGAAAAAAAAAACTAAAAATTAGTAAAATTACAGGAAGTTGATGTAAAGTTTATCTAAAGATGAGCTTACAAACTGGTTCTAAAGTGTTAAAGATGTGTTAATGTATAGACTTCAGTGGCTTTGTACATTTTCAACGGCGTTGTTTACATATACTATAAAGTACAGAGCCTTAATGTTAAGCAACTTAAATGGCAGAATTCTACCACGGATGAGTCTTAGGGAATAGGTAACAGAAGTTATTGAAGCTCAACACAAAGGCTCTCTTAAGGTGGCATGCCCTTATGACCAAGGACCATTTGACACAAGAAACAGTGTCATAAAGTCTATGGACCTTATGTCCATGGGCGTTATGTCATAAGGTCCACAAGTACTGCGACATAAAGCCTAATAATACTTAATTAAATGGCTTATTACAACTTACGAACGTGGTTCATTAATTTAAGGCCTGAAGCATTAAAGAATTCCCCACGCTTCGGTCTTATGCGTGCGTTCTCTAGTTAGTCCTATCAGATGGTGGCACGTCGCCAACCACTTGGTCCTTCCAACGAAGTTTGGGTCTCCCTGTTCGCATTAGCTACGTCGATGTCGTGGTAAAGCTCATACAGCTCATGGTCCATGGTCATGGTCGACACACATAAGTCCATATATTTTTCGGAGTACTTTTCCCTCGAATACTCCCAGGTTTTGCATGTCCGTTGTCGTAAGCACCCACGATTCGGCAGCATACAGCAGAACATCTATTGGCGAGCACAATTCTCCGCTTGATTTCATGGCTGACACTATTTTTCTTATTCACTGTGCGTCACCATCTAGAGGACTCTTTGTTCGTCGAAATCATTATTTGTGTTTTATCCTCGTTGATTGCTAAACCCTCCTGACTCCTTTTCTAGTGACGAGAAAGCTGCAGTAACCGATAATTTGGCGTTTTCCGAAAATTATTAACACGAAAAAAGGAAAAAGCAACAACGCCCCAAATGTTGACGACCCCTGCAAACGTTGGACGAACCGTGATTTTAGGATATGCACCTGGAATGACCGAACTCTCTACAGAGATGATACCTCTATCCAATTGGCGGATTTCCTTGACAAATACAAGGCCGATATCACCACCATACAGAAAATGCGATGGATGGGACAGGAATGTACACAACGAAAGAAGTGTGACATCCTTTACAGCTGCCATGCAGAAAGACACGAATTTGGACGTGAATTCATAGTCGGAAAGAGATTTCGACAACTGGTCTCGCGGTTTAACCCTGTAAGTGCACGAATGGCCATTATCCGCATCAAGGCGAAACATTTTTATATCACGCTGATATGTGTATACACCCCGAGGGAAGACGAGGACATTAAAGAAGAATAACATACCATGAGCGTCTGGAGGAACTGTATGACCGCTGCCCTGTTCATAACATTAAAATGGTTCTGGGAAATTTTAATGCTACAATAGCAAAAGAAGTTGTTCTTGGTTCATCGATCAGTAAATTCAGCCTGCATACCGACAAAGCCGACAACGGGTTTAGGCTGAGTAGCTTTACAGAAGGAAGGAACTGGGCAGTGAGTGGAACTAGATTCTCGCATAAAGATATTCACATGGCAACCTTGATATTCTCTAATCCAAGCCAAGCTAATTGAAGCCAAGGTACGCACGCGGGAATTTAGTGCTAATAACGCTCGTAACCTATCGCAAAGAAAGACATCACAAAGCTGCAGACTACTGAGAAAATTAATACTGCATACAAGGCAGCAACGCACCCAATGACAAAGCATTATAATGAGAAGATGAAACACCTAGACAGGCGGGAAAAGAGTGTATGGAAGAACAGAGATAGAGCCAGGATATCGAAAATTACAGCGTTAGAGGAAATGCCCGAAAGTTCTACCAAAAGGTACAAAGGAAAGGTTATGGAACAAGGGTTCCCACCTGTGAGGACAGATGTGTAAATCTGATCACGGACATGCAGAGTGTGCTGCAGATATAGAGAGAACATTTTCGTACTCTGCTCGTCCCAAAAGGCAACATAAGTGACGAAATCACGCCAAACCTTGATATCAATTGCACAGCTTAAAAATAATAAAGCTGCGAAAGCCGGTGGACTGTCGACAGAGCTTTTTAAGGCTTGTGACTGGCAACGAGAATGTACCATCTCGTAAACACGATTTGGCTCAAGGAATGTATGCCAGATGATTGAAATCTGAGTGTTCCATGCCCTGTGCTTAAGAAAGGCGATCCAAGTGTGTCTACCAACTATTGCAGGATCAGACTATTATCCATCGCATGCAAGGTTTTGTCTAGTGCGTTATGTAAAAGACCTAAGCCCATCCTAGCGAACATGATTTGACCTTATCAGTGTAGCTGTAGATCTGATAAATCCGCTACCGACCTGATATTCAAAGTACGAAAAATCCTGGAAAAAATACCCAAGAATTGCACATCGACATCTACGTTCTGTTTAACGATTAGAAAGCTCAATACGACAGACCAATACGCAGAAATTATTAGATTCTATGGCTTAGCTTGGTATCCCCGCGAAGATGATACGACTTTACGGGATGATACTGACTGACACAAAGTCTGCTGTGAAAATATGCACTAATCTAGCAGAGACACTAATCTAGTCTGTCATGCAATCTTTTTATCATCGTAATAGAGATGATCCTGCGGAAGGCTGCAGTAACCAGGAATGGTACCTTCTTCAGCAAAAGTCACATGTTACGCGCGAAAAAAGTCACATGCTACTCGCGAATTGGCCGTGTATTGGGAGATGTTACTGCAGATTTTTCGAACTTTGAAAAGCAGTCAGTGGAAGTGTATGGATAAATGGTGATAAATGAGGGCAAAACCAAATAAGTTGTTTCAACGAACAAATAATCTATTCGTTTATGAATTTGAAGTTTTAGATGATTTTGTCTGCCATGGCTGCGCCGTAAACAAAAATAATAATTAATGACAAAGCCCTCTCTCAACGAACAATGATCCAACTCAACCAGACACTGACCCTCCAGGTCTTGCTCTGCAGTGCAGAGTTCTGGGTAATATCTACATAGAATTTAAAATAAGAAGTTTATAAGTAAACCCAAATCCTATTTCAAACTAATAAGCGCCCTCCTAACTCTCATTCATCAAATCACATTCTATCATTAGCAGTACATATTTAGTACAGTACACACACATTTGGAAACACAAACGTTAAATGTGAACATGCAAGTTGAATGACCGATTTTTTTTTCTTAACGTCATTGAACGCCAGAAATGACACCTTGCACAGATCGGAGGTGGAACGCGTTCAGTATGTTACTGACAATTAACCAAGAAACACAAAGAAAAAAAATGTTATTGACTTTCATTTTCAAACTACCGATTCAAATGTTCGTATCACAAAAAAAAATACAGTAATGCCTCCGAATGCATGAGATTTTTGAGCGGTTAATGCTTGGTCGCCTGGCACGAAACGTGAAATGTGTGGAAATTTTGAAAATGCACTTAAAGCATCATGTCTCCACGTTGGTGGACGACTAATAGCTACAAATTTTTGAGCAAATATGCCAACAATGTGACAACAATTAAATGCCATGCAGAAAACGAACGTACGTACGTCCATACGAGTACGTTATTGTGCGCATGGATTAGTAAGATGTGATGTGATGCGTTTGATTAGACGATTCAGCGTTTGTTTGATGACGTGACGTGATGATATTGCACAAACGTTAAGTTCGCGCTGTTTACATTGTTAATTAAATCAAACAAAATAAATGTTTATATTTGCACAATTAGTTGAAGGGATTAAATGATTTGTTAACTGCATAACCAATGTCATTAATGTAATGGAATGCAATGGACTTGGCTTGGGATGTGGTTAAAAGAGAGAGAAACGCATCAGGGAGAGGGAAAGTAAAGTAATAACAAAAATTGCTTTAAAATTCGTATGGAAAAATAGTGTTAATAACAGGTGATACAAAAAATTACTACATTTAATTACACTAACTTAGTTTGATGTAAGGAAAAAATAAATTAGACAACAAATTGTTTATCTCAGATTAAATACGATTAATTGCCGAATGTAAACAAATTAGTTAGTGACTCAAATAATTTGAGCTTTATCGCTTAATGTCTTCCACTGGTTTCCATTAAATTCGCAAAATGCTTGAAGAAATGACTACAGTTTCTCTCTTCCCGGTTGAAAATACCGCGGGCAAACAAATAATATTTCCAACATAGCCTCAATTCTTTTAGTGTTTCTTTGATAAGGAGGGAACAATAGATATTAATTTCAAATATTGACGAACGCAAAACATAATACCAAGCGCATCAGTTTTTGCACACCGTAGATTGTTCGTTACAACAAGTTAAGATAGCAGCTCCCTAATCCGATCCATACGACGAATTTTGGTTGCCCATACTGAGCCGCCCAACTGGTATATTGTCGAAGTCTTTTAGATTCGGAGCGACGATGGGCCAAATTTTTTTCGAAGTCTCGCTTGTCATTACCCAGGATTATGTGCTGTAGATCAATTCAGATAGGATCAGTGTCTGGTATAGTTGGATTCGTTTGGTTCGTCGAGAGAGTGCTTTGTTATTAAATCACTGGATTAGAGCATAGAACCAGCGGTGTGTGATCAATACTCGTCTCTTGATTTCCAGGGACAAAAAAATCATATACCACTTCAAAATTATAGTTGTCAATGTCCCAAACGAGTAGACTTTTTGGTCGTTGAAACAAATAACTTAATTTGGATCTCTTTTATCACCAGACCCACTTCTGCCGACGGTTCATTAATGCTTGAGATGGTCGCAGTAACATCCCGCAGTCCTCGGCCAATGAAATATATCAGCAGCGTAAGTGAGCAGCATGTATTTACTTACTAACTTACTTAAGTGGCCTATTACAACTTGCGAACGTGGTTCATAAATTTGAGGCCTGAAGTATTAAAGAATTCCACACGTTTCGGTCTTTTGCGTGCGTTCTCAAGTTAGTCCTACCACTTGGTCCTTTCAACGAAGTTTGGGTCTCCTTGCTCTGCGCCGTTCTTCAGGTTCGCCTTCAAACAGCTTTCTCGCTGGAGCATTTACGTCCATCCTGGCAACATGTTCCAGCCATCGTAGTCGTTGGATTCTGTCTCTTTTAGCTACGTCGATGTCGTAATAAAACTCATACAGCTTATGGTTTATCTAATGTCTAAACTCGCCATCGACGCAGATGTGTACTTTTCTCTAGAATACTCCCAGGTTTTATATGTTCATCGTCGTATGATCCCACGAGTTGGCAGCATACAATAGAGCGGGTAAAATTAACACCTGGTATAGCTGTTTCTTAGTATCACGCGATAAGGTGGTGTTACTAAAGTGTTGCCGAAGTCCGTAGAAACATCTATTGGCGAGCACTATTCTCCGCTTCATTTCTTGGCTGACACTAGTTTTCTTATTGACGGAAGATCCGAGGTAGGTAAATTCATTTACTAACTGAAAACAATAATTGTTAACGTTCACGGTGCGTCCCCATCGAAAGGACTCGTTGTTCGTCGATATCATTATTTTTGTTTTGTCCTCGTTGACCGCTAAATACATTTTTGCTGACTCCTTTTCTAGTGATGAGAAAACCGCAATAACATCCCTCAGATTTCAACCAACGATGTCCATATCATCGGCGTAGGCTAGTGGCATGTGGCTTTTGTGGAATATGGTGCCACACATGTTGACAACAGCCTTTCTTATCACCTTCTCCACAACTATATTAAATAGTGTACAGGACAAGCTATCACCCTGCCTAAGACCTCTTTGCGTGTTGAATGGTTCAGACTGATCCTTACCAATCTTAATAGAGGATTTGGTGTTTTTCAAGGTACATCTGCAAAGTCGAATTAGTTTTGCAGGAATACCAAACTCAGACATGGCTTCACATAACTTACTCCTTATCGGAGAGTCGATGGCAGCTTTGTAGTCGACAAAGAGGTAGTAGGTGTCGATCTGCTTTTCATGATTTTTTTTTTAGGATTTGTCGTAAAGTGAATAGTTGATCCGTCGTAGATTTACCAGGTCTAAATCCGCACTGGTCCAACTAGTTTTTCTTTAATTGGCTTTAGACGTTTACACAATATGCTCGGAAGGACCTTGTATGCAATTGGTAATAGGCTTATTCCACGGTAGTGGAACCAAGATTTCCTTTCTTATATGTGGGACATAACAGACTGAGACTCCAATCCTCGGACATGATCTCCTCTAGTCAGATATTCTCCATAAGCTGCCACCTGTCTTAAACAATTCAGCCGGGAGATCATCGACTCCAGCTGCTTTGTTATTTTTAAGGTGGGATATTGGCACACGTATCTCGCTCTGGCTCGGAGGTGGACATTTAAGACCATCGTCATGGAGCAGGGTTTTTTAGAGTGGTGTCCGTATCCAGAAGATTTCTGAAATGGTATATCTATGCCCTTGCGGGAGGGCAACCCTGTTCAACGCATTCTCGTCTTAACTCTCTGGTAGACTTTTCGGGCTTCCCCTTTACTTCGGAGCAAATCTGAGCACACTTCCTGTCTCTTCTTCTTAATAAAATTTAATTTCCCCTTACACCGTATGAATGAGGTATTGAATATTCTATTTTTAGATTCACAACTAACGGCACCTACTTGTTTATCGACGAATGCGAACGTCACTGTTTGAGAAGCATTTTACTAGACATGCCGATTGACGGCACACTTATACTATGAATTTGTGTTGCGACATTCATCATGGTACCAGGCATCTTCTTCAGACGGCATTGAGTACCCAAGTACGCTTCTCGCAGTTTACAGATGTAACGTTTTCGTCGTGCCTGGTTAGGTACGTTTGTTGCCATGCTTAGCCTTGTGCATAATTTAACTGCGGTAACATAGTGATCGGAGTCAATATTCGCACCCCTGATCACTCGTATGTCCAGAACACTCGATGAGTGCCTTCCATCGACTACCACGTGATCTATCTGATTCCTGGTCAATTGATCTGGAGATAACCATGTTGCCTTATAAATATTTCTATGGTAAAATCTAGTGCTGCTAACTACCATATTTCTTTCTACAGAGAAATCAATCAGTCAGACGACATCGTACGACATTTCGGTGTGCAGAAAGAATTTTCCGATGGTAGGCTCAAATGCGGTATCCCTGAATATTTTAGCATTAAATTCGCCAAGTACAATTTTGATGTCTTGGCTCGTCTTTATCCTTATCGCTTGGGCTCTTATGGTGGCTCTTTGTTCACACACCGGGTTGAACTGTGAGACTAGGTGTCGCAATCTCTTGCCAACCACAAATCCACATCCAAACTCGAGTTTGTCCGTATGGCCACTATAATAGATGTCGTACGTCTTCATGCGCCAGCACCTGTGTCCCGTCCACCGTATTTCCTGTAAAGCGGTTATGTCAGCCTTGTGTTCTTCGAGGACTTCCGCCAGTTGAATGTAGGCACCTGGTCTGTACAGTGTTCTAACATTCCATGTGCATATCCTGAAATCATGGTCCTTAATTCGTTAGCGGTGGTCGTTTATATTTTGGGGGGTCCATTTTATTCTTTTCTTACTTTTTTTCATTGCAATTGTTCAAGCTTTCAAGTTTTGTTCAAGTTCAAGTTTTCTCATCCTGCCAGGATTTTATTACAGCCGTCGATTCTTGGTCAAACGCTGACCAGGGTATCGCTTACTCTGAGTCGACGTGCCTGGGTTTTAGATTTCCCCCTTGACACCACGTGAGGTACTCCGTCCGCAGTAGTACCACGAATACGGAGCTTTGTGAGTAGACTTGAAGTGTAATTGGCAGGGATCACTCTGGGTTTGCCAAGTTAAACCGATCAGTAGCTACACCTTGCTTCATACTCCCGGCGTCCGATAAAACTATGGTCGACAAACTCATTTACCACTAGAAAGTTATAGTTGTCGTCGACACAGCGTCTCAAACAAGTAGAATTTATGTTCGTTGAATTAAACAACTTGGTTTTGTTTTTTGTAGCCTTGCTTGGTAGAAAATTGCTCTGTAAGATTTGTGCCTATTTTCACTGAAGACTTCGTGCCAGTCAGTCAGTCAGTCCCTCAAAGTCGTATTACCTTCGCGGGGATACCAAACTCAGCCATAGCATCTATTAGTTTCCGTCGTATCGGACTGTCGAATGCAGCTTTGTAATCGATATACCGATGGTAGGTATCGATCTGCATTTCTTGGGTCTTCTCCAGAGTTTGTCCAAAGATTTGTTGTTTTTAAGCCGTGCTATTGCCGTGCTGATCACGTTTTGGTTCGTAGGTGGACAGTCTACTCCATCGTTGATGATTGCTATGGTTTTGTCACTTATGCTGCCTTCGGGAACGACTACACATCTAATGTGTTCCCACCATATTTGCAGCACACTCAGAATGTCAGTGACCAGTTTTTCGTCTTCGTCCTTACAGATGGGGATCCCTTTGCGTTTTACATTTAAGTAGAATTTTCGGACTTCACCACTATGCCTCTAATTTTCGACATCTTTGCTCTCTCTTTTCTCTTCAGTATTCGTCTCTATATTTCCAGGCTGACATTATTATTTTTGTTTAAGGCGGAGCCGAGGTAGACAAAATCATATGCCACTTCAAAGTCCCAAACGAGTGACTCTTTGTTCGTTGAAACTAATAACTTCGTTTTGTCCTCATTAATCACCAGACCCCTTTCTGACGACTGCTTCTCAATGCTCGAAAAGGTTGCAGTAACAATCGGCTCTCCCGGCTCTTTATTTTCTTCCATAGACGCCTTTTCCCCCTGGAGGGGGCGTGTCACCTCCCTCCTATCTCAATACAACGCTCCGTCACTGAACGCGAGGTTATTGGCTGCAGTGTATGCGCCATCCTTTTTTTTCAGGCATTTCGCGACATTCCTCATCCTACCAGGGATTTTCTGGAATGGTTTTTCATAAACCAGGACGGTCGTTGCAGCAGTGGTCACAGAATTCGCAATATGCTGCAACTGGGTGTCGGAGACTTCAGAATTACGGTGGTTGGTTCTAAGTAATTGGGAGAGATTTTGTTGGAGTAGGCATTGGATATCTCGGTGGTATGCGACTTTCTGATGTTAAGCTTCCTTTGCGTTTGGTTAAGAGCGTTTTTAGCACTGCTTAATCGCGAGCGTACCTTGGCTGCAACTATGTGGTGATCCTAGTCAATATTTCCACCGCGCATTCACGCCCATAACGCTTGAGACATGCCTTCCAACAAGTACCTCGTGATAATCATTAAGGGAGCCATTGTGTTGAGTTTCAGTAACTTCTGTTTTCACTTCCTAAGACGCATCGGTGGTAGCATGTCATTAGGTTACTCAACATTGCGCCTTCTCATATTTGCTACCACTGAAACGATGTTCAATGACATCGCCCGGGGAATACGTGATCTCTCCGACGTCGTAAGGACCTCCAAAAAGAGGTTCTGGATATTTCCAGGTGAACAACAATCAAAACTCTCAAATAAGATAATCCCCCAATTTTTTGGGTCTTCTACAGGTCTAGATACACACTGGTAAGGTCCAATCAGGTTCGACTTAGCCTTTCACATAACACACATGACAGGACCTTGCATGTGATGGGTAAAAGACTGATCCCGTGGTAGTTGGTGCACACACTTGGATCGCCTTCCTTAAACACAGGACAATAAACACTACAATACTAAATTCGTACATTGTCTCCTAAATGTCAATGATTTATGACTTTGAACTGTAATAAATTTCAAACACACACACAAACAATCGTTTAAGTAGTCATAATAACCTAACATGACTACTGAATTCAAAGCCGATATAAATCATCAGATCAAATCAATTAAGGCAATCGCCCGCACTTAACAAAAATATTTGTAAAGAAAAATCACCAACCAATAATCATCAAAATCAAACAATTGAAAGCAAAAACCAACAAAAAAATACCCGGAGTTTAATGAACCAATTCAAGTACTTTGCGGTTAGTTTCTTCATATTTTGCAAGAAACAAATGTTTTAAATTTAACTGATTTACAATCATACGTTAAGTTTCTATCAAAGCTTTTGCTTTAACATTAATAAAAAAGCTTTTTAAATTTTGTTGAAATCTCTACTGAAGTTAGGCGGTTTGTGTGAAATGAATTCGCACAGCAGCAGATTTGTTTAGCTCTTTGCGAGGTGCGGTTCGTTGAGTTCGTGCGCACGCGCTTTGTTTGCGTTTTCAAAGCAAAATAAGTAACAACAACAACAAAAAATAAAACTACGATAACTAAAATACAAATACAAGCGATAAGAAAATATATCATAACCGTGTTATTTACGAAAAATTAAGATAAATATAAGGAAAACCAAGAAAATTTTTAGTGTCCGTGTATTTTCCCACTAACATTAAGTGATTTGTGCAATTAACAAGTTTTTGGTCGGTTCAGTTAAAAAAAATATATTAAAAGCCGCCTTAACATTAATGTCAAATATTATTTAATACAAAAATAAGTAAAAAGAAGAAAAAACGTGTGGTGTTGTGTAAAATCAGTGTTTTTTTCTAAGCCAAAAAAAACAGGTGTTAAATATTAATCTTATACTAACCGCCGCATTTTGAAATTAAATACAAGTGAGTCACTGTCTAAAATTCCAGTTATATTAATAGATTTAAACATCTTCATGGTCAAAGGGATTTCAGTTGAAACAAAAATTGATGTGAAATAGTTTGCCGCTTCGGGTTTGACCTTTGTTACCCATTTTTTCACCCAAGCGGAAGAAAAAACGACCATCAGAAACAAGTTTGCGGCTTTAATGTCATTTCAATTACGCCAACAATAAAATCCATTAAGTCTTAAGTGATTTGTTTGCAGCAAGAAGTAGTTTGTTTGAGCTAGCGTTGGTACTTGTCACATTGACGTAATTTTTTTATATCTTAAAGATTTTATGATTATAACTTAAAGACTTTGCGACATTGAGGAATTGAAATGAACCGAACTGAACGGTATGGAAATGGTATGGGCGTTGTATGGAAATTTAATACCAATGGGTTTGATAGTCATATGGTGGCTATATCATATCTAGCCATATAGTGGCTGCATTGCAGAAAATGTGTACAGCAGAAAATTTTGGTTTCGGATAATTTCAAATAATAATAAAATCATGTTGATAATAAAATTTTGGACATATCAATGAACCAGAATTTCATATTTGTTGACTCATTTGTTGCAATAAATTTATAAAAGAAACCGATAGTGGCATGAAAGGTAAAAAACCACAACATTCTCCTATTTTTGGAAATTTTAAAGTTATATATATAAAATTTGTCTTGGTTTTCTACTAATTGGGCAAGGAACTTAGCTGGTATTTCTTTGAAATCCTGTAGGATTATATACCGCACGTAGAAACATATTATAAGCGCTTCGACTTCTACGCTTCTTCTTCAGTTAGTCTCACCAAGTTCTGTAAGCTTCTCAGTAACCTGGTCTGTCCAACGGAGGTTTGGTCACCATCTTCTGCGCAGTCCATCGATTGCATTGTCGAAGACTTTATGAGATGGAGCATTTTCGTCCATGTGTACAACATGACCTAGCCAACGCAACCACTGCACCTTAATGCGTCTGACCACGTCAATGTCAGCTCGGACAGCTCATGATTCCAGTATCTGGTATAGCTGGAGTTTAGATCGTCAAGAGAGAGCTCATTCGCTTGCTTAGTCCGTAGTAGCATTTATTAGCAAGCAGTATTCTTCCGGATTTCCAGGCTGACATTATTTGTTTTATTGATGGAGGAGGCTAGGTAGATAAAATTATCTACCACCTCGTAATTATAGTTGTCAACGTTTACGCAGTTTCCCAAACGAGTAGATTCTTTGTTCGTTGAAACTAATAACTTCGTTTTGTCCTCTTTCACCGTTAGACCCAATTTCGCTGATTCCTTCTTTATACCCGAGAAAGCTGCAGCCACATCCCGCAGTTTTCGACCGACACATCCCGCTGTTTTCGTCTACGTCATCAGCGTACGCGAGTAGCATGTGGCTTTTGTTGAATATCGTGTCACTCGTGTTTACCGCAGCTTTCCTCCTTATCATCATCTTCATCACTATATTGAAGAGATCGCACGATAGGCCGTCGCCTTGTTGTAGGCCTCGTCTGGTATAGAATGGCTCCGTAAGGTCCTTGCCAATCTTCACTGAAGACTTCGTGTCAGCCAGCGTCATTCTGCAAAGGCGTATCAGCTTCGCTGTAATACCAAACTTAGCCATGGCTTCGAGTAATTTCTGCCGTATCGGGCTGTCGAAGGCAGCTTTATAGTCGACAAAAAGATGGTACGTGTCGATCTGTTTCTCTTGGGTCTTTTCCAGGACTTGCCGAAGTGTGAAAATCTGGTCAGTTGTTGATTTTCCAGGTCTAAAGCCACACTGATAAGGCCCGATCAGGTTGGATAACACTGGCTTTAGTCTTTCATATAGCACACTCGACAGGACCTTATATGCGATGGGTAAAAGGCTGATCCCGTGCTAGTTGAAGCATACACTTGGATAATTTTTTTAGCACATGACATAATACGCTTAAATTCCAATCATCGGACATGCACTCGTTAAGCCAAACCGTGCGAAGGAGCTGGTGCATGCTCGTTATCAGCTCCTCGCCACCGGACTTGAAGAGCGCTGCCGGAAGTCCGTCGGCACCGGCTGCTTTATTATTATTCAGCCACAATATTGCTCTTTTTACCCCAGCTTGACTTGGTGGTGGGCAATCTAAGCCGTCGTCGACAATTGGTGTGATACCTTCACGTGCGCTGCCTTCTGGAATCAGCAATTTTGTTCTCTCCATATATGCAGTACACTCTGCGTATCTGTAACCAGATTTCCATCCTTGCACTTACAGGAGGGGAGCCCATTACTGTAGCCTGTTGCTTTTACTTTCTGGGGAAATTTGAGGGCCACACCTCTATCCCTGTATCGCTTTATATCCTCGTTCTTCCGTTCCTCTATCTGACTTTTTTCGCTCAAGTAGCTGTCTCGCCTGTTTTCCTGTATCCTTTTGCCATTACCTAACAGCCTGGGTTACAATTGGCTGTAGAGTTTCCCTATAAGCGGCATCCTGTTCCTTAGACGCTATGCAACATTCTCCATCGTACCAGGATTCGTCTGAGCGCCGTTTCCTAGCACGGTTGTTGTGGCGGTTTCCAATGGAATACGCAATATGCTGCCACTGTGTATCGGGGACGTCAGAATTAGAGGCGTTGTGTCGTAAAAGTTGGGAGAGCTGGTTGGAGTAGGCCGTGGCTATCTCTGGGGTTTTCAGCTTCGCGATGTCCAGCTTTCTTTGTGTTTGGTTACGTGCGTTTTTCGCTCTGCTCAATCTTGTGCGCACCTTGGCTGCAACCAGGTAATGATCCGAGCAAATATTAGCACCACGGATCACACGCACGTCCATGACACTGAGTGCATGCCTGCCATCAATTACCACATGATCAATTTGATTTTTGGTGTTTTGATTGGGGGATAGCCAAGTTGCCTTGTGGATATCTTTGTGCTAGAATCTGGTTCCACTAACTACCATGTTCCTTCCCGCAGCGATGCTAACCAACCTAAACCCGTTGTCTGATGAGTTGGATTGCATGCTGAATTTATCGCTCGATAGACCAAGAACATCTTTCTCTTCGTATTTTTGCATTAAAGTCTCCCAGAACAATTTTAATGTCGTGGACAGGGCAGCGGTCGTATGTTTCCTCTAGGCGCTCGTAAAATGTCTCTTTAATCTCATCGCCTTTGTCTTCCGTCGGGGCATGAGCACAAATATGCGTGATGTAGAGCACAAATAAGCGTGATGTAGAAATATTTCGCCTTGATGCGGATTGCGGCTATTCTATCACTAACAGGATTGAATCGCGAGACAAGATGTCTGAGTCTCTCGCCAACTACAAATCCGCATTTTAGGCACGAAAGTTGAAATTTTTACGTCGCAAGCTTCATTGTCCTCTCCATCTCATATCCTGGATGGCAATGATGCCAACCTCATATGTTTTGGGTACACCCGCCAGCCAGATAGTGGCACCTTCTCTATAGAGAGTCCGGACGTTCCGGGTGCATATCCTTAAGTCATGGTCCTTATTTCGATTGCGGGGTTCGTCAACATTTGGAGGGTTCCGTTTGTTACTTTTTCTTTCTCATGTTTTCATAGCCAGTAAAGGACCTGAAGGCGAGTGGCTAGCCCAGACATCAGGGTTCGTCGCTAACTATCAGCCGCTATTCATGATAAAAGAAAATATCACGAATAACCTGGGCAAGTGCCACCACGAAGGAGGTTGTGAGTCGGGTTGAGATGCAAGATTCACTTTACTTCCCCCAACGGAAACCAAAAAAAAAAAAAAAAATTGCTCTTGTTCCAGATTTTGAAAACAACATTCTCTATCTCTACCCAAGAACAACAGATACAACTTCTTTCATTCAAACAGAAAATCATAAAAATTGGTAACACGTTAAAAATTCACTAAAAAATATTTTTAAAGGCATGAAAGAGATCAGTTCGTTCATTGCCCACATATTGGGTATAATAAAATTTATGATGTTTCATAAAAAATAAAATATTTCATCTACTTTCCAATTTGTTAAAGTTTATCATTCTTCAATAGCACGTCGATACATTCTACATATTTCGCATAAACTATTGTTTTCAATAGTTTCTTTGTTATTTGGCATTTTTCGGAAGCTTATTAATTATGCAGGTGAACGAACTATGATTAGCTATGAGACAAGGTCTTAATCGAAAGTTCAGCATTAAAGAATGGTAACTGGTTTCTAGAAAACCCCAAATAAATACTTTTATTTTTATATGTATGTTTTGCTTATCATTTTCTGATATTTTAAAACAAAGAGCAACTACAAATGACGTCGACAGATTAGTTAATTAGGTAAATAGGTTTTATGGTTAACTGAATGCATAAGTGTTGATTTCCTGTGCCATTTAGGAGCCGTAAACATAAACTATTGCCAAATCTTACAAAAATCAAAGAAAAAAAAAATGTTAGCAAAAATATATGAGATCTATAAATCAAATCTCCAGCCCCAGACAAACACAATAAATGTATATTGATAAATGCCGACATAGCTACAAAAGTTAGCAAAAAAAAGCAAAGAGGTACATCACCGCATCTTAAAAACACAAAGACTCCATAGACACAAACAAAAGCTGCAGCACCTTAAAATTTGGACAGACATAAATATTAGCAAATAATCTTGTGTGCACACACATACCCACAATACAAACGCTTAAGAAAAAAAAACGTGATCAACAGCACAAACACCTAAATGATACTAAGAAAAAAAATAAGCTAAACATGTGAGCCCATAGCTCTAACAATGCTGAGAAATGAGGTAAAACTCGCAGAGACAGAAAATAGGTTACAAAAGTAAACAAATTTACAACTGCCCCCTCTGTGGCGGTCCAATGATAAAATAATATGATTGCTCAAAACAGCTGCGCAGGCGCTCGCTCTTTTACCTTAACGCCAATAGCCGACTCAGCGCTCACAATAGGTGCGCTGTGCGATATATTTAGTATTGTAAGGGGGGCAAACACTCACGCAGTCAATGTAGCGTGGAAGTGTTTTGACGCTCGGTCGATAGAAGAGAGTTCACTACATACGAACATGTGAGTTTCGTTTTTTTTATTATGATGCAATGAAATTGCTGCTGTTGAAAACGAAAGCTTTTTGGTTTTGCTTGATTTCGCCGTTAAAAGTTGGCGGGAGTATGATAAGGTGGAAAATTATATGGGAAATATAATGGAAGACAAATTTATATATTTCATAGGGTGCATTCCCTATTGATATAATAAATCTCAGCTGCGCCGACCAAATTTTTCGAATTTTTATACCCTCACCCTAAGGGTACAAGGGTATATATCATTTGATACGACCCAATAGTGTAACAAATAGAAGGAGTAACTTTAGACCCTAGGTTTCTTTGAACCAAATTCGATTTATGACTTTTTATGTCGTTTGAGCCATACCCATCTGTCCGCCTGGCTTTTCGGTTGATACGCACAATATTTTCTGCATTTAGCAAAGCTTAAGCTGGATAAAGTTTTGGAGAAAAAAACTGGCAGTATAGCCACACTTAACTGATTTGTTCGGCACTGTGAGGAAATGTGAATGTTTGTCTGTTTTGTGGCTCAATCAAGTCCTAACGGCTGAATGAACTTCAATGACATGTGGTACTCAGATGGAAATTACGGTGGAATATATATATTTGCCCCTAGAGGAGGAGTGGGCGTGGCAAAACTTTATTTTTAAGCAAGATAGATAAAATTTGATACCCAGATAGTACTCGGCAACAGAAATTTGAATACGCCGACGAAATTTAATTTTCGTACCGTAAGGCGGGGTGGGCGTTTGTAAACTTTTTCTTAAGCTAGAGAGATACAATTTGATATCCAAATAGTTGTCGGCAGCAGAAATATGAGTATGTAGACGAAATTTTCAGTTTCGACCGGTGGGCGGTGTATGCGTGGCCCAAACTTTTATTTTAAGCTGAAGAGATACAATTTGATACCTAGATAGTACCCAATAACAGTAATATGAATATGCAGACGAAATTTAAATTTTCGATCGGAGGGCGGAGTGGGCGAGGCCAACCTGTATTTTAGTCCTAGAGAGATACAATTTGAAACATAAATTGTACTCGACATCACGAATATGCAGACGAAATTTTGATTGAAATCAGTAATTGAGATCAAAGTGGGCGGTGCCACTCCCACTTTTCAAAACTCCCTCTGACGTGATACTGATGACATGCTATACTTGGTTGTAATTGAATAAAGGGACATGGTATCGCCAAAATAACATGAAAGTTAAAATGTTCATATCTCACAAACTACACTGTATTACAAAATTAAAAAAACAATTAAGGAACTTGGGGAGTGCATGGTGTAGGTTTGGTCTAATACAAAATGAACAAACCAAAGTTTTCTAACACCCTCAAAACTTGACATACTGTTCAAAAACCGGTTTTCGGTTTTTCTCACTTATTTTTTTCTCACTTATGAGCTGAAACCTTAGGCAGTTCTGAACCAATTTTCAATTTAGTAACGGATTTAAAAGAAGAATTTTAAACTTGAAATTGGTGAAAATAGGCTACATCCATTTTTGATATAAGAAGTGGGCGTGGCCCCGCTCCTTTGACCCAATATCTGGTGAACTGCTTCACCAACCGCCTTGAAAATCTGTATAGATGCATTTGACACTAAAATTCGTGATCCTGCAAATAATGGGCGGGATCGGATCAGTGGGCGTGACTTACATCTACATACGTATCTCATGAACTACCAGAGGTATGAACATGATATTTGTTATATATGTTGTTCGTACAGTTAGAATTACAGCCAGTGCCGAAGTGGGCGGTGCCACACCCCTTTTCAAAAGTCGCTGAGACGGATTTTCTAATAGACCGATTGATTAGATAATTTTATAAAGTAGTAAGTACTGATGATCTGTTCATAGTCCCAGGCTATATGTTACTTAGTTGAGATTGGATAAAGGGGCGTGGCATCGCCAATAAAATTTGAAAATTAAAGACTATATCTCATAAACTATCAGGGGTATGAAGATGAGATTTGGTATGTATGTTGCTGGTGCAGTATTAAATACAGTCAGAGCAGAAATGGGCTCAGACGCCTTTTCTAATAGACTGATTGTTACAAAAAATTTTTCACAATGTGGTGCTGTTGACCTGTACACAGTCCCTGGCTATAATTGGTTGTGATTGGATAAAGGGTCGTGGCATCGTCCATACAACTTAAGAATTAAAAAGGCTATATCTCATGAACTAACAGAGGTATGAAGATGGGATTGGTATATATGTTTTTCGTGCAGTCTTAAATATAGTCAGGGCGGAAGTGGGCGGTACCACGCCCCCATACCATAAATCGCTCTGACAGCTTTTTTAATAGACCGATGGATACCAAAAATTTACAAAGTAGTAATTTTAACATGTAGATAGTCCCTGACTATATAAAGATGAGATTTGGTATAAATGTTTAAGGTGAAGTTTTTAACAGTCAGGGCGGAAGAGGGCCAAACCCCTTTTCTTACGAAAATTTTACAAAATGGTATTGTTGAACTGTAGATAGTCCCTGCCTACACTTGGTTATGATCCGATAAAGGGGCGTGACATCGCCAATACAACTTGAAATTTGTATATATTATATATGTGTTTGGTGCAGTATGAATAACAGCCTGGGTGGAAGTGGGCAGTGCCACGCCCCCTTTACCAAAATCGCTCTGACTAATAGATGCTAATAGACCAATCGATATGAAAATTTTACAAAGTGATACTGATGACCTGTCCTTGTCTATACTTGGTTGTGATTGGAAAAAGGGGCGTGGTACCGCCCATTTAATGTAAAATTTGAAATGGAAATATCTCATGAGCTACCAGAGGTATTTAATATGAGATTTGTTATATATGTTGTTGGTTCACTATGAATTACAGGCAGGGAGGAAGTGGGCGCAGCCCCGACCATTTTCAAAACATGCTCTGACTGCTTTTCTATTAGACTAATTGATACGAAAATTTTACAAAGTGGTACTGATGACCTGTTGATAGTCCTTGATAATACTTGATAGTAATTTAAAAAATGGACGTGGTACCGCGCATTTAATGTAAAATTTAAAATGGATACATCTCATGAAGTGGGTGTTGCCACGCCCCTTTGCAATAATAATCCGATGGCTTTTCTGAAAGACCAATTTATACGAAAATTTTACAAAGTGGTACTGATGACCTCTTGATAGTCCTTGACTATACTTCTTTGTTATTAGGAAAAGGGGCTTGGTACCGCCCATTCAATGTAAAATGGATATATCTCATAAACTACCATAGGTATGAAGATGAAATTTGTTATATACAGTTTGTTGATACAGTTTAAATTACAGCCAGGGATGAAGTGGGCTGTGCCACGACCCTTTTAAAATAAACAGTTAAAACAGCCACAGTATTAGTTTCATCATCCTAAAAATTTCAAGGTATGTTGCAGTTCGTGATATGTTTTTAATTTACTTTACAGGAGATCGACTTGGTTATAAATCTTATAACACAGTGCAACATTTTTCAGATCATTGATTTGGGACTCAATTCTGAGAACTGCAGGTAAAAGTTGCTCCAAAAAGAAGAAGAACTGCATCATTCGTTTTGTCAAGTTACATGCCATAATAAATTAATATCGTTTCGAAGTTAGTAAGTATCGTATAGGGGAATTTGTCATGAGAACCACTAGTCAGAAATAAATTTAAAAAAATTAAGAATTACAATTCCTTTAATCTGTTCATATAACGTTTCCCTACATAAACAACAGTTTAACTTTTCCATTCATCGAATGCTTTGAACTGTGTTTATTTTGCAACAGTTACAATAAAACTGTTGTACTCCGTGGCGTATAATTTACGTGGAATATTAATTATGATAATAATACGCCATCATATAACAATATAACGAAAGACCCTAAAATGTGACAAATTCCCCTATACGATACTTATTAACATCAAAGCGACATTAAATTATTATGACATGTTACTTGAAAAAACGAATGATGCAGAACTTCTTCTTTTTGGGGCTACTTTCATATGCAGTTCTCAGAATTGAGTCCCACGTGTCGTACTGTGATATTATTGTCGAGCTTGTAGTTTGTAGACCTACAAATATATAAATTAGCGATTATATAGTACGAAATATATCATAAGTTAATATGGAATTGCGAAGCATTGCTGGGCCCACTTTTTCTGCAGTATTTTAGCTTTTTTGGCACACCGACCGCCTGTCTACGCTTAACACACTAGGCCTCGTTACAACATTACAAAATCAACAAAATAATAATTTTGTAAATACCGTTAAAATGTTTATGTGCAATTTTTGTTGTTGTAGTCGTTTTTTTTTGCCGTAAGCAGCAGTGCGTTGCTGTTGCCGTTGCCGTTTGTTGCGTTAATTATTATGCTCGACTAAAAAACGCTTTTCGAACTTAATAGTGTTAAAGCGAAAATCTCCCCACTAAAGAGGCGCAGTTGCATTTGAGCGATTCACAAAAGCGGTTAACGAAATTAAATAAATGTTCACATAGACAAAACAGAAAATAAAACGTCGATCATGACTAAAGAGCGCGCGCGTTCCGTTTCCATATGAATGTAAAGTGTTTTTGTGTAAATTAATTGGAGCGGAAAATCTTAATAAAGAATAAGAAGAAGCTCAAAAAAAAAAATAATATAAAAAAAATTAAGTGTATAAACCACAGAAATAATGATGATCTGACAACGCCAAAAACGAAATCCTATTGAAGTTCTACGTTGCCGTGCGTCTTGCAATTTCCACTTAAATACTGGGGTGGGATTTTGTTTTTGTTTGTTTTCATCATAAGACTTACGGTTTTAAGTGCACTTCTTCTGCTTCTTCTTCTTTTTGGTTACCTAAGAGCATTGCAATTAATTAAAAGAATAAAATACGAAAAAAACGGTAGTAACTTACTAACTACTACTCAACTGAATGTTGCTGGCAATATTATACGGTAATATTACAACATTGCAACGGCATCGGCAACAGCAGCAATATTCAATGCCACTTGATGATACGTAATACTTGTGGTTTATGAAAAACTATTTGAAGATTTCTTAAGAAGAGTGTCATTACTATATATGACTTTAATATTAATACTTAAAGCACACCCCCATGCACCCAGCCACCCAATATATTATACCGTGAAATTCCAATTATAATACTTGGAGATGGTTTCCCGTTACTCTTATTAATTAATGAGTGTTATAGTACTATAACTCATATATACAAACATACATACATACATATATCCGCAAATGAATGGTAAAACGCTTTTCAAGTTTATGCTTCAATAAACTTGCAAACAAGAAGAATATCTATACAGTGCTGTGAAGTTTTGGCGATTTCCCCTTCGTTTAAAGGCATAGTGATTTACTATAATAAACATTTCCAAATTATCCAACTATCTGTGGTTAACCATCATCGAATAAAAGGCTTTATAGCCATTAACGCAACAACAGTTTCAATTTCAAATTAAATTGAACATTTGAAGGTAATATGAATTGAATACCTACAAAATTACAAAGTTATATTATCATTTGTACTCGTATTGATGTTCATGGAGAAATCGCAAATTTTGGCAAATAATCGAATTATTATTTAATTAAAACGCATAATTATACGGTGTGACAAGAGCAATAAAAATATTATTAATATTTTACTATTAAAAAGGGATGGTCTAAAGTTTATGGGAAAAGAATGGCAACTGACAATTTCTTATAGTGTAAATTTCATAGTATTTTTTTTTAAGATATGTTAGAGGTTATAGAATTTGTACTTGACGAATATGTACTTGTACCCTTGAGTCCATATTCATTCAATTTGTTCTTTAGATGGGAGGTACCAGAAGGGCTGTGCCCAAGTTTCGGTTTGCTGAGGTTTTTCTACTACTACTACTTGCTTAATTTCCCTTTACACATCATGAATGAGGAACTGGATGCTTCTCGCGTTGTTGTGAATTAACACGCTTTCTATTTAAGTAAGACAACAAACGGCACCTACTTGTTAATCGACGAATGCGAACGTCACTGTTTGAGAAGCTTTTACTAGAAATGCCGATTGACTCGACACTTATACTGCGAAGTTGCTGTCGACAACACCGGTGACTGGAGCCAGAAGTTGAACCTGGGATCTCCCACATGATAGTTGTCTGTTAGGATGTTATGGAGGAAATATTAATTATACAAAAAAATGTAATGTGTGGTACCAGAAGGGGTGAAGCTATTCTGCCGATTTACAATCTTATTTAATTTCCCTTTACATCCTATAAATGAGGTATGGGATAGCTTCTCGCGTTGTTGTCAATTAACACGCTTTCTATTTTTAGATTCACAACTAATGGCACCTACTTGTTTATCGACGAATGTGAACGTCACTGTTTGAGAAGCTCTTACTAGACACGCCGATTGACTCGACACTAATACTGCGAAGTTGCTGTCGACAACATTCGAGGGGAGGCAACAATGAAAGATAACTTTATTTTTAAGATGACTGGAGCCAGGAGTTAGGCCGGTCTCAATTTCAATCCCATTACTTTATTTGACAAAATACAAATACTGGTAAATTGTCATAAGAATCAGTGAAGGTTTACTCGAGTTATCCTGTGCACAAGCCAGCCAGACAGACGAACATGTCTCAATTGTCCTTAAAAGTCCTGAAACGAAACTAAAAACATAATTTCCCTTTACACCCCATAAATGAGGTATGGGATGCTTCTCGCGTTGTTGTGAATTAACACGTTTTCTATTTTAGATTCAAAACAAGCGGCACTTATTTGTTTATCGACGAATACGAACGTCACCGTTTTGGTAAGCTTTTACTAGACATGCCGATTATCTCGACACTTATACTGCGAAGTTGCTGTCGACCATACCGAAATCGTCCCTTGGTGTTTCAAATGTATGAACGTTTTAGGGGGTGTTAGGGGGTAGGTATGTTCGGAAAATATGTAAGGATGGAAATACTAGTGGGGGTCGATCATACATTTTATCCACCATAGGAGCGACAGGAACTGATTTCATAAAAAAAATTATAAAAATTAAAAAATTGTATTGTGGCCACCTTAACGGTAGGAGATAGAGGGTAAATATGGTCTGAGAAACTGTTGATGTTGCAAAAAAATTGGGGATCAGTCATACAATTGACTCCTTTTAGGGCAATTTGAGCGGTGGAAACAAATTTTATAAAAATAATGCCTAAAGCGCCCCATAGACTAGCACTGCCGCTGGAACGGTAATATATGTGTATTGGTAAATTTGATGGAACATGAGAATGTATTTGTCACACAGACAATGCAGTATGAAAATCAAAACAGTTTTGATTTTTAAAATGAACTCCTATCAATCAGATGTACTTTGTTTATTTTTTATATTTCAAATATGTCAGATTCTACAAAATTCTTTTATGATTGTGTAAACAACGAAATTTGGAAATAGTTTGGTGTCAAAAATAAAAAGGAGAAATAGAAAAGCGATTTATTCTTTAAATTATATGATTGTACCAGTCCTCGTGGGCATTGTGAAACGAACTTTCGAAGGAAAAGCCAAGATGTTGCTGTTTCAATTTTCAAATTATAACAACGATTGGTAAGTGTGTATCGAAACTTTCAATCACACACGTACACAAGGGGTTCATCGGCATGAACTGCGGCAGTACTCGTGTATGGGGCGCTTAAGGGAATTGAAGGGTAGGTATGTTTGGGAAAAAAGAAAAACAAGTTTGGGAGTAATGACTGCTGGTCGTTCATACATTTCAACCCTCTAGGGGCGATTCTGGGGCAGTTGTGGAGCTTGTTGCGGATTTTTTTTTCCATTATACGAAATTTTCTTAGAGCTCATAGAAGAATACGATTTTGATAATCGCTTGGTGTAAAAAAAAATTGACCCACTCTAACCCTCATATCTAAGGACAATGGTATAAAAGCCCGAACTCATATACAGTTTTTTAAAATACCCGTAATTTAATAATGTTCTTAGAATATTGCGTAGATGTCCTTTTTCTTCTTCTTATTTGGCAGCAACAGCTGTAAATCAACCATCTGTATCCGCACGTAGAAAATAATTCTAGGCTGTTTGGTCTTTGCGCTACGTAGATAGTTCATTACAACAAGTTTATATAACAGCTCTTTCACCTGGTTCATCCAACGCAGTTTTGATCGCCACTCCTACATCATCCATCAAATTTATTGCCGAAGACTTTTCCAGCCGTTAATGATTATGGGTCCAAATATTTGGCGAAGTATTTTTCTCTTAAAGACCCCTCAGAAAAGATTGATCCGCTTGTGTCATAATCCAGGATTCTGCGCTGCAGAGCAAGACATTAGGATCAGTGTCTGGTAGAGTTGGATCATTGTTCGTCGAGAGAGGGTTTTGTCATTAAATTGTTTGCTTAGCTATGCGCTAGCAGTGGTTTGAGATCAATACTCGTCTCTTGATTTCCAGACTGACATTATTATTTTTGTTTACAACAGAGCTAAGGTAGACAAAATCGTCTATCATTTCAAAGTAAAAGTGTTAACGTTCAAACAGCGTCAAAAACACGTAGACTCTTTGTTCGATGAAACAACTACGTTGGGTTTGTCCTCATTTATCACCAGACCCATTTTCGCCGACTGCTTCTCAATGCTCGAAAAGGCCGCAGTAACATTCCGCGGTTCTCGGCCAATGATATCTATGTCATCGACTTACGCGAGCAGCATGTGACTTTTGTTAAAGATGTACCAGTCTGTTTACTTCAGGCTTTCTGCATTATCCATGAACATCTCCATTACGATATTAAAGAAATTGCATGACAGACTATCGCCATGTATACAGCCTACTTTCATTGAAGGCTATGTGTCAGTCAGTATCATTCCGCAAAGTCATATCAGCTCCGCCGAGAAATTCGAAATTCAACCGTAGCATCTTATAGTTTCTGCCGTATCAGACTGTAGAATGCAGCTTTGTAGTCGATAAACAGATGGTAAGTGTCGATCAGCATTTCTTGGAACTTCACCAGGATTTGTGAATATTTGGTCGGTCGTGGATTAACTAGTTATAAAGCTACACTGATAAGTTCCAATCAGGTTCGCTTAAGTCTTTCACATAACACACTAGACAGGACCTTGTATGCGATAGGTAATAGGGTGATCCCACGATAGTTGGTACACACACTTGGATCGCCTTTCTTATGCACAGGACACAGAACACTCAGATTTCAATCTTCGGGCATGCATTCCTTGAGCCAAATCGTATTTATGAGCTGGTGCAAGTTCGTTGCCAGCTCATCTCCGCTAGGTTTAAAAGCTCTGTCGGCAGTCCATCGGCTCCCTCAGTTTTGTTAATTTTTAAGCCGTCCAATTGCAGAGCTGATCTCCTTTTGGCTCGGTGGTAGACAGTCTACTCCATCCTTTACTTTTTACCTTTGTTAGAAATTTCGGGCTTCACATTTTTTATCCTGTAATTTTCGATATCCTGGCTCTCTCTTTTCTTCCTTAGAGGCTTTTTCCTCATCTCGTTATAATGCTCCGTCACAGCATTGCCTGCTGTTTTGCTTTGTATGCAGCATCCATTTCCTCACACATTCCCGACATTACTCATCGTACCGGACTTGTTTGAGTGTCGTTTTTCATAACCGAGTACGGTCGTTGCGGCAGTGCCAATGCTGCCACTGGGTGTCGAGAACAACTGAATTAGAGTGGTTTGTTCGAATTAACTAAGAGTGTTGATTGGAGTAGGCATTGGCTATTTCAGTGGTATGCATCTTTGTGAAAGTAGCTTCTTTGGCTTTTGGACAAGAGCCTTTCAAATATCCTCCAGTTGCCCGTTTAGATGTTATTGTAGTAATATTGATTTTCTCTAATATAGGTAATTTTGTATGGGATGTACTAAAAGGAGTCGACCGATATAGTCCATGTTCAAAAAATTTTTATAAGCGTTTTTTTTTCAAAATTTAAATTAATTCAGTGTACTTACAAAAAAGATTTGGACATTTCCAGCGGATGGACGGGCTATTTTATAGTATAAAATTGCTATATTTTTAACTATTTATTTCTGAAATCATATAATAAATTCGTTGAACTTTAACAAAACAAACTATATATATATATCGAAACTTAAAATCGGTTTATATTTATCCGCATTACTGGCTTATAAGTGCGTAAAACCTGTTTTTTACCCGTAACTCAAGACTTTGGGGGTTTTGGGAAAAAAAAGAAAAACAGATTATTGTAGTGCTCAGCAGCACCTACCAGAAAAATAGTATAATTTTCAGGTATTGGGTTTTTTTGATGCTCTGTGATATCTATAGCATAATGCTTGTGTCCGCAACGCACATTTAGATTGAAGTAGCATAAAAGGTAAAATTATTTTAAATGTAAAGTAAGTTGTCTTCTTTATTTTAAAAAAAGAGTATACTGATCACATAAGAAATTTCGCTAAATTTCACAAACTTTCATACTCTTCAAGTGGCTATGGAAAATTGTGTGTGTTCGTAACGTACTTTGTGTTAGTCATAATTTTGAATACTACCTTTTAAGTAAAGTTTCGTTAAAAGAACATTATAGTACTGTTCAAAATCTAAATTTTTTATTACAAACATAATCTTCAAATTATTTAAACTTTTAGAGAAAACTAGAATATAATAATAAAACGTGCGTCCGCAACAATAGGAAATACCCATATATGCATTTTTATTATGATCAGAAGGGTGAGATTATAAAAATTGTACTATTTTATTTTTAACTTTTACCATAAATAAAATTATTATATTTTTCCCACAAACTGATAGATATTTTAATGAAAATTTTACTCACCTACGGATAACATCAGGGAAGATCTGAAATTGTATATAAAATAAAAAAAATTAGGAATATTTTGAATCTCATAAACATAAAGTCTATACAAAAAATTATTACACATATCGTCGGTGTATCCTGCAAAAAGATCTCAAGTCCACTTTTAGTGTTTCTGAGTTATTGATGATTTGAAGTTAATGGCTACCTACGTTTTAATATTATAACTACAAACCTACTTTAAACGATCATTAAAGCATACCGACGATATATCCTAAGATACATCTTAAAAGAAGTAGATAACGGCAATGAAATTGTCTTTAAATATATAAAAAAAATAAACTTCAAATGTTTTTAGCTTAAAAACACTCTAATATAAATATTATTCTCTTATTCAACTGACATCAGTCTTTAAAGTATGTGAACTAATTTTGTTTTGTCATACGCACTTCGCACTTTCCATTGTTTTTTTTATCTCTAAAGCATTACGTGGTCATACGTGAGCCTCCCATACCTCCATAACAAACAAATGTTTTAATGAACAATATTTAATCTAAAGGATTTCTTTAATTAGTACTTTCCCGGTAATTAATCTCTCTTTGTGCCACCCCTTACAGAGGTTCACAAATTTTCAAATATTTTGTACTCTTTATCTGAATAAAGGTCTTACAATATTAAGTGCTTATGACCTAATATTGCGTCTATTCTTACTTCATTCGTATGCTTATGTGAAATTCAACCTAATTAACCGCTTAGGTTGACATTGAACTTGAAGGGGACACGTGGAAAAAATCACTTCACTTTCATTGTTCATAATGAATAAACTAATAATTAATTCGAGAGAACTGCATGTGTTTAGATACACAGCACAACATTTTTCAACTAACAATTATTTATATGTCAGTTGTAGTTGTTTCCTCAAAAACACAATACTACATTTTCAGGCCAACAGAATCTCTTAATGGCATTTAAGTGTTATAACAAACTATGAATTAAACAAACAAAACATTCGAGTAATTTGAGGTAACAAAGGCAGCATAATATTTTTTTCCACCTAGACAGTGTGATATTTTTGATTCTAACGACCTACAACAATTAACAAAAATTTACAAAAAGTTTGTTTTGCTTTTTTTTATTCGACAATTTTTTGCTGCCTGCTTAAGATACCTACAGCCCAACCAACAACAATAACACCAAACTTGAAGCTGTCAAGAAACATAAAATTGAAACCTACAAAACAGGTCTCAACAACTTCTTAAGTGACGCTTAAAATGAATGTATTGTTATGATTTTTTTGTTTGAAAATTGTTTGAAATACGAACAAACATAGTGAATACTTGACAAGACACACACACGCACGAACGCAATTTTCGTTTCATGGTCAATGTCAAAACCGTTCAAATCTAGCATCTAATGTCGGTAGAGCCCGTCCGCCCGTCCTCCCATATGCTGCCGCCACAGAATCTCCCTCGGCATATGTTCCCCTAGCGGAGCGCTGAGCAACCAACCGTACATATAAATAAATTACAATTTATGCTTAAAGAGCAATTAATGTATGATCATCCGGTGGTACTGGTACTGGTGGTGGTGATAATGGTGTTATTGGGCAAATGTTGTTAGATCGTTGTTGCTAACTACCGGCTGAGCACACAAGCTCTTTACTCGCATTCACATTTAAAACTGTTTCAATACGATTGTCTATTTTGTTCACAATTAAGCTAAGACTTCTAAACCAGTTTGCTTTTGTTGTTTTGGCATTTGTTGGCTGTCAACGAAAATAAATGTTGTTCATATGTTCTTTGGTTTTTAGAAAGTATGGAAGTGAATTAACTCAAACAGGAACTATTCTCAATATCGTTGCGAATAGTTAAACAGTTGTTGCACTCACAACTCACTCGGCATTCCATTATAATTATGGCATCATACAAATTAAATTTTGTTCACAAGTCATATGGTATTAAACTAATAGAAAATAACATTTTAATGACATTTCACATGAGTGTGAGTAAGTAGACAACGCTGAGCCGGCACAAGGTGTTGGCAAAACCCTGTCTCTATCTTAAGTTCCGGCTTATTGAAATGAGTAATTGTTGCAGCATCTTGTTAATATGGGGTATGATAAAAGTTATACTATGTTTCGGATTAAGAAATCAGTAATATATTTTGTTTACATTGCACTGGGTTTAAGGCTACTTGAATTTTTGACGTATCTAGTGAGCGTAGCCCCGCCTATTGGGAACAATTTATTAAAACACAATATCTGGGGACTATTTTACCAATCGCCGTAATTAAATTTGTGTAGATGCATTTGGCACCTAAATTCGTGATCTCACAAATAATGGGCGGGATCGGATAAGTGGACGTGGCACACATCTTGAAACTTTAAACGTCTGTAGCTCATGAACTATCAAAGGTGTGAAGATAACATTTAGTGTATACGTTGCTTGTACGGTTCGAATTACAGCCAGTGTGAAAATGGGCGGTGCCACGCCCTTTTCCAAACTCGACCTGACGGCTTTTCTTGTAGACCGATTGGTACGAAAATTGTACAAAGTGGAATTGATTACCTGTTGATAGTCCATGGCTATACTTGGTTGTGACTGGAAAAAACTTAAAAGTTAAAAAGGCTATATCTCATAAACTATCAGAGGAATGAAAATGAGATTTGGTATAGATGTGGTTGGTGCAGTATGAGTTACAGCTAGGGCGGAAGTAGGCGGTGCCATGCCCCTTTTGAAATAAACCGTTATAACTGCTATAGTAATAGTTTGATCGTCTCCTCTAATATACCAACTGGGCGTGCCCCTCTGTAATATCTAGAGCACTAACTCTCCAGTCGTTTTGAAATTTGTATGCATGCATTTAACAGCAGAGTTCGGGATCCAACAAAAAATGGTCGGGATCGGATCAGAGGGTGTGGTATAAAAAAAGGCTATGTGGTATGTGGTGTGTTTTTGGTACAGTATGACTTACAGCCAAAATGGGATCAGTGGTATAAAACTTGAAACTTTAAAAGACTGTATCTTATGAACTATAAGATGTATAAAGCTGATATTTCATATATGTTATTGGTACAGTATGAATTACTGCCGAGGTGGAACTGGGCCGTGCAGCGCCCCATTTAAAAGAAACCTTTATAACAGCTTTAATAATAGTTTGATCGTCGTTAAAATTTCATAGTATAGTAGAGATATAACCAGGCAAGGAGGGCCGAGGCGTCACAAGTCAATAATTGGCTATTACATATTAACCCCACCTTTGACATCTATGGGGCACGGGAAATAATTGTCCTATCGTACTCAAATTTCCGTCAGACATTTTTTACATCAAGTGGGCGGTCAAGCATTTTTAAATTTCCGCAAAAAATTCAATTGGTGTAATTTCGATCATTTGTATGAGAGGCTCCAGAATAGGTGTGGCAAATCTTTTGGTTCTCTGCGGTTTGATCCACTGTTTCAGTATAATTGCACTGACCAAATTCAAATATCTACAGTTTGGAATTAATGTTCGAAAAATAGTTCAATTTGTATGGGAGGTACCAGAAGTAGTCGTTTGTTGTAGTCCATATTCATTCCTGAGTCAAATTTCAACAAGCTTATATCTGGTACAAAAAATTACAGAATTCAGTGAACTCACAAAAAAAAAATCGGTCATTTATCAGAAAGGGTGTGGCAAAGGTTTTGCTTTTCTGATGGCTTGTCTGTTATTATCAAGTAATTAAACTGACCAATTTAAATGTCCTTCAGCTGTCTGTTTGGATGTTATTGAAGAATTTTTTTTTAAAAATGTGTAATTTTGCATGGTTGGTGTCAGAAGGGTGGGGATATTCTGCCCATCTACAATCCCATTACTTCATTTTGGAAAATATTAATTCTGATAAGTTAACCTGAATGTCCTTGCCTATCAGCCAGCCAGACAGACGGACATGGCTCAATCGCCTTAAAAGGTCCTAGGAAGAAATTGGTCTTAAAAAAATGGAGGTCTAATATGTACTTTAATGCGTTACACTTTTTCTCGTATCAAATGATATACCATCATCCCTAAGAGTAATGAAAGGAGACATGTTAGAACCCAAATATCTTAAGACCAAATTTGGGTCACGACTTTTTAAGGCGATTGAGCCATGTCCGTTTGTCCGTCATGGCTTTTGGGAAGGAAATTTATCAGTATTATTATTTTTCAAAATGAAGTAATGGAATTGTAAATAGGCGGCATAGCCCTACCCTCTGATTCCTGACATACAAAATGACCTATTTTTGAAAAATTTAAATTCCACCCATTTTTCAAATGGACAGCTAAAGAATATTTAAATTTTGTCACTTTAGTTATTTTGTAATAGTAGACAAAACATTAAAAAACTGCAACTTTGTCACACCCCTTTTGGTAGCGCCTATACAAGTGACCGAATTCACCCTCTGGTTGTATTAACGTTGCAGTTAAATAACTTTGAAATATCTGACACTATCTTAGTAAGAAATTGTCGAATAGCAACTTCGTTCGGCTAAAGCTAAATGTGATCGTAAATATTTGCCGATCCCAATATTTTTTACTGCTTACACTTGGTAGCGCCAATCGAAATGACCAAATTCACCCTCATACTTTTACATACACATATTTTTTGTAGGGTCAATGAATTAAGTCATATTTTCAGCAAGACATTATTCTACTGAAAGGTGACTCAGGAATAAATATGGAGAATATCGGACGACCCCTTTTAGTATCTCCCATACTTAATTAATTATTTTTGGAAAATTAATATTTCACCCACAACTTCCAAACAGACAGAAGGATATTTAAATTTGGTTAGTTTCATTATTTTGTAGTAGTTACCTTAAAAAAGCTGCAACATTTGCCACAACTCTTCTTCTATTCAATTATAGTACTTGATTAGCATGTACCATAAGTTAATGGGCTCCAATCGAGGTCTGTTTGTATTGACACTGGAGTTAAATCTCTGACCTTATCTTAGTGAGAAATTACCCAAAAGCTCGGCCGAACCTAAATATGATCGAAAATATTTGTCAATCCCAATAATTTTTACTGCTTACTCTGTTACACTTAATGACTTCATATAATGCATTAACTCTGTTAGCTGCCTCTAAACTCATCGCAATTGTTTGCTGGGTTAAGTGGTTAGTTTTGATTGTTGTGAGTTTTTTTTTTTGTTTGATTATTAATCTGATATGATTTCGTTTCACAAGCCGGTGCGAATTAATATTTCTATGTGAAGTCATTTATCAATTTTATATTTAATTTGCCAATGAACTGTGGAAATGTGGCAATTTGGCGGATGTTATGAGTCTAGCCAGCGGCTTAAACAATCAAGTTCGGAAGTTTTTAGAAGAAATTATTTTCATATAAAATATGATAAACGAAAATTATTTCATATGTAATTATATATTAAATGAATATGGAGCTTTAAGTTATCCATCAATCTCTGCAACTTGAAAAATGTTTTAATTGTAATTTACTAATTAAAATGTTAACCTTACCGTATACAATATATGTTCTTAGATATTGTATGTGTTCTTTGATCTTAGTAAACTCTATTAATATAAAAAATTTAATACTAATTATATACTTAAGTAAAAGTATTTTAAAATCTTTCTGATTAAAATTAAAGGGCAACCTCTGAGCCTTTAAAACTTATCACACAAGAAAATTTCTTAAATATTTTTTATTAGAAATTTAATTTCTACGCCAAATAACCACAACGTTTTTAAAACGTACAAGATTCTTTATTTTTAACCTATGTCTGGCTGGCAGAATTTTCCCTTCACACTGTGACTGCCTACCGCCTCTACAAGATTGTGAACTTTTACTGATGCTGCTTGCAAGTTTGTAAACTAATTAGAAAACTTTACACCTGAGCACCTCCTGAAAGAACATTCATTCATTCCCCCCTTCTTACTGTGCTCTCTTTGAGACCAACTTAAGCCGAAAAACAAAGTCAAACGCCTTTAAATAAATAAATACATAAACAAACAGACGCATACATATCCATTTCTCTCTGCATGTACACGTACAGACACACACACACACACACATAGTTGTACATTTATACACCTGTGCACATTTACACACAAGTGTGAAGCTGTTTACAAATATCACAATATACAGTGATGTACAAAATTGCAATTACTTACTTAATTTAAATTACACCCCATGAATGAGGTATGGGATAGCTTCTCGCGTTGTTGTGAATTAATACGCTTTCTATTTTTAGATTCACAACAAATGACACCTACTTGTTTTTCGACGAATGCGAACGTCACTGTTTGAGAAGCTTTTACTAGACATGCCGATTGACTGTACGGCGAAGAAAGCCGACATTAAAAGAAAAAAATATTTTTTTTTCTTTTAAGATGACTGGAGCCGAATTGCAATTACTAAATTAAATTAACAGGATTGTTAAGAAGGAGTTAAGTGTTGGTTTACGATCATTAACACCTTTCCAAAATAAAGTAATGGGATTGTAATCTCCCATACATCCCAATTTATCAGTCAGTTTACCTGATAAATGCCAATATCACACCCAAATTTGCTTGCCACTGTAAACACGAACCAACCAACCTAAGCTGATGTGTCATTTCAAAAAACGGAACAGATTTATTATGTACCTGTCGTCTGCCTGAACTCGGCTTTGTTGCCCAAACACAGAAAATACAACAACTAAATAGCAACATTGGTGGCAGCAACAGCGGCAACGCCAACAGTCGTCGCACTGCCAGCTGTAGCAACAACACATTGCTATTGATAAGATATGTTGACTCTTTGATAATCCATTAAAAATGCGTATCGACCGCCAAAGACGTGACATGTTTTTTCAGTTAAAATCATTTGGCCAAGAAGGAATCATCGCCCCTTTACAAAGTTATAACATTTTGCCAAGAAACAATGTGAAATTCAGTGGTTCGCGCAAAACAGTGTTGGTGACTCAAAAGCCAACAAAAAAAGAGTTCACAAGAACAGATAAGCCTTTCAATTGAGTGACAGACAGGTGATTACTATGTAGACTACATAGAATTACTAGCAAATGCGGTACGCGGTTTTAGATGAGGGAATTAAACAAGAGCCCGAAAATGTTAAAACAGAAAACTATAAACGGCAAACATTGAAACATTTGAGCACGCGATCATAAAAGAAACGCTTACACGTTTGAAATAGCTGTGAGTGAGTGCGTGCGAGCAGTCAAGTGTAGGTGTCGCTGAAACTATAGATCAAATAGTCGGCCGCAATTGAAATACATAATTTGTTGTTACTGATACTGGAGCAGTGAAGCGACGAAATAATGAATTATTTAACGGATTCAAATATGAGAACGGATTGAAAATACATAAAATCAAATAAAAAACTTTTTTTTTTAAAATAAAGAAACTCCAAAATTGTTGTCGACAGCAAATTCAGAGTAGTCAAGTCAATAGAAATGGTACCTTCTCAAACAGCTGTGTGAGTTCAATGTTCAAATCGTAACGTGTCCTTACGTTTTGGCTTAGCCCAACCTTGTTCCCTTCTGCCACCTATGTGATGTGGTGTAAAAATCTAATCGCTTAACGTCTTTATTCCCGACAATGTGCATCTGTATATTCCACATTTGCAGTTGTCTCTTCATGTGTGTGTTTTGGTTAGGCGCCAAGTTTTATTGGCAAACATTTTGTTTTTTTAACTTTACCTTTTGGTTTGATGCGAAAAAAAACAAACTGAAGAGAAACGTGCGAAAAAAAGTTTGTGTGCTGTATGTGTTCGACTGAGCGCCTTTTCTAGGTGAAGGATTTGATATTTGAAGCACAAACACGCACAGACTGTGTAATTAAACATGCGTCATATGCGATTAAAACAAATCACTGCATCTTGCTATGTGCAGGCGAGTGTAAGTCTAAATTTGTATGTGGATGTGTCAACAAAGCTCATCAGTCAGGCAGGGGTGAGCAAGTAAAGGGTTACAATAGTTGTGGTGTGAAGTAAAAAGAAGAAAAGTTTAGAAAAACCAGTACAGGAATTTCTGTCAGATAAACTGACTGCTATATACCCTTACCCAATGTAAGTTATTGTTTAGGTATTGAGTTATTGAAATTAAACTATTTTAATAGAAATTACTTCTGTATTATTATTTGCCTGATTGTGTAGCATAAGCGGTTGCACGATAGGACTTTCGGGACAATCTTAATAAAATTGTCATAATTTTTTATGGGTGGTTTCTTAAGTTTCACTAATGAAAACAATATATTTATAGTAAACTATTTTCAATGTTTTGAGATGTTTCTTTTAAGAAAATATAAAAAAAATATAAATTTTCGCGGAATTGGCTTATTTGTATTGCGACTAGCACAGCTTGTCCGATTTTTTTTCGTAAATTAAATTTTAATAAACTTTTACCTTGTGAAAAATGTATCTAAATTCATTGTATTAGAAAAAGATGGTGCCGTGACATAACCCCAAACGGACATAACCGGACAACTTGCTGGACATAACACCCAATTTCATTGGGGATTATGTCCGATACTAATCTGCTGTTGTATTTAGTATTTCAACATATGAAGACAACAATTTGAAATATTGTTATTGCAGCAAGAGACGCCGCATACGTCGTAGTTTGTTAGTTACTTAAAAAGTCACTCTTTTTTTTAGGGGGTGGGCGACCGACGGGGTTTTGGTCGCTCTCTTCTGCATCGAACTTCATTGTCGAAGACTTTTTAAGCTGGAGCATTTTCGCCCATGCGTTCAACATGATATAGCCAACCAATGCATCTTAGTGCGTCTGACCACGTCAATATCAGTGTAAAGCTCTTGATTTATTTGACGTCGATATTATCCGTTAAAGATGATGGGCCCACATTTTTTATGGAGTATTTTTCTCTCGAATACTGCCAGAACCGATTCATCCGCCTGTGTCATAACCCAAGATTCTGAACCATACATCAAGACAGGTAGAACCAGTATCTGCTATACCTTAGTCCGTAGTAGCATTTAATTTCAAGCAGGATTCTTCTCCGGATTTCGAGGCTGACACTATTTGTTTTGTTGATGGCGGAGCGTAGGTAGATAAAATTATTAGATTCTTTGTTCATTGAAACTAATAACTTCGTTTTGTCCTCGTTCACCAGTAGACCCTTTTTCGCTGATTCTTTCTGTATACTTGAGGAGGCTGCAGTCACATCCCGCAGTTTTCGATTGATGATGTCCTTGCCAATCTTCACTGAAGACTTCGTGTCAGTCAGCGTCATTCCGCAAAGGCGTATCAGCTTCGCTGGCATACACTAAACTCAGCTACGGCTTCGAGTAATTTCTGCCGTGTCGGGCTGTCAAATGCAGCTTTAGAGCCGACGCAAAAAAGGGTGTGTGTCGATCTGTTTTATCTGGAGTCTTTTCTAGGACTTGACGAAGTGTGAATATCTGGTCTCGACAGAACCTTGTATGCGATGGGTAAAAGGCTGATTCTACGGAAGCTGGAGCACACACTTGAATGATCTTTTTCAGCATACGCTTAGATTCCAATCGCCGGGCATGCACTCATTAAGCCAAACCGTACGTAGGGGCTGGTTAATGCTTAATATCAGCTCCTTGCCACCAAAGTTTCCGGGCCCCACCACTATCCCTGTATCGATCTATATCCTCGTTCTCCCGTTCCTGCCTTATGTTCTTTTTTTATATCGATTTTACGTACAGTACGATGAGAAAAATATCCAAATTTCATAAAATTTGTATGTGGGTACCCGGGTACCCCTGTCACTCTGGAGAAGATGTTTTTTTTTGTCACTCACATAAGGGTTAAGCGAACAAAACGTCAGATGGAGGAACGGGAGAACGAGGATATAGAGCGATACAGGGATAGTGGTGGGGCCCGGAAACTTTGGTGGCAAGGAGCTGATATTAAGCATTAACCAGCCCCTACGTACGGTTTGGCTTAATGAGTGCATGCCCGGCGATTGGAATCTAAGCGTATGCTGAAAAAGAGCATTCAAGTGTGTGCTCCAGCTTCCGTAGAATCAGCCTTTTACCCATCGTATACAAGGTTCTGTCGAGAGTGTTATGTGAAAGACTAATGCCAGTATTATCCCACCTGATCGGGCCTTAAAAGTTAAGAGTTGTCAAAATGTTTGAGCTTTGTAAACCATTTGCATCCATTAAATATATTCACTTGAAAATGGAAAGGGTACCCAGGTACCCTGTCACTCACATAAGGGTTAAATAGCCACCTCGCCTGTTTTAATGTCTCCTTGTGCCGTTCCGCGGCATAGTAGTTAGAACACGCGACTACCATGCGCTAGATGGCGGGTTCGATTCCCGCCTCCAGTTATCTACATTTTTATTCTTTGCCGGCTCCCCTCGATGTTGTCGACAGCAACGTCACAGTATAAGTGTCGAGATAATCGACATGTCTAGTAAAAGCTTCTCAAACAATGACGTTGGCATTCGTCGATAAACAACTTGGTGCCGTTAGTTGTGAATTTAAAAATAGAAAGCGTGTTAATTCACAACAACGCGAGAAGCTATCCCATACCTCATTCATGGGGTGTTAAGAGAAATTAAGTTTTTAAGTAAGTTTGTGCCGTTCCCTAACAGCCCGGGTTACAATTGGATGTAGCGTTGCCCTATAATCAGGAACAGGATCCTCAGTCGCTATGCGACATACTTCATCGTAAACAGGGTTCATCTGAGCGCCGTTTTTCATATCGTAGCATGGTTGTTGCGTCTGTTGCCATGAAATGCGAAATCAGCTGCCACTGTGTAGATCATTAGAAGTAGAGGCTTTGTGTCGTAGAAGTTAGAAGAGCTGGTGGCTAGGAGTAGGCAGTGGCTATCTCTGGGGTTTGCAGCTTCGCGATGTCCAGCTTTCTTTGTGGTTACGAGCGTTTTCGCTCTGCTCAATCTTGTGCTCACCTTGGGTGTAACTAGGTAATGATCCGAGCCAATATTAGCTCCACGGATCACACGCACGTCCATGACACTAGATGCATGCCTGCCATCATTTACCACATGATTAATTTAATTTTTGGTGTTTTGATCTGGGGATAGCCAAATTGCCTTGTGGTTATCTTTGTGCTGGAATCTGGTTCCACTCACTACCATGATCCTTCCCGCTGCGAAGCTAACCAGCCTAATCCCGTTGTGTGAAGTGTTGGCATGCAGGCTGAATTTACTTATCGATGGACGAAGAACATCTTCTCTTCCTATTTTTGCATTAAAGTCTCCCAGAAAAATTTTAATGTCGTGGCCAGGATGATAAATAGATAGATGTCGCAATTTTTACGTCGCGGGCACCCTTGTCCTGGATGGCGGTGATGTCAACCTTATATTTTTATGAAGACATCCGGCAGTCGGATAGTGACACCTTTTTTTAGAGAGTTTGAACGTTTCAGGTGCATATCCTTAAATTATGGTCCTTATTACGTTTGCAGGGGTCGTCAACATTTGGGGGGTTCGGTTTGTCTCTTTTTCTTTCTCGAGTTTTCATAGCCAGTAAAGGACCTGAAGGCGTGTGGCTAGCCCAACCATTAGGATTCGTCGCTCACTATCAGTCGCTATTTATGATAAAAAAATATCAAAAACAAAGTTGCCCAGGTGACACCACGAAGGAGGTTTTGAGTCGGCTTGAGGTGCAAGATTCACTTTACATCCCTAACGGGTGAGGGTAAAATAAGTATGTAAAGCAATGAGGTTGAAATCGGTCATTTAGTTGCACCTCTGTGCTTCATGCCATAGAAGGGATGTGGCAAAAGTTTGAGTTTTTTGAGGATTTGTCTACATTTATAATGTTATTAATCTGACAAAGTTTAAAAATTTTGCAGTGTCCCGTTCGGAAGTTTCAGGAGAAATATACATTTTGTATTGGAGATACCAGAAGGGACGAGGTTATTCTTACTTTTTACAATACCATAGCTTAGTTTAGAAAACTACTAACGCAAGTAATTCTCATTTAGGATCAGAAAAGGTTTACTCAAGTTATTGTGTCTAACAGCCAGCCAACCAGACAGACGGACATAGCTTAATTAAGTCCTGAAAAGTTTTTGATCTGTAGATACTAGGGGCTCAACTTGTCTTCTTTAAAGCTTTACACCAAGTGCAAAGTTTCAATCTGACCATAAAAAAAACATTTTCAGTCCAGTACAACTAGAGTACTACAGTACGAGTACAACTTAACTATACCATCTCTGATGACAACAATTTGTTTTTGTTGCCGTTAGTAAAATAACAGTTGATGCTTCTGTTGTTGTTTTAGGTATTTACGCAAAAATTCATGCAAAAGTCAATAAAATATTAAGTTATGTTATTTATTTATATATTTTTGTCTGTCAACTTGGTATAAAAAAGTTACGTGAGGCCTTGAAAATCACTGCCCTGCGCGACTTGCATGTAATTAAAATATACACATACACACACACGCACACTGGTTAAACGACATATGTGTTAACTACTCTTTTCTCTGTTTACTTCTGCTTTCAGTTCAAATAAATACATAAAATGTTAAAGTCATTTAAAATCTACACATGCACGAATGGTTCATTGGGTCTGCACTTGAGTCGGGCACCCTGGGATCCCTATCCCTGGGTGAGCAGCATTCAAAAGGAGTCCACATCGTATGCAGCCGGTCTACGTGTAGGTGATTGTCTGCTCGAAATGAACGGCAGTGATGTCTTGGGTCTGAAAATCTCTGAGATTGCGGGTCTATTGAAAAATCACTGGCTCAATGAGAGCAGCAATCATGTCAACGTTGTGATATGGCGTAATAAGGCAAAAGACACAGTGGCGATGGATGCCTCAGATGCCGACGATGCCTCCGATGAAGATGAGGAAAACAATGCAGTAAGTATTCGTATTTGTTGTTGTTGTGTTTATTGTTTGTTATGTCATAATAATTTTCTTATATGCATGTATGTAATTCTTTTTATCGCCTGCTTCTTTTTGTAAGCCGCTTCATCTCAAATTGCATGTTTTCGTTGCAATGGCACAATAATTGTGTGTGTTTGCACGTAATACACGGCACAGTGGGGGGAATTGGAAAGGAATTTTATTAATTTGGATAAATAATAAAAAACAATAATTGGAAATAATAATAAGAGTAATTGAGAAGATAAGACAAAAGATTAACGTTAGTCAGATGAACTGACTGAAATGTACCATCACTCTATGTGCTTGATACACTGGTATATTTTTGTATTAATAAATTGTATTACAAAGTATTACAAGATTAATTAACTAACCATATTTAATTGTACTATAGTTGTCCATTTGAAAGTTTTGGGAGATCTTTGGGCGGAGTTTTTGTAGCGCTATTGAGATTAAATAAAAAAGGCTCACTGAAAGTATTGCACACTATTTTAAGATATAAATATATATATATTATTTTTAGAATACATTTGTCCCCTAGCATTATTATAGCCTCTGTCAATCTTATTTCAATTAGAATTACAAAAAAAATTCCCTAGCAAACATTTACACATCTTTGCCACTGTGTGATATCTGCGGGAAGCGTGCTCGTCTCTTTTAGCATTTATTGCCGGCATGTATAACCTATTGTTTTTATGAGAGCTTTTTGTTGCTGTTGCCTTTTACGTGTTGTTGTGTCGTGTATATTTTATTTATTATTATCGTATTAGCTTTATTGTCTAAATGTGGGTCATTGTAAAGTGTTGGTTTGCTTAGAGAAAATTGACTAATTGTTATTAAACAAAACTTTAAGTGCACAAGTGTTTGTGTGTATGTAAGTGTGTATACAAGAGGAAAGAACTGTATGCCATTTTATGTCACCACAAGATTACGAAGGAACTGATGCAAAAATCATAGCGTAGGAGGATGAGGTGGTGGGAAAAGTTATTGCATTGTTGTCTGACCATCGTGGGTACATAGAAACAGCTTAGAATAAAAGAAGACTTGTGGCCGTTGAGTAAGGTTATAAGTAATTAATAGGCTTTGTTATGTTAAATTGTTTACATGAATTAAGGTGATTTTTCGTGGTCAATGTTGCTTACTAATTCACACACATATATACAAATTTCTTTTAGAGGTGAGTGTAGGCAATCGATAATTTAAAACGGACAATCAAGGTAAATATTTCTAATTAATTCGCAAAAAAATCTCAAAAGAAATCATAATTTCTAAGTTGTGGGATAAACCTCCCGGTTTCTTAGGTTTCACCTATCACATTAAAAGTAATATATTTTCAACATTTTGAGGAGTCTCTTTAAAGAAATCTTTGAAAAATATTAATTTTTGGGAAATTGACTAATTTGTATAGGTAATACTACCTTCACCGGCTCGCGTTGCTTCAACCGTATTTACAATGAATCTTATTACGAATTTAAGCAATACAGGTAAAATGCAAGCGCTTCCTAAGACAAACGAACACCCCATTTATGTGATTGTAGCTTTATCCCATTGGTCTGAGTGATTGTACCGCTAGAGTCTCTTTTTAATCGTCAAAGGACGAATTTCAAAAAAAACATTCGTATCGCACAACTGAAATTAACTGGTACCCCCTCTAACTCTGCAGGAAGTCTGCCCATATACGATAATAGCCGTTTGTTCTGGGCGATAGTACTAGTTTTATACCTTTTTCCGAATTTTTCCGAAGAAATTGGACTTAAATATTTACTTTAATTTTTCCGACTATTCCTGTAGCCCTTTAGTATTAGTTTTATCCCTTTTCGGCCTATTTTACTCATAAAAGGTAAGAATTTCGAAAACCCTCCTTGCTTCGTTCTAATTTCATAGGGAGCAAGCCCATATAAATGATGATTGTCTCATAATTTAGGCAATTGGTCTGTGTTTAGAGCACGCGACTACCATGCGGGAGATCCGTGGTTCGATTCCCGGTTCCAGTCATCTACATTATTCATTCATTGCCGGCCCCTCGATGTTGTCGCCAGTAACTTCGCAGTATAAGTGTCGAGATAATCGGCATGTCTTGTTAAGGTTTCTCAAACATTGACGTTCGCATTCGTCGATAATCAAGTAGGTGCCGTTAGTTGTGAATCTAATAATAGAAAGCGTGTTAATTCACAACAACGCAAGAAGCATCCCATACCTCATTCGCGGGGTGTAAAGGGAAATTAAGTAAGATTAAAAGAACGAATTTCCAAAAATCCATTCTTAGCTGACGTTTACTCGAAAAGGGGAACAGCCAACCCAAATTTCATCATCCTATCTACAGCCGGTAAGCAATTTTTTTTATTATAATCGTTCTATTAATATGACCGAAAATTTTTCTACAACGGGCGTGGCACCGCCCATTTTTCCGCGAGATGTAATTCCCCAAGTACCATTTACATATGTTGGAAATCTCATCTTCATACCTTACATGGCTCGTAAAAACTGAACAGTTGAAATTTTGGTGCTACGACCCTTTATCTAATTGTGTTTTCATATAGCCTATAATAGTGGTCCATGTTTACGCCGAGATAACGATTTTTTCAAAAGGGGCGTGTCCATTTCCCAGCGAGACGTAATACACCTTGTACCAGCAACATAAGTAGCAAATATCATCTTCCTACCTCTAATGGTTCGTAAGAAATGACTGATTGAAATTTCGGTTTGTGTGGGCGCTGCCACGCCACTTTGTCTAATTATGTTTTCATTTAGCCTATGATAGAGGTCCCACGGCAGTATTACTCAAAGAAAATATAATTACAATCGGTCTGTTTATTTAGCTCATATAAGGATTTTTTAAAAAGGAGCGCGGTATCGCCCCGTTTAAACAAAAAAATATTGTTTCTTATACGATATACGTACCAAATATCGACTTCGTACCTGTAATGGCTCAAACGATACAGCCATTTCAAAATTCAATTTGTATGGGGCGTTGCCACACCCCTTAGCAGTCCGAATTTCCAAAAATCCCTTCTAATTGCGCGCCTTTGTCATAAAAGGTACCTACATTCCAAATTTCACGATTCGAGCCACCCAAGCTATTTATATATATACAGGGTGGAGCGCGGTAATTTGTTTTTTTTTGCACTGCAGGCTGTGGCGGCACTGTTGTTCGAAGATGGTGGAAAGTGTGCGCGGCTTATAGTGGCTGACGGGAGATTTGTATTCGCCTGCCTTTCAGTTGCCATCATGCATTGGACACGTGCATTGGCGGACCTCTTGTGAAGACACAAGACCAACTGTGTTCGCAATTGTGTTCTTTTCTGATGAGGCACATTTTCACCTCAGTGGCTGTACTGGAGTGAAACAAACCCCAGAGAACTTCACCAGAGACCTCTGCGGCGTCACTGCGTGGTGCGCCACATGCTTGTTAGAGTTCATGAAAAATTCAGTAAACGTATGCAGCATGATGTGGATAGAGAAGGTCGACATTTTGCAGATACACTACACCCATACCTCGATATACGGCATAGATACGTTACCAAAATGTTGGCCGTAAAGCGAAACGCCGTAATGCGAGGTAATAAATTTCATACCTACTTGTATTTATATACATACCTACTTATACCTACATACCTACTTATTATTACTCAAGAACGGAAAAATGTGTACAAACAAGAGACTGTTAGTCTCTCACTCTTCGTACAAAAACGGTGAATCCCCTACTTGCTTTTAGCCGTATAGCGAGGTAATGTGCGCCGTAAATCGAAGGTGTTCCAGAATTGCAAAAGGCAGTTTTAGCGAAATGCCGTAAAAAGAGGGGCCGTATAAAGAGGCATGAGTGTATTTAAAACCATGTAATTTAAAAATTCACTTACTGTTCAATATAAATAGTATATAAAATAAATGTTTCCAAGGTTAGTACTTTTTTTATTTTATTCCCAAATAAGCAAAATACCGCGCTCCACCCCATATTAGTAGGGTCAGCTCAATGTGTCCAATTTTATTCGTAAATCAATTTCCAATAAACATTTATTTTGTGTAAAATTTGACTTAATTGCAACAAAGATATGTTGTAGAGCTATGTATGTGAAGAGGGGAGTGGCAAAAAGTTCTGTTGTTTCGCCTTGTCTTCGGTGACATACCTCTATCCGATGGTCCATATTTCAATTGACTCTGAGGTGTAATGTCGTTAATGTGCCGAATTGTCTCATTCTTTAGCTCTTGAAGCTCTTAATTCTTGGCATATCGACGTACACTTTTCTTTCAAATACACAGTGCAACACACTTTTCCGGGGGAGCTAGAGGGTTAAAGTGTTTCGAGGAAATTTTCTCCCGAAAATGTCAATATAGGTAAACTATCCCAAATATATTTCTACACATGATTTTTCATAATCTCTTGACCAAAAAATATCAGATTTCAAACCACTGTAAAAATATTGTGGCGTAGTGTTGATTTTAATTTATTGAATAGTGATATCCACAAAGAAAGAAGTCCAACGATGTCAAATGCTAGCTCGAAAGAGCCATTGTTTAGTTGGTTGTGAGCCAAGTGGCACCATCCTGTTGGAACCACATTTCGTATAGTTCCATATCTTCAATTACTCTCCACAAGAAGTCCGTTATCATATCGCGATAGCCAACACCATTCTCGGTAATTGCTCATTTTCGAAGAAGTACGGCCCGACGACGCCGCCAGCCCAAAAACCGGGTCATTAAAGAGTCACTCTTTGTGAATGCATCGGCTTTTCAACAATCACTCGTGGATTTACCCAAAAACGACAATTCTGCTTGTTAATAAACTTGAGGTGCAAATGTGCCAAAGATGCTATCTACGAAGTACACGAAATGCATTTTAATTTGAACGCAAACTTTCGTAAAAGGCTTCAACAATCTTAACGAGCTGTTCAAGTGTGCACCTTTTCATGAATGAATTTGTCAAACATTGAAACAAAGAAATGTCAAGTTAGTTTGGTCCAAAGACTTAACTTAAGGTATGACTCACAAATAACATGGTGGTATGGTTGGACCATTCTTTGTCTGAATTCAGTTTACCTACAATATACTTACTTACTTATTTAGCTGGCACTTCTATGCAATCCCAGTGGATTATATACCGCACATAGAAAAATATTATAAGCGCCTCGATCTTCTGCGCTTCTTCTCCAGTTAGTCACACCGAGTTCTGTAAGGTTCTCAGTAACCTGGTCTTTCCAACGGAGTTTTGGTCGCCCTCTTCTGCGCCGTCCATCGAGTTCATTGTCGAAGACTTTTCGAGCTGGAGCATTTTCGTCCATGCGTACAACATGACCTAGCCAACGCAACCGTTGCACCTTAATGCGTCTGACCACGTCAATGTCAGTGTACAGCTCGTACAGCTCATGATTCATACGACGCCGAACTCTCCGTTAACGATGATGGGCCCATATATTTTACGGAGTAGTTTTCTCTCGAATACCGCCAGAACCGAATCATCCGCTTGTGTCATAGCCCAGGATTCTGAGCCATACATTAAGACAGGTAGAATTAGTATCTGGTATAGCTTGAGTTTTGTTCGTCGAGAGAGGGCTCTGTCATTCAATCGCTTGCTTAGTCCGTAGTAGCATTAATTTGAGAGCAGGATTCTTCTCCGGATTTCTAGGCTGACATTATTTGCTTTGTTGATGGTGGAGCCTAGGTAGACAAAATGACCTACCACCTCGAAATTATAGTTGTCAACGTTCACGCAGTTTCCCAAACGACTAGATTCTTTGTTCATTGAAACTAATAACTTCGTTTTGTCCTCGTTCACCGTTAGGCCCTTTTTCGGTGATTCCTTCTCTATACCTGAGAAGGCTGCAGTCACATCCCGCAGTTTTCGACCGATGATGTCTACGTCACCCGCGTACGCGAGTAGCATGTGGCTTTTGTTGAATATAGTGCCACTCGTGTTTACTGCAGCTTTTTTCATTATCATCTCCATCAAAATGTTGAAGAGATCGCACGATAGGCCGTCGCCATGTTTTAGGCCTCGTCTGGTAAAGAATGACTCCGTAAGGTCCTTGCCAATGTCATTCCGCAAAGACGTATCAGCTTCGCACGAATTCCAAACTCAGCCATGGCTTCGAGTAATTTCTGCCGTATCGGGCTGTCGAAGGCAACTTTATAGTCGACGAAAAAATGGTACGTGTCGATCTGTTCCTCTAGGGTCTTTTCCAGGATTTGCCGAAGTGTGACTATCTGGTCAGTTGTTGATTTAACAGGTCTAAAGCCACACTGATAAGGCCCGATCAGGTTGGATAACACTGGCTTTAATCTTTTATATGGCACACTCGACAGGACCTTATATGCGATGGACAAAAGGCAGATACCCCGGTAGTTGGAGCACACACTAGGATCACCTTTTTTCAGCATAGGACATAATACGCTTACATTCCAATCGCCGGGCATACACTCTTTAAACCAAACCGTGCGCAGGAGCTGGTGCATGCTCGTTATCAGCTCCTCGCCACCGGACTTGAAGAGCTCTGCGGGCAGACCGTCGGCACCGGCTGCTTTGTTGTTTTTCATCCGCGATATTGCTCTTCTTACCTCGGCTTGACTTGGTGGTGGGCAATCTAAGCTGTCGTCGACAATTGCCGTGATAACTTCACGTGCGCTGCCTTCTGGAACCAGCAGATGCTGGAAGTGTTCTCTCCATATGTGCAGCACACTCTGCGTATCCGTGACCAGATATCCATCATTGTCCTTACAGGTGGGGAGCCCATTACCGTAGCCATTTGCTCTTACTTTCTGGTATAATTTTCGGGCCTCACCTCTATCCCTGTATCGCTCTATATCCTCGTTCTCCCGTTCCTTCATCTGACGTTTTTTTCGCCTAAATAGCTGTCTTGCCTGTATTGCTTTCTCCTTATGCCATAAGTATGAGTAGGCAGTAGCTATCTCTGGGGTTTGCAGCTTCGCGATGTCCAGCTTTCTTTGTGTTTGGTTACGTGTTTTACGTTTTTCGCTCTGCTCAATCACTAGATACATGCCTGCCATCAATTACCACATGATCAATTTGATTTTTGGTGTTTTAATCGGGGGATAGCCAAGTTGCCTTGTGGATATCTTTGTGATGGAATCTGGTTCCACTCACTACCATGTTCCTTCCCGCTGCGAAGCTGACCGGCCTAAACCCGTTTTACAGTGCCACAAAGGAATGGCTTCTGGTCACTCCCAAGTGAGTGACAATCAGTAACTTTCAACCTCTGGGCAAAGTCCCATTCCCCAATGATGATATTAATCAGTGAGTTTACTTGACTAAAATTTCTGTACTGACTCTCGGATCAAATAATTATACCCTCATCGCTATGGGTGAGAGTATATAAATATAAATTGTGAATAGTGATGTTTTTGCTGTTGTACAGTGTTATGTAAAGCTAATTTAATTTTTTTTATTTTATCCGTATACACTTGTTTTTCTTACTACACAAAGATCTGTGTTACATTTTAATAAATTTATTCTCACCTTGATATTTCACATCTCTTCTTAATTTCTTAATTTTACTAAGACAGTATTTCTTATAAATTTGTTATAAGTAACTAGATGTCCTGCTCCATCTACACAGACATTCAAATATTATCATTATATATACTTTTCTACACTATACCCCAAAATACTGACAGAAACATGTATATAAATAGCGCATGGCAAGGCTAATTTTTTTTCCTCCGAATCCATTACAAACCTCAATTTAGGTCAATTAAATTGTGATGGTAATGCACTTAGTCGAACTAACACCCCGACTGATGGCAGCATATTAGCCGGCAATGTGCTAATTTAATATTATATGTGTTTTTATAATAAAAATGTTCATACTATCGTTTCGACAAACATCTCAGTGTAAGTGTGTCAATGACGTTCTTTACCTGGATAGTTAGTTGTACGACACGACATTGCTGCTATTATTGTAGTTGTAACGTTAAGTGTTGTGACATTTTGTCAGCCCTAAGATTTTTATATTACAGCATATAGTTGTAGTTGTTGTTGCTATTGTTTTTAGATGCTTTTCATGTGATGTGTGTGTGTCTCTCTCTCTCTTTCTCTCTGAGAAGACATTGATATAAAATCTGCAAGGATTTCATAAATTACCTTTAATAAACAAATTGATAGGTTATTTATAAATTTTGTGTGGAGGTGGAGACGAAGGGCTACAAATAATTGCAGTTTGTACTAATAGCATATCGGATTTCAGTTTGTTAAATCATTGGGGGCTTATGTGAATGATTTGTATGTGTCATCCAGGAGGGGGTGTAAAATGTAATAATTCAAATGCATTAGTTGATCGTATTAATGTATTTATAAATTGTTTAATGGATTTCCCTATAGGGGTATATATTTAATGGACTAAGTAAAACGCAAATTTAATATTAGCTATGTCACAAATACTAAATTTTATTGGAAAGGGAATATGGGTTCCAATAACATTACAAAGTTAAGGCAATTCTTGGCATATGGTTTTCAACAATTGTACATAATACTTTGGGCAGTTGTATTACAATATAAGAACGGAGAATAGAATTAGTTACGAAAAATTGTGGGAATAATTTCTTAGAATCGCTAATGCTACTCTATCCTAAAAACACATTCAACCACACCGGCATAATTAAAGAATGCTGGTATATATCATTTGTTACGAAAAAAGAGTAAGACATTAAAGGAGACGTCTTAGACCCTAAGTATCTTAAGACCAAATTCTATACAGGACCTTTTAAGAGGATTGAGTCTATCTGGCTGGATGTATGGTGGACTGTATAACTCGAGTAAATCTTACTGAACCTTATGAAAATTTACCAATCTTGATGTTTTCCAATATAAATATTTTCCAATACACAGCACATCTGAGTGCTATCAAACGCGACCACAGGTTGCAGATATTGGAATGCCCAGCAGATATGCTGAGTAGCTGCGAATTAAATAAGCAGTCGTGGAATTTAAGGGGAGTGTCTTAAAAGGGCTTAGGCTCCATGAAATACCCGAGTTAACAATGATCCTTAAAACGACGCACAGTGGGGTATGGGACCCCCAAAACGGAGATTAATTAAAAAATGAAAATTGCGGTTTCCAATTTAAGTTTTGTACTCAATAATTGTACACAGGATACTGATTCAATAGATACTAGAATCAATTTCATATGTTGTTTGCTAATAGTTCTATACTTTCTTAAACTTCGAAAAAAAATTTCGATTTTTCTACGCGTTAGCGAAAAGTGAAATATCGATATTTTGGAGTGAAAGTTTTTGCCTTATAGTCATTTAAAAACTGAATTATTGTTATGGATCATTCAACGTCAGCTATTGAAGAACAGGAATAACAATAAATTGTGTACAATAAATATGTATAATTATTTTTATTTATTTTTGAAAAAAATGGTCTAAATTTAAGGTATTTTTGAAATGTATGTAGATTTTTAAAATGGTTCCAGGTAAAACTCTTTTGAAAAATTAACATAATTGTAAAATATAACATCTGTACGTACAACATCAAGAAAAACATTTTGCGCGTTGTTGCGCCCATTTGTTTTATTAAATAAATTGTGTATCTAACATACTCTTGCGAAAACGGTGGAAAATTTGTTTGGTTTTATTTGGCCTCACTTTCTTTGTTTTTGCTGTATTGCAATTTGTTGCTGAGCATTAATTTTAAATTATACTCTATATAAGGCAATATAGGCGTATTTGCCTTGATAATATTCAAGTAGAAAGTACAAGTTTCTTTTATAAAATGTGATTCATTTCAAGGTTTGTTTTTTAAATGGTTTTATTTACAAAACACGTATGACTAATTGCAAACTGTTATTTGACTGGTATTTAATATTGTTTGACATTTTGTCATGAAGTAACAAAAATGGAAGCAGCTTCTCCAAAAATTATTTCTTGTAAAAAATGTTTTACAAGCCCTTCGCTCAACAAGTATTGTGAATAATAGACTATCTGAGAGCGCTATTGTCAATATCATTCTCAAATTTTAGCCTCAGTGTACGTGTCTAGATAATACGCAACCAAAAATACCACTTCCATCCGACATAGAGGATAATGTTGCGCCTGTAGCGGACACCGTTACTAAAGATCCCGACCAGTCGATTAGACACCGGAGCATTCTGTGCACGTTTTCCATTAGATATGCAACAACTTGGAATGACGCTGTAATGATGAATTCCCATTGGCAGTTCTTTTCTTTCTCAACGAATCCGGGCAAATGAACAAGAATGGATAACTTTTCACCGAAATCTGTGCAAATAACGGCCTCACTATCGGCGGCACTATCTTCCCTCGAAGGGACGTACACAAAGTAAAATGGATTTCCCCGGATCACCGAACAGAAACTAAAATTTACCACATAAGAATAAGCAAAAAGTGGCGTGGATCACTACTGGATGTACGCAATAGGCGTGGTGCAGATGGAGTTTCAGATCAGACAATCCTTTAAAGACTGAAGTCGTTTGAAACGCGTCATAAACGCTGCTTGAACTAGAGCCTCAAAATGATGTCTACAAGACAAATATACCACCTTAGACCGCCTGATCAAAACATGTGCACGGTGTGACAAACATGATTGGACAGAAAACATGGCCTCTAAAGCCCAGGATGCTGCCGATACACACAGGAGTAGAGATCTGCACAGGATTGCAAAACAAAGTTTAGGGAATGCCCGTACAAACACATACCCTCTGGGGAAACTGCCTTGTCCGCGGAGGAGGAGGCAATTGGCAATATGGTCCGACTACTATGCCGACAAACTGTGAATTCCGCAACCTAGAACTGTCTGGCCACTTATATTCTCATGAAATTAGAGCTGATATAAGTACAGCCTGCCCAGATGAAACCGAGATAGTCGATGCTATTTGTATACTGAAACTCGGTAAGATACCAGATGTAGACAAAATCAACCCCGAATTACTTAAAGCCGATCCAACTCTCAGCACATCCATAATCAGACCCATTATCGAAGACTTTGTCTATCCCATTCTCATTCAAAAGAACTAAGTCAGAGAGTCATAATTAAGCTGCCAACAAAAGATGAGATTTAAATGATTGTAAAAACTGGAGAGGCATAATACTCTTAAGTATGGACAACAAGGTGTTAGTCATAATAATCCACGCGACGCTGTCATCCTCGCTTGCAGCAGATCTTCGTATTGGACTAGCCGGTTTTAGACCACACCGATCTTGCACTGATCATGTCTACGAATCATAGTGGGATACTCTGTGGAATGGCGATCACCAATATATCTAATTTTCATAGACTTTGCGACAGCATTTGATACTCATCATCAGCAGGTGATCTGGCACGCACTTTAATGTAAAGGAGTTCCACTTGAATAAATTGACCACATCAGAGCTCTGTATCAGAATTCATCATGCCGAGTGTTGCATGAACGCTTGTTGAGCAAATAAATTGATGTAACCACTGGAGTATGGCAGGGATTTATTTTACCACCACTGTTATTTAACATCGTACTGGATTCGGTCATGCAGGAAGCAACACGTATTAGAAGGGCATCACATCGGGTATCACATGGGGTGTGTACGGTTGACTGGAAGATCTGGACTATGCCGTTGATATATGTCTGCTCACCAACAAATACTCTGATATATCAGCCAAATTGGATCAAGTATGCCATATAGCATCCAATGTTGGACTGCACATTAACATCGGTAAGACAAAGGTTCTACGCATCAGAACGGATAAAGATGAAAGATGTTTAGTTTTTTTCATGTCTGGGGAGCCTTATATCTACCACCGGTGGATATGAGGATATTGCAAACATATCATATAAAAAAGGCAAATCAGGCCTTTGGAGCACTGCAAAAAGTATTGAAATTTCCCCAAATCCAGCTTAAAACTAAGCTCCGACTTTTCTCTTCGAAAATAAAATCTACACTCTTATACGGCTGTGAGTCATGGAATTGCACACCAGGTGACATACAATCACTGCAAGCTTTTGGTAATCATTGCCAGCGAAAGATATTGAACATTTTTTGATCAAATGTAATTTTCAATCAAGACCTCTGAAAAAGAACTGGCGAAACACCAATCCGCAACGAAATTGCGAAGGAAAATGTAGCTGGATTGGCCTTGTTATGAGACGACACCACAACGATATTTCTAGGATGACAATTGATTGGAATTCTTAATGACGCAGAAGACGAGGCAGACCAGCCGACACAACACGAGAAGGTTACTAGAAAACAAAATAAATAAAACTAGAATGTCTGTGTCCGAAATAAAACTGATGGCGCAATATAGATCCCGATGGAAGAAATTTTTTACGGCCCACTGCTCCATCCTAAAGCCATAGGAATCAAATACAATATAATATTTTCCAAAATATGGGATTGCAAATGGGTGGAATAGCCGCACCCCTACCGGTACTTCATATACAAAATAATATTTTTTGAATATTTAATATATCTGCCATAACTTCCAAATGGACAACTGGAGGATAAACCTTCTGGTACCTTCCATACAAATGGCCGAATTGATCCTCATGGTTTCACATACATATATTTTTTTTAAACACTCTAAATTCAGACATATTATGTGTATGATGCAGGCTTATAAAAACTTGACATAAGATGAATATGGACTATACCGGCTGACACTTTCGGGCACCTCCCATACTAAATTAAATATTTTTGGGAAATTTATATTTTTGCCACAACTTTCAATCGGACAACTAAAAAGTTACGTTTTATACTGGTTTTACTAAATGTCAGTCAACCTCTGGACTTACGACCAGTCCTATCTCCAACCATTTATGCTCCACAAGCAGGCAAATTATAATACATAAGTAATGTCAATTTAAAATCGGTTAATTTCAATAACTCAAGACTTAAACAATATAATATATATGGTGAGGATATTTTTAGTCTGTTTACTTAACTTCAATTTATGTACAAGTTCATCATCATTTCGTAATTGTGAATTTTATTCACTAAATATCTTCCGCTTTCATAGGTGAGATATATACAGAATTTACATCATCGGACAACGTAGTTATTTAAAAAATTAATCGCATAAAATAACAGAAAATATTTTTGTTCAAACTTGTATTTAGTGAATTCAAACCAAACGTGAAGGATATTACGTATTATTACACAGTACAACACATGATTTTCGGACTCAATTCTGAGAACTGCAATTGAAAGTAGCCCCAAAAAGAAGAAGTTGAGCATCATTCGTTTTTTCAAGTTAATATCGATTTGAAGTTAGTAAGTATCGTAAGGGGAATTTGTCACGATTTAGGCAGCAGTTTTCAGAATTGAATCCCAAATCAATGAAAAATTTTGTACTGTGTTATTAGACCATTTTTACGTTAAATTAAATTTATCTATCAATGATTAAAAGTGATTTAAAGTGGAGTTGGTCAGTAGTTTATGCTGTATACCAACGATATAAAAAATAATAAGAATTTGTTAACATTTACAACATGTAACTTTTCTATTCAACTCATATCATAGATATCAACCAACAAAACATATGAAATGTTGCAACTTTACACAAACCACAAAAATTACACAAATCTAACCATGTACAAAAAAACATATGATGGTGCTGCTGTTTTTTTCCAAACATTCCTAATAAACCAAATAACATTTTATTCCACAAAATTTGCTTTAATTTGTACAATATGAAATCTGTTTTTGTTTGAAATTGTCAGAAGTTCATATTATGTACCATGTTCATACAATACTAACTAATGCAAATATGCACCATAGTTTAGCAATCATATGTAAATGATTTCTAATTAATTCAATTTTTCCTATTATTCCATACACATATACACACAAATACAATTAATTTATATGGTATAACATTTAATTATTCTATTTTGTAAAAACTAAACCACACACACACACACATATGGCAAACTTGATCTTCCCCTCGGTGAATTATTTTCATCCTAGAAGTAATTCAATTTCAATATCAATTCAATATAATTGAATTTATTTTTAAGTAGCTTAGAGGGAGAAACGAAACTAAATGAACTAACTAACTCCGTTGGCCCAACAACACAAAAAAAGGCTTAATGGAAACAATTACAAATGCTTGTTTATGCGAAAAGTTAAAATGCATAAACGCAATAGTTTATTTGTTCGAAAACTAAATACATACGTACGTAGAATACCTATGGCTAGCATAAATACGAGGGTGAGGGCAGGCGGAAGAAAATCCTTAAATGTGTGTACTGTAGAGAATTCAGCTATATAGCATAGGTATATGTAAGAACTGTATCTGGAGAGGCTGTGTTGTTTAGTGTACTGTTTTAAAAGGATCCATATTTTTGCACAAGAATAGAATTAGATGCAAAACATATCTTATGTTAAGATATTTTTAAAGACTTCTATACTTTTAAACTACTTTCTTACTTACTTTTAAGCTAATATTACAAAAAAAAGATATTTGCGAGTTTCTTTGTTAGTTTCTATATAAGGGGTAATCTTTTAAATTACTCATCCGATTTTAAAAATCTTTCACCAGTGGATAGCTTCGTTTTCACTGAGTTCTATAGGCTATTCGAAATTCGTACTTTAAGGGGTAAAAAGGACTGAAAGGGGATAAAAATGGTAACACCACCCAGACCAAACGGCTAAAGGCGAAAACATATAAACATGGGCCTGATTCTTATGGAATTATAAAGCTGCATTAAATTCGTACTTTTAGGATCAAAAAGTGATAAAACTGGTACCATCACCTGGACCCAACATATAAAGCTATAATCACGAAAATCTTTATGAGCATACTTTCTACAGAACTAGAGAGCTGCATAAAGGGTACGATACGGCCTGGTACCATCACCCGGTCCAGACGTCCAAAGGTATAATCGCGAAAATAAAGATGGATGGGATTGCTTCCTATATAATCAGAGAGCTACATGAAGGGATTTTTCTAAATTCGTACCTTAAGGGTTAAAAAAGGTCCAAAAAGGGATAAAACTGGTGCCATCACCTGGAATCTAGTGTCATGGACGTGCGTGTGATCCGTGGTGCTAATATTGGCTCGGATCATTAGGTGGTTGCAGCCAAGGTGCGCACAAGATTGAGCAGAGCGAAAAACGCACGTAACCCAACACAAAGGAAGCTGGATATCGCGAAGCTGCAAACTCCAGAGATAGCCACTGCCTACTTCAACCAGCTCTCCCAACTTATACTACACAACGACTTCTGACGTTCCCGATACACAGTGGCAGTGCTAAAAAATGAAAAAAGGCGCTCAAACGAATCCTGGTACGATGAAGAATGTCGCATAGCGTCTGCGGAACAGGATGCTGCTTATAGGGCAACGATACAGCCAATTGTAACCCGTGCTGTTAGGTAACGACACAAGGAGACAGCAAAACAGGAGAGACAGCTATTTAAGCGAAAAAAAACGTCAAATAAAGGAACGGGAGAACGAGGCTATAAAGCGATACAGGGATAGAGGTGAGGCCCGAACATTTTCACAGAAAGTAGAAGCAAAAGGCTATGGTAATAAGCTCCCTGTAGGGACAAGAATGGAAATCTGGTTACAGATACGCAAAGTGTGCTGCATATATGGAGAGAACACTTCCAGTGAATGCTCGTTCCAGAAGGCAGCGCACGTGAGTTATCAAGCTCCAACTAACGCGGAATACTGAAAAAGACCCAAGAGAAACAGATCGATGTACCATCTTTTCGTTGTCTATAAAGCTGCCTTCGACAGCCCGATACGGCAGAAATTACTCAAACCCATGGCTGAGTTTGGTATTCCAGCGAAGCTGATACGCCTTTGCAGAATGACGCTGACTGACACGAAGTCTTCAGTGAAGATTGGCAAGGACCTTACGGAGCCATTCGATATTATTCGATGTGGGATATTACTACAGCCTTCTCGAGTATACAGAAATAATCTGCAAAAATAGGTCTAATTGTGAACGAGGAATCTGCGAGAACGTCGACAACTATAATTAGGTTCCGCTATCAACAAAATAAATAATGTCAGCCTTGAAATCCGGACAAGAATCCTGCTTGCTAATAAATACTACTACGGACTAAGCAAGCGATTCAATGACAGAGCCCTCTCACGACGAACAAATATCCAGCTATACCAGATACTGATTCTACCTGTATTGATGTATGGTTCAGAATCCAGGGTTATAGCACAAGCGCATGAAACCGTTCTCGCAGTATTCGAGTGAAAAATACTCCGTAAAACATATGAGCCCATCATCGTTAACGGAGAACATCGACGTCGAATGAATCATGAGCTGTACACTGACATTGACGTGGTCAAACGCATTAAGGTGCAACGGTTGCGTTGGCTAGGTCATGTTGTACGCATGGACGAAACTGCTCCAGCTCGAAAAGTCTTCGACAATGTACTCGATGAACGGCGCAGAAGAGGGCGGCCAGAACTCTGTTGGAAGGCCAGGTTACTGATGACCTTTAAGAACTTGGTGTGACTAACTGGAGAAGAAGCGCAGAAGATTGAAGCGCTTATAATATTTTTCTACGTGCAGTATATACTCCAATTGAATTGCAAAGAAGTGCCAGCTAAGTTAGTAAGTGAGATATTGGAAAAGGTTTCATGCTAAAAAAAACATTTATATACTTTTGACGATAATATTTAATAATGTAGCATATGAAGTCCCCTAAGATTTTCTTACCGAATTCCATTTTCATCCTCGTACATATACATACACATACGTACATATCTCAATATATCCACATAGTATACACGTTCATAGGTGTATAGACTCTTTCTATCAGCTAAAATTAAATAAAATAAATTGAATAAATATGAAGCACAAACTTTGTTCATCTTTTTCGTTTATACCAACTTCCTACAAAAAAAAAGAAGAAGGAACGTACAAAATGTGAAGATTCTTCACACACACACACACACATACACACAAAATATACCTAAGCTAATTAAACTTGTTCTAAATTTGTTGTTTTCTTATGTTGCTTCTTTTTGTATACTTGCAGCATAACATTAATCAGCAATCGTTGCAAAAGTTTGCAACTTGCCTGCAACATATTGCCCAATTATTGGAATGTCCTGTTTGCCTAGAGGTAAGTTTGTTTACTGTTGTTCTCGGCCACGTTGATAGTTTGTGCTGCTTTAGTATAACGAGCGAGATAGAGATAGAGGGTGAGAGCACAAAAATCAACTAAGAAAAAGAAGGGAAAACTTAGCTGAAAATATGTTCTTATACATGTATAACAGAAAGGTGGGATGATGGGAATGACAAAATTTAGAATTACATGTTACTTTAGTTGACAAATATTGTTTTTTTTGGTTGTTTTGAGTATTTTAAATATATTTTTTTAAGATTACGCCTTTTTTTTCTGTCATTCCAAAATTAACCCCATTATTTTAAACTTTGGTATTCCTCCTGCTGCCTCTGCCTTGTAGATTTCTACTAAAGTTATTTTCAAAGAAAGGTTGAAGAGAAAAAAAACTCAACATACTGCATGGTATAAGAAAACAAATTCTTGAATTTTGTAGTTAAAACAAGTCTTGCTACTTTCCTAGAATATCGATGAGTTTACGTAGTATTTGTACCAAGTGATTGCGGCGGGAGGGAGGTAGGGAGGCATCTAAGTTCTGTCCAGAATTCTCAACACACCTTAAGTACATGATGTTTGCATGTCTATCACGACTACTCATACACTTAACAAGAAGTCTTCATTTAAGTTTCCGCTTCCGGAATGTTTGTACTATGAGGTTGCCACCGATGCAACTGAACGTGATGTCATTGTGGAGACTGCAAATTTAAGCAGGTATTTATAATGCGGGTTCGAAGTCAGTAGCAAGACGAGGGAGAGAGAGCGATAGGCCTTTAATAACTATATGAGTTGTATTTATAAATTGTATCAAATTTAAACAGAAAACTGTTTGGAAAGTCTTACTGACAATCTGGCTTTTGCTGTTGAATAACACAGTACAGCATTGATTTGGGACTCAATTCTGAGAACTGCACGTGAAAGTAGCCCCAAAAAGTAGAAGTTCTGCATCATACGTTTTGTCAAGTTACATGTCATAATAATTTAAAATCGATTTGAAGTTAGTAAGTTAGTAATTTGTCACGTTTTAGGCTCTTTTGATTGACATAACTCGAGAACCACTTGACCGATTTAAGTGAAACAAATTTAAAAAAATTAGGAATTACAATTTCTTTAATCTGTTCATATAAAGTTTCCCTACATAAGCAACAGTTTCGCTTTTCCATACATCAAATGATTTTGAACTGGGCGTATTTTGTAGCTGTTACAATTAAACTGTTGTGCTCCGTGGCGTATGATTTACATGAAATATTACTTATGATAATCATACGCCACCATATTACATTACGCCACCATAGCCTAAAACGTAACAAATTCCCCTATACGATACTTACTAACTTCAAATCGATATTAAATTATTATGGCATGTAACTTGACAAAACGAATGCTGCAGAACTTCTTCTTTTTAGGACTACTTTCACGTGCAGTTCTCAGAATTGAGTCCCAAAATCATGTGTTGTACTGTGTAAGAAATGTATAATTTAGAGTTTATGTTATAGACGATATTGTAACATTTTAAATAATTTTTAACTTCTTTAAAAAAAAAAAAACTTAATTTCCCTTTACACCTCATGAATGAGGTATGGGATAGCTTCTCGCGTTGTTGTGAATTAACACGCTTTCTATTTTTAGATTCACAACTAACGGCACCTCCTTGTTTATCGACGATTGCGAACGTCACTGTTTGAGAAGCTTTTTACTAGACAGGCCGATTGACTGAAACTTATACTGCGAAGTTGCTGTCGGCAACATAGAGGGGGCCGGCAATGAAAGAAAAATGTCGATGACTGGAGCCGGGAATCGAACCACGAACCTCCATGATAGTCGCGTGTTCTAACCATTATGACACTGTGGAATACTATAAGGGCGAGTACGGTAATTTGTATTGGAGGTAGGTTACAAAGGTTTCTGTTTTCTAAGATTTTGTCTACTAATACAAAATAATTAAATTGACCAAATTTAAATATCCTCCATTTGTCCATATGAAAGTTTTAAGAGAAATATTTTATAAAAAATGGATCATATTGTTTGGGAGGTACCAGAAGTCGTTGTGCCATCCCATAACTTCATTCTGCAAATTATTAATTCTGAACAATTTCGTAAAGGATCAGTCTAGTTATTGTGCTCCCCAGCTAGTTGGCCAGCCAGATAGACGGACATGATTCAATCGTCTTAAAAAGTCTTGAAACTAATTTGGTATTAAGATACTTGGGGTCTGGCAAGTCTCCTTTAATGCGTTACACTTTTTCTCGTAACAAATCATATAAACCATAATCCCCGCAAGTAGAAAAATATTAAATGCGCTTCTTCTCCAGTTAGTCACACCAAGTTCTTCAAGGTTCTCAGTAACCTGGTATTTCCAACGGAGTTTTTGGTCTCCCTCTTCTGCGCCGCCCATCGAGTTCATTGTCGAAGACTTTTCGAGCTGGAGCATTTTCGACCATGTGTATAATATGACCTAGCCAATGCGACCGCTGCACCTTAATTCGTCTGACGACGTCAATACTCTTCGTTAAAGATGACGAGCTCATGTATTTTACCGAGTATTTTTCTCTAGAATACTGCCAGAACCAATTCATCAGCTTGTGTCATTACCCAGGATTCTGAACCATACATCAAGACAGATAGAACCAGTATCTGGTAAAAATGGATTTTCGTTCGCCGACAGAGGGCTCTGGCATTAAGTCATTCGCTCAGTCTGTAGAATCTTCGGATTTCGTGGCTGACATTATTTGTTTTGTTGATGACGGAGCCTAAGGAGATAAAATTATATACCACCTCGAAATTATAGTTGTCAGCATTTGCGCAGTTTCCCAACCGAGTAGACTCTTTGTTCGTTGAAACTGATAACTTTGTTTTGTCCTCGTTCACCGTTAGACACATTTTTGCCGTTTCCTTCTGTATACCTGAGAAGGCTGCAGTTACATCTCTTAATATTCGGTCGATGTAATCGCGGTCATCAGGCATAAGTGTTTACTGCAGCTTTCCTCATTATCATCTACTTCACTATGTTGAGTATGTCACACGACAGACTCTCGCCTTCTTTTAGTTGTGGTCTGGTATAAAATGGCTCAGTGAGGTCCTTGCACTTGGTCTTTTCTACGTGCGGCTACTGATAGATGAATTTCTGTTGCTGCTGCGCATTAAAAAGAAGAAAGAAGGTCCTTCTGCAAAGGCTTATCAGCTTCGCTGTAATACCCAACTCAGACATGTCTTCGAGTAATTTTTGCCGTATAGGGCTGTTGAAGGCAGCTTTATAGTCGACGAAAAGATGGAACGTGTCGATCTGTTTTTCTTGGGTCTTTTCCAGGATTTGCCGAAGTGTGAATATCTTTTCAGTTGTGTATTTACCAGAATTAAAGGCGTCGTCGGCACATGCACTGCCTTCCGGAAACTGTAATTGCTGGAAGTGTTCTCTCCATATATGAAGCCCTCTTTGCGTATCTTAACTAGATTTCCTTGTTGTCCTAGCAACCCTATTTTACAGTCTCCTTGTGCTGTTCCCTTACAGCCCGGGTTACAATTGCCTGTAGCGTTGCACTGTAAGCAACATCCTGTACCGTTTTTTATATCCAAGCACGGTTACTGCGGCGGTGGCCATGGAATGTGCTTTGTGCTGCCCCTTTGTATCGGGAACGTCAAAAGTAGAGGCGTTGTGTCGTAGTAGTTGTTGTTGTTGTAACAGCTGAATGAAGTATACCGATTTTTTTCAATTTATCGGCGCTCGGTCGGTCATTTAAGCCGATTATTATACGATCATTGTTGGCAACTCTGTTTCGTTTCTTTGTAGATAATAAGGTTTGTGTCAAGGGATTTTTAGATTATGCTGTTGTAACCTCCAAATTCCTCCAAAGATGGCGCCAACTGGTTTTGTTGATTTATTTTGCGATATTGATAAATTATTTCCTTATTCCTCGGTCCTTGCGCAATATGCATTGTAGTGGAACCATCTAGGATGAGTTTTGTTGGCTGGAGAAGTCGATAGTATTTGAAAAGTAATTTTCCATCGATGTTGATTAAGCCGGGGCACAGTAAATAAAAACCGGCACCTTCGGTTTGCTAATTTACGTCGCTTCCACTGAGCGATCGAAGGTCACGTGTCGTAGAAGTTGGAAGAGCTAGTTGGACTAGGCAGTACCTATCTCTAAGGATTGCGGCTTTGTCGATGTTCAGCTTTTTTTGTGATTGGTTACGTGCGTTTTCCGCTCTACTCAATCTTATGCGCACCTTAGCATCGCTGATCTCGCGCAATTCCAATACACTTGATGAATGCTTTCCGGCGATTATCAAATGATCAATTTGTTTTTTGGTTTATTGATCGTGGGATAACCTTGTGTTGCCTTGCGGATACCTTTATGGTAATATCTGTCTCCACTCGCTACCATTTTTTATGTCGCCGCGAAGGTATCCTGTCTAAACCCATTGACGGACGTGTTGGAATATAAGCTTAATGTACCGATCGATGACCAAGAATATCTTCACTTCCTATTTTGGCAGTTAAATCTCCCAGGACAATTTCAATGTCGTGGCCAGGGCAGAAATCGTATATTTCTTCATCTTCAATCTCATCGTCTTTTTCTTCCGTCGAAGCAATTCCTATTGCAGCTTTTAGATCTCTATCCGGATTAAACCGCGAGACAAGATGTTTAATTTCTGGCCAATTACAAATCCATATGCACATCCGTGCTTTTCCGCAAGGCAGCTGTTATAGATGTCGCACATTTTAAGTATTACAAAACAACGTTGCCCAGATGTTACTACAGTGAGATGCAATTTGCATCCCCAACGGCAGCCATCACGTCATTACCATATTTTAAATATTAACATTATTAAAGATACTTCGTAGCTATTTTTCGTCAATAGCTCATATATTTTTTTTTAAATATTTACATTAATATTAAGCCTAACCTATCTATCACTCGATCACAGCTGCGTTGATCACTTAGAGACAGCGAGAGTTATTGAAAGCGTGACTACTGCTGTTCGGCTAATAAACCTATGTGTCGCCAGGTATTCGTTGTTGTCATCTCATGGTTGTTGACATTTAGCCAATTTGCACCTGATGAAATCAAATTTACTCATCAATTAACAACTTCAGTTGAAGATACCAGTAATTCAATCATCAGGTGATAATGTACACTTCAACGATGTAATGATATGTGAACAGTTAAATCATTAAATTAAATTAGCATATATTAGTATGCAAAGAAACTGGACTTCTTAAGCAGAAACCTCTGCGACAATCTCTAGAATACTCCAAGGCTTTTGGATAATGCATTACAATTTGCAACTTTGTTAATATATCCACGAGGGCATTGCATTAATGCCGCTGGCATTTAAAGTTTCATCGCTGCCCATGATCCATAATGTTTATCTTGTTATAGAATTTAATGTGCCTGGCGACTGTTAATGTTCAACAATACATTTAATTAGTAACTCGTTTTCTACACTTTTCATAAGCTTATAATCGTTTACACGAAATGCAAAAATGAAAAGTGGAATAACAAAAAAACAAAGAGAGCCAAACCCAAAGCCAATCTTTTCATTGTGTTGGCCATCGGCTACAAAAGAAAAGCGAACTAAAAAGTTTCATTAACATTAACACATTCGCTGGTTTATATGTATAGTATGTATGTGGATATACATACTGAATGTCTATGTAGGTATTATTGCTGTCAGTGACCAACCAACCAACCAATCGACCGACCGACACCCATAATGGATAACAGCATCAGCAGAGGCATCAACAACTTTCGCGGCACCATTACCGCAAACTTCCCTAGAAAATGTGGACTTTGGTGTCGCTGAAGTTGTGGAAGGTTGGGAGAAATTCAATTAATGCACTGTGATTTCAAGGTATTAGTTTATTGGCCGTTTATTAGAACTTACAAAAATTAATTTCACTTTACACCCCATGAATGAGGTATGGGATAGCTTCTCGCGTTGCTGTCAATTAACACGCTTTTTTAAGATTCACAACTAACCACACCTACATGATTATCAACGAATGCGAACGTCACTGTTTGAGAAGCTCTTACTAGACACGCCGATTGACTCGACATTTATACTGCGAAGTTGGTGTCAACAACATTGTAGGGGAGCCGACAATGAAAAAACTATTTTTTTTTAAGATGCCTGGAGCCAGGTTTGAACCTGCGATCTCTCGCATGGTAGTCGAGTGTTCTAACCACTATGCCACGGCCGGTCCCATCTTCCCATCTTCTTTAAATATTTTCTTAATTATCTGTGTTTTGTACTATTGATTACGTAGGAATTTTTCATAGATTTAATATAACATATAACAATATTCCTTTCAAAAGGACATCATAATTCAGAAAATTGTTAATAACTTAAATTACCTTCCTATTAAAAAAAAAAACTATTCAATTATAGTATAAAATTACCAATTTATCCATTATTTCGATTTGGGCTGTTAATATCAAATTGATATGTCACTACTTCACATGTACATCTATATTCGTCTGTATATATATTAAAGCCAAGCAAACTGAAAAATATCTATCTATCTATTCATGAAAATATCCACAATTTAATAAAACTTCTGCCAATGCTCGATACTAAATCACCTATATCATTGTCAGCTTATGCTTTGCTAATTATATGAACAAAAAAATATACATATAATTTATTTATTTAATACAAATTTAAATTTTTTTCCATATTAAGTAAAAAAAAATTAAGGTCTTACAAAGATAAATCACATGAAATAAGTTTAGCTGCAACAAATATGAATGTGCTGAAACTTCAATTGCTTGACCGCCTCATGTCCTTGGATTGTGCAGCATGACCAATGTACAATATACGCCCACCGTCTACTACAACGTTGCACTATGGATATTGTAAGGATATAACCTTACATCATTTTATATATATGTATATATGTGTTGGAAAGTCCATGCCACCACATCTTCTTCCACACACACACACATAACACATACAACATAATAGCACAGGCCTTCAGCTTTCTCTTCACTCAAGAATTTTGGGTTAGGCGGCATTAGGAAGAGAATTAAATGTGGAAATCCTCTTAGAATCCTTTAATAACTCAATGAACTTACGTGAGTTGCATACGAAATCTTATGCAATGAGCTATTATTCGTTTACAAGGATTCAAAATCTTACACACAGACATATCTTTATATATAGATGGATATGCACATTAGGGTGGCAGCGAAAATTTAATTATTAACGCTGCCAAAGTCTAATATTAAAGTAGGTTAAAATTTCGAAGTGAATAAAGTTCAGGGAAACTTGAGTTCCAGTTATCAGCGCGATTGGTGCCGCGCTTGCTAACAATCGAATATGCTGTGTCATTCACATCCGTTATCTAGGAAAGGGTCAAACGAGTGTGTCACAGATTTAACACTGCTTTGAAGCAAAACGAATCAAATAAGGCAAAGAAAACTAGCAAGGTAATTATCTTGGCCTATGCCGAAGCTAATATAACCTACACCATTTATAAAAATGGTGAGAAAACTGGATATTTGCTCATTAACTTTATTTTACTAAAAATTGTTCTGCAAATAAATTTTTTGTAAATAATTCTTTACTAAAATGTCAAATACTGAGCTTGAATTGTTTATAAGAAAAGGAGGAGTTTGTATAGGAAGTGTGAGTAGTTTCTGCCCAACCATACTCATTAGAGTGGGTCAATTTCTATGGAGTAAAAAATGCACCAAGCGGTTAACAAAATCGTAATCTACGATGAATTCTAAGAAAATTTGCCTAACAAACCATGAGTACAAAATCAAAATCGAGCCCGCTGTTTTTATAGAGAAACTTTTCGTATTGGGCAAAAATTATCAACAATGCCCACAACTGTGATAGAATCGCCCCTAGTTAAAATTCTATGACCGACTACCAGTCATTTTTTTCTTCTACCATTTTTCCCAAAGATACATACTCCCCATGTTCACCCTCTTAGGGGGCTTCCATACGGAATTTGTTTTATAAAATTTGCTCCCACCGCACTAACTGCCCCGATATCGCCCCTAGAGACGTCAAATGTATGACCACAACAGTTTATACCCTATATCTTCAACCATTAAGATGGTCCCCATAGGTTTTTTTTAATTTTTATAAAATCAGCGCCTGCTGCTCCCATCGCGCCTCTAAAGGGGTAAAAAGTAAAAACTACCTCCATTAGTATTTGCCTCCTAACATCTTTCCCGAACATACCTACCCCCTACCCTCAGCCCTTAAGGGGGCTCCCATAAAATTGACTCCTCTAGGAGCGACTCCGGGGCAGAAAAAGCGGTAGGAGCTCTCTTAGGTGGTAAAGATGGAGAGTAGATATGTTTGGGAAAAATGTTAGGAGAAAAAAATGACATCGGGTCGGACATACATTTAAACCCCTTAGGGGGTTTTCAGGGAGGTTGTGGGCCTTGTTATGGATTTTCCCCAGTATGAAAAGTATCTGGTAAAAACCGGGGGCTCGGGTTTGATTTTTGACCCAAGGCTTCTTGGGAAAATTTTCTAAGATTTCATCGAAAGATTACGATTTCAATAACCGCTTGCTGGAGAAAAAAATTGACCCACTCTACTGCTTATATTAAAACTTATGCTAGGCTTAAGGGATAGAAGCTTGTTTAGAAAATTATAGCTCGATAGCTCTTAAGCTACGGCTGTAATCGCGGAACACAAAGACGAACAGCCCGAAAAAGGAGGAGTATGTATGGGAAATGTTAGTAGTTTTTGTCTCATCTGGCTCATATTAGTACTTAACTTCAAATTGAGGAATAGACGCTTGCGAACCATAAATTAAACCTCGATTGCTCTTAAACTACGGCTGTAACAGCGTAGGCAGATAGACGAACACCCCCCAAAAAGGGGCAGTTTATATGGATGAGGAGAGTAGTTTTAGTCCGATCTTGCTGTTCTGAAGACGTAACCTCTGCTTAAAGGATAAAAGCTTGCATACCAAATTTTAGCTAGATGGTTGTTTAACAACGACTGTAATCGCGGGAACTACCCTCCATAAAGGAGAAGTTTGTATTGGAGGTTGGAGTGTTTTTGAACCGATCTTGCTCATCATGGAACCTTAAAATCTCCTCTTTGCTTGCATAGCTAATTAAACATCGATAGCTCTCAAGCTACGGCCTGTAATTGCGGAACAGACAGACGAAGGCCCCCTAAAAAAGGGAGTTTGAATGGGGGATGGGAGTCTGATCTCGCTTATATTTGCACTTAACTTCCGCTTGAGGGATAGCAGCTTGCACTCCAAATTTAACCTCGATAACGGCAGTGTCATAATGGTTAGAACACGCGACTATCATGGAGGTTCGTGGTTCGATTCCCGGCTCCAGTCATCGACATTTTTCTTTCATTGCCGGCCCCCTCTATGTTGCCGACAGCAACTTCGCAGTATAAGTTTCAGTCAATCGGCCTGTCTAGTAAAAAGCTTCTCAAACAGTGACGTTCGCAATCGTCGATAAACAAGGAGGTGCCGTTTGTTGTGAATCTAAAATAGAAAATGTGTCAATTCACAAAAACGCGAGAAGCATCCTATACCTCATTCATGGGGTGTACAGCAGATTTAAGCTGTAAAACTACGGCTGTCGCAGCAGAGACAGATAGACGATCTGTGGTGGGAGTAGCTTTCTTGCGCATTTTATTTTTTGACCGGTCGGACTCGTCTGAAAACTTAACATCTGCTTTGAGGATATAAGCTTGTATGCCAAATTTCAGTTCGATATCTCTCTGTAATCGCGGAGATAGACGGACATCTTTAAATCGGCTCAGAATTCGACGCTGATCTTTTATATATATATATATTGGGGCGGCTTCGAAATGTATTGACGATTTTTTTTGGCAAAATTATAAAAATGTCTGTATATAGTGCCACTTGATGTAAAAAACACATCACAGAAATATGAGTAAAATCGGATAACTATTTGCCGTGACCCAAAGAGGTCAAAGGGCAGGTTCCTAACAAATCCTTGGTAAATCCTAGTTTTTTTGTACTAATGCTTTTATTGCAAATATGTAATAGTCAAATATTGACGTGAGTGGGCGGCGACTCGGACCTTTTTGCCAACTTAATTCCAAATAGCCCATCTGTACTATACTGTGACAGTTTCAGAACGATCAACCTACTTTGAAGGCTGTTATAAAGGTTTCTTTCGATTGGGGCGGGTCATAGCCCACTTCCACCCTGGCTGTAACTCATACTTTACCAACAACAAGTACCAAATATCAGCTTTATACCTCTTATAGTTCATAAGATACAGTCTTTTAAACTTTCAAGTTTTATACGACGCCCTCTGATCCGATCTCGATCCGAACCAGTCCCCCAGATATTGCGGTTTCAAAAAGAGGGTTTAATGGGCGTGGCCAGGCCCACTTAATATATCAAAGATTCAAGTATCCTTTTTTCTCCAACGACCACATAGCTACATTCTGTGAAAATTTCAAACAGATCGGTCAAATCGTTTTCGAGTTTATACGGTATTATTGCCACCCTAATGCACATGCCATGTTCTATGTATATGTATAACATTACAAATACTTATACAACCAACAAATACCATTGTATGCTAACACAATGATATTATGAGAGAAGGTGTAGGTGGATATTTGTTATAAACAAATTATAATTGGCCGGATGCTTACAACAAATTTGCATTTGCATACATGCATAGTTATCTCTCTGTGTGTGTGTGTGTGTGTAGTGTGTGAGCATGTTATGTAAACCGACGAGGCGTTGGTGTATGAAAGACTAAACCTAGGATTACAAAGGGTCGAATGCCGAAAAAATCTGCATATTTACAAATATTCTATACGTATTACGTAATGTTTTTTGGATTGAATATTAAAAGTTTAAGAATAACAAAGACTAGTACAAAAGGCCTTCTTTCTTTCATGATTATGGGATGAATATTTCCATAATCACTTATGAATTTATCTAAGGGTTAGCAGAGATTTTTTGGTGGTGTTTTCTTACAAACAATATCGCTGCGCTTTTTTCAATCTTTTAAATCTGGTTTCACATTAAAAATAGAGCGACATATATGTAGTTTAAATTTGTAATGATTTTCATTCTTAGGGATGATGGTATATATCATTTAATACGAGAAGAAGTGTAATGCATTAAATGCAACGTGTAAGACCTTAAGTATCTTAAGATCAAATTCGTTCCATGCCATTGTAAAACGATTGAGTCATGACCGTCTGTCTGGCTGGCTGGTGGGCAGGATAACTAGAGTCAACCTTAACTGATCTTTATGAAATTGTCAGTATTAATAATTTCCAAAATTAAGTAATAGTATTGTAAATGGACAGAATAGCTCCACCTCTTCAGTACTTCCCATACAAAATGACCTATTTTTGTAAAAATAACATTTCTCGATTTAATTCAAAACGGAGAACTGAAAGAGTTTTAAATTTGGTCTGCTCAATAACCTTGTAATACCAGACAAACCCTCAGAAAGCCAAAACCTTCGACACACCCCTTCTGGTAGGTCTCATACAAATGACCGAATTGATCCTTCTTGTTTTGCATATATGTCTTTTTTGTAAGTACACTGAAGTCAGAAAAATTGTGTACTAGTAAACGTTAATTTTCAAATTATAATCGGAGATGCGAATTATCAGTTGGTACCACCTCCTGACTGAAATTTCTCTACTGGTTTTTATTTCGTTTCTAAAACTCTATGATGCCTATTTCTGACCAAATTCGTAAAGGTCTTACAAAAGTATGCAAATTAAATTTTGTTCAATCCGAGGAACGTCCGTTTACCTTTGACTCGGTAGCTATGTCGGGCAGCCACTTAAATGTTAAATGTTCTCCAACGATACAGAATTTCGATTCTTCTAATCAACAATCGTTGCTTGTAAACTAAAGGAACATACCATATGATCTGTGAAGTTTGTTAGGCTGTTAAAAATAGCCCAATAGGAGGAGTTTGTATGGAACCGCTTAGCGAACAGCACCAAATTTCAGCTCGATGGCCATAAACTACGACTTTAATCGGGGGCAGACAGGTGGACATCCCCTTAAAGGGGCAGTTTGGAAGATGTTAGTAGTTTATGTCGGATTTTGCTCATTTTAGAACTTAACGTCAGCTTAGAGGATAGCAGCTTGTGTACCAAATTTCAGCTCGATAGCCATAAATTACGACTGTAATATGGGAACAGACAGACGGACACCCCCAAAAAGGTGGAGTTTGTATGGGAGGTGGAAGTAGTTTTTATCCGATCTTAGTCATCTTGGAAGTTAACCTCCGCTAAAGTATAGATTTAAGCTGGTATTGCAGCTCGATAGCTCCTAAATTATGGCTGTTATCGAGAGGACAGACAGACGGACACCCACAAAAAGGAAGAGTTTTAATGGGAGTTGGAAGTAGTTTTTGATCGATCTTGCTAATCTTATAAGTTAACCTCTCCTTAGACGATAGAAACTTGTACATCAAATGTCAGGACAATAGTCTTAAACTACGGCTGTAATCGTAGGGACAGATAGACGGACACCCAAAAAAGGACTAATTTTTGTCGGAAGTGGGAGTAGTTTTTCCCGATCTTACCCATGCTAAATTTCAGCTCGTTAGATCCTAAACTACGGCTTTAATGAGAGGGACAAACTCCAAAAAGGGAGGTGGCAGTAATTTTTCACCGATCTTGCTCAACTTAGACACTCCGCTTTGTTGATAAAAGCATTCATTCCAAATTTCAACTCGATGTCTCTTAAACTTCGGCTGTAATCGCGGGGACAGACTGAAAGGTAGATAGACGGAAATTTTTAGATCGCCTTAAAATTCGATGCTGTTTTTCATATATACACTGGAGAGCGAAAAATTAAAGGGTTATAATCCAAAAACCGAATATGATGAATGAAAGAGAATCAAAAACTACACTTTTACATCCAATAACAACAAAATTGTATTTAGTTAAGTTTATATTTTAACGGCCTTATTCATAAAAACTTATAATAGGCTTATAAACCATTTTTAAGCAATTTTCGAGAAAACAATATTCATAAACGATTCAAATCTTCAATAAGTTAAAGTAGGGTTGTCTCTACTTTAAGCATGCTATAACTTGACGTTTGTACAATTTATTGCATATTTATGTGTTTGAGATCTTTATTTTGAGTTTTTCGGCAATTTTCCTATTGAAAAGAGTTGTTGCATGCATTCATTGTGTAGAAAATTTTTTTCTTAATCATTGCGCACATAGAAAAGTATCTAAATAGACACTTTTCATTCATGAATACCATTTTGAAAAATATTTCTTCAAAATTCTTCAAAAATAATATGTAAATAATAAAATAATATTCGTGATGTATGAACAATCAAAACAAGGAAACAATGTAATCGGTATCCGATTATTATTTTAACATGAGGAAAAGAAAATCAAATATTTTAATATAGTATAACGTCTTTCTTATCAGCATGAGAATCGTAGTCAATGAAAAATTGTGCTACAATAAAGTTCATAGTTATTATAAGTGCAAATACATATTTGGTATCCGATTATAAAGCTGTTTTTGTACATCATTAACGACCAATAACAGTCGGCGTTGCCACCTGAACACATAAAGCTAAAGTACTGATAAAAAACGTTTATGAATACAATTTCTTATTAAAGGTTTGTTAGAGCTAAAGAATACTTTAGCTAGAGAACGCTTCATACCTACTTTATAAATTTTTTATGAATATGGCCATAAGTTTATATTATGGGGGTTGTTGTTGTTGTAGCAGCATATGTGTCTGTTTATTTATCCTGCGTCGTTGTTTTCCGCTGCACTTGTATCCAGGCCAAGGAAGGAAGCTACTTCCACTGGGTGGGTCCAAAGAGACCTGGGAACAAGGAGAGTTGGATTGGCTGGGCAGTTAAAGAGGTGTAGCGTGTCGTGTGGTCCTTGGTTGCATGCTGGGCAGACGTTCGACGTATTGCCGTCAATTCTTGCCCAATATGAATTGAGGCGGCTACACCATCCGGATCTTAGTTGGGCCAAAACAACTCTCGTCTGCCGCGGTAAAACCTCTTCTTCCGAAGCCACTGATGGAGGGTGATCTCCGAGCACGACATTCACTCTATAGTTGTTTACTGCTTCCAAGACTTCGTCCGAGTGAATGTCTGCTAATCCTGCTTGATATGCGCTTTGATCTAGAGGCTCTCTCTTGTAGCGCTGGATCTCACGCTCTAGATCATGAAGGTCTTTCCTGACCTGCCTGGGGGGAGATATTATGGGGGTTGGGTTTGGTGCCGATTGGTTTGGGTGGATTCTCTAAAAAATTAACTTTGGAGCTGGCATTTCCAAGCTGACGCATAAACTGCGAAGAGAACGAACTGCGGAGAGTTAGACAGAAAATTAATTTTATTCCCTTCTTTAACTAAACCAGGAGATATATTACATTTTTCAGCAAAATATTGCGTTTACTCACCTCAGTAAGGAAACAAGAGTTTAGGTTAGGTCAGAAAACGTTGAGGGGCCAGCGTGATTCCATGACATGAACCCTATTGAAAATGTATGGGGCAAACTTGTTCATTAAGTGTACTTCAACAACAGGCAATACAATAGTTGCAGAAACTGGGGGCTTGGGACTCCTTAGAAAGTCCAATCTCCTACGGGTTAGAGCGGGACAGCTATATAGAATATGTTCCATCGTCAAGAACTCCACCTCCACACACAACTCTAATTTATACCCGAGTTAAAAAACATTGTTTGTTTTCCTAACAGTCAGGATAGCAAAACCAAGTCCCATTTTTTATAAAGAGTCCAAAGTGGTTTTTCATCATATATCAATATAAATTACTAGCTTTCCCGTCTCGCTTTGCTTCACCCGTACTTGTAATGAATTAACATGCAAAATGCAAACGCTTCATAAGACGAACAAACACCCCATTTATGTGATTGTAACTTTATCCCATATGACTGAGTGATTTAACCGCTTTAGTCCTTTATTATCCCTAAATGTGTTCAGCGTCGAAGCTCATGTTTGGCTCAATGGGTACGTTAATAAGGAAAATTATCGATTTTGGAGTGAAGATCAGACAGAAGCAATGCAAGAGCTACCAATTCATCCAGAAAAAGTCACAGTGTGGCATCATTGGACCGTACTTCTTCTTTGCTCAAAATGCAAGAGCTTGACTTGCATGACATGTAGTTTCAACAAGACGGTGCAACATGCCACACAGCACGCTTAACAATGGACGTATTGAGAGGCGAGTTCGGTGAACATATTATTTCACGTTCGGGACCGGTCAATTGGCCGCCTAGATCGAGCGATTTAACGCCTTTAGACTATTTTTTGTGGGGCTATGTTAAAGCTCATATCTATACACACATGCCCGCTTCAATTGACACATTGGAAGACAACATCGAAGCATTTATTCATGAGATACCGGCCGAAATGTTGGAAAGAGTATGCCAACATTTGCATGAAATAATCTTCAAACATTAAATTATATGGACCGTACCAGTGATCTGCGGCGATAGGAGTTTTCGCCACTACTGGTGTACTCGCTGTTTATGCGGCTGCGGTAATAAACTGCTTGGATATTTTTGTGCCGTTTGCTATATTGTTTTCTTTAACCGGGATAGTTTGCCACCGCATCAAAAAACCATGAATCAAAAAATTATTCTTTGTTGTGTGAGCTTTTTCTATGGTGGTGGTTAAGCACGACGACGAAGAAACACAAACAAAAATATTACGAAGAAGAACACGACGTCGGGGCGATCGCCACCAATATACTAACCGCCTCGCTGTCGATTTGTTACGTTTTTTTGCTTATGTTTTGGTGACAAATGTTAAAACAAGTTCATTAGGCCGACAGATTTCCAACAGAAACAAAAGAGTTTTAAAATGTCAGATCATACATTTGTTTTAGACAAAACTATTGAACTTTTTCATTGCATTTTCCTGACCTATAAAGAATGTCTCCAAAAAATAAGCAAAAAAGAAAACGGTACAAATCCACAGCGAGGCGGTTAGTATGTTGGTGGCGATCGCACCGACGTCGTATTCTTCTTCGTAATATTTTTGTTTGTGTTTCTTCGTTGTTGTGCTAAACCACCACCATAAAACAAGCACGCACAACAAAGCGTCACAATTTTGTTTTTGGTTTTTTTGATACGATGCTAAACTATTGCAACAAAAAAAGTAAACACAAGAAAGAACTTTACACCACCGCATCAGTTTTCTTTCGATATTTCGAACACTTGAGTATGAAAAATACTAAGTTCGAACGCGGTGCACCGGCGGTTGCGGTATATCGGATCTGATCTCTGGACCGTACTATAGATTCAAATAAAGATTTCAAGAATTTTTCTGATTTTTATGTGTTTTTTTAACTTTTCTATAGCTCTTAAAAAAATCACCCTTTACGTCCGATATACGTACCAAATCTCAACTTCGTACATATAATGGTTCAAAAGATACAGTCATTTTAAAATTCCAGTTGTATGGGGCATGGCACCCCATTTTACCCCCTTTCAGTCCGAATTTCCAAAAATCCCTTTTTAGTGCGCGTCTACGTCATAAAAAAAACCTACATTCTAAATTTCAAGGTTCTAGCTTTAGCCGTTTTGGCTGGGGAGTGAGCAGTTAGTCACCCAAGCCTTTTTTATATATAGATAGATTGATGCTAAATAGTTCAAATTTGTCCAAGTGGCTCTCTCGGTTGACTTCGCAGGTAGGGCAAGACAGAGTCTTTCCAATTTTACAAAACCTTGTTGATGGTTTCGGGCTGTAGCTCACGTATTGGTTAAATGATTGGCCTTAAGTGATTCAATTGTTTCTAGATGGTTAGAATAACATAGGCCTATCACGGTTTTCAACAAAAACATGAAAAGGGTTCAAATCGCAGGTCCGGGGCGGCCAATAGACATGACCAAGGCGATAAATAAGACGTTTTAGGAATTTTGTGCGCAAAATATCGATTTTGCTATGCAACAAAAGCGGATTTTTTGTAAAATACAAGATCTTGACAGTATAGATTCGATTCTACTATCGAAGGATAATAAAACCCTATACACCCTAAACACCAAGTTGTGGTGTGCGTGCGTTCGGTTTTTCCTGACACTGATATAAGCGAACAACAATTTTTAGAATTGTTTTAACTTTTCTGATAGTTTTTGAACCTAAATGTCGTTGTAGCCACAGTCGATATCTGACTGAATGAATACTGTCTTACTGAAAGCCATCTAAATAATCTACATCGAAATAGTATACGCAAACTACAGAATTTACTTTCACAGCCTTTGGCTTACCAAAGTTGAAAAATATTTCTCAGATGGTTTTTTTTTTAAATTCATGTGCAATGTTGGTCAATTTACATGGATTAAAGCGGACTTCCATATGCCACATAGTTCTAACGGAATTATACAGAAGATGCCATTTAGCTAATTTGATTAAAATCTAAATGTGTCTCTTGTGGGTTTTAACAGTTATACGAACTACGTGACTTCTTCGTCACATTTAAGAATTTAATCTTACTAATAATCACATTTTATTGCTAACAAAGAACACATACTGGTGATTTTTTTGTATATAAAAAAATAAGGCAAATTCATTGTACAACAATTTATGTTTATGGAATTTTTTAAATTTGTTTGTTGTTTAATAGTTAAAAACATGTGTTGTTGTTTGCATTTCAACTGCTTCATTAAAAATGTTGACTATTCTTCAATACCAATATTATGTCATTTATATGAATATATTCTGCAGATATACGAAATAATGATTATAACAAAAATTGAGTACATATTAACAATTTGTAAGTCGAAATTGATGCAACACTAGAATGCATATAATTATGGTAAAGTGAATTGAAGTTATTATGCATATAAATGTGACAATTTTAGGGATTCTTAAGGAAACCATACAAAACTATTTAGATCATACTCCTCTAGTTTGGCTTTCGTTGTCTCTCAAATAAAGGGTGTGATTTTTTTTTTAATTTTAACTAAATCACAATAGAATTGGAAAGAAATAGCAGTCTTTGACATTTAATTTAAATCTCAGATATTTGTAAATAATAAACAAAAACAAAACATTAAAGTACACTTCGATATGCACTCTCACTAATTGACCTAGCGACCTTATATTCAGCATTACATATGCATAAATCATACCTGTATAATTTTTCTTTCCTAGATACGTACGAACAATTTCTTGTTTTTGTAATAGAATTGGTCAATAACAGGAACTCAACTTTCATAACAGAATTTTTAATACTACTATAAGAATGAACTTTCGAATATTGCTCTGATATTTGTCATGCCGTCAACATCAAGAATTTACACAGCTGAACGTGTAAATATGTCTCTACATGTCCAACTGTTCAAGTGTACATCGGTATTAAAGGTCCTTTGTGAGTTTGAGTTTCATGACTTTTATATAAAGAAAATAATTATTCTATTGTTTGTTATATATTAGATTGTAAGCAATTAAACATGTCTGAGTTGGTGTGTGATTGAGAGGGTGTCCTGCATTCTTACTAAACATATATCTATTTATATGTATATACTGTATTCATATATGTACATATATGTATGTGAATGTTGTTGTATGGTAACATGTTAAACATAAATTAAACTCATATGTTAACAATACAGCAACGATGCAAGTTAAAACTGCATTTTGACCCTATTGTGGTTTTTGTTTTGTGGCTAACAACAGAATCAACCAAGACAGATAGATGATGCCGGGATGCAAAACTCCACCAACTAGCCGGAGTGAAAAATGGTCATACACGATCATGTACTGTGTATAGTGTATGTAGTACATTCAAATTCTATATTTGGAATTTTTCGTTATGAAATATTTGTGTGTATCTCTGGTTTGTAGAACAATTGATGTTAACACACAAAATTCAAGTATTTGTACATTTGTGCAAACACCAACAACAGAAGTAGCTATAGCAGCAGTGGCAGCAGCAGAAGCAATAACACAAATACTCTGGTTATTATAATATAGAACACCAATTGGGTTAGATATTTCTTAAATAAAATTAAGCTGAAAATTCATTGCATTATTTTTCTGAAATGGTTAATAAAAATAATAATAATACGTATTCTGGTAAACATTTTTTTTAATGCTTTCATTACTAAAATATACAGTAGTGACTAAAAGCATTGTAGTAATAAAAATTCGCAGCAACGGTTGCGCCAAGCCCCATAGGACATATGTTATGATACGATATTGTGAAATAATTGAAATTAAAATATCGATTTTCATGATAGTCAATAGAATTAGGAAAAAGTTTTTCAGATATTAGTGTGATTAGATTGATAATTATTTTCAAAAAATATAAGTCAAGTTATAGGTAGTAGCAACTTTTGTTCACCACTGTATGTGCCTCTGAATACAGTGTTAGGTTCAAAAATTATTTTTTTTTGAAATTTATATAATTTATATTTATATTTTCTGAAATTTATATAAGCACAAAAAATGTTTTTTCCCATGAGCTGTTCGCTAGAAAGGCCATTATAATGCGATGGCACATTTGGTCTATTGAATTTTTTATAAAATGTTTGGAAAGAAGTTGGCGTGGCTTGGCCCCACTCATAGGACCATATTTTCGAAAACGCAAAAATTCTATTTTCAGGATTATTACACCATTCTTCTTGAAACTTAGTATGGGTTCGTTTGTTCAGTATATGTATTCTAGAAAATGGGATCGGATTAAAGTTTGTGGCCCTGCCCATACGCCACTATAAACAAAATAATATAATAATAAGTATTGTCATACTCTGGGACCAGCCGTGGAATTTTGGCTAAAATACGTGATTACCATGCGGGAGATCCGTGGTTCGATTCCTGGCTCCAGTCATCTACATTTTATTTTTTTCATTGCCTGCCCCCTCGATGTTGTCGTCAGCAACTTCGCAGTACATGGTCGAGTCAATAAAAAAAAAAAAAGGCTTTTCAAAAAGTGACGTTCGCAATCGTCAATAAACAAGTAGGTGCCGTTTGTGGTGAATCTAAAGTCGGAAGCGTGTTAACACAACAACGCCAGAAGCTATCCCATACCTCAATAAAGCTTTTTTTTTGGTCTATTCATGGTCGGTTTTTGGGTTTTCCTATACATCATTTGACATTTTTTCATTCTTGAAAATTTGATAACATATATGGAAAGAAGTGGGCGTTGTTTGGCCCCACCCATAGGACCCTTTTTCGAAAACGCAATATTTGCAGGACTGTTACACCATTCTTCTTAAAATTTAGTATAAGTTCGTTTGTGTATTGTATTGTTAGAAAAATGTAATGTATTCATATTAATAATCAATATCTGGCTTAATATGAAAGTCAGAGATTTGAATTTTTGCCCTACTTCATACTCCATCTGTAACCCATTTATATGGAACCTCATGAAGGATCCATTGCAATGGCACCCGGATGATCAGTGAATGGTTTGCGCGTATGCCGATAATTTACTCATTTTGGCAAAGAAGGCAGTCATTGGTCGAAACAAGTCATTATTGACTAAGACGATGCTTTCCAGGCTGTTATGTTGGTCTCAGATGTATCACGAAGGTGACATAGTTAGATGTCACCATGTGCGAACGGATGAATATTTGCTGCATTTATATAGTGTGAAAGGTAAGACGGTCGGCGTTTTCTGGCGAGCGTGTCTTGCTGAGATAGCAAACATCCTCCGCCTTCCACCGGAGGGTATTACTTCCTTGCAATGTAGTATTGGCTGTTACACCTGCTTGCGGTTCCGATGTTAAAGGTTACATTGCGAATGTGGGGTTGCATTGCAACCTGATGCTAACTGAACTATAGAGTAGCAGAGCTGGTAAGATGTACCTCACTTTGGTTAAAGAGGGGTATGTCACATATTGTTATACTCAATTTGTAAAATGTCAGTATATTTAGCACGAGACTCATGTACAAATCTGTGTCGCCGCAAGTTGTCCTCTCCGGAGGCCTTTGGGGAGTATCGCCCTCACGTTTCCAAAAACAACTAAAGTTGCCGATCGAATGGTATTAGAAGAACTAGGCAGAGAGTTATGATTCTAATCGTAAGATGACTACTCACAGCTCGACGAAGAACATCGGTTCCAGGTTGAAGGTGTTATTTATAATTAGGTAGCCAAGACGATGTGTTGTTAGTGATTGAGCTTTGTGGTTGTTTCTATTAGGGATGTAACGAATGTGCTTTAGCGAATGCGAATATTGGAATATTTTTTTTGCGAATGCGAATAGTTATTTTTGGTTTTTGCGAATGCGAATATTCCAAAATTGTTTAGCGAATGTCAAAAAATGGTTAACGTAAACGAATAATTTAGTTTCATTCCTACTGTCTGCATTTTCCAGTCTGCTGTATTCCAGTTAAGTAATTAAACATAAAATATTAATTTCAAAGTTAAACAAAAACAAAATATATATAAATCTCAGAAACTCAGTCTTTAAGGTAACTAAACAATAATTATTTTTACTTTCGAAAACTTTGACGTATTCAGTATTCAAAGTTTAGTAGAGCCAAGTTGCATTTAACAAAAAGAAGCTTCGCTGTTTTTCGCTATGCAATCTAGTTCTTAATGGATCATAGATAAGTCCAGCTCCACTAAAAAACTGTTCGCTGGGGACACTTCCCGGAGGCGTGGATAAGAACTGCCATGCCAAAGATAATAACTTTGGGTATTTCGAGCTGTTTCGTTTCCACCACAACGAATGCGATTGCGAATATTGAAATATATATTTATACGAATGCGAATGCGAAAGCGAATGTACAAAACGATGCGAATAATTCGCATTCGTTACATCCCTAGTTTCTATAGATACGTTTTAATGATCGACTTAATGTATCTGGTACATGGCCTTGGCTAGATCTTCGAACCTGATACTGGTATAAGCTGGAAAAAATAAGACTATACCATCAACCATAAAGGATGATGTAATATCAAATCTATATAAATAAAAATTAATTGTTGTGCGTTGATAAAGGCCTCAGTTGAGAACGCATGCGCCCAATTGACTAATTTTTATACCCTAACCCTCCGGGTGGGATTGTAAATATCGTTTGATACGACCCAAAAGTGTAACACATAGAAGGAATCACTTTAGACCCTAGGTCTCTTTGAACTAAATTCGATCGTTTCATTAATTCGTTTGAGCCATGGCCGTCTGTCTATTTGGCTGTCCAGCTGGTACGCACGATAACTTTCGAAAGGCGCAACCAACAGTTTTGAAACGTCCCTTCTGGCATTCCGCCCACTTTAGAAATCGAGTAAAAATATGAATACACCAAGCGCGATCGTGCCTAAATTCTGAATTTAGTAAAGCTATATCCGGATAAAGTTGAAGAGAAAAAACTGGTAGCGTAGCCACGCCCCTTATTTTACCTCCCATACAAATGTCCCACTTCGCTTACTTTGAAATCGCGCAATAATATCAATACACCCAACCCGAGCACATATGCAAATAAGTCCCATCTTAACCAATGATGCACAAACACAAAGTAAAAATCCGACATTAATTATTTAAAAATCTGCACACGGAGATTTTATATTTCTTGAAAGTTTATTTGGATATATAGAGTACATTCAACGATTATAATACTGAGGCGTTTTAGTGTTCTTTATCTTACTCCAAAATAAATGTAATTTGTAAAATGTATAATAAATGTACATTTTACATACATTATGTGTATACACAAATTATTGTTAACATCTTTCACATATACTTGTTCATATGACAAAGCAGCATTCTTATGCTCAAACCCATGATCTCCTTAAGAGTGTTTACTTATTACAATAGCAAAATTTTATGCATTTCTTATCAACTAATTCTCACACACGATTACTTGTATGCATACATACTTTTCAGTAATAACTACAAATATTCTGATTTGTTGCTTTAGCAACAAAAGGTGTTGTTAGTGTTGACAGAATTTCTCGGCGTTGCTAATGCCCAGCTGATTGTTGGCATTACAACACACACACACATACACACATTTTTGGTTACTAATCCAATTGCAATATTTACTTTTATATTTAACATTACTGTAAAATGTCCACAAAGATGATGTTTTTGTGTGATTTGTGTCTTAACTGTAGTAGTATCTTGGCATATGTGGAAGCGGATATTAAAATTTAATAGGTGCAGGTCACAAAAGTTACAAAAAGCCTAGCGTAGAAACTCAAGGGTTGTTATCATGAAATTGTACGATTGTCTAGGTTATTTCTCGAGATTATAATTTGTACAGCTATAGTAAAATTTAATACGCTAGATTTGCTTAAGACAAATAAGTAGAATTTTTGTATTTTTAAAATAAAACATATAAAAAAAAATTTTAAAAAATCTTTTTGTTTATCGCAAAGCAACAAATTTTATTTACAATTATTCTTGTCAATTCCTTCCAAACAATATCTCTCTGTTCTTATTAAAAGTATTTGCAGCACTGCCAAGAAATTTCTGGTTAGTTGGGTTATCACTCCAATGGCACTGAATTGAACCAACAAGGACGGTCAGAATTAAAGCTGCACTGGTTAGAAAAGCAACGTTAAAATGCATAATTTTTAAATTCGCAAATAGAGTCTTAAAAGATTATACAAACGATACTAAAGGCAACAGCTTTGCGGTGAGGTTTATATAGCCAAATTTTAGCTATTGAACTGTATTTGTTTAACACTTTTAAGTATTTGCACAACCTTATTGTATCAACAGAAATAACATTAACTTTAAGCCAAAAATAGCGTGTTATTTGTAAATATATGTATATAGAAAATATATCAAGAAGTTTTTGACGGTGAAAGTGCCTAAAAGTCGGACCAAAAAATAGTTTAAAAAAAAAATTCAAATATAAATTTGGTTATACAATTTTCAATAGTTCCAAAATTGTCAACAGTTTATAGACCGCACTATGAAACAATCTCAAAATTTACAGATCGGACCCGTGGGCGTGGCTTACATCTTGAAACTTTTAATGTCTGTATATCATGAATTATCAGGGGTATGATAGTGCAGTATGAGTTACAGCCAGGGCGGAAGTGGGCGGTGTCACGTCCCTTCTAACAGCTACTAATAGTTTGATCGCTCTGAAAGGTTCACAGTCTGTTACAGTTTGCCTAGAGATATGAATGGGCTATTTGTCGCCTACACACGTTTATTAGGGCGTTTCACCAAACGCGTTTTTTTAGATTTTTGCAACTCTTGAAGCGGAATATTAAGGCTTGTGATCTAAAAGAATTTCGGAAAATTTTTTGGATTTTTTGAAGATGGGTATGGGGTCGCTGAAATAGATTTTATCAAAAAAATGAGGTTATGGAGAAAAAAATTGTATATTATTTTTTTCTGGAGCTTTTTGTTCATGCAATTTAACAATTCTCTTCTTATGGATCCGATCCTACGACAAAAAAATTATTGGTTTGAGAAATTATTATATTATGGACCACTTTTATAGTCTTAAAAGTGAAAAATTATTTTTCCTAGATTTCAAACCTCGATAATGTGAAAAGTTTTCAACATTTTTTCAAGATGTAAAATGCGTTGGAAAGGTCTTTAAATTACCTTTCATTCGGTACATAGATTTATTTTTACTTGTTGGAAAAATATAAGAAAAAAGTTAAAGTTTGAAATTAATTTTTTTTATTTATCAAATTTTATGAAAATTAAAAGAATTTCATTATGTTTCGTTCTTGGTTAAGTAAAAAAAAACTTCTAAAATACATTGCTTTAATAAAAATATCAGAAATTCAATTCATCAATAAATTTGTATTCCCATACAAAATCAAAAGATATTAAATAAACAAAACCAACATATTTCATGAACAAATTAAAATTTAAAAGTAAATTTGTATCTAAAATTACAAGACATTAACCATTAATTGTGGAACAACTGTGGAAGTATTTTCAAATTGGTTTCTTAAGAGCTTTTTCAATGACATTTTTGTTATTATTAGGTATAATTTTTTAATTGTTATCAACTCTAATCAATAAGTTTTGAAAATCATTCTCATTCTTTGTAATTTTTTTGTTATATATTGTAGCCGACGCCACGCCTCTTTCTGATAAATCATTCACAACACATAGTTTTTCTAGTTGTTTCTTTGAAGAAACAAAATCATCATAATTTTCCAATAAAAGTGTATCTTTCGAAAAAAAGGAAGTGGGCAATTTTACTTCATCAAAAACCCTTTTACTATTTGAGTTTACAAAATTATGCATTATGAATTTTTTTACATTTTAAAAAGGGCCTATTTCAAATATTTTAAAATTCAAATAATGTGAATTTAAAAATAAAAACTAATTTTTTTTTGTCTATTTTTTATTTTTTCAACATTTCTCACAGGTAAGATATAAACTTATATATACCAAAATAAAGGTATCTAAATTATCTTTCTAACGCATTTAACATCTTGAAAAAATGTTGAAAACTTTTCAAGTTATCGAGGTTCGAAATCTAGGAAAAATAATTTTTCACTTTTAAGACTATCAAAGTGGTCCATAATATAATAATTTTTCACACCAATAATTTTTTTGTTGTGGGTTCGGATCCTTACGAAGAGAATTTTTTAGTTGTATGAACAAAAAGAACCAGAAAAAAATAATATAAAATTTTATTCTCCATAACCTAATTTTTTTGATATAATCTATTTCAGCGACCCCATACTCATCTTCAAAAAATCCAAAAAATTTTCCGAAATTCTTTTAGTTCACAAGCCTTAATATTCCGCTTCAAGAGTTGCAACATTTTTTTTGTGAAACGCCCTAACGTATATGTTTGACTATTGCATATACACTGAATCAAACATTTGTTCGTACACCAGGCAGTTGACAACATGTTTGGGCACGATCGCATTGGGTGTATTGATATTATTTCTTGATTTCCAAAGTGGGCGGACTAGTACATTTGCATGGGAGGACTAGCAGGGTCGTGGTTAGACTTCCCGATTTTTTCTACAAAATGTTATCATGCTTTAGCTTTACAGAATTTTTGACATGATCGCGTTGGGTGTTTTGATTATATTAATCGATTTATTAAGTGACTCCGCCCACTTATATATATATATATATATATATATTATGGGAGGTACCAGAAGGGTCGTAGATAGACTTCCAGATTTTTCCTCTAAAATTTATCCTGCTTTAGCTCTACTAAATACAGAATTTTGGTACGATCGCGTTGGGTGTATTGATATTATTACTCGATTTCTAAAGTGGGCGGTACCAGATGGGCATGGGAGGTACCAGAAGGGGCATGGCTAGACTTCCAATTTTCATCCAAAACTTTATCCTGCTATAGCTTTACCAAATACAGAATTTGGGCATAATTGGGTTGGGTGTATTGACATTATAACTCGATTTCTTAAGTAGGCGAAGTGGCACATTTGTATGGGAGGTACCAGAAGGGACGTGACTAGACTACCAGTTTTTTCCCTAGAACTTTATCCTGATATAAATTTCTTAAATACGATCGCGTTGGCTGTTTTCATATTATTACTCGAATTCTAAAGAGGGCGAAATTATATATTTGTATGGGAGGTACCAGAAGGGGCGTGGCCATCTCGCCCATTGCCAATACCGTATGTGTCTTTCGAAATTTATCGTGCGTACCAGCCGGACAGCCAGACAGACATACAAACGGACATGGCTTAAACGTCTTAAAAAGTCATGAATCGAATTTGGTTCAAAGAAACATAGGGTCTAAAGTGACACCTTCTATGTGTTACACTTTTGAGTTTTATTTAATGATTCATCAAATGTAATGTAAAAAATATCGGCCACTAATTATAACTTTGATTGAAATAGCACACACTGACATCGTCACTTATTTCGTAATTAGGCATGGTATACAGCTCGCTTAAAGCACCGTTTATAACGTAATTGCAATTGAAGTGGCACATACCGACATTGTCGTTTACTTTGTAAACGAAAGCGCAAAGATTAAATGGCCCAAGGGACTCATATGCTAAATTTAATGGGGAATATAAGCGGAAGAATTACACAGTGCAACAGTAAAAAAAATACAAGAACGTGACAGTATTGGTTCGATTCTACTATCGAAGGGTAATAAAACCCTATACTCAGTTTGGCTAGATTGGTGACCAATTTTTTTTTATGGACCCCTAAAGATTCTCAAAATCAGTGAGCCCCTCGAAAAAAGGTGTCATCAGTTTTTGTCCAACAGCTTACTCCCACTTCGTGATAGCACTAAACTATATTCAGCAATAATGTAGCTGGGAGTTTTGCGCACTAACTTTATTAACAAATTATGTCAAAAAGGTTGGCTATTCCTGCACTTTTTCAAAACAAATTGAAGAAATAATTATTATTTTTTCACTTTTTTGAACATAACTTTGAGGGAGTCCAAATTTTTTACTAACAATGTTCGCCATAATTGTAGCCATGGTAAAGTTGAACAACTTTCGTGAACATATCAATACAATCTGAACGTGTCTAGGCAACCTAAATAGCTCATAAAGTCCACTATGATACCGGTTTTTCGTAGCTTTACGCACATATAAGCCTGTAACGTGGTTGAATATCAACCGATTTTAATTTTCTCAAAGGATTTGGAAAGAAGGGACTGCAGCCTTTCTAACGATATATATAGTTATATTAATAACTTGTCATATCTGTCTGTTTTTTGCCTCGAAATTTCAAACATTTGTGACTTTTCACTATTTTTTAAGTTTGAGGAAGTTTGTAGCCACTATTTTATAAGGACACCCTAATATTTACTATTTTATTCAGAAAGTGCACGCTATCACGAGTTAAACGCATATTTGTTTGTAAAATTCTGTTAACAACCAGTTAAGTTATTCATGTTTTCCGAGGGACGCAACTTTCATATCTTATACTAAAATCAAAGAGTTGAAGAAGAAGCATTGTTTTGGTGTTGTTGTTAATTACTTCAACTTAGATTTTAGCATAGTTGCGTCTCTCCGAAAACATTAATAACATAACTATTTTTTAACCGATTTTTACAAACAAATATGCGTTTAACTCGTGATAGCGTGCACTTTCTAAATAAAATAGTAAATATTAGGGTGTCCTTATAAAATAGTGGCTACAAACTTCCTCAAACTTAAAAAATAGTGAAAAAGTCACAAATGTTTGAATTTCGAGGCAAAAAACAGACAGATATGACAAGTTATTAATATAACTATATATATCGTTAGAAAGGCTGCAGTCCCTTCTTTCTAAATCTTTTGAGAAAATTAAAATCGGTTGATATTCAACCACGTTACAGGCTTATATGTGCGTAAAGCTACGAAAAACCGGTATCATAGTGGACTTTATGAGCTATTTAGGTTGCCTAGAAACGTTCAGATTGTATTGATATGTTCACGAAAGTTGTTCAACTTTACCATGGCTACAATTATGGCGAACATTGTTAGTGAAAAATTTGGACTCCCTCAAAGTTATGCTCAAAAAAGTGAAAAAATAATAATTATTTCTTCAATTTGTTTTGAAAAAGTGCAGGAATAGCCAACCTTTTTGACATAATTTGTTAAAAAAGTTAGTGCGCAAAACCCCCAGCTACATTATTGCCGAATATAGTTTAGTGCTATCACGAAGTGGGAGTAAGCTGTTGGACAAAAACTGATGACACCTTTTTTCGAGGGGCTCACTGATTTTGAGAATCTTTAGGGGTCCATAAAAAAAAAATTGGTCACCAATCTTGCTAAACTGAGTATAGGGTTTTATTACCCTTCGATAGTAGAATCGAACCTATACTATCCCGTTTTTGTATTTTACAAAAAGTCGTCATTTGTTGCATAGTGTTATCACTGATACTACATCAGCAATTAAAAAATTTCGGTGTTTCCCTCTTATGGGAGGAACACCAATGTGAGCGTAAACTTCGTCGGAGTTCACAGTGGTGGCAGCCTTTTAATTACGGCACTTTAGTTATGATATATATCTACATTTCCTGGAACGCAATGAGGGCAACCGTAGAATGTCTCGTTATGTTCTCCAGAGACGACCACTTTAATATCAGTAAGTATATGATGATTGCCGCTCAATATCCCACGATACTGAATCTTCTTCACGGCTATTGATTGATATCCTTCTCAAAATATAGGCCATTGCCATTATCATCATAGTATGATCTATTGGGGATGTTAATCATAAAACCCGTATCAAAAACAGTGTTATCCGTGTAACACCTTACATTGATTAAGTCCAGAATTTTGACATAACCATAGTTCCTGTACATCCATGCTCGCCTCAGCAACCAGTTTAACTCCCAGACATTAAGGCTAAGAAAATATCAGCAGAAACATAACCAAAAGTTCAATTTAAGTTTTGATAAAAATTAGGAATTACAGTAATTTATTATTATAATCAAATGTTCGACACCCCAATATTGGTTTGTATGTTAGGTACCATAGCATATAGACCAATTAGTTCACGCCCTCTTTCTTTTCATCTTAATTAGTGTACAATAGACCGGGTCACGGAAAAACTTCTCAGAGTCGAGGACAAATATAAAAGACAACCTTGAGACATCTTGAAAAATACAAAAATGTTTCCTCCCCCACCCCCCAAAAACCAACTAAAATCGTTTTTTATCGCTGCTCTTTTTTAAGGTTTAATAGTATCATACAATACATCGTTGTAAAGATTTCGACGAGTACTACATTAGTCCTATAGATGTCGCTGACGTACGACATCATTTTGTAATGATGGCTTCATTGTATTGTATTTTTCCTATGCCATTTGCAGCACTGAACGTTTAGTACAAGATGTAAGTAATTCAGAGCTTGCGGTGAGTGATTAAAAGCGTCTGAGTTATATTTTCGCAAAACTAAAAAGTCGTAAACCAAACTTGATTGCGCCAAGATTTGCTATCTTTACATATATTAAACATTTTTGGGATTTTATTTGTAGTAAAAACAATATTTCGATGGTTACTAGATAAAAAATGAATTATCCCAGGAAAATAATTAATATATTTATATTTCGATGTCGATAAAAATTGTTAAATGATGTGTGCCACAAAGTATGCAATCATTTGTATAAATTTTTTCCGGCAGCGCTAAAATGTATGCAATAATTTAATGCAAACAACATGGAATAATATTTGTGTTAATGCTGTAAATACATCTTGTCATACGTAATTTTTTTGTTTTTGAATAAAACTGTATACTCTCAAAGCAAAATGTTCTGGGTTTTAAAATGTCTTTAATTCTAGAAAAAAATATTTTTGAATTTTAGGGGTAGAAAGTGCACTATATGAGACCATCATAAGAAAATGATGCCATAAGTCAGCGACACCTATAGAACGTATGTAGTACTTATCGAGACCTATATACAATGATATCTTGAATGTTGCGATTAAGCCAAAAACAAAATAGCACCGATAAAAAACGATTTTAGCCTTTTTTTTGGGGCTGGAAAGGAAAAAATATTTTGCTGAATATGTGATCTTTAATATTTGCCCTCGACTTTGGAATTTTTTTTTAATATGGGGACCGACCCGTTCTGTTGTATAATATACCTATGTATATAAATTCATTCATAACTCCTTTTATTTTTGTTCTGTCGTTGTATGATAAAGAAGCTACCATAGTAGTTAATAAATGGTATTGGGTTAGGTTGAATGACCCCACGAAATACACGTTTTTACGTTTTCTTTCCAATTGAAGAAGATTTACTAACAACAATTGGTTAAATTTAAAATATTCCAACAATTTAAAATGTCAACATAAATTTAATGATTTTTGTTTAGTAATATCGCAGTACAAATTTACCAAAACGAGAAAAACTTAACAATCTATAATATAAAAATAAGTCGCTGAATGTGTTGCTAAGCGCAAAACTCGAGAACGGTTGGACCGATTTGGCTCAATTTTTTTTCAGTTATTCGTAATTGCCATGAGTAGGTTTTTACGAAAAAATTTTGGAAAACCCTCCGGAAAAGCCGGATAATTGGAAAAACTGAAAATTTGCTTTTTTGTATGGAATTTTGTGTGCAATTGTTACAAATAATTTTTCGAATGGAAAAATAAAAAAATTTTGTTGGAAAATTCCGGAAAAATTTGATAAATTTTAATACTATTTTTCGACGAAATTTAGCTTTTTGTTGTACGATTTGATAGTTTTGAACATAGAAACTTGCGAAAAATTTCGGATAATTATTCCGAAATGACTTTCCGAATGGAAAAATAAATAAATTCTCGGTGGAAAACTCGGAAAATTCCAAAAAAAATCGATAAATTTGCATTTTTCGGCAAAATTTTGCATTTTATCGCCTGATTTGAGGTAAATCGCATATTAAATTTTTGTCGGTTTTCGAATAGAAAAATAGAAAGTTTTAGTTGGAAAATACCAAAAAAATTTCTTTTTTTTCGACAAAATTTTGCATGTAAATGTGAACAATTTCGAACAATTATGACTTTTGAAATTGAAACATAGAAAAATTCTTGGTGGAAAACTCGGAAAATTCCAGAAAAAAATCGAAAGATTTGGATGCCTTCGACGAAATCTTCCATTGTATCGCTTGATTTGATGATTTCAGACGACGTAAAGGTGAAAAATTTGTTGTGTTGCTGAAAAATTTCGGATTATTGTGAAATATAGTGTGAAAAATGTATAGTAATTTATCAAGAAAGAACGTTGTCCCAGTTTGCTCAATTTTTTTTCAATTTTTCATAATTGGCAGGATTTTTTTATGCCAAAAAATTTTGGGAAAATCCCTAGGAAACGCCGGGAAAATTGTGTGCAATTGTTACGAAATGGCTTTTCGAATGCAAAAATAGAAAATTATTTGCGAAATACTCGAAAAATTCCGGAAAATTTAACGGGATAAATAATTTCTATATATATAAAAATGGTGTAATAGTAATTCATATAGTCATTCATCAATTGAGAACGGCTGGGCCGATTTTGCTCAATATTTTTTTCAGTTGTTCGAGAAAATTTGGGAAAAATCCTTTGGAAAAGTCGGAAAATAGGGAAACTGGAAAACTGCCTCTTTGTATGGAATTCTTACGGAATGGATTTTCGAATCGAAAAATAGAAAATTTTTGTTGAAAAATTCAAAAAATTAGGGAAAAATTAAAAAAAATTTAAATTTTTTTTCGACGAAATTTTGCATTTATAATTATTCCGAAACGACTTTTCGAATGGAAAAATAGAAAAATTCTTGGTGGAAAACTCGGAAAATTCCGGAAAAGCTCGAAAAACTTGGAGTTTTTCACCGAAATTTTGCATTATATTACTTGATTTGATGAAAATCGCAAATTGAATCGTATAAAATTTTGTAAGCCATTGTTCCGTAGTGGCTTTTCGAATGGAAAAATGTTTGTTGGAAAATTACGGAAAAATTAAATAAAAATTGAATTTTCTTTTTTGACGAAATTTTTTATTTTAATGTTTGATTTGATAATTTTGGACGATGTTAATATGGAAAATTTCGGATAATTATTCAAAAATGACTTTTCGAATGGAAAAATAGATCGTCAATTCGAATTCAAGCGAATTAAATAAACCATTCGATTGGCTTTTGTGATGACAATCAATAAATCGCAAAGCCAATTGTTGGAAGTTTGTGGGATCAATCTCGAATTCCCCTGCTTTTCGCACGGTCAGCTGTACGTTTCCTGTCCGCGTGTCGGCAAACCGTCTTCAATGTTTGTTTTTGCGCCGGAAAACAAATCGAAATACATTGTTTATCAGATCGCTCTTCACTAATTTCGAATAAAATCAAATAAATTACATTAACATTTTAACTATCTGTATTAATATTACCCTGGAGCTTATATGAAGGCGTTAACTTTGGAGCGAGACAAAGTTCGCAGGGTACGAAGTTGTATGGCAGAACAACGTTTGCCGGGTCAGCTAGTATATAATATATTTATTTTATTTTGCTATAACACAATATCTGTTTATTTCCCCCTATGTACACAAAAGTTACTGCCATTAGGCCGTTATTGTTAGCCAAATTCCCCTTTATATACTATAACCCATTTGACATATATTCTTATCTATTTCTTATCATTAAATCACAGCCATAAATCTGCCTAGTTAATTCCCATTTTTAGTTACTGCCATAATTTTTTTTTTCATCTTGTTTTCGTGTCTGTTTTATTTGTATTTGTTATGTATTTTTGCATTTTTTTCTTTTTAGGTTGTTAAACCACCCGGATGGCAATGCTGCAATGGTCATGTTCTCTGCAATAATTGCCGCAGTCGCTCTGAAAAATGTCCAGTTTGTCGGGTACCGCTGGGACCACGTGGCAGATGTTTACTGTCGGATAAGTTATTTACTTTGCTGGCGGAAAGTTTTCCCTGTGATGGTGGTAAGTGCCGGACGTGGTAGTTGCACAGCTCATTTTTGCCATGATTGTGCAGCCAGATGCATCTGGTTGTGTTACTGTGGTTGCAAACCAAATAGATTTAAGCAGGGTTATGAGAGAGCTATTTGAAATTAGTGGAAGTGTGCAAAGTATCAGTATCAGAACATTAAGTAGGACACAAGTTTGTAACAAGTATGGTTAATAGAATGACAGTCATAACAAATAATGCTTAATATAGTAAAGTTTAAAAGTTTATAACGTTTCCCTACATAAGCAACAGTTTCACTTTTCCATTCATCAAATGATTTTGAACTGGGTTTATTTTGTAGCAGTTACAATAAAACTGCTGTACTGTGGCGTATGATTTACGTGGAATATTACTTATGATAATCATACGCCACCATACAGTATTTATGTAATGTCAAACAAAAAAGCCTAAAACGTGAAAAATTCCCCTATACGATACTTACTAACTCCAAATCGATATTATGGCATGTAACGTGACAAAACAAATGATGCAGAACTACTTCTATTTGGGGATACTTTCACGTGCAGTTCTCAGAATTGAGTCCCAAAATAATGTGTTGTACTGTGTTATAGTTCGATGTAGATTATATTACATAGCTATTTACTAATTGACCCAATTTTTCTACAGAAGACACACGAAATTAAAAACATACATTAGAAACATGGATCATGAATATTTGTCTTAGTTAAACTTCTCTCCCACCTAATATTAGTACTAAAACCCAACTTTCACATCCTTCTTATAAAATATCGACCTCATGTTACTATTGGCTACAAAGCTAAACTTACACTTCTATCTTGGTGCATGAAGTTTGATGAGCTATTTAATATTGTTCTATTGTGTTTCTTCTTAAGCGAATAGTTGTTTTTTGCAATTTTGTTTTATAACATTCTAAACGCTTTCTCCCAACTGTTGTTGTGTTTTCATTTATGTTGACTTCACTTGTTGTTGAAACGGATATTGTTTAGATTACAACAACATAAAAACAATAAGTTAAACTTATAGTATAGCCTTGGCCGCCACCACTAGCTTACTACGGTATGGGCTTAATGAAAGAAGAGCAAGAGAAAGGAAAAATAACTAGAGTGGACCAGAGCAAAACAAATGTTTACACAATTTAAACTTTATTACAGCTTTGCTTTCATATTTGATGTCGAAGGCGCTGTAGATATTGCTGTTAGCTGTTGTTGTTGTTGGCTACTGTTGATGTTTGTTTATGTTTTCTTGTCTATTCATAAAGAATGTCCTTTTGGCTCTTGTTATTTGTTCGCTTTTTCATTACTTTTCATCTTGAGTAGATTATTTCGTTATTAGTATTAGTATGAGTAGTAGCAGTAGTAAGAAGTAACTGACACGTAAGTGATTGCCAGAGATGTTTTACATAAAAGTGCAGAAATCTTATTATTGGACGTAGAATGTAATGTTATGGGGGTAAATAGACGGACACCCCAAAAAGGGGGAGTGTGTTCAGAAGATGGAAGTGATTTTGTCCGATTTTTTCATCTCAGAATTTAACCTCTACTTAGAGGATAGAAGCTTGCATACCAAATCTCAGCTCAGTATTGTTTAATCTACGGTTGTAACTGCGAGGACAGACGTACACTCCCAAAAAGTGGAAGTTTGTATAGGACATGGAAGTAGTGTTTGTCTGATTTTTTTCATATCAGAACTAAACTTCTGCTTTGAAGATATAAGCTTGCGTAGCAAATTTCCAATACTAAGGTTGTAATCGAAGGGAAAGATCACCGATAAATGGGGCAATTTGTATGGAAGGTGGGAGTATTTTCTCCCTGGACTCATCTTAGAACATAACAATCGCTTTCCAATTTTCAACTCGATATATCTTGAACTGTAATCTATAATCGCAGGGACAGACGGACATCTGGAAATCGACTTAGATTTCGACTGATCATTCATCTAATATATATAAAAAATCAATTGTTGTGCGTTGGTAAGGCCATCACTTGAGAACGCATGGACCAATTCGACAAATTTTTTGTCAAAATGTTCTTAACAGAAATTTCTTAAAATTTAATTTCTTAACAGATTTCGCTTTATAATATTCTATGTGGAAAATATAAAGGGTTATATATTTTGTACGTTTTGGATTATATGGGCGAAGTGGGCGTGGCAAAATAATTTCTTGAACTAGAGGGATAAAATTTGATACAGATAGAACTCGTCATTTCAGGTTTAAATTAGCGGATGAAATTGTTATTGTCGATCCATGGGCGGAAAGGGCATTGCCAATCTGTATTGAAATCCTACAGAGATGAAATTTGATATCCTAACAGTATTCTGCCACATAATTATGAATATGCAAACGAAATTTCATTTTTCGATCAGTGGGTCGTGGTAAAACAGTATTTTAGCCCTAGAGATATGCAATCAGTGGGTGGATGGGCGTGGAAAAAACTATATTTTAGTCCTAGAGAGATAAAACTTGATTTTACTCGGCGCAACAATCAGTGGAAGGAGTGGGAGTGGTCAAACTGTGTTTAGGCCTAAATTGGTACAATTTGGTACAAGAATACAGATATTACTCGAAATGGCATTGTAAAAATGGTTTTTAGGTAACATTTGTATGCAGATAGCACTCGGCCGAATAGATATTTGCAGACAGATTTTTTAATTTCGGTAAGTGAGCGGAGGGTACATGAAGAAAGTAAGCAAGCTTAACATATTGTTATTGAGCTTGGGAAGCGTTCTAAAAGTATGTTAACAAGTGTAATGTGTCAGCACTTATAACTGTAAGGGAATTCCGTGTAATACTTTACATGAAGTTTATATTTTTAATTTTCGTCAATTATGCATAGCGAAGCATTGCCGGACTCATTAGTATATATATATCTATATTGTCATACCTACCACGCCTCATTATGAGCGTTACAAATGGAAGAACAAAACAAGTTAGATAGCTTTAGTTGGGAAAACCGACTTACATGTACCCTCATTCTCAGTAAAATATAAAATTTTCTAGTATATTAATAATATTACACGATACCAGGTACCAGGTGAGTATGGGAGATACCAAAAGGGGTGTGGCTAGACTTTCAGTGTTTCTCCAAAACTTTATCCTATTATAGCTTTACTTAATACAGAATTTAAGTACGATCGCGATGGACACATTGAAGTTTTTACTCGATACCTAAAGTGGGCGGAGTGGTACATTTGTATGGGAGGTACCAGAAGGGGAGTGTCTAGACTTCCAGATTTTGTTCTCCAAAACTTTATCCTGCTTGAACTTTTTAATACAGAATTTGGGCACGATCGTGTCGAGTGTTTTGATATTATTACTCCATCTCTTAAGTATGCGGAGTTGTAATTTGTATGGGTGTTATGAAGGGACATATCTAGACTTCCAGATTTTGTCTCCAAAATTGTATTCTGTTATAGCTTTACTAAATACAAAAATTGGGCACGATCGCGTTGGTTGTATTTATATTATTACACCATCTTTAAAGTGGGCGGAATTGTAAATTTGTATGGGGCGTTGCTAGACTTCCAAGTTTTTTTCAAAAATTTTACCTTGTTATAGCTTAACAAACTACAAAATTTGGGCTCGATGGTATCGAGTGTATTGATATTACTACTCCATGTCTAAAGTGGGCGGAGTGGCACATTTGTATGGGAGGTACCAGAAGGGGCGTGTCTAGACTTCCAAATTTTTTCTCAAACACTTTATCCTGCTTGAGCTTTACTAGATACAGAATTTGGGTACGATTGCGTTTTTTTTTAATTTCCCTTTACACACCATGAATGAGGTATGGGATAGCTCTTACTAGACACACGATTGCGTTAGGTCTATTAATAATATTAATAGATTTCTAAAGTGGGCGGTACCAGATGGGTATGGGAGATACCAGAAGGGGCGTGGCTAGACTTCCAGTGTTTTCTCCAAAACTTTATCCTGTTATAGCTTTACTTAGTACAGAATTTGGGCACTATCGCGTTGGACATATTAATGTTATTATTCGATATCTAAAGTGGGCGGATTTGTACATTTGTATGGGAGGGAGGGAGGGAGCAGAAAAGAGGCCTGGCTAGACTTCCATATTTTTCTCCAAAACTTTTTCCTAGTTTATCTTTATTAAAATTTACGGTATTGCAAATGGGCTACATGGCCCCTTCTGGTACCTCACATACAAATACATCGTTCCGCCCACTTAAAAAATCCAGTAATAATATCAATACACCCAACGCGATCGTGCTTAAATTCTGTATTTAATACAATTAGCAATACTGTAAGTAGTTTTGTGAAAATATTAACTCGTGCAAAATTTCAAAACATTTGGTTGCGTCTTTCGAAAGTTATCGTGCGAACGAGCCGGACAGCCAGACAGACGGACATGGCTCAAACGATTAGATCTAAGGTCTAAAGTTACTCCTTCTATGTGTTACACTTTTGGGTCGTATCAAATTATATATACCCTCCTACCCGTTGGTTGAGGGTATAAAAATGCAAACAGCCTTTGTCTGACCTCAAGTTCAAAACATTAAATTTTTTTGTTACCTGTGTCATTAAAAGAATTTTTTATTAATGACAGCCGGGCCAATTGTGGATTTGTGAATCAATTTATGAATAGTCTGCACACCAATGAAAAACAACTTAAGTAAACTACTGAATTCATAATGTCCGAGTTTTCCGAAATGATCCGTCATTCAAAAAAAGTTGGGTGGCTTAATCGTATTTCGAATCTAAGTACTCTGGTTTGTTTCATAATTGTCATCACATACGGTAAATTTAAAAAAAAAGTCTTAATGCTCCATACTCGGAAGGAAGCGCCATATTTTTCTGCTTATGTGTTTCTCAATATGACATTGCACTTTAAACTATACAACAAAAAAATAATTCAGTGTAATATTACCGACACTAAAGTTTATAATTTGCTGCACAGATTTGAAAAATCTAAAAGTCAACGAAGTTCTATATTCTCCAGCGAGGGAGAGAATCGCATAGTAATTACATTAATAATAACGACAACATTGACCATAACTTTAGTAATTTATGATGCATAATTAAGCCGTAAAAATAACAATAAGCGCCAAATCTACAACAAAGTACATCCAGCTAAAGCGGGCCATACACACACACACACACACACATGGAATTTGGTCGGTGGTTTCCTTGTGTTGCAAGTTCATAAAGAATAACTTCTTTGGCGTGTAAACAAACCAAGTTAAGAAACATCTTACGGTTACCCTACATCACGAGGAGTTAGTGTTGACATTGCCAGACAAGTACGACGAGAAAGTCTTAAAGATATTGTGTAGTTATTGTAGCAGTTTCATTAGGGTAGTTCAAAAATTTTTTTAACCCAATCATAGCCGAAGATAAATACCTTACTAGTTTACAATACAAATTTGTATTAATGAGTATAAATGCCAGACCGTTTTACACTAATGAATCACATTATTGCAGCGTTTGAAAAAAACTCACAAATGTGCACAAAATTTATGCAAAACTCTTTTCATGAGAGTGTTTGAGAGGTAAATGTGACACAAACTCTGTATCGTTGAGCATGTTAACATGCAAACACATCTTGCTAAGTGTCGGAAAACGATGTTGCTCTTTTTTCTGACTCCCGTCGTGTGTGCGATAAAGATGACACAACTCATATGTGCAATGAGAAACGAAAATACCCAAACACGGAGTAACACATGAATATTCATATGGAGAAAAAAACACATACATACACATATTTATACATATACAGCTATATTTCTTCTTCTTCTCTACCAATCTTTTAGTGTCGCTCGTTTATGTGTGCACACCATCTTTGAGTGCTCAGGAAAAAATTGTAAAAAAGAGTTTTGTTATGTGTTGACTCTGTGTGCGGAGCATCTTCGATCATTAAACTCTTGTGTTTTGAGTTCGCCTGCGCACATTACCGACGTTTAAAATGTGTTGAGCAGATAGTTTTGGAGTCTTTTTAATCCCTGCATTATTGTGTCACAATAACTTCTCATTCCCTATCCGAATATTAACCAGACAACCTTAGGTAGGTGCCAAAAGAAAGATAATAACTTTTGTTCTTACCTGTAAAAAGGGACCATGACGAGTGACGACCACGAAATATCTGTAAAGAAATTAAATTAAAATTTAAAATAAGAAAAATTTAAAATTTAATTAAAGAAAATTAGAACATATTCGATAGTTGTTAAACATAATTTTTGAATGTTTGGGAGACTCTATTTTGGAAATCCCTATAAATAATAAGATAAAAACCCAGTAAAAAAGTTTCCGTCGAGACACCCGACTTACATATACCCTCATCATCCTCAGTAATTTATACAATTTTTTTGTATATTGATATTATTACTCGATTTCTAAAGTTGGTGGAGTGGAACATTTGTATGGGAGGTACCAGAAGGGACTTTCAGTTTTTTTCTCAAAAACTTTGTCCTGATATAGCTTTACTAAATACAGAATTTGGGCACGATCGCGTTGAGTGTATTATTATTATTTGATATATATTTGTATGGGTGGTACCAGAAGGGGCGTGGCATGTTGCCCATTTGCATTACAGTAAGTAGTTCTGGGTAAATTTTAACTCGTGCTAAGTTTCAAATCATTTTCGTCTGTCGAAAGTTATCGTGAGTACCAGCCGGACAGCCAGACAGACAGACTGTCGGACATGGCTCAAGCGACGTAAAAAGCCATGAATCGAATTTGGTTCAAAACAAGATTAGGGACTAAAGTGACTTCTTTTATGTGTTACACTTTTGAGTATAAATATAAAAAAATTTAAAATTTCACAAATTTAATTGTAAAACACGCTCGATCTCATATTTCTACTTCCTTAATAGTTTTAAGAATTTAAAATATTCCTTCAAACTTCATTTACTATCTAAGATATATTATTGAGGAGCTGAGTGGCATTTAAGACGCCAGAAGCACGCACACACAAATATTATATGTTTGTATATTTGTATGTTTGTTTGTATATTTGTTATTGCTTTCACATCGCTTAAGCAGAGAATGTCCAAAAATAGACTGCTTTGAATCAGAGATAGCTTCGCATATGAGTAAATTACCGATCGTGTCTTGGCTTGTATTACCAGCCTCGCGAGGTTGTGGATTGCCTGGCAGCAAACACAAATTTTAATAATTGTATCTATTAGTTTAGAGAAAAAAAAACTTAATTTCCCTTTGCAATCCATGAATGACGTAGGGGATAGCTTCTCGCGTTGTTGTGAATTAACACGCTTTCTATTTTCAGATTCACAACTAACGGCACCTACTTGTTTATCGACGAATGCGAACGTCACTGTTTGAGAAGCTCTTACTAGACACGACGATTGAATCGACGCTTAATACTGCGAAGTTGCTGTCAACAACATTCGAGGGGAGCCGACAGTGAAAGAAAATTTTATTTATTTTTTTTCCTTTTAAGATGACTGGAGCCAGGTTTGAACCTGCGATCTCCCGCATGGTAGTCGCGTGTTCTAACCACTATGCCACGGCCGGTCCCATTTGTTTAGAGAATACTATGTTTTAATGATTGGCTCAAGCAGTTTGCTTCTTTTGACTTACTATGACAAGACAAACAAAACCAGATTGGTCAATGAAATAAATGAAAATTGGCCGGCCCTTTTGTCTAACTTTTCAGATACTAAAGCAGCGCGGTGTTATCTACCAAAAGTTTTTTTTTATTCCCTCACCCTACGGGTAGGAAGGTATATATCATTTGATACGACCCAAAAATGTAACACATAGAAGGAGTCACTTAAGACCCTAGGTTTCTTTGTACCAAATTCGATTCATGACGTTTTAAATTATTTGAGCCATGTCCGTCTGTCTGGCTGGTGTGCACGATAACTTTCGAAAGACGCAACCAAATGTTTTGAAATTTTGCACAAGTTAATATTTCCCCAAAACTACCTATGGTATTGCCCCTTCTTGTCCCTCCCGTACAAATTCATCATTCCGCCCACTTTTACTAATATCCCGTACAAATACATCATTCCGCCCACTTTTATTAATAGACTCAACGCGATCGTGCCCAAATTCTGTATTTAGTAAAGCTATAACCCCTTTAGGTACCTCCTAAAAAAATTTACTTTGGAGATGGAGCAAAAATACCAATACGCTCTTATAGTACCTCCCATACAAATATACCACTCCGCCCACTTTAAAAATCGGGTAATAATATCAATATAATAGAATATGTTAAGTGGCGTATTCTGGAACTCACCGCCTTAAATTGTACTTTTGTACCTAACAAATTTCCCCTGGATTACTTTAATCAAAGTAAAACACCACTGAAACTTATTAAATGCTTCTTTAATGATGCTATCAAGTGCGAAGACAATGTTTTTTTACTTCTGGTACTTTTATAAGAGTCAAAAGCTTTGCCCATTGTCCTGTATATAGCAGCCATTGTCGTCATGTCAATGACACTCATCACACAAAGTATTATTTTCCATTGGCACTGTGATGATTACAAGAGCCCCATAGAGTCATCACTACACCTAAAACTCTCTGTAGTGTCCTTATACTTCGGCCTTTAATATGTAAAACATAAATTTTTACATTGTCACACAATGACCGTCGTCGATGAAGTTGAAAAGCGTAATTTAAAGTGCGAAAGTCGTTAGTTAAGTAGTAACATTTTCGTTTACTTTTTTTTTCTTAGTACTTTTCCTTGTTGAAATTATGTTGTACGACAACAGCGACCATAACACAGTAACTACTATGGAAGCAACAACAAGTACAACAAAAATTCAAACTCTATAAAAGTTTCGTTTGGCAAAGTTTAGCGATGGCAACAACTTTTGTATTCTAAATGAAATTTAATATAAATATTCAGAAGAATCTTTGATGGAGAATGTATACAATCTTTTAGATGGCAATTTTAAACGAAATTATAACTACTGGATGCTTAATTTAGGGTTTAAATTTCAATGATAAAAATAGTACTAGGGAGAATATTGTGCGACTGTAAATTGATAATGTTTATTATTATCACTTTGGGTAGTTGTAACTCATCTCATCTCAATTGAGTTACCCATGGATTGATTTTGAATTAATGTCAAGTGAACAATATATGTCCTAGAAGCAAGGGTAAAACATTTATTCGTAGCCGACTGGTTATGTTGAGAGTCTTCACATGTCCTGTAAAAACGACTTGAAGGAATCATTAAAGTACTCTGCAATACCCATTACAACCTATGATATAAGAAGTTATTGTCGAATTTTGTTAGTATCTTCTTCTTCTTATTCTTTAATGGCAGCAACAACAGAAATGTATCCATCAGTAGCCGCACGTAGAAAAGTATTCCAAGCGCTTCGGTCTTTTGCGCTCCGTAGATAGTTCGTCACACCAAGCTTAGTTAACAGCTCTTTCACCTGGTCCATCCATCGGAGTTTTGGTCGCCCCCTCCTGCGCCGCGCATCGGGTTAATTGCCGAAGACTTTTCGAGCCGGAGCGTTTTTGTCTATTCGTACAACGTCTCCAAGCCAGCGCATTCGGTCTATATGAACGCGCTTGACTACGTCGATGTCGTTGTACAGCTCATGATTCATTCGACGACGGAATTCGCCGTTAACGATTATGGGTCCAAATATTTGCGGAGTATTTTGCTCTCGAAGACTCCCAGAATAGATTGATCCGCTTGTGTCAATATGCTGGATTCTGCGCTGTAGAGCAAGACAGGTAGGATCAGAGTCTGGTAAAGTTTGATCTTAGTTCTTCGAGAGAGCGCTTTGTCGTTTGCTTAGCGCATAGTAGCAGCAGTTTGCGATCAATACTCGTCTTTTGATTTCCAGGCTGACATTATTATTTTTGTTTATGGCGGAGTCAAGGTAGACAAAATCATCTACCACTTCAAAGTTATAGTTGTCAAAGTTCACGCAGCGTCCCAGACGAGTGGACTCTTTGTTCGTTGAAACAAATAATTTAGTTTTGTCCTCGTTTATCACCAGACCCACTTCAGCCGACTGCTTTTTAATGCTCGAAAAAGCCGCAGTAACATCTTGCAATCCACGTCCAATAATATCTATATCATCAGCATAAGCGAGCAACATGTGACCTTTGATGAAGATTGTACCATTTCTGTTGACTGCAGCCTTCCGCATGATAATCTCCGTTACAGTGTTAAAAAGATCGCCAGACAGATTATCGCCTTGTCTAAAGCCTCGCTTGGTAGAAAATGGCTCTGACAGATTTTTGCCAATTTTCACTGAAGACTTCGTGTCAGTCAGTGTCATCCCGCAAAGTCTAATTAGCTTTGCGGAGATACCAAACTCAGCCATAGCATCCAACAATTTCTGTCGTATCGGACTGTCGAATGCAGCTTTGTAATCGATGAACAGATGGTAGGTGACGATCTGCATTTCTTGGGTGTTCTCCAGGATTTGTCGTAGTGTGAATATCTGGTTGGTGGTGGATTTACCAGGTCTAAAGCCACACTGATACGGTCCAATCAGGTTCGCCAGAATGGGCTTTAGTCTTTCACATAACACACGAGACAGGACTTTGTATGCAATGGGGAAAAGGCTAATCCCGCAATAGTTGGTACACACACTAAGATCGCCTTTCTTAAGCACGGGACATAGGACACTCAGATTTTAATCATCTGGCATGCACTCCCTGAGCCAAATCGTGTTTATGAGCTGGTGCATGCATGTTACCAAGTCATCGCCGCCAGCTTTAAAAAGCTCTGCCGGCAGTCCATCTGCCGTGCTGATTTTGTTTTGGCTCGGTGGTGGACAGTCTACTCCATCGTCGATGATTGATGCGATTTCGTCACTTATGCTGCCTTCGGAAACGAGTAGGGATTGAAAGTGTTCCCTCCATGTTTGCAGCACACTCTGAGTGTCCGTGACCAGAATTCCGTCTCTGTCCTTACAGGGGAGGATCCCTGTTCCAAAACCTTTACTTTTTACCTCTTGGTAGAACTTTCGCGCCTCACCTCTATCCCTGTAGTTTTCGATATCCTGGCTCTCTCTATTCTTCCACAGACGCTTTTTCCGTCTGAACAGGCGTTTCATCTCCCTCGTTTTCTCTTTATAGAGCTCCGTTACCGCACGCGTCGCCATTGGCTGCAGTTTTGCCTTGTATGCAGCAGATATTAGGCGACATTCATCATCGTACCAGGGCTTATCTGAGCGTGGTTTTTCATAACCCAGTACGGTCGTTGTGGCTGTGGTCATAGAATTCGCAATATGCTGCCACTGTATGTCGGGAACATCAGAACTAGGGGGGATGGGGGATAATTGAGAGAGTTGGTTGGAGTAGGCATTGGCTATCTCGGTGGTAAGCAGCTTTGTGATGTCTAGCTTCCTTTGCGTTTGATTAACTGTGTTTTTAGCACTACTTAATCGTGTGCGTACCTTGGCTGCAACTAGGAGTCAATATTTGCACCGCGCATCACATGCACGTCCATAACGCTTGAGACATGCCTTTTATTAACTACCACGTGATCAATCTGATTTCTTGTATATTGTCAAAACTGCTTGTTTTTTCTGGTATAATGCACGTTCCACATCAAAAAGTTTGTTGTAATATTCTTATGTCTAAAACTTAATCTAAAACATTTTCCAATTACTTTCAGTTTTTTTCCATTGAATAGCTACTCGGTGTAATATTAACGTAATGTACTAAATTTTATTAAATTCAATGTTATACTTTTCCCCCAAAAACGCATTTCATTTACATCATCATGAAAAAGTTTATTTTTTCCGCACAATTGTTCACATTTCTAAGAAATTAATTATTATATAGAAAATATTTGTGTATACATACTTATAATAATAAGTTTATACTAAAGAATATCTTTGTGCTTTTCTTATCTATTTACATGCTACAACAACACCAACAACACGACGTCGTTGCTGTTCCAGTGCGAAGTAACAAGAACTCACCCAAAGATAGACGGAAGTGTTCAACGGAATTTCATAGTCAACCCAAGATGGCCATTGTGCAAAAGCACCTCCAGGATCAACTTGAGGATGACGATGCCAAAGCCAAAGATTTCAAAAAAACGGAACATGAGTTCATATTGAGATCCTTGAGAATAGGACGTAGAAGAAGAACAAAATCCAAAAAGGATGACGCCGAAGATGGCCACCAGCTACAAAGGCAACAATCATTGCAAGGCGTTCTGAATGCTGTTGTGCAAATAAAATGTGATGATAACAGCAGCAGAAAGTTTTCACAGGATTTTTGCAGGTCTGTTGGGCTCACTCAGGTGAGTGGTGGCAACGACATTGATGGTCCCTTATCAGCGCCAGTGCCGTCAAACAGTGACGAATTGTTGGATGTTTGCAATGGATTACGGTGTCATTGTAGAATGTGTTATAAGCCAACTAAAGAAGTTACAATTGTGAATAATGTCATGACAGCAACAACAACCACAACAACAACGCCAAATAAATATATATTGCAAGTTCAAGCTGAACAACAAAGTGTTCAGCATCATCCTCAACATCGGCTCGGTGTGGAAAAATATCAAAATTATCAGTGCCCCACTGGGAAATTATGTTGCCTGCAGCTCAAGAAGAACGTGATGTCCCCCCACGCTCAGAATACAGCAACACAAGTTGACACAGCAAGTTACCAAGTACAGCAATTGCATCAGCAGCAGCATCATCTCCACGTGCACCAACCAATGACTAATAACAATTTGCCCACAACTGGTTCCAGTGTTGGTGGTGTTGGTGGTGGTCATTTGTATAGAACTCTTCAAAACGAATGGGAAATCCTAGCCCATCTTACTCAGGATCATCAGTCAGCCGTAAATCAGTATTATGCCGAGTTTGGTCAACGTATTGCCATAACCCATGATGCCCTACACGACAAGAGTGTAATCTGTCTAAACCTCCGGGGACGCGGTGGCAACCAACCACAAAACACCAACATTGAGAAATTCTTTGTTGCATTTGTACCCTTGGCCGAGGAACAACAACACAATTGTCATCCACAGCCCCAGCACCAGAATGTAACCTCAAACTCCAACTACTCCACTGGCTCGACTAAGGTAGCTGTGTTCGTCTGGCACATGAATGCTTTGCCGAACCGCCACTCTATAGATGGCCACTCAGATTCGTTGTCTTCCCCCGGCGATGTCACTGGCGATTGTGATGACGAGGTCAGCAATTTTGATGCGATTATAGAAAATCCCAAAACGGGTATAAAATGGTTTGGACGAGCTCATTGTTTAACCACGCCATGGTCTCAAATCTATCATAAACAACATTTTCTTATGCATGAAGTGATGGAAGAACAAACAACAGCAACAACAGAAACAGCAGCTCATGCTGCGGGTGATGCATTTGTGATTGTCATCAAAGAGAAATCATAAGACAGCTGCTGTGACAATGTAGAGAGCACTAATGTAGTGAGAGAAATGTTATGTCGTTATAAATAAAGAAATGTTATGTTATAGAAACGAATTAATAATGCCGATAGTGCTTCTTTAATTAATAAATTGCAGTGGTAAGTTTTTTGGCTTACACCTCTTAGTGGTTTAGAATTGATTTCTATCGGTTAACATTCGTGATGTAAAAGGATTTCTTTTCTGTAGAAAAGCGACTGTAGGTGAGTATAATAGACATCGAACGACTACCAAAATATGACCCTTTGCAACCTTCAACATTTGCACACATCATACGGTAAAAAAAAATAAATGTATGGCTCTACAATGTGTTGGACTTTACGAGTATTATCATTGTCTACCTATTTCAGTAGCTGCATTATCATCATAATTTTGATATATGTAGTAGAAACATAAAATTTGAAAGTGTAACAATTTTAGGTATTCTGGGAGGTACCACAAAGGGCGAAAAGTAGGATTTTGGTGTCAAATCACCTATTTTTCGACCAAAAATCTAATGATGCAGTTTTGTAGAGAAATATTTAAATATAAAATATGTATTTATGGGTTTTCAGAGAAATTATATTTTATTTATGAAAAATTTAAGTAAAGTCCATACAATGTTGCTAAGAAAAAAATGACACATATTTCAATATTATTCAATGGTCCATATATTGATAATCTTCTGGATAATACCATTTGACTTTAGTATTTTTAAAAAATAAAGTATTGGTTCATAAATTAACAAAAAACTTGGGGATATCATAAACCGTTAAAAAGTTTTGCCAAAACTGTAAGCCCCTAAAATTTAACTTATTTTTATCTTTTACTGAAAACAAAATAAAGCAGCTCCACTTTTCTACAAGCCGTCCTTTTCAATAAATGTAAGTTGAGAGTGTCTGAAGCAGAAAGTATTTTACGCAAAAAAATACGCAAATTTATTCACAAAACAAAATATGGGCGGTTGGCTGTGGGCGTGACCGATTTTTAAGAAAATTGGCATGCATCTGTTTTTTTTTCTACAAAGTGTTTATACCAAAATTTGAACGCTATTGCATAGATAGGAAAAAATTTATTCGAAAAAATTCATATTATGCATAAAAACAAATTGGGTTGTATGGGCGGTGGGCGTGGACAATTTTGATGTTACTTGGCAAGCTTCTTTTTTGATTCTAGATAGTGTATGACTTTTTTGCGGATAGGGTAGATTAGGATAGGTAAAATTTTATGCGGAAAAATCGATTTGGATTGTATGAGATGTGGGCGTGGCCGATTTTGATGAAATTCCGCTTTTTGTTTAATTTAGTCAATATAATGCTCGGTGCAAACTTTCAAAGGTCTGGGACCATTCCTTATAGTTTTTGCACATAAAATGTATGAAGAGATCCCACTTTTAGGCGTGGCGGGACTTCCAATTTTTTCTCCAAAACATTGTCCTGTTATAGCTTAACAAAATACAGAATTTAGTCAAGATCGAGTTGGGTGTGTTGATATTATTACTCGATTTCTAAAGGAGGTGGAATGATACATTTGTATGGGAGGTAACAAAAGTAAATTTCAGAATTTACAGAATTTTATTATGTATTCTATATGCAATCCCTTAAGGCTTCATGAAAAATGCCCCAAATGCACAAAAAACCCAAAAATGCGCAAAAAATATGAAAAATTTCCCATAAATTTTGCGGAGTTTTCCGTTTATTTTAGGTAAAATTATTTTTTTTTGATTTTTGGTTATTTTTCATATGGAAAATGACCCAATTTTTTCCACAAAATAAATCTTATGTTTTTTTTACCAATGTTCAAATAAGGAATTGTAGTTTTTCTCGAAAATATGTAAAAGCCAAATATTTACGTGAGTGGGCGGCGCACAGTGGGGTATGAGACCCCCAAAACGGAGGGGGGCTTCAATTAAAATTTTGTACTCAATAATTGTACACAGGATTTTATGTCCTCTCAAACATAGGAAATTTTTTCGAATTTTCTAAGTGTTAGCGAAAAGTGAAATATCGGTATTTTGGAGTGAAAGTTTTGCTTTTTAATAATTTAAAAACCTATTTATTGTTATGGATCATTCAACGTCAGCTATTGAAGAACAGGAATAACAATTAGTTGTATACAATAAATATGTTTAATTATTTTTAATAATTTTTGAAAAAATGGTCAAAATTTAAGGTATTTTTGAAATGTATGTAGATTTTTAATATGGTTCCGGGTAAAACCCTGTTGAAAAATTAACATAATTGTAAAATATAACATCTGTAATTACATAATCAAGAAAAACATTTTGCGCGTTTTTGCGCCAATTTGTTTTATTAAATAAATTGTGATGTTAGACACTCTTGCGAAAACGATGGAAAATTCGTTTGGTTTGATTTGGCCTTATATTCTTTGCTTTTGCTGTATTGCAATTTGTTGCTGAGCATTAATTTTTAATTATACCCTACATAAGGCAATGTATGCTGATTTGCCTTGATAATATTCAAATTTAAAATATGGTTAAATGACGTTATTTCACAACAATTCTAGAGTTTAGCCGTCACAGCAAATTTTTTCAAAACGTTTAAATATCAACATATTTGGTAAAATTATTCAGAACTGATTAATTACAAGCATTAAAACTAGTTGTTCATGCTAAATTCAGAGAAATACCTTCTAACTAGTACAAGTTTCTTATATTCATTTCGAGGTTTGTTTTTCAAATGGTTTTATTTGCAAAACACGAGTGACTGATTGCGAATTGTTATTTGACTGTTATTTAATATTGTATGACATTTTATCATGAAGTAACTGAAATGGAAACAGCGTCTCCAAAAATTATTTTTTTTAAATATGTATTTCGAGCTCTTCGCTCAACAAATAGTGTGCATAAAAGACTATCTGAGAGCACTACTGTCAATATCATTCTCAAATTTTTGCCTCAGTGTACGTTATTGGATAATATGCAACCAAAAATACTACTTTCATCCTACAGAGAGGAGAATGTTGCGCCTGTAGCGGAGACCGTTACTAAAGATAACAACCAGTCGATTAGACACCGTGAGTATTCTGTGCACGCTTTACATTAGATATGCAACAACTTGAAATGACGCTGTAATAATGATTTCCCATTGGCAGTTCTTTCCTTTCCCAACGCCTCCGCCCCACCCCGCCGAGATTGCTCTATGCAGATACTTATTCAAATGTATATACAGACTTTTGGTCCACCCTGTATATAAATTCATAAGTGTGTATACATATGTACATAAGCATTTATATATTTTTAAAACATTTAAAACATAAATCAATATCAAATTTCAAAGAGATCACACACAAACCGTAGCTTATATAAAGGTTTGATTCTACTACAGTATATATACATATAAGTATATATATGGGGACTATATGTAAATATGGACCGATTTCTTAAAAACTTCAAACCAACCGGTCTTATAGCAAAAGGATCATCTGTGCCAAATTTGGCTAAGATCGGACCCTTCCTTGAATTAATCTCCGTTTTGGGGTGTTCAATACCCCACTGTGCGGCGCCTCGGCCCCTTTTTGCCAACTTGGTTCCAAATAACCCGGTTATATTTCTGCTAAACTGTGAAATTTTCAGGACGATCAAACTATTCTTATGGCTTTTATAAACACTTCCATACTGTCCCAATAACACATACCAAATATGAGCATAATACCCCTTACAGTTCATGAGATACAGCTTTTTAAATTTTCAAGTTTTATACCACGCCCATCACGATGCGACCCCGCTCAGTTTTTGTGGTTTACGAACATTATTGCCAAATGCATCCACACAAATTTCCAAGACGATTGGAGAAACAGTCCTCCAGATATGCACCACTTTTTTAACACCGACCAGACAGCTACATTCTGTGAAGTTTTCAGAAAGATCGGTCAAGGGGTTTTCGTCTGTACGGTACTAAAATTTCAAATAAACAAACATAAACCCACTATCATTTATATAGATTTGACCCTTTAATTCTTTGGGGCATGGCTTCAAGTTGTCCGATTTCGCTAAAATTTTGACCATAGTCGTTAAATAACAACTGTAACAACATTCCGCTCGGGCAATACCGGAAATCAAAAGTTGAATTTTCTCTGCCACCCAAAAGTATATACTAGGGTGGGCTTTGATGAAATTAAGGAATTAAAATTTCTTTGATCTATGCAACAAATGACGACTTTTGGTATAATACAAAAACAGGATAGTATAGGTTCGATTCTACTATCGAAGTGTAATAAAACCCTATACTCAGTTTGGCGAGATTGGTGACCAATTTTTTTTTATGGGCCCCTAAAGATTCTCAATATCAGTGAGCCCCATGAAAAAAGGTGTCATCAGTTTTTGTCCAACAGCTAACTCACACTTCGTGATAGCGCTTAACTGTATTCGGCAATAATGTAGCTGGGAGTTTTGCGCACTAACTTTATTAACAAATTATGTCAAAAAGGTTGGTTATTTCTGCCCTTTTTCAAAAAAAATTTAAGAACAATTTATTATTTTTTCACTTTTTTGAGCATTACTTTGAGGGAGTCCAAATGTTTCTCTAACACTGTGCGCCAAAATTGTAGCCCTGGTAAAGATAAACAACCTTTGTGAACATATCAATCCAATCTGAACGTGTCTAGGCAACCTAAATAGCTCATAAAGTCCACGTTGATACCGGTTCTTCGAACCTTTACGGACTTATAAGCCAGTAACGTGGTTGAATATCAACTGATTTTAAATTTCTCAGTGAGTTTAGAAAGAAGACACTGCGGCCTTTCCAACCATATATATAGCATAGGATATGAAAGTTGAGTTCCTCGGAAAACATGAATAACTATTTGTTAACAGATTTTTACACACAAGTATGCGTTTAAGTCGTGAAAGCGTGAACTTTCTGAAAAAAGTAGTAAACATTATAGTGTCCTTATAAAATAGGGGCTACAAACTTTATCAAATTTTAAAAATAGTAAAAAAAATTACAAAAGTTTGAAATTTCGAGGCAAAAAACAAACAGATATGACAAGTTACTAATAATACTATATATATGGTTGGAAAGGCCGCAGTCTCTTCTTTCTAAATTCACTGAGAAATTTAAAATCGGTTGATATTCAACCACGTTACTGCCTTATAAGTGCGTAAAGGTTCGAAAACCGGTATCAACGTGAACTTTATGAGCTATTAAGGTTGCCTAGACACGTTCAGATTGGATTGATATGTTCACGAAGGTTGCTTATCTTTACCCGGGCTACAATATTGGCGAACAGTGTTAGAGAAAAATTTGGATTCTCTCAAAGTAATGCTCAAAAAAGTGAAAAAATAATAAATTCTTCTTAAATTTTTTTTGAAAAAGGGCAGGAATAACCAGCTTTTTTGACATAATTTGTTAATAAAGTTAGTACTCAAAACTCCCAGCTACATTATTGCCGAACACAGTTTAGCGCTATCACGAAGTGTGAGTTAGCTGTTGGACAAAAACTGATGACACCTTTTTTGATGGGGCTCACTGATTTTGAGAATCTTTAAGGGCCCATTTAAAATCGGTTGATATTCAACCAAAAAAATATTTTTACAATTATTTATCCGACTTTGATGACCAAGAGCAGAAAATGTTATCATTTTTTTGTCTGAAACCGGAGCAATTTTTACGGAAAGATGGAAAAAAAACTTAATGAAAGGCAACGAAAACTTTAAAAATTATCAAAATTTTTACCAAACTCCAACCTTGAAGTGGCATAACTTCGTCATTTATGTTTAGATTTTAAACTAAAACTAGAAAACTAGACCTACCTTCTTTCAAAAATTAAAATTTGACTATATTTTAAAACCCGTTCTACTTTCCACATATCTGAGATTTGAATTCAGCGTGAAATTTTACAAAGGGATACAATATTTAGAAGCCGGGATCAAAAATGTGTTGCATTGTGTAATTATAGGTTAAAATAACATCCTAAAAGTATGCTATTTAAATGTATTATTTTAATACATTCATAGGTTTTCAACAACCATATGTTGCGCATGCGCATGTGCGTTTTCTGCCCTTAGCCAATTTGATTAGTTTATTTAACATTTGGATCGTTGATTTTTTTGCAATGTGTATTGAACGAACACACTTCACATGAATGATAACTAGGATTACCTAGAATGGTAACAAAAACGAAAAGTTGAGTTTTGTTGGGCATCAATTGGACACTAAAAATACACTTCAATCACAATCATAGCGGATCCTTTTTTGAGATAAGGGAATTTTTTGTTTTTTATCTTCGTTTTGTGCTTTTTTAGAGGTGACGTTCTTTGCTCTATGATTCCACCATTAAATGGTATCTCATTGGATGAGTATGTGTTATTTGTAGATTATATTTTTACAGCTTCCGCATAAAGTCTGACAGTGTGATTTTGATTTCATTTATTACCAACAAAACAAACATGAAAACTGAAAATAAATTATATGAGCTAAATAAATTTGTCTAAACAACAATGTTTTCATTCTATGCACACAGATTAATTTTAAGCTGATTTTGATAGACAAAAATTATTTTTTTTTATGTAGAACGTACCTCATCGCTATGATGTATTTTATGAAGCAGATCTTCTAAGATGATTCTAATGTGAATCCCGAAACAAAAATTGCCTTAATATCTGCAAGTTCCCAAACCGGATGATGTGGAAGAGAACTCGTTAGTCTTTGTTTATTAATTTTTTTTCAGTGTTGTAGTTGAATTTTTGCAGCACAATCTAACAATGCAGAGAATAATAAAAAAAAACTGTGCAGTACTAAACAAAATGCGTCTGTTTGAATCTTCTCAATTGCTTTCACAGGTACGTGTTATGTTTTAATGTCATCGATGGTTTTGTTTTTTTGTTGATGCAGAGCAACGGCACAAGAATGCATTGACAACACACAGAATTTAATAGGAATATCTACTACATTTCTTTATGTCATCACTGTGTAGGTAAGTTACATAAATATATGTGTGTATGCGCGCGTTGGTACAATTGAAATGACAATTTGTATTCGTAATCATAAAAAACCGATTTAGATTATACCAAAAAAAAAGCATAGCAGGACAATATCGTCGAAGCCATCTTATGTGTCATTTGACCCTCGTTCAAGGCACCCCTACCTATGTGTGTTTCATTATCAATTTGTGTCACTTTCCCATTGACATTTGTAGAACTATTTAAAAATAAGCAAAAGTGTAACCGTTAATAGATTTAACGATAGGAAGATCAATGCAATTTTTTGATAAACACCTTCTTATACACATATTACAGACACACACACCAATTGTGAACCACCGCCCAGACATCTTCTTTATATCCATGCATAGGATGACGTTATAGCTATGTATATAAATAAATAGTAAACCGGTATTTTGTTTAACAGTATTTCAAGCATCGTATAGCAAAAATGCAGACTTATTCTAAAGAAAGTTAGCATTTATCAGTTTAGTTTCTTATCTTAGCACATCAAGTTAACACAATGCGCTGTCATCACATTAAGGTGTGATGAAGAACAACTTAACTGTTTTATAAACAAAGTAATTAAGTCATATTTAAATGTTTTATCAATTTAGCTAGTACTTGCTTTAACCATAATTGTTGGCTATGGCCAACTGATAACAGCAGATACAAAAGTTTTAAGCAATATCAAGTAAGAATATATTTATTAAATGGGAATTTTAAACTTTAAATTTTAAACTTTTTAATTTTTTCTAGTTTATTTGTCGATGGGGCCACACGAGATGAAACTATTGCATTGGAGAATGACAAGGATTTGGTAGTCAAAGGAGTGTTGGTGGAGAGATTCACGCTACCGGATGATCGCAGTAGCGTTTTAACAGTCATCGTTGAGTATGTGGCCGACAAGGATGGTTATCGTCCCAAGTATAAACTTGTAAAGGAAACTTATTCTATAAACTATTTAAATCCTTCGACATTGAAGTCGTTGGGTGGTTGATATTAAAAATCAATTAAAATATTAAAAAAGAGATAAAAGAAGGCACTCAATTTGACTATTCTTTTTTTTAATTAAAAGCGTGAAAACTTTTTAATTATTATCCAAAATGAAATGAAAATGTTCAATCAACATTGCGATAAGATTTTGCTGTACAGCACTATGAAGAACCGCGGAAGCCAAAGGGCCGATACAATGGCAATGGCCGCTACCACCGTGAACTCGGGCGAAGTTCACGGTCATATTGGTGTTTCTCGCTAATTGCGGGGAAAACTAAACCTCATTGCTACGGAAAGATGGGCGATAGAACCCACTTGCACAGCGACAAAACAAATTTGGACTATGGATATGAAGAGGACACGATTTGCGCTGAACTTTGTTTTATCAGCCCAAAAATATGATATATAAAAAGATTTTTGCCTCTCCTGTAAAATGTGCTGGAAGGGATTTTGCAGGTTTGGATATTAAGCCGATGATATGTATTTTGTGTATTTTATATATGGAAACCTATCAGGGAAACCACTGTCCATATATGTATCAGTGAGTCTCTTAGAAATTCTTTCTCATACAAAATACTTTTCATAACAAAACGATTCTTAAAAAAAACCAGTAAAAAAATTTTAGTCGGGCAAACCGACTTAAACATACCATCACCCTCAGTACAACAAAAACTTTTATATTAAAGTAGGCGGAGTGGTACATTTGTAGGGAACGTACCAGAAGGGGCGTGTCTAGACTTCCAGATTATTACTCCAAAACTTTATCCTGTTATAACTTAACAAAATACAGAATTAGGGCACGATCGTGTCGAGTGTATTGATATTATTACTCCATCTCCAAAGTGGGCGAAGTGGTACATTTGTATGGGAGGTACCAGAAGGGACGTGCCTAAACTTCTTCTCTAAAACTTTTTCCTGCTTGAACTTTACTAAATACAGAATTTGGGAACGATCGCGTTACCAGATGTGTATGGGAGGTACCAGACTTCCAATTTATATCAAAAACTGTATCCTGCTATAGATTTACTAAGAAAAGAATTTGGGTACGATCGCGTTGGATTTATAGATATTATTACTCCATCTTTAAAGTGGGCGGAAAGGTACATTTGTATGGGAAGTACCGGAAGGGGCGGGGGTAGACTTCAAAATTTTTTTTCGAAACTTTATCCTGTTATAGCTTTACTATGTACAGAATTTGGGTACACCGTTGGGTGTATTGATGTTATTACTTGATTTCTACAGTGGGCGGAATGATGTTTTTGTATGGGAGGTACCAGAAGAGGCGGGGCCATGTAGCCCATTTGCAATACCGTAAGTAGTTTTGGGGAAATATTAACTCTTGAAAAATTTCAAAACATTTGGTTGCGTCTTCCGAAAGTTACCGTGCGTACCAGCCGGACAGCCAGACAGACAGACGGACATGGCTCAAACGACTCAAAAAGTCATTAATCGAATTTGGTTCACAGAAACCTAGGGTCTAAAGTGACTCCTTCTATGTGTTACACTTTTGGGTCGTATCATATGATATATACCCTCATTACTAAGAGTGATGGTATAAAGAACATTTCGTTACAATAAAAGTATTTTGACGTACAATTAAAGTACTTATTTAAAAAGAAAAGCAAAAATAAAAAATTTGTGCAGGTCTGTAATCATGAGTTGAGGATTTAGTTAAATATTAAATACATCAATTTTTTGATACAAAAAATTATAAATTACCTTTATACCTAATGAAGGAAGTATGGGACAGCTTCTCGCGTTATTGTTAAAACAATTTTTTGCTACAGATACTTTAAAAATTGTTAGCGGAATTATTCCCAAAATTTGGTATCAAGTTCTACTTTTAAATTACAATTATAATAATTACTTTATTCCCGATGAATTACCTTACGAAAAAATAATGCGCATATGGACATTTCCACAGAAAAGTCCACAGTGATCGAGAAAAAAATGTTGACAAAAAGTTTTTCTGACTTATCTTAGTATGATGAAAAGTGTGTATAGAAATATTCTTAAATTCTTCTACAGACAAACTCACAAACATCTCTTCTCTATAATATTAGTATAGATATTATACATGTCAGTAAATCCCAAACCTATATTTAACTTACCTTCAATAACATTTTGCATTTAAACGTTTTTGTCCCATCTCTATTAGCTGCAGCATAGCCAACAGAGACAACAACAAACACACGAAAACGACGGCGCGACAAATACATTTACGACCGAAACGATACATAACAATAACTTCAAATCCTATAGGAAATGCAGTGTTAACTGCTCGATAATGTTGTTCTCTTTTTGCTTCTTTCCATTTCCTTCTCACCAAAAAAAGTGTGTTTCTTAGTAAAGTATAACTCTTTCTAACAGTTCAAAGTTTTAGCACAAACACTTTTAATACTCTCATTTATACGAAGTCACTACTACACATATTATGTCTACTTTTTGAAGAAGTTAAACACAAGAGAGAGAGTGAGTGAATGATTGCACATTTCTATAAAGTTCACAAACTTGAGAGAACACTACTGAGAGTATGTAAGATTGCCATCAATCTGTGCTCTGATAATATTAAATGACACTATGCGCTCATAAGAAAAAAGCAAAGAACAAGGAAATGGCATAGAGTAGAGAATTTACTCCTAATCTTAGGGATATGCTAAACCAGTGATGCCCAACGTCAATGTATGCGATTTGTTCGAGTGTGTTGGGTATGCATAAAAGCTCTTTTATTGTTATGTCGGCAAACAGTGTGGTGCAAAAGTGGCGCACTTCGTCACAACTGACATTAAATATCTATGCATTACAAATTACAAATTATTTTTGTTAAAAATAAGATTAAGACTTCCGAATTTCGGTAATTATATACATTTTAAAAGGAACGCATTAGTTCATCGATATCTATTTCACTCTCATAATTTTTAATTCGAATGAAATCTGAAACATGGTTATCGGTCAATCTTTTTCGGTATTTATTTAATAATATTTTCATGGTAAAATGCCATCATCAAAAGGACGGCAGCGTTTTGATAAGGCAAGCGAAACAATAAAAGACGCCTTTTTAACATTAATATTTAAAATGTTTCCTGCTTCTGCTTCAACAACATTTTTTTTTAAATTAGCAATTAAAATTTCTCTTGCCTCATCTAAAATATCGAAATATTGTTTATGGCAAGACCTGTAACGCCTTTCGACATTAAATTTGTGGTTACGCTTAACATTTCGTTGGCATACCAAACATACTGGCTCGCCAACGCTGTTTTGCGTAAACAAAAAATCATTTTCCCAAACATCGTTAAACATTTTGCGCAATACTGTAATTCGCTTTCCGATTTGCGTGTACTACCTTCTCGCTTGATGTCTACATGACAACTGATCAACAGTCGAAAAGCAAATTAAATCGTGTATGTGTGAAAGCACAAAAGCTCTTTATGTGTAGATGTAAAAGCACAAAAAGCTGTTTTCGCTCGCGAGCTCAACTGGGGGGCATCGTTGTGCTAAACACATATGAAGATTAGCAAGCAACAGCATGTTTGTGTTTATGTAAATTTGTTTGACAAAAATGTAAGTCACAGTTTGCGCAGTTTATAGTATTTTTGGTTCATATACACAACTAAAAATTATTAATTTGTATTTTTTAGCGTTCATACAAACACACAACACATTACATATATCATTACAATAAATAACAAATTGTTTATACAGGGGTGTCCACATAGATATCAGAGAAATTTATACTTTTTATTGATTTGTTCTTTCACTTGTTGCACTTTTAACCGATCAACCACAAAACGACCGACCGCTACAAAATATCCGAGTGAACTGAACATTAGAAATTGAGAAGGAGATCAAATGTCTGCCTGGTTTAAGACTAATTTAGAGACTTTTAATTAGTATTGCCAAGGCTTTTTAAGCAATGTTGTCAAATGTGGGATTAAAAGGAAATCAACAATTTCTTTTTTGGCATAAAAGAATAACTCGACGTTATTGTTCTGACTCAAGGTAAGTTTTTATACCATCACCCTTAGGGATGAGGGTATATATCATTTGATACGAAAAAAGTGTAACGCATTAAAGAAGACGAGTTAGACCCCAAGTATCTTAAGACCAAATTCGTTTCAGGACTTTTTAAGACGATTGAGCTATGTCTGTCTGTCTAGCTGGCTGGATGGCTGGTCAGCAGGATAACTCGAGTAAACCTTAACGGATCGGTATGAAAATTTACCAGTATTAATATTTTTCAAAACGAACTTATGGGATTGTAAATGGGCAAAATAGCCACACCCCTTCTGGTACCTCCCATACAAAATTACCTATTTTTGGATAATTTATATTTCTTTCATAACTTCCAAACGGACGATCGTAGGATATTTAAATTAAGTCAGTTTATTTATCTTGCAAAAGTAGACAAACCCTAAGAAAACCGAAACCTTGCCATACCCCTTCTGGTACCTCCCATACAAATGACATAATTGACCATTATAGTTTTACATACATATCTTTTTTGTAAGCAAACCTAATTTACTCAAATTTTGAGTATGATGTTCGCTTATGAAAATAGGACTCAGGAATGAATATGGACTATATCGGTTCACGCCTTCTGGTACCTCCCATACAAAATTACCTATTTTTGGAAAATTAATATTTCTCCTATAACTTCCAAACGGACTCTTGGGGGGTAATAAAAATTGGTCGATTAATTATTGTCATTATAGGAGGCAAAACCACAGAAAACCTAACTATTTGACACACCCGTTCTGGTACCTCCCATACAATTGACTGAATCCACCCCTAAAGTTTCACATACATATCTTTTTTGTAAGTACACTGAATTCAGTAAAATTTTGCGTAAGGTGTACGGTTATGAAGATTTTAATCAGGAATGAATATGGACTATATCGGATCACCCCTTCTGGTACCTCCCATACAAAATGACTTTGTTTGGAAAATTAACCCTTTGAACCCCACATTTTTGTCTGTGTATCGAAAATTGTGTTTTTGGTTTTTATCTTCATATATCTGTCTCAGAAGTGTTCATACAAAATTTGGAGACATTTCGACCCCCCGTTTTGGAGCTAGAGAAAGTTGCTTGTAGGCAACTTTAGCCCATTTTGGTATACAAAAAATGGACAACTAAGATATTTGATGTATGAAAAGTTTGATATTTTCATTATGTTATGTTTTTATAATAAAAAAAACTAGTAATCACTATTGGAATTTATTTAATTATGATTTAAAACAAAACACTTCTTTTTAACACTTCATTTTGAATAACTAAATTATGCTGATCGCTCTGCACAAAAAATAGAATCAAATCAAACGGTAACGGTAAATTTGTATTATTTGTTTTACACTCTCTTCTTTACACATAAACCCAGTGATGCCTGCAAAAATTTAGAAGATAATGCAATCGTGGTCTTTGTGGTTTAATGACAAACACGTGAAGTTGCTCTCAGGCAACATTGGGGCTGAAAGGGTTAATATTTCTCCCATAACTTCTAAACCGTCACCTGGGGGATAATAAAATTTGGTCAGTTAATTTAACTTGTAATAGGAGGCAAAGCCTCAGCAAACCTAACTATTTGGCACACCCCTTCTGGTACCTCCCATATAAATATATGGGATATTTCCCCTTTTACATACGTATCATTTTTGTATGTACACTGAATTCAGACAAATTTTGCCAAGGCAAGCGATCATTGAACGTTGATTTACGAAAAAAAATCAGACACGTTGTGCTGCCACTAATTGTACCTTCTGTACAAATAGATCAAATTTTGTATGTTTTTGCTCTACATGCAGACAAAAAATAAAACATAAGTAATTTTATTTTAAAAATCTATTAATTTCAATAACTCAAGACTTAAACAATATCTTATATTGGGTTTACCTGACTGAAATTTCTGAAATGGTTTTTCTTTTATTTGATATCCATATCACCATTGTACTAAGATATATATATATATAAATAAATTGTTAAAAATTTGAATATACTTTGAAAAATTTAAATTCCTTTAAAAAGAAAACGAAACCTGCGGATGGAAAAGTGAGTATGCTGTTTTGGTCACGGAACATAAATAGTGTCTTTCGCTGTTTTATACATGGCTTTGGGTATAAGATTTGAATTACAAAAATTTCTTTTTACTGGTTTCAAACCTGGTTTTGGAGTTAACAAAATCAAATACACATACACTGGCACGGCACGGCCTAACAAACTATAAATGCTTAGTAGTAGTAGAAAGCAAAAACTATATGCTTAGTAGTAATAGTAAGCGTTGTTTAACAATATACCTTGTAAGAAGCTTGAGCTTTGTGGTGAAAAGCCATTGGCTTTGTGGTAAAGCTTGAGCTTTGAGGTAAAAAGGGAATCGTGGGGATAAAATATCCTCCATTCTCATGTTTGATTGTGAATGGTCAAATTCATAACTATGCTGGACATTTTCGGCTGATATCAACTTCACATGCACATGTTTGACATAATTGTAGATATACATATATACAGCTGATGATGTACCATTGTGCATCAGTTCGTCACAAAGGGGTCTGAAGATGAACTCGTCATGGAGTTCAAAACGCGTCATCCTAGTGCGTGACAAACTGAATTTTACCAAAAATATCAAACAATAAATAAAAAACACTTTTCTGATCTTGAGCCGAATTTGTTGTATCATTTCGATACACTAACGTAAATTAATATAATATACTGTAAGATCGACTAACAAAAACAAATACACGTTAAGGATTGTTTTTAAAAGTTAAAGGTCAGAACGTATGGAACAAATAATATGTTGGAGAAAGTTTATCAGTACCGCTTAGATTTAAACAAAAATTTGTATGAAACCGTCTTAAAAAAAACTTAATTTCCCTTTGCACCCCATGAATGAGGTATGGGATAGCTTCTCGCGTTGTTGTGAATTAACACGCTTTCTATTTTTGGATTCACAACTAACGGCACCTACTTATTTATCGACGAATGCGAACGTCACTGTTTTGAGAAGCTCTTACTAGACACGACGATTGAATCGACGCTTAATACTGCGAAGTTGCTGTCAAATGAAACCGTCATTGTGCCTCAAAAGTTCGACTCCTCATATATGAATTAGGGTAAAACTTTCGAGTTTGGTCTTGTCCTTTTCCTCGTAATTATTTAAAAAAAAGTGATCGAAGCAACGCACGGCCATTTATCTGGTCGATGCATATGTTATTAGTCAACTCAAATGCATGAAAATTTCATATCTTATGCTCGGAATATGAAGGGAAATTGTTTGAATCTTCTCAATTTTTATTTTTTTAATGCCATTGATGGTTTTGCACACCAATGTCACACGAATGACAAATATGACCAAAAGTCGGTATAGAAATATTCTTAACTTCGATATAATTTTATTGGTATGCTATAAAAATGCTATTCTAGCTTTCCCGTTCATCGTTGCGACGCCGTTAATCACAGGTGAAAACTTTTTGAGTGATTTTTAAACTAAGCCAATATATCTCAGTAACAAATACTTGCGAAATAATAATAAATAATAGTATTAGTAGTTTAAAAAATTATCCCCTACAGACACACAAAAAACTCACAAACATTGCTTCTTCATAATATTAGTATGTTATAGATATTATAGATATTATACAACATATCAGTTTATCCCAAACCAAGATTTAACTTACCTTCAACGACATTTTGCATTTGTACGTTTTTGTCCCATCTCTATTAACTGCAGCATAGCCAACAGAGACAACAACAAACACACGAAAACGACGGCGCGACAAACTCATTTACGAACGAAACGATACATAACAATAACTAAAAATCGTATAGGTAACGCAGTGTTAACTGCTCAATAATGTTGTTTTCTGTTTTACTTTTTTCTATTTCCTTCTTATCAGTGACCACAAAACAAAAGATGTTTTTCAGTATAACACTTTATAACAGTTTTAAAGTTTTACACTTTTAATTCTCTCATTTATATGAAGTCACCATAACGCAGCTGATGACTACTGTTTTAAGAAGTCAAACACAAGAGAGAGAGAGATAGAGAATGTACGTTTCTATAAAAATCACAAACTTGAGAGAACACTACTGAGCGTATGTATGACTATCATCAATCTGTGCTCTGATAATATTAAATGGCTCTATTCGCACAAATGGAAATAGCAAAGAACAAGGAGATGTCATAGAGTAGAATTTGTGGAAATGTTACACATATGAAGATTAGTGTGTATATGTTAATGGGTTTAACAAAATTGTAAGTCAAGTTTGTGCAGTTAATGGTATTTTTTATTCATATACACAACTAAAAACTATTTATTTGTATCTTTTTAGTGTACACACAACACATTATTTCATTACAATAAGAAACAAATTGTTTTTACAGAGGTTCGACTAATCACATATCAGAGAACTTTATGTATTGTATTAATTTGTATTTTCACTTGTTGCACTTTTAACCGATTGACCACAACACGACCGACCGCGACAAAAGATCCGAGTGAACTGAACATTAGAAGTTGAGAAGGAGATCAAATGTCTGTCTGATTTGAGACTAATTTGGAGACTTTTCAATAGTATTGCCAGGGCTTTTTTTTAGCGATGCTCCCAAATGTGGGATTGCAAGGTAAACAAACATCAATGTATCCTTAAGTAAGCAAAATTAAACATAAGAAAATTGTTTTTCGCTAATATGCAATTCAATAGTATCACAGGGGATATTGATGTTGTAAAATACCGCATATATCTGTGGTCTCAAACCAAGGGTCCAACTCGAGTTCGGACAAAACTGAGTTATTAGTACCCTCGTGATTAGCATGTCTAAATGGTATGGTATCAATTTTTCATATTTGATTTTTTTTTTATTTGGATGGCAACTTAATCTGAAAAAGGCGCGGTAAGTATCTATCAATCTATATATAGGTATATCTCGACCATATATTCAAAATATGGGCAATTCCATAGTCACATATGTGACAGTGGTACGTTTCAATGAGATGATTAACAATGAAAAACTTGATTTTTTATTACTTCTTTATCTTTTTTTGTAATACTTAAGAAGTTCTATATTTAGTAAGAGAGACCAAATCCTCTGAACTGAGGGTCCTAAAATATTAGAAAATAAAAAGGGTGACATTGTGACAAAAATAGAAGTCAGCTTTTTCTTCTTTCACAAAAACAAAAACCGCAGCGAAATTGTTTTCAATTTGCTAAATGTCAAAAACTTTTTTTGTAATTTTTTTTACAAACCTTTTTTGTGAAATGAGACGTGATATTACATAAATTTCCTTTTTGATAAATTATAACATATATATTTGCAAAATAAGGTATATTAAAAAATCAAATCAAAATCTTTTTGCATATGGTAATTTTTTTGGAGGTACTGAATTGGTCCAACTGAGAATCAAAGAAAAATTCTCTTATTAATTCGCAAAAAAATATAAAAAGAAATCATAATATCTAATGTGTGGGTAAAGCCGGTGTCTTAGATTTCACCAGTAAATACAAAATATTAAAAGTAATATATTCTTAATGGGGTATAGGAGATGCCAGTAGGGACACAATGCGTCCAACTTTGATTCGAAAATCAACGTTCAATAAAAGCTTAATTTCTGCACAAAATAATTTCTGCAAAAATAAGGTACCAGAACGGGTCAGTCGATATAGACCATACTCATTCCAGAGTCAAATCTTCATAAGCGAACATCTTTCGCAAACTATAGCTAAATTAAGGGTACTTTCAAAAAAACATACGTATATAAAACTATGAGGGTGAATTCGGTCATTTGTATGGGAGGTACTAGAAGGGGCGTCTCAAGGTTTTTAGTTTTTGGGAGTTTGTCTACTATTACAAGTTCACTTGACTCACTTAACGTTTTCGGCTATTATTATAGGGGCCAACAATTTTCAAGGTAGCTGCACTCAATAATATTTGTCACAACATTGTGGGAAGCTATCCCATACTTTATTAGTGTAAAAAGAAATAAAGTCTTTTTTGTACCAAAAAATGGACGTACTTAATATTTTACTGAATCCTCAGCTCATGACCTGTACAAATGTTTTTATTTTTTTATTTCTGGAGAGATTAGTACTTTTGTTGTACCAAAATTTTTTTCTTGTATCTAAAGTACAATTTATTATACAAAAAAGGTCATTTACTGTAACAAAAATATTGTAATAAATATTGTACCAAAAATAAATATTGTACCCTAATGTACTTACTGTACCATAGAGTACATTTATTGTACCAAAAAGTACTTTCATTGCACAAAAAAGTAAAATTTTTTGTACCATAATGTACTTACTGTACCATAATGTACTTACTGTACCATAGAGTACATTTATTGGACCAAAAAGTAATTTTATTGTACTTAATTTGTACCAAATAGTACTACTAATGTAACAGAAAGTACACTTTTTGTGCCAGTTTTTTTTTCTACCCTCACCCTACGGGTAAGAGGGTATATATCATTTGACACGACCACAATGTGTAACACATAGAAGGAGTCACTTAAGACCCTAGGTTTCTTTGAACCAAATTCGATTCATGAATTTTTAAATCGTTTGAGCCATGTCCGTGTGTCTGTCTGTCCATCTGTCTGTCTAGCTGTCCGGCTGGTGCGAACGATAACTTTCGAAAGACTCAAGCAAATGTTTTGAAATTTTGCATAAGTTAATATTTCCCCAAAACTACTTACGGTATTGCAAATGGGCTACATGGCCCGCCCCTTCTGGTACCTCCCATACAAATACATCATTCCGCCCACTTTAGAAAACGAGTAATAATATTAATAAACCATACACGATCGTATCCAAACTCTATATTTAGTAAAGCTAAGGCAGGAAAAAGTTTTGGAGGAAATACCCGGAAGTCTAGACACACCCCTTTTGGTACCTCACATACAAATGTACCTTTACGCCCACTTTAGAGATTGCTTAATAATATTAATAAAACCGACTCGATCGTACCCAAAATCTTTATTTAGTAAAGCTATAGCAGGATAGAGTTTTAGAGAAAAAACTGGAAGTCTAGCCACACCACATCTGGTACCTCCCATACCCATCTGGTACCGCCCACTTTAGAAACCGATTAAAATTATGAATAGACCCTACGCGATCATGCCTAAATTCTGTATTTAGTAAGCCATAACAGGATAAAGTTTTTGAGAAAAAATCTGGAAGTCTGGACACGCCCCTGCTGGTACCTCCTATAAAAATGTACCACTTTGTCCACTTTAGAGATGGAGTAATAATTAAAATACTCTTTTTACGATCGTCCTTGAATTCTGTACTTTGTTAAGATATAACAGGATAAAGATTTTGGGAAAAAAACTGGAAGTCTAGCCGCGCTCCTTCTGGTACCTCCCATACTAATGTACCACTCCGTCCACTTTAGAAATCGAGTAATAATATCAATATTAGAGAACATTTTATGTTTTACTGAGGGTGAGGTTATATGTAAGTCGGGATGCCCGACTGAATCTTTCTTACTGTCTAATTTTACCAGAAAGTATTCTCTTTGTACCAAAAAGTACTTACATGAACCAGAATGTACTTCTACTTACATAATTTCCCTTTACACCCAGTGAATGAGGTATGGGATAGCTTCATGCGTTGTTGTGAATTAACACGCTTTCTATTATTAGATTCACAACTAACGGCACCTACTTGTTTATCGGCGAATGCGAACATCATTGCTTGAGAAGCTTTTACTAAACATGCCGATTGACTGGACACTTATACTGCGAAGATGCTGACGATAACATCGTGGGAGCCGGCAATGAAAGAAATAAATTTTTTTTTTATTTTTTAGATGAGTGGAACCAGGAGTTAAACCTAGGATCTTCCGCAAGGTATTCGCGTGTACTAACCATCATGCCACGGCCGGTCTCAGAATGTACTTCTAGTTTGCCAAAAAGTCGAAAATTATACTTTTATTGTATCAATAAGTTCTGTTGTTGTAAAAAAACGCTCTTTTAATGCAACACTTATATCTTTAAATTATCCCCTAAGAGTACAAATTTCCAATAAAACGAACACATCTTATGACAGAAGTAACCTATATACCAAATTTTAAATCCATACACTTAGCCACTTGCACTGGGAAGTGATCAGTCAGTAATATGATAGGAATTGTGAAAATGTTTTTAGAATTGGTCCATTAATATGACTCTTGTAAATTTCTAACTGCATTCAAATTCAAATTGTACCTTATTTCTACTCTATATACTGTCCGTTTTACTAGTTCTCCGTAACAGGAAATGTTTTCATATATACCTTTATATGGTTTTGCTCTTTAATTGCCCTTTACAACATTTTGGAATACATATATATTTTCTACACTTACCTCACCGCATTTCCATGCAGTTGTCACATTACCATTGTAACCTTTATGCGTGTGTTGGTACAATTGATATGGCAATTTGTATTCGTAATCGAGAAAAAAGCGATTTCGATTTATACAAAAAAAAAAAAACAGAGCAGGACAAAATCGTCAAAGCCATATAATGTGTTGGTGTTTTTTCAATGCACATCATTTGACCCTCTTTCAAAGCTCCCCTATCTATGTTTCGTTACCAACTTTTGTCACTTTCCCTTTTGGCATTTATAGAGAAAAGTTAACCGCTAACCAATTAAACGATAAATGGATTATCAATACGAAAATTTTGAATATAAATGGTAAAACTCTTTAAAGTGTTGTACTTCTTTAAAAAACTATGAATTCAATTATATCGATATTTTAGTGCTCTTTTTTGCATAAGTTGAAGAAAGAGATAAGAATGAGTCTGTATTTAATTGTTAATCCGCGTTTCCCTGACGAAAGGGCAGCCAAATAGGACTCGACTGTAAAATCGAATTAGAAAGCGATTCTTAGTTAGAAAATGTTACCTAGTCTTGTATGGACAATATACTTCATAGTCGGCAATGAAGTAAATTCTCTATTCCAAATCATGAAGAACAAATATAACTAGAAAATAATGACTAAGAGCAATGAAGCTTTACATGAGCCATTATGTCCAACCGACGTTCGTCCACCCAGCCAAACAAAGGAATTACAATTACAGTGCTGTATGCACCAGCAGCGGCATAGTGGTTAGAACAAGCAACTACCATGCGGGAGATCCCGGCTTCGATTCCCGCCTCCAGTCATCTATGTTCTTTTTCTCTTTCTATAGGGGTACTCTATTGCGATAGTGAGTGTTTTTAAATAAAAATCAGGCTTTGTTAAATAAAATTCTCGATTGTCATTTATTCTGCAGCTTTAAGTTCTTCAATTTCTTTAGGACTCAAATATCTTTTGACAAGTAAAGTAACACCTTCGCCAAATTTCACTCTAATTTTGTCCAAACAACCGTCAAAAGCCTAAAATTATAAGAGAAATGGTATTATAAAATTAAGGTATTTAATTTAATGAATGGTTCAAATATAATTTGAAAATAAAAAAATTATCGTTACTTACCAAAGTCTTGGCACACTCTTTTAGTTGTTGCATCTGAACATGAAAATAAAAAGTAATTAATTGTAAATAAAAAAATATACTAATTTAAAAGGTTATTATATAACTTACGGGTTTCTTGAACATAGGGGCATGATACCAAACTTTCTTTTTCTCCACTTCACCGTCAGCCATAACTACGGCCACCAAGACGACAGTAAACATAAGAATAGTTAAGACCTTCATTTTCGTTAGATTGATTCAAAAGTTTCAAGTAAAACTGATGAAATGCAGGTGAATTTCACAGTCTTTTATAGTTCAGATCAGAAATTTGCTTCTTAGCTTCACAATGTTTCTTGACGTAGTTCTATAATAACGTATGGCGTACAAATATTTAAGTAACATTCTCCTTCAACATATAGCAATTGTCTTAGCTTCAAATAAAGTTTAACAAATATTTACTTTTTTTGCAGATATGCACAAAAGAGTTAAGAAAAAGAAAACACATGTGTTTTAGAGGAGAGTTTCCTTGCGATATTTACTACAGACGCATCTAAATATACTTGGGAATTTTTCTTTTAAACGCCCCGTAGAGAGGTCATTGGAACAAAGAGTGTTCAATTGTGGCACAATATAGGAATCGCATTTAACATTTAAATTCAGCTATATAAATTCTGTTCTAAACATATAACTTAGCAGTATCGCAATATAGTTTAGAGGATAACAATTCGGGACACTTGGTTTATTTACGGGCACACAATGAAGTGGACAAATTTCTTCCTTAGTATTGCAGCCATGATACTATGTGTCCTGGCTGCTGAAAGTGAAGCTTTCAAATGGACTTTTAATTTAACTACAGATGCTGGAGCTAATTCATTTCTACAAAGCCAATCTGCACCGAATTATGTAAGACACGATCCTTTTGGTACGTTTGACACACGCCGTCGTCCAAGATTTTAATAAAGAAAAATTGTTAATTAATAAAACAGAGACAATATTTCAATAATATATAACCACAGAATTAAAAAAACTATTTTCGCAAAATTGACTTATTAGTATAGGCGCTACCAGTAGAGGCGGCACCATAACGTGTCCTATTTTTCTTCGAAAATGAATTAAAAAAAAAACCTAAGCTAATAATAAAAAACTCAGCCAGGGCTTTTCCTTCACCATCATAAGCTTTCAGATTTTGGGGGTCTCGATTTTAGTGCTGCACTGTGTAATCGTTAAGTAAGTTATATTACCAACCTTATAAATAAGGGTGTTACACCCTTATTTCCACAGGATATTCCATTTTACCCTCTAATATTCAAAACGTTAGTTTTTCGGGTTCATTTCATTTTTCGTATATAATTTTTGTAATATTAAGAGAATTAACTTTTTGTGACACACTCAGTTAGGCAATCGATCAACAAACATTTACCCGAAGTTACTCTATAGTACATATATTATCAGGCAAGTTGACAAATAGGGTAGAGGCGCCTACCATCTATGTCAATATTGACTAACATAGTACAACACATGATTTTGGGACTCAATTCTGAGGACTGCATGTGAAAGTAGCCCCAAAAAGAAAAAATTCTGCATCATTTGTTTTGTCGAGTTACATGCCATAATTGTTTAATATCGATTTGAAGTTAGTAAGTATCGTCACGTATTGTATTGTCGCGTTTTAGGCTCTTTTAGGCACCCTCAAATGTTCTAGAACATTAATATTATTACTCGATTTCTAAGGTGGGCGGGTTAGTAGTTAGTAAGTATCGTGGTACATTTGTATGGAGGTACCAGAAAAGGGGAGTGGCTAGCCCTCAAATTTTTTCCCCAAAACTGTACCCTGATTTAGTGGTATATTTGTATGGAGATACCACAAGGGACTTAAACTTTTTTCTCCGAATCTTTATGCTGATTTTGTTTTACTAAATACAGTATTTGGGCACGGTCGTGTTTCGTGTATTGATATTGAACCCCATCTCTAAAGTGGGCGGAATGGTACATTTGTATGGGAGGTACTCAAAGGGACGTGGCTAGACTTCCAGATTTTTTCTCCAGAACTTTATCCTGCTTTAGCTTTACCAAATACAGAATTAGGGCACGATCGAGTTGGGTGTATTAATAACACAGTGCAACACATAAATTGGTGCCGCCTTCGTACCCAGCTATTTTTGAAGTATATACCGAGACTAAAAAAATCCCCAAAGGATTTGGCCCCATTACATCGAAACATTTTTTTATGGATACTCCAATATTTTCACCGCCATACGATTTTGTGACCATTTTTAGGGAGTTTATATTTCATAAACTGTTCGGAATTTTTTCTTTTCGTCTTCGGCAAGGTTGTAGATATAAACCAGAGCAAAAAAAGTCTCAAATAGACCGACCCAAAAAAATTGCATCTAGTGCATGAAAATTGTAAAAATATGAGAAAAAAGGCTATTTTTTCATGATATTTTCACCATAAAATTATGATTATAACAAGTAATATTCCACATAATTCATACGCCACGGAGTACAACGAAATACATTTTGTGTGGAAAACATCATAAAAAAATTTCCTTTTTTCCCATATTTTTGCAATTTTCAGGCACTGGATGCAATTTTTTTGGGTCGGTCTGTTTGAGACTTTTTTTGCTCTGGTTTAGATCTACAACTTTGTTGAAGGCGAATGGAAAGAATTCCGAACAGTTTATGAAATATGGACTCTGTAAAAATGATAAAAAAATTGTGTTGGGGTGAAAATATTGGAGTATCCATAAAAAAAATGTTTCGATGTAATGGGGCCAAATCCTTTGGGGATTTTTTTAGTCTCGGTATATACTTCAAAAATATCTGGGTACGAAGGCGGCACCAGACGATGACCTTAGAAATGTTGCACTGTGTAATATTACTCGATTTCTTAAGTGGGCGATACCACAGGGTAATGGGAGGTATCATACAGGGCGTTGCTAGACTTTCAGTTTTTTTTTTCCAAAACTTTATTCTGCCACACTGTTACTAAATACAGATTTAGGGCACGAAAAACTAGAAACATTTGACACACACCCTCCGGTACCTAACATACAAATAACCGAATTCATCGTCATAGTTTTACATACGTATTACCTTTTTTACTATTCTGAATTCGGTCGTTTATTGCTAAAGATGTACGCTTATAAAAATTTGACTCTCGAGTGAATTTGGACTACATCGAATGACCCCCTATTATGAGACACCAATCTCCCACACAAAATTATCTATTTGTGAATAATTATTCTTTCTTCTATAACTTTCAAACGGCCAACTGGAGGATATTTGAATTTTGATAGTTTAATTATTTTCGAATAGTAGACAAATACTTTGGAAACCACAACATTTGCCCTTCCCCTTCTGGTACCTCCCATACAACTGACCGAATTCAGTACCTTGAAGCTTATTGAAATTTTCGGTACCCCCATAAAAATTACCATATGGGCAAATCCTGCGTGACGAACGCTACATTCGTACGCGTGTTTGGGTGAAAATATACAAATTTTTTGGTCTTTCCAAAGAGATACCTTAAACTTATACATGGTGTTTAGTGGGATTTGAGTGTACTTTCAAGTACTATAAACAGGTATAAATTGCGAAAAAAAAAATTTGGGAAAATCAAATCGTGACACACGCTACAGAAATTAATATGCAGTTTTTTTGTTTTTAATTTGTACAATTTTAATTTTGTATTTACTTATTTACTTAATTTAAAATTATAGAAGAATTGTAAAATAATTGTTTTTTTGTTCAAAATATAAAAAAGACTTATTTTCCGTGACGTACGCTACAACGCATGGGCTTGGTATTTCATACCGAAAGCTGTTTTCAAAATAGTAAAAGAATTTTTTTTGCTAAAATTTAAGAGTATTGAGTGAATAACAATATGGATTTTAAGCTGACCACCTATGATGACACTAAAGTAATGATATGATCATGTAAAAAAATGTTAAATTTTTGTATAACACTAAGAATTTTGTTACAATTTTTGAATAAATGATCATTGAAATACATTTTTTTACATATTTATAGAATTAGACGAGTCCAATGTTCCATGAAATAAAATTAAGTTGCATTAATTTTACGATCGCGTTGGTTTTATTGATATTATTACTCCATCTGTAAGGTGGGCGGAAAGGTACATTTGTGTGGGAGGTACCAGAAGGGGCGTGGCAAGATTTCCAATTTTTTTTCTAAAACTTTTTCCTGTTATAGCTTTACTAAATACAGAATTTGGGTATGATCCTGTTGGGCGTATTGATATTATTACTCGATTTCTAAAGTGGGCGGAATGATGTATTTGTATGGGAGGTACCAGAAGAGGCGGGGCCATGTAGCTCATTTACAATACCGTAAGTATTTTTGGGGAAATATTAACTCGTGCGAAATTTCAAAACATTTGGTTGCGTCTTTCGAAAGTTATCGTGCGAACCAGCCGGACAGACAGACAGACCGACATGGCTCAAACCACTTTAAAAATCATGAATCGAATTTGGTTCACAGAAACCTAGGGTCCAAAATGACTCCTTCTATGTGTTACACTTTTGGGTCGTATCAAATGCTATATACCATCATCCATAAGGGTGATGTTATAAAAAATAATTTTTAAGAATTTCCGGTTATTTAGCACTACTACAATGTGAGCCGTCCCATTGAACCCATACTCTATAATGTCCTGTCAATCAAACAACATTTATTGTGCTACAAATAAGCAGAATATTCCAAACAAATAGCTTTGTAACAAAAACCAAAAAAAATAAAGATTTTAGTTATGTTTTATCAACATTGGTTATAATTTATTGTTTAGCTGGAGCTTCAGTAGGACTCAAATATCTTTCCACAAACACTGCAACACCTTCGCCAAATTTAACACGTATTTTGTCCAAACATCCATCGAAACTCTTTAATTTTGAACGAAATTAATAATAATATAATTTAATAAAAGCTATGGTTCTTCAAATACTTACAAATGACTTGACGCATTCGATCATTTGATTGGTCTAAATAATGAAAAGAATAGTAATTGTTCGTAAATATTCAAACGAAATTCTAAACAATTTGCTATATACAACTTACAGGTCTCTTGAACATAGGGGCATGATACCAAACTTTCTTTTTCTCTACTTCACCGTCAGCCATAACTACGGTGACCAAAACGACAGTAAACATGAGAATAGTTAAGAGCTTCATATTCGTTTAGGTGAAGTTAGTGTTGATTAAATGTTTTAAAAGAAACTGATAAAATCCCAATAAAGTTGGCCGTTTTTTATAGTTGGGCATATGCGGCGGTGGTACTTTCTTCTTCAAACAAAGCACATATGTTTTTGATGCAAAGGGGATTGATGAAAGAAATGAAATGAAATATCATATGACATAAGTAAATACTTAAGATATTATTATTTTGACAAATATTTAAATGTCTTTGGGGTATAATTATTTAAATTTGTATCTCCTAAGCTTGTGGCTTAGATGATAGTTATTCTTAGATCGGAGTACCTGTCGATGTTGTCGGCAGAGTCTTCTTATTGACATGTCAAGAAATAAGTAATCAGTGTACATACAAAAAAATGTATGTAAAACTATGGGGGTGAATTCGGTCATTGTGTATGGAAGGTAGCAGAAGGGGTGTGGCGGTTTTCTTAGAATACTATTGTAAGGCATTTAAACTGATCAATTTCCCAAATCCTCAAGTTGTCCGTTTGAAAGATATGGAGTAATAATAACAAGTGAGAAAGTTACATATACCCTCACCCATAGTAAATACATAAAGTTTGCTTAACAGAATATTATATTTTGGCACTATCGCGTTTGGTGTATTGATATTATTAACCGATTTCTAAAGTGGTCGATATCATATGGGTATGGGAGTTACCAAATGGCCGTGGCTACACTTCCAGTTTTCCCCAAAATTTTATCCTGCTATAGCTTTAGTAAATACAGAATTTGGGTGCGATCGCGTCGGGTATATTGATATTATTACTCCACCTCTAAAGTGGGCGGAATGGTACATTTGTATGAGAGGTACCAGATGGCGCGTGGATACACTTCCAGATTTTTCTTCGATACTTTATCCTGTTATAGCTTTACTAAATACAGAACTTAGGCGCGATCGCATTGTGTATATTGATATTATTACTGAATCTCTAAAGTGGGCGGAATGGTACATTTGTATTAGAGGTACTAGAAGGTGCGAGGCTACACTTCCAGTGTTTTCTTCAAAACTTTATCCAGCTATACAGAATTTGATTGTGATTGCGTTGGGTATATTGATATTATTACTTAACCTCTTAAGTGGACGGAATGTTACACTTGTATGAGAGGTACCACAAGAGGCGTGGCTACACTTACAGTTTTTTCTTCAAAACTTTATCCTGCTATAGCTTTACTAAATACAGAAATAGGGTGCGATCGCGTATTACTCGATTTCAAAGTGGGCGGAATGGTACATTTGTATGGGAAGTACCAGAAGGGGCGTGGCCATGTAGCCCATTTTCAATACCGTTAATAGTTTTGGAGAAATATTAACCTAAGCTAAGTTTTAAAACAATTGGTTACGGCTTCCGAAAGTGATCGTACGTACAAGACGGACAGACAGAGATACGGACATTGATCTAACGACTTAAAAATTCATGAATCGAATTTGAGTCAAAGAAACATAGAGTCTTAAGTGACTCCTTCTATGTGTTACACTTTTGGATCGTATCAAGTTATATATACCCTCCTACCCGTAATAGTATATAAAACTATGAGGGTCAATTCGGTCATTTGTATTGAAGGTATCAAAAGAGGAATGGCGATGGCTTTCATTTTCTTTGGGTTTGTCTGGTATTATAAGATAATTGAGCTGAATAAATTTAAATGTTCTTCAGCTTTTCGTTTGGAAGTTATTGGATAAATATTATATTTACAAAAATATGTCAATTTGTAGGGCGAGGTCTCAAAGGGATGGGGCTATTCTGCCCATTTACAATCTCATTATTTCGTTTTGGAAAATAATAATACAGGTAAATTTGTATAGGCATTAGTAAAGGTTTACTCTAGTTATTCTGCCTACTAGCCATTTCGTTTTTAAAAGCCATAAAACGAATTTGGTCTTAAGATACTTGGGGTCCCTAAAGTAAAAAACGGCATTAAATAAAACATATCAATTGTTGCCATAATAGTACAAAAATATGTTGTCTTAGGATTTGTATGTCTAAAAATGTGTACCGCTCATTTGGTGCAAGACCGGCACAATTCAAAAAACTTTATGAGTCAATGATGTAGAATTGTTTGTTATATCAAACTTCATGTTGTGTAAAAAATTCACGTTAATATTTTTGACATACTCCGTTTGATTTGCTCTATTCTGTACTATTTGGGAGTAAATCAAAAAATTCAAACGCGTTTATCTCGAAGTCGATATTTTTGAGTTATGCCGGCACGGGTTAATATAATCGTGCTCAAACTGTGGCTATCCTATAATCTGAAAAGACTTATTTATCACTTTTTGGTGGTGGCACCAGCAAAAATCCAACATCGATTTTTACACCCACCCTTGTATACGTATACGGGGATTTTCGTCTTAAAAATTTCAATTCACTCTTTTGATTGCGTGATTGCAGCTAGTCAACAAAGTTTTGACGTACAGAATTAAGTGACGATCAAACCTATGAATGCGTGTATTTGTTTTTTTATTTATTTTGTTTTCCAATTTATTTATATAAATTCTTTTATATTAATATCAACGGATTTTCCAAGGTCTCGTTGTGTCAATGTATGTACATATATCATAATAGATTTATGTCAATATTAAAAACAGATAAGAACAAATATTTGTGAAGAAACTAACCAATATTTAGAAAATTCTTCAATAGAGTTAATGACGTTGGCGCTATGTTTGATGTATTATAATATTCAAGGTTAATTGTTTAGAACAAAGTTTTTCGATATACTTGGTATTTATGATAAGATAGATAGCAACATTCCAGCTAATATTAAAAATTTTATATCTAGAATTAATTCGCAGGTGCCTGCAAATTTAATATAAAAACTTTCTTCTTATATTGAAATATTTCAAGCAAAACTGTCCCACATGGTATTTTCAGTGAAGATGATCATCGATATTATAGATACAGTTGATAACGATCATATGAAATTTTTTTAGTATTTTGGGTACTTCGTATATCTCATATCTGCTGTACATCAGATATGGCCAACCATATATTTAAGATAAGTACTCGTACTCTTGGAAGTCATGATGATGTTTTCGAGTATTCCTATAAAGTTTGCCATTGCAATTATTTAGAAGAAGTAGAAGTTACTAGTAGAAGAATTCAGGAGCTGTTTCTGGAAATTACGATTGTTTGCCTGTTATTTTAAACATGGCCGTCGTGGTTAGAACACGCGATGTTAATGCGAGAATTCGATGCCTGTCTCAGTTACATACATTTCTTTCTATGGGGGCCTCCTGAATGTTGTTGACAGCTTTTTCAGTAAAAGTCTAGTAAAAGTTTCTCTAAATGACGTTCGTCTATAAAGAAGAAGGTGCCAATGTGAAAGTCTAGAAATAGAAATCATGTCACATTAACCCAATTCATGTCGTATATACCCTTCTTTACTTTGTATACCCTTACCCAGGCGAAAACACTGGCCGAAGCTTATATTCAGGTTGTTCTTTCATTAGTAACGCTCATAAGAAGGAGTGGTAGATATGAACAAAATATGTATAATTGACCAGTGTCGAAAGGGTATTGGGGAATTTTTTAATCTGTGTTTTCCGACCGTTATTCACTTAGGAATAACCATTATCTACATTTGGAGGTGCCCAAGCAGCTCACAATGTTCAAAAGATCACGTGTTCCATGGGAAATGATGGTAAACATCAGTTCAGTGTAAGTTAATGTGAGAATGCGCATTGGTGTGCAACGTAATTGGCATGGTACGGCGGTGCGTCTTAGGGAGTAAGTAACAGAAGTTACTGTTGCTAAACACAAGGCACTCTTAGTGGCTTTGGCGTCTTCAAGAAACTAGGATAAGGTACGATGGCCTAATAAGCCACTCGAATTACATAAAAAACTGTTATGAAAACACGAAGAAAAGGAAAAACAGGAAATGTTGACAAATGTTGACGAACCCGCAAACGTTATAAGGACCATGAACTCTCAACAGAGATGGTGGGTCTATCCAACTGGCAGAGGTCCTTGAAAATACAAGGCTGACATCACTGCCATATAAAAAATGCGAAGAGCGGGAGAGGGATGCACACGACGAAAGACCTGTGACATCTTTAACAGCTGTCATGCAGTATAACACAAATTTCAATGCGGATTCATAGTCGGTAAGAGACTTCAACACCTGATTTGTGTTCGGTAGATAAAGACATTAAAGATGCATTCTACGTGCGCCTGGAGAAAATATATGACCTCAACCCTGACATTACAATTTTTCTGGGAGATTTGTTAAAATAGTAAGGGCTTTTGTTTCGAAAAATCGAAAAATTTAGTCATGTGGGCCTTCCCCACATGCTGAGCATGAATTCTGTATTGCCAACAAACTCCTGCAATTCATGAATAATCTGTAAGCTTGGTGTAAGCTTGGTGTGACGAACTATCTACTGAGGGAAAAAGACCGAAACGTTTGGTATTCTTTTCTACGTGTAGCTACTGATTAATGAATTTCTGTTCTTGCTACCAAATATGAAGAAGTAGAAGGATCAGCGTCGAGTTCTGAGTCGATTTATGATGTCTGTCCGTCTGCGTGTTCCTGCGAATACAGCCATAGTTTAAAAGCTATCAAGCTGAAATATGCAAGCTTTTATCCTCTAAGCGAACGCTAAGTTTTAAGATGAGCAAGATCTGACAAAAACTACTCCTACCTCCCATGCAAACTCCCTCTTTTTGGGGGTTAACAAATTCAGAATTCAAAAATTTTAACAGAATTGGGTTATTTACGATATTAAGTATCTGCATTATTTATAGTATACAATTTATATAACATTAATTCCATCACCCTACGAATGGGAGGGTATATATCATTTGATACTACCCAGAAGTGTACCCAAAGATAAAGTTAGGTTTGACTCTAGGTTTCTTTGAACCATATTCAACTTATGACTTTTGTAGTCGTTTGAGCCAAGTCCGTCTTTCGCAAGACGTAACCGATTGCTTTGGAAGTTTGCATGGGATAAGATTATTCCAAAATCTACTTACGGTTGCATATGGGAGACATGACCGCGCCCCTCGAGTCATAAAATCAATACACCCAATGTGATCGTGCCTTAATTCTGTATTTCGTAAAACTATAACAGAAGAATAAAAACGGGAATCTAGTCACTCCTCTTGTAGTACCTTTCATACAAATGTACTATGCCGCCCTTTTTAAAATCGAGAAATAATATCTATACACACAATGCGATCGTGACACAAATTCTGTTTTTAGAAAAACTATAACAGGATAAAGTTTTGGAGGAAAACTGGAAGTATAGACATACCCCTTCTGATAACTCTCATAAAAATGCTCCATTCCGCCCACCAATGTAAAATAGCTGAATAGTTTATAATACATTTTGCTATATATTTCCCCATTTCTCTTTTATTGGCATTTACTATATTTTTTTATCTAGATAATAATCGTGTATGAGGCTGCATCTAGAAGTCATATCCCTGCGAATCTCATACGATTTTGCGAGATGATTAAGTTCAAATATAGAAAAATCAGTTATGTCATAGTTTAATTGCATGTTGCACACGCATTTTATTTAACATATAGTATTACATTATTTTAATTATTACTTAATTTGATTGATTTTTTAGCAGTTATTCTAAGTCCTACAGTACCGCCATTAGCGAAATATTCTTTGCATAATGCGTCGTTTATAGCAATTTTTTCCTGTAGAATTAAAACAAATTTTGTCATTATTAACAACAAATAATTGTCAAATCGGCCCAATCAATACTTACCGCATCTGTTGTCATTAAGTTCGGGTTACATTCTAAATATTTTTTTCCTATCGGCCCATAAGGCTGGTGTTTTATCCTTCGTAGAGACTTTTGTTTTTCGTCTGAAATTGGTTCACCCACAATCGCGGCGAAAACAATGGCAAATACCAAAAGTCCGAGAAGTTTCATATTTGGTTTGGTACGAATACGAGTAAGTGTAACTGTTTGAAAAAAATGGTGAATTGCAAAACATTGTTGGTGACATTTATTTGAAAATCGTCTAAATTCAACAATAGTATGAACAGCGTATGACATACAATAAGTTATAGTTAGAGAAGATACAAATATAAAATAATAAGTAAATAATAAGTAAATATTTATATAAAAGAATTCACACAAATAATGCTCATTGAATTGTATGAAAATTCAATATGTGAGACCAGCTAGAAAATCCAATGGTTAAACAAGTGAATCATATCCACAATGGAATAGTTATGGAAGAGTCCATATTTAATAGAAGTCTATTTGGGAATGTGGGTGTGGGGGGAATACCCTTAGTTTTTTTTAATAATTTAATAACATCTATTTATAGATAACAATGCTACATTCGGCAGTTCTATACAACAAAAATTAGTAACTGCCACGGCTAAGTTTGATATACGACTTTGCAGGATGACAATGATATCTTTTAGTGAAAATAGGCAAAGACATTTTTAAACAAATGAGTATTTCTTTTAAACTGATGTACTTTAAAACTGAAGTGGGAATAACATGAAGAACATAACACTGGAGCTAATTTGCTATACCCCCTTTATTACTTATACACAAATGGTATGTAGTTATACAAATTTTTTATTTCACCACATGTTTACTGTAAACCCGAAAAAAATCGTGGAAATGTCAAATCCGCTACGCTTTGTTCTCATAACTTTACGTCAGTAACTTTTAAATTTCAAATTCCGTCGGTACCCTGCAAAAAGGTCACAACATAGCCCTGTAAATAAAACCCAAGTCTATTTAAAATAGTTATGCAGTTATTGCATCAAAACATAGACGGCCATAAACTTCAAAACATCAGTAACGCAGAAACACAAAAAGTGGACTTTAGAACTTTTTGCAAAAGAGTCCCAATAAATGCCCTGTCCAAAAATCTCATGCCTATTGAAAGAAGTTTTGTAGTTATTGTATCAAAACACAACGGCCTTAAAAATTAAATCATAAATAACTCAAAACACACAAATATATGAAAATGAGTTTGTGTTTGATTGATTGTTTGTTTGCATTTTTTATGAATTTTCGATAAATCAAGTGGGCGTGATCCCGCCCATTGAACTTAATTTTTGAAAACGCAATATCTGGAGAACTATTTCACCAATCGAATTGATAATATGTGCATTTGGCACCGAAATTCGTGATCCAACAAAAAATGGGCGGGATCGGATCAGTGGGCGTGATTTACATCTTGAAACTTTAAACGTCTGTTTTTCATAAACTATCAGAAGTATGAAGATGATATTTGGTATATAGTTGTTCCTATAGTTAGAATTACAGCCAGGGTGGAAATGGGCGGAGCCACGCCCCCATTTTCTAATAGACCGATTTATACGAAAATTTTACAAAGTGGTACTGATGACCTGTTGATATTTCCTGGCTGTACTTGGTTGCGATTGGATAAGGGAGCGTGGCACCGCCCATACAACTTGAAAATTAAAAGGCCTATATCTCATGAATTATCAGAGGTATACATATGAGATTTGGTATATAAGTTGTTGGTGCAGTATGAATTACAGCCAGGGCGGAAGTGGATGGAGCCACGCCCCATTTAAAAAAAATCGTTATGACGGCTTTTCGAAGAGACCAATTGATCCGAAAAATCTTACAATATGGTACTGGTGACCTGTTGATAGTATCTGCCTATACTTGGTTGTGATTAGAAACAGAGGCGTGGTACCGCTCATACAACTTGGATCTTAAAATGGCTATATCTCATGAACTATAAGAGGTATGAAGATAAGATTTGGTACACATGTTGTTGGTGCAGTATAAATTACAGCCAGGGCAGAAGTGGAAATCGCTCTGAAGGCTTTTCTAATAGACTAATTGATAAGAAAATTTTACAAAGTGGTACTGATGACCTGTTGATAGTCCTTGGCTATACTCGGTTGTTATTGAAAAAAGGGGCGTGGTACTGACCATACAATTTAAAAAGTGATGTATCTCATGAACTACCAGAGGTAGGAATATAATTTGTTATACATGTTGTTGGTAAAGTGGGCTGTGCCACGCCCTTTTTTAAATAAGCAATTATAACTATTATAGTAATTGTTTGGTCGTTCTCGAAATTTCACAGTATGTTGCAGTTCGCCTAGAGAAGTTAACAGACTATTTGGAAACAAATTTTTAAAAAGTGCTGAAGCGCTAACCGCGCACTTCAATATATGACTTTTAAACTGTATCAAACAATTGTCGATACACCAGACAGTTGAGGATATATCGTAGCTTCGCCGACTAAAACAGTGATATATTTTTAATTTACTTTACAGGACAGCGTATCGGTAATACATCCTATAAAGCAATGTTCATTGGAGTTGAACTGGAAAAAAGTTTTTGGTTGATAGGGGCGCAATTTGAATTTTTATAGTATGTCAGAGTTAGCATTACCAAACATTTGGAAATAATAAAAGGGGTTATTTTAATTTTTACGTATAGAACTTTTGATAGTGATAAGTGTAAATCTAGCTGTCATACTAATGAAGTGTGTTAGACTTTCTATCAGTATACTTTGGCAAATCACCATGCAAGACACCAGAACAACGTTTATAAATCGTGGAAATTTATTTTCGAAATGCGCGTTCTTTTCACCAAAATTATGGATGTCTTGTCAATTTTATGGTGCACATAATCATCCATCTGAGAAGCTAATGCGCATTACTATGGATCTACCACATTTACTGTTTTGGATAATATTTATCCAAATCAAGCGCATACCTAGCGTACAGAAGAAACCATCACCGCTGTGGAAGTAAGTGTGATTCTCATGTCATTGCAAATTATTCGGAGGAGATATGGTTTGAACACGACGTGACATCACTTTGTTAAGTCAAACGTTTGGTGACCGAATTATCTCAAGAAATGGTAATACAAGTTCGATACAAAGGTATTACTCAGCAATATTCTTGGTCAGTAGGAGAAGAAGACATGGAAAAAGTGTTTTTTTTTATTGCAAAAGACTTAAAGTTTGGTACACATATATAACACGGCAATAAAGGCAAGAATCTTCAAACGAAATTCACATTAGCAATCATATATATATAGTATACTACAGATAGTAAATAAAAATTTAATTTGTATCTTCCGCGGAATATCTGTTTCCGATTACTGAAGGAAGTTGTTTTTCGCCCTACATACAGAAATAACTTGATCTACGTGTCGGCACTTTGGTGATGAAGTTTTAACTATCCTCATAGAGCCTAAGATATTAAGCATTTAAAACGGCAGCCGAATACAGCCACAATATGAGTTTGTGTTGGTGAGTTTCTCTCTTCCCTCACTCACTGTAGTGAAGGAAATTGTTGTGTAACTAGTTATTCATTACTATAAACAAAATAATAATTTAAAAATCCAGGAAATAATTAATAAATATTACTGCAGTGCGCGCCGCAATGTATGTAAACATATTAAAATTCATTTTTACCGAAAAACTACATTTCTTGTATTGCCCTGCTATCAACAAGCGCCGACACAACCGTGTCGGACGATTGCTCAAGTGAGACTGAATGCATTTATTTGTTTTCGTTCAGTGTAAGAATACATGTGTGGTTCTCCCGCTCATGTGGCCCATGGGCTACCTCTCGCGGTTGACTGATTAAAAACTTTCTTGTTTAACTTCCATGTTAAGGAGTTACTTTAAATTAGTTACATAAGTAACTAAACTGAACATATTATTGTCGACCTTAAGAACCGATTTAAATGTACTTTGTAGACGTAGCGTTTATGTAGCACGTAGGACAGTAAGGAATGCGAAATTTAAGATAATATGCAAAAGTGAAGTATTGCTGGGTCCACCAATCATTAACATTACAAAATAACACCGTGAGGTATGCTGTAATAAACACGTCTGGTACCAACTATAATAAAAGTCATATGCTGGTCGCATACGCCGATGTAGTTCTCATTGGCCGGTTACTGCGGGTTGTTACTAAGGCCTTTTCAAGTATTGAGAAGCGCTAGGCAGAAATGGGTTTCTTCGTAGGATATACTAGATTATGGTGTCATTGTCTAAAATTGTATGGAGATATTGTAACGTGACGCCAGTCGTCCGTACATACATTCACCTACATACACAACTCTTCCTTTTAAACAACCTTTGTTTGACCATAAACATCGCCAACAAACTCAACCTGCATACATACTTTCAATTACTTCAAGCGCAGCAGAGGCCGAATGGCAGCAACCTTCATTTGCCCTTCAATACTGATAATTCTTTAACTACTTGAAGGGCAATCGTCAATTCTACCAATCGCAAGACCGTTGCAAACGACGCGTTCGGCAATGCACACAGCAGCCACCAACGACACATTCGGCAATCGCCACGAACGGCTAATGAACGCGACAACGAACATCCAACCAAACACATTAAGGAGATGACATCACTAGGGAAAGTGTTGTTCAATGCTGTGTGATGTGCTGTAATATAATTCTCATTACATCGAGAGCTCCACTTACTTAAATGATCCCACATTTTGCTTGGTATTTTGTCGGTTGCTACCGCAGCGAAGTTTATTGCTAAGTTGCTTTGCACCCGATCTCCCTTGCCCTTCTCAGGGCAATCATTCATCGAAAGAAATATTCTTTTGTTTAATCGGACTTCGGTCTGTTGAACCAACTTTTGTTGGTTTAACCCAAACTCCATTGGTTGAATCGGACTTCGGTCTGTTTAATCGGACTTCGGTCTGTTGAATCGGACTTCGGTCTGTTAAATCGGACTTCGGTCTGTTGAATCGGACTTCGGTCTGTTGAATCGGACTTCGGTCTGTTAAATCGGACTTCGGTCTGTTGAATCGGACTTCGGTCTGTTGAATTGGACTTCGGTCTGTTGAATCGGACTTCGGTCTGTTGAATCGGACTTCGGTCTGTTGAATCGGACTTCGGTCTGTTGAATCGGACTTCGGTATGTTGAATCCAACCCCGGTTGGTTGTACCGACTCGTCGGTTGCTCAGATTTCGGTCTGGTACACGAAGATACTCTTCTTTCCTGTAGCATTGTATTAGAAATAAGCACCGTAGCATTTTGATACTAACACGATTACTATTTCGGTTGTGGGTACGGAATCGATATAACTTCGAGTTGCAAAAGTCGATCTACTTAGGGACACGAGTCATCATAACGATCCTGAATTGCGGACCAAGCGAAGAACACGAAATATCAACACGATCCTGAGTTGCGGATATCAAATTAACTCACGACAAAGGCCGAATCATCGAAGAACACGAATCATCAACACGATCCTGAATTGCGGATATCAAATTGATTTACCACGGAAGCCGAATCATCGAAGATCACGAATCATCAACACGATCCTGAGTTGTGAATATCAAACTGATTAACGACGAAAGCCGAAGCTTCAATTATCACTTGCTTATATTAACCTGAAACCCCGACAAAACCCGAATCACCAAAACGGCCACGCACTGCTGATATAAACCTGAACCACAGACAAACCCGAATCATGAAGATGCACCAGTATTGCTGATATGAACCTGATATGAATTGTTGACATTAACCCGAACCACCGACGAACCTGAGTCATCAATCATCACTTCCTGATATTAACCTGAAACCCCGACAAAACCCGAATCATCAATCATCACTTGCTGAAATTAACCTGGAACCCCGACGAAACCCGAGACATCAATTATCACTTGCTGATATTAACCTGAAACCCCGACACAACCCGAATCATCAGTACCCTGCCAAGCTACTAGTACGAGCCTGAATTATCGAAAGTACCCGAATTACCACGTTCCTGAATACCGAAACAACCCTGACCTATCTGACCTCTACAGTTTTGGAATATAAAGTTCTCGATCACCTCAAATCGATCGTTCCATAAAATTCTCGATTACCTGAAATTGAACCAAGTCCCGAAACCTGTCATCGTAGTCAGAGGCCACATCAATATTCGTCGAGCGTATACTAAAAGTTATCGATAATCTAAAATCGACCTGGGTACAAATTACAGGACAATACAACCACGCTATCACTGAATCTGAATTGTTTCGTATCTAAATACTTTATCCAGTAGATTATAAGATTGAATTACCCCATCAATAAATAATATTGTTATTTTGCCCTAGTCAGGGAAAATCTACTGAGTTCTTAATCCGTAAGGTTTTGTGGGTCCTTATGGCGACCCTGGCGACGACTGGACTTACCTCAGCCGACAAGAAAACCACGTTACAATAATTAGGGAGTGCCAGGTTGCTTAGTTGTGAAAATGTTTATTCAATACAGCACAGAATAAACATAAACCCGTAGAGCGGAGGTATTTTCAAGAAATTTTAGAAACTTAAATAAAACAATAATTTCCCTTATTACGTATGTCGTAATCTAATTTCAACAACATAAGATTGTTTTTTTATTTGAATGAAATGAATAATATCTGAGTGTTGAGAGTTTTTCAGCATCTAATGAAGAAGAACATGATATGAGCAAGGACAGTCGTATTTCTGTCTCATAACGATATCAGCGGTGACATATTTTAAAACGATAAAAATTCGACTTGACAACGACATATATTATAAGGGGGGAATAACAGTTAATAAAAACACATTCAAGTTCAATTGCATTTAATATACATTTTATTGGGCTAATATCTTACATTAACAAGACTTTATTAACCTAAATGTTTTTTAGCACTTATAGCAAGTCCTTGAGCAAGACCATAAGTGGCTTGACCGGCGCATAATACAGCGTTGGCAGCAAGTTTTTTCTAAAAAATATGTTTAAAATTATATGAATATATTAACTAAATACCGAGATTGGCAAAGAATTACTTACCACATTTGATGTCACCAAGCTTGGGATACAATCAGAAGTCTTTTGTCCCTAAAAAAATATTAGAATTAGCAACTAAAAATACTAGATTTTATAACTAGTTTAACTTACAATAATCTGTACAGCTGGAGAGTGCATAAATTTGCGGCCAAGACTCTTTTTTTCATCAGAAGCTGGGGCAGCCAAAACCGAAGCCAAAGCAAAGGCAAAAACAAAAAGGCTTAGAAATTTCATAGTTGGTTTTTAATGGGACTGTCTGAAGAAACAAGTAGCTGTTTGTAGAAACTGATACATTTCACCTTATTCGAGAAAGCTTTTATAGCCAAAACTTATGAAGTACGAAAAATTTATTCATATCGTATAACAATCACAAAGTTGTATAAAGAATAGTGAATTTTTGTTAATAGAATCTTCGCAAATAACGAACATAAAAGTAGTAAACAAATAGCATATGTGTCGACCGCTTGAAATTCCAAAAATAGTTGCGGATAAACAATAGAAATATATCTATCTATAACAGGGAAAAATTAATATTAGCTAGAAACAGTTTTTGGAAATTTGTCGGCCAACAAAAATCAAGTTAATACCAATATAACATTTAATTTTTATAGATGGTTTAAGAAATGCATAAATTCCCTGTTTTCACGCATTTGCGTATGTGGGAATTCATTTTACGCAATGTTAAATAACCCATGACGTATTTGTGCCTTAGAGCTAAACATATCAAGAATTTCCCTAAAACATCTGTTTTTTTTTTTAATTATGCAATTGCATATTAGGAAATAATTTTATGTTTATGTCAAATAATGATTGCCGGTTTTCTGCCGTAGAGAAAAAATTATAATTTGCTAATTTCGCGCTTCTCCAGCAGCATACTACAAACTGCCAGATTGGCCCTTTATAACTTTTTTTTATGTAAAAAGGTACAAACTGTACTTTGTTGGTCTATTTTTTGCAATTTATATACCATCACCCTTAGGGATGATGGTATATATCAGTTGATACGAGAACCAGTATAGAAATTTCGAACAGATAAACTGACGGATAAATACTCTTACCCTATACAGAATATTTTTTTAAATTATTAAAATTTACGGATTTATAATTAAAATAACTAAAGCATTATTATTTGAATGTTTTTGGAATGAAAACAGTGTGCAAAATGCTATAAAATGTAAACTGTTAAATTCAATATATTGGGGAATGGGACTTTGCCCAGAGGCTGAAAACTACTGATTGTCACTCACTTGGGAGTGACCAGAAGCGATTCCTTTGTGGCACTGTCCAAGCAGCTAACTACTTCCGGTCCTAGACCAAGTATTCCCTGGGCAATGACTTCAAAGCAACCGCTTAGAAGTTAGCTAGAGTTAGAAGGCGAAACGTTGAGTAACCTAATCGGCATGCTACCACCGATGCGTCTTAGGAAGTAGGTAACAAAAGTTACTGAAGCTCAACACAGGCTCTCCTAGTGGCCTTGGCAGCCCCAAGAAACTAGGATCGGGAGCGGTGGCCTAATAAGCCACTCTCCTTAAACAAAATTTATTATGAAAACACGAAGAAAAGAAAAAACAAGAACCCCCCCAAATGTTGACGACCCCCGCAAACGATATAAGGACCATGATTTAAGGATATGCACCTGGAATGTCCGAACTCTATACAGAGATGGTGCCTCTATCCAACTGGCGGATGTCCTCGACAAATACAAGGCTGACATCACCGCCATACAGGAAATGAGATGGACGGGACAGGGATGCACACGACGAAAGAACTGTGACATCTTCTACAGCTGCCATGCAGAAAGACACGAATTTGGATGTGGTTTCATAGTCGGCAAGAGACTTCGACACCTGGTCTCGCGGTTTAACCCTGTAAGTGACCGAATAGCCACCATTCGCATCCGGGCGAAATATTTTTACATCACGCTGATTTGTGTACACGCCCCGACGGAAGATAAAGACGATGAGATTAAAGATGCATTTTACGAGCGCCTAGAGGAAACATACGACCGCTGCCCTGGCCACGACATTAAAATTGTTCTAGGAGACTTTAATGCAAAAATAGGAAGGGAAGATGTTCTTGGTCCATCGATCGGCAAATTCAGCCTGCATACCGACACGTCAGACAACGGGTTTAGGCTGGTTAGCTTCGCAGCGGGAAGGAACATGGTAGTGAGTGGAACCAGATTCCAGCACAAAGATATCCACAAGGCAACTTGGCTATCCCCCGATCAAAACACCAAAAATCAAATTGATCATGTAGTAATCGATGGCAGACATGCATTTAGTGTCATGGACGTGCGTGTGATTCGTGGTGCTAATATTGGCTCGGATCATTACCTGGTTGCAGCCAAGGTGCGCACAATATTGAGCAGAGCGAAAAACGCACGTAACCAAACACAAAGAAAGCTGGACATCGCGAAGCTGCAAACCCCAGAGATAGCTACTGCCTACTCCAACCAGCTCTCCCAACTTTTACGACACAACGCCTCTACTTCTGACGTTCCCGATACACAGTGGCAGCATATTGCGCATTCCATGGCAACCGCCGCAACAACCGTGCTAGGATATGAAAAGCGGAGCTCAGACGAATCCTGGTACGATGAAGAATGTCGCATAGCGTCTGAGGAACTGGATGCTGCTTATAGGGCAACGCTACAGCCAATTGCAACCCGTGCTGTTAGGGAACGGCATAAGGAGAAAGCAAAACGGGCGAGACAGCTATTTAGGCGAAAAAAACGTCAGATGAAGGAACGGGAGAACGAGGATATAGAGCGATACAGGGATAGAGGTGAGGCCCGAAAATTTTACCAGAAAATAAGAACAAATGGATACGGTAATGGCCTCCCCACCTGTAAGGACAGTGATGGAAATCTGGTCACGGATACGCAGAGTGTGCTGCACATATGGAGAGAACACTTCCAGCAACTGCTGGTTCCAGAAGGCAGCGCACGTGAAGTTATCACGCCAATTGTCGACGACGGCTTAGATTGCCCACCACCAAGTCAAGCCGAGGTAAGAAGAGCAATATCGCGGCTGAAAAACAACAAAGCAGCCGGTGCCGACGGTCTGCCCGCAGAGCTCTTCAAGTCCGGTGGCGAGGAGCTGATAACGAGCATGCACCAGCTCCTGCGCACGGTTTGGCTTAAAGAGTGCATGCCCAACGATTGGAATGTTAGCGTATTATGTCCTGTGCTGAAAAAAGGTGATCCAAGTGTGTGCTCCAACTACCGCGGGATCAGCCTTCTACCCATCGCATATAAGGTCCTGTCGAGTGTGCTATGTGAAAGACTAAAGCCAGTGTTATCCAACCTGATCGGGCCTTATCAGTGTGGCTTTAGACCCGGAAAATCAACAACTGACCAGATTTTCACACTTCGGCAAATCCTGGAAAAGACCCAAGAGAAACAGATCGACACGTACCATCTTTTTGTCGATTATAAAGCTGCCTTCGACAGCCCGATACGGCAGAAATTACTCGATGCCATGGCTGAGTTTGGTATTCCAGCGAAGCTGATACGTCTTTGCGGAATGACGCTGACTGACACGAAGTCTTCAGTGAAGATTGGCAAGGATCTTACGGAGCCATTCTATACCAGACGAGGCCTAAAACAAGGCGACGGCCTATCGTGCGATCTCTTCAACATTGTGATGGAGATGATAATGAGAAAAGCTGCAGTAAACACGAGTGGCACTATATTCAACAAAAGCCACATGCTACTCGCGTACGCTGATGACGTAGACATCATCGGTCGAAAACTGCGGGATGTGACTGCAGCCTTCTCAGGTATACAGAAGGAATCAGCGAAAATGGGCCTAACGGTGAACGAGGACAAAACGAAGTTATTAGTTTCAACGAACAAAGAATCTACTCGTTTGGGAAACTGCGTGAACGTTGACAACTATAATTTCGAGGTGGTAGATAACTTTGTCTACCTAGGATCCGCCATCAATAAAGCAAATAATGTCAGCCTAGAAATCCGGAGAAGAATCCTGCTTGCAAATAAATGCTACTACGGACTAAGCAAGCGATTCAATGACAGAGCCCTCTCTCGACGAACAAAACTCCAGCTATACCAGATACTGGTTCTACCTGTCTTAATGTATGGCTCAGAATCCTGGGTTATGACACAAGCGGATGAATCGGTTCTGGCGGTATTCGAGAGAAAAATACTCCGTAAAATATATGGGCCCATCATCGTTAACGGAGAGTATCGGCGTCGTATGAATCATGAGCTGTACGAGCTGTACACTGACATTGACGTGGTCAAACGCATTAAGGTGCAACGGCTGCGCTGGCTAGGTCATGTTGTACGCATGGATGAAAATGCTCCAGCTCGAAAAGTCTTCGACAATGAACTCGATGGACGGCGCAGAAGAGGGCGACCAAAACTCCGTTGGAAAGACCAGGTTACTGAGAACCTTACAGAACTCGGTGTGACTAACTGGAGAAGAAGCGCAGAAGATCGAGGCGCTTATAATATTTGTCTACGTGCGGTATATAATCCACTGGGATTGCATAGAAGTACCAGCTAAGTAAGTAAGTAAGTAAATTCAATATATCAAGGCATTTCATCATTTTGTTTGGGGACTTATACTGTAACAACTGAGAACTAACGAAAAAGTCTCTTGTTCTTGTTTTCAGCTCAGCATATGTTATACGGAAGGTGGGCGTATCCTTGGACCGATTTTCACAAAACTTCTTTTTTATACCATCACCCTTAGGGATGAGGGTATACATATATCATTTGATACGACCCAAAAGTGTAACACCTAGAAGGAGTCAATTAAAACCCTAGGTATCTTTGAACCAAATTCGATTCATGACTTTTTGAGTCGTTTGAGCCATGTCCGTCTGTCTGTCTGTCTGGCTGTCCGGCTGGTGCGTACGGTAACTTTCGAAAAACGCAACCAAATGTTTTGACATTTTTCAGGATTTAATATTTTCCCAAAACTACTTACGGTATTGTAAATGGGCAACATGGCCCCGCCTCTTCTGGTACCTCTCATACAAATGCATCACTCCGCCCACTTTATAATATCAATACACCCAACGGGATCGTACCCAAATTCTGTATTTAGTAAAGCTATAACAGGATAAAGTTTCAGCCACTCCCATTCTGGTACCTCCCATACAAATGTACCTTTCCGCCCACTATAGAGGTGGAGTAATAATGTCAATAAATCCAACGTTATCGTACCCAAATTCTTTATTTATTAAAGCTTTAATAGGATAAAGTTTTTGAGAAAAAAATTGGAAGTCTAGCCACTCCCCATTTGGTACATCCCATATCCATCTGGTACCGCCCACTTTAGAAATCGATTAATATTATTTATATACCTAACGGGATCGTAGCCAAATTCTGTATTTAGTAAAGCTATAACAGGATAACGTTTTGTAAAAAAATTGGAAGTCTAGCCACGCCCATTCTGGTACCTCCCATACAAATGTACCTTTCCGCCCACAATAGAGATGGAGTAATAATGTCAATAAATCCAACGTGATCGTACCAAAATTCTTTATTTATTAAAGCTTTAATAGGATAAAGTTTTTGAGAAAAAAAATTGGAAGATGGGGCGTGGCTCCATCTGGTACCTCCCATACCCATCAGGTACCGCCCACTTTAGAAATCGATTAATATTATTAATATGCCTAACGCGATCGTGCCCAAATTCTGTATTTAGTAAAGTTCAAGCAGGAAAAAGTTTTAAAGAAGAAATCTGGAAGTTTAAACAAGCCCCTTCTGGTATCTCCCATACAAATGTACCACTTCGCATACTTTAGAGATGGAGTAATAATATCAATGCACCCAACGCCGTAGTGCTATAATTCTGTATTTATTAAAGGTATAACATGATAAAGTTTTGGATAAATAATCTGAAAGTCTAGAGACGCCCCTCTGGTACCTCCCATACAAATGTACCACTCCGCCCACTTTAGAAATCGAGTAATAATATCAGTATAATATAAAACTTTTTGTTGTACTGAGGGTGATGGTATATGTAAGTCGGGTTGCCCGACTGAAACTTTCTTATTGGTTTTCCTATCCATTTATAAAAGCACTGTGCATTTTGGCTATCCAAAAATCAACAAAGACTTATCATTTCTGGGGGTGGCAACTCCAACATCGATTTTTACGACCAACTTAGTGTTCACCAGTACACAAATTTCAGTCAGGTAAAGTGGCAGACAAATACCCTATTAGTCAGTTCACGTGACTGAACTTTCTTTCTTTCCTTTTAACATCGGTATAGAAGCTACACATATTTAATGTTAACATTTAGAGGTCGCAAAACTTTTATGCACAACAATGCACAGGGCGAGGTCAGCATCAGTATTATACTAGACCTGCACTATGCGTCTTAAATAGTCGGATTAGATCCGTCATAATTGATGTCATATATATTTCCCTTCTTTTTTAGAGTAGAAAACGAATGACTCAGGAAAGTCCGACGGACATTCTTAGTTGCACTAAGGTTAACACCAGCAATATAATAGATCTATAGTATGCGTCTCAATAAGTCGAATTAGACCAGTCTTAATTGACGTCATATATATTTCCCGTCTGTATCAGAGTAGAGAACAAATAACTTGGGAAAGACCAATGGACTTTCTTAGTTTTACTAGCATGACTATTTGCATACACTCTACTTGCACTGCTACGAAATTTCCCGAAATACTTTTAACTATAATTGTTTATTCAAAGCTATAAATAGAAAAAAATTCGATTGTTTAACGACATTGTGATTATATATTATATACATCAATAAATACCAATTTTCTTTTGTGAAATATTATAATGTATTTAGGCAAAACATCGTAAGATTAAGGTATAAAAACCACTTAGTTTGCTTTGCAATATATCAGTTACTTCGCTCAACTTCTTGCAATTGCATTTAGTCCTATAAACAGTTCCGTCTATCATGAAAATTTTAAGCGTTTTTGTTTTTGCCGCTGTTTGTGCTTTGGTTTTGGCCGCACCAGCTACAGAGGAAAAAAAGAGCCTTGGTCGAATGATTAAACATTCGCCAGTTGTGCAGATAATAGTAAGTTTATTCACGAAAACACAAAACACAATGTTTCGGGTCTCATAAACGTTATATTCTCTTAGGGTCAAAAAGCTACAGATTGTATCCCCGACATGGTAACTAAAAATGTGGTAAGTAAATGTTTGATAAAAATTTTTAACAAACAAGTTTTAATGCTAAATTTTCTTTTGTTTTTCGTATAACAGAAAAATATGGCAACCAATGGCTTAAAATGCGTCGGTGATATCGCAACTGGCGCTGTTCAAGGTTTAGCTATAAGTGGTCAGAAGTATCTTAAGAAGTTGTTTGGTAAAAAGAACTAGTAAAATGTAAAAATAAAAATTTGTATAATAAATGCAACTACTTGAATTAAAAAAAAAAAACATATTTTGTTTTTCCATTGAACTTTAATGAGATTTCCAGATAAGTAGGTCCATGAAAAATGTAACTCTTGGGCTTAAATTGTAGAGCATCTACGCATCTGGGGCAAAACATCACCAATAAAAAATAATAAAACTTCCTGCATGTGGAGTCAACATTAAATAACCAGTACTGAAATTTCAGTCGGGTTAACTGGCCGACAAATACCCTCACCTAATCACCTAAGATATGTTTTATGTCTTGATGTAAATTTTAAATGTTCAATGCACTACTTTTGGAAATTTAGTCCTTTTCATTGACGTTATCGAAAAAGTCTTATACCGTTCCAACAAAGAACTAAGGAATGGTTGTTTCACCTATCGCGAAAGTGACTAAATTGTTTGTTTCGTGCCATGATAATTCGAACACGTGACTACCATGCAGGGGATCCCTAGTAAGATTACTGTCTCCAGTCGTCTACATTTTTCTTTCATTTCTGGTCCCCTCGATGTTGACGACAGCAACTTCGCAGTATAATATCGAGTCAATCAACATATCTAGTATAAGCTATAAACATGTAAGTGCCGTTGTTATGTTAATTCACAACAAGGCGAGATGTTATCCCACACCTCATTCATGGGGTGTAAACGGAAATGAAGTTTTTAAGTTAAGACTAATTTTATTAGGGAGTACCAGAAAGTTCGGCACAAAGTGTCTGATTTTTTTACACCCACACACAATGGGTAGGAGGGTATATATAATATTTGATACGACCCCAATGTGTAACACATAGAAGAGTCACTTTAGATCAGGGTTCGTATTGGCTCACTCACGAGCCGCTCATTTCGTGAAAATTGGCTCTTAGATCGAGAGCCAAGACCTCAAATAAAGACTTGGCTCGAGAGCCAAGAGCTACAAAATTTGAAAAAAGCTCTCAGCTCGCACGCCAGAAGCCACAAAATTTCAAATGAGCACTCGGCTTGCGAGCCAAGATCCAGATTTTTTTGCCAAAAATAAATTTTTGTGGCCCAAAAGCACTTTCTGTTGTACAAACTACTTTATTTTGTACCAGAGTACTTTTTTGTTCCAAAAATAATTTTTGGTACAAAGAACTTTCTTTTGTACCAAAGAACCTTTTTTATGACAAAAGTCCCTTTTGGTACAAAAAAGTACTCTGGTACAAAACAATGTACTTTGTGAAACAAAAAAGTGTTTTTGGGCCAATAAAGTACTTTTTGGTACAAAAAAGTGATCTGGTACAAAAAAAAAAATATCTTGTGCAACAGAAGTGCTTTTGGGCCAATAAAAGTACTTTTTGACATAAAAAAAGTAATTTGGTACAAAAGAAAGTACTTTGTACCAAAAAGTACAATAAAAGTACTATGAACCAAAAAGTACAATAAAAGTACTATGAACCAATAAGTGCTCTGGTACAAAAAAAGTACTTTGTGCAACAGAAAATTGATTTTGGTCTAATAATAGTACTTTTTGGCATAAAAAAGTACTTTCGTACAAAAAAGTACTTTGTGTCGAAAAGTACTTTTTGGTACAAAAAAGTACTCTGATACTTAAAACAGTAATTTGTGCAGCGGAAAAGTGCTTTTGGGAAAATAAAAGTACTTCTGGCTCACGAGACGAGAGCTCATTTGAAATTTTGTGTCATTTAGACATAAAAAAGTACTTTGGTACAAAAAAGTACTTTGTGCCGAAAAGAACTTTAAAAGTACTTTTTGGTACAAAAAAGTACTCTGATACTTAAAAAAGTACTTTGTGCAAAGGAAAAGTGCTTTTTGGACCAATAAAAGTACTTCTGGCTCACGAGTAGAGAGCTCATTTGAAATTTTGTGTCATGTACACCCCAGGTTTCTTTGAACCAAATTCAATTCATGACTTTTTAAGTCGTTTGGGCCATGTCCGTGTGTCTGTCTATCTGTCTGTCTGTCTGTCTGTCTGACTGTCCGGCTGTCCGGCTGGTGCGCACGATAACTTTCAAAAGACGCAACCAAATGTTTTGAAATTTTATACGACTTAATATTTCCCCAAAACTACTTACGGTATTGCAAATGGGCAACATGGCCCCGCCCCTTCTGATACCTTTCATACAAATATATCATTCCGCCCACTTTAAAAATCGAATAATAATATCAATACACCCAACGTCACTAAAGCTATAATAGGATAAAGTTTTGGAAAAATATACCCTCATCCCTAAGGGTGATGGTATAAAAAGGAAGTCTAGCTACGCACCTTCTGGTACCCCCCATACAAATGTCCTCTTTAGAGATGAAGTTTTAATATCAATAAATCCAACGCGATCGGATCGAAATTCTTTATTTAGTAAAGCTATAATAGGATAAAGTTTTTGAGAAAAAATTTGGAAGTCTAGACACGCCCCTTTTGGTACATCCGATACAAATGTACCACTCCTCCCACTTTACAGATGTAGTAATAATATCAATAGTGCCCAAATTCTGTATTTTGTTCAGCTACAATAAGTCTTGGAGATATAAGCCTAGCCGCGCCCCTTCTGGTACCCCCCATACCTATCTGGTACAGCCCACTTTAGAATTCGATTAATATTATTAATGGACGTATCGTGATCGTGCCCAAATTCAGTATTATGTTAAGATGTAATAGGATAAAGTTTTTGAGAAAATATCTGGAAGTCTGGACACGTCCCTTCTGGTACTTCCCATACAAATGTACCCTTCCACCCACTTTGAAGATGAAGTAATAATATCAATACACTCGACACGATCGTGCGCAAATTCTGTATTTTGTTAAACTATAACACTGTAAGACAAATTTAAACTTTTGATCTCACCCATGATCAAACTGACCAGATTCTGAAAATATAGCTCAAAAAAAATATACGTATCTCCCAGTTTTTCTAGATCAGCTCATTAAAGTTTTTTACGAGCAATTCAATTTTTGGGGCGAAGCTCCCATACAAATAATCGAAAGTGAATTCTTAATGTTCGCAGAAATCTGCAAGTTGTTAATTGAATTTGATGAATTTTTTGTTAATGTTTTTTTTAATGGCCAGGACTGGGTTCTGACGAAGCTCAAATTTAAAATTTGTCACAAATTAAATTTGTCACAAACTTATTTTGTCAACAGATTTTTATGAACTTTTTTTTAATATTTTTTAAATTACCAGGAGCGGGTTCTGACGTAACTTGAATATAAAATTTGTCAAAAATTAAAATTGTCACAAATTGTCAAAAAAAAAAAAATAAAATTGTCACAATTTTTTTTTAATTTGTGACAAAATTTTAAATTTTGCTTCGTCAGTAACCACATCTGGGCTTTGAAAAACACTTAAAAAAATTCATCAAAATCTGTTAACAACTCGCAGAGTTCTTCGAACATTAAGAATTCACTTTCGAGTAATTGTATGGGAGCTTCGCTCCAAAAATTGAATTGCTTGTAAAAAACTTAAATGAGCTGATCTAGAAAAACTGGGAGATACGTATATTTTTTTTGAGCTATATTTTCAGAATCTGGTCAGTTTGATCATGGGTGAAAAATCGTGTCGTACAGTGTAACAGGACAAAGTTTTGAAGAAAAAAAAACTGGAAGTCTAGTGGCGCCCCTTTTGGTACCTCCCATACACATCTGGTACCGCCCACTCTAGAAATCGATTAATATTAACAGATGACGCGATTGTGTCCAAATTCTGTATTTAGTAGAGCTATAACAAGACAAAGTTTTGGAGAAAAAAAAAACTGGAAGTCTAGCCGCGGCCCTTTTGGTACCTCCCATAGAAATGTACCACTCTGTACACTTTAGAAATCGAGTAATAATATCAATATTATAGAAAATTTAATGTTTTGCTGAGGTTGAGGGTATATGTAAGTCGGGGTGCCCAACTGAAACTTTTTTACTGGTTCTCGTATCAAACTATACGAGAGTTATTGCTGACATATATGTTTGTTAAATGCAAGTGTAACATTATATGGACTATTACACCGGCCGAAATTTGCAAGGACTTCTACCAGCAGGCATTCGTACGTCATGTTATCAAGGCCTTGTTTCCACATTCCTGAAAACTTGCCTTCTCCTTCCTTTCCGAAATATCCCAAGCACATGTTTACTGCTTTCTTTAAAAAACAACGCTGCAGGCCTTCTTTGAGGAGGGATAATCAAGGTCTTCGATGATTTGTTATTCCATCATTCCGAAAAAAGGCAACGAGAAAGTTCCAACATAATCATATATTAATTATGCGTTGCTACGCTTTCATCTAGGTACTATATTTCACGCTCTTTTCGCGAAAAGTATCCCATTCAATATATTAAAATAAATGAAACAACACATTTTTCTAGATCAGTGGTCATTTAATAGGCATATATGTATTAACATTTATTAACACATTATTGTTTTTCTTCTTTTTTCTTTCCAAACAATTTCTTAGCATACTTTTTAGTACTTATGGCTGCACCTTGAGCAGCTCCATAAAGAATATCACCGGCGCATAGTACACCATTGACAGCCATTTCATCCTGTTAGATAAAAAAACAGCATAAATACGTATGTTTTTACCAATATGACAATGCATTTCTTACCACATTTGTTGTTACCAAATTGGGCAGACAGTCTAAGGCTTTCTGACCCTAAGGAGGGAAATATGATGATAAAACATAAAACACTTATTCATATCTACTGGACTTACTGTTATCTGTACAAGTGGCGAATGTTTGATCTTACGACCTAAACTCTTTTTCTCTTTTGTGGCTGGTGCTGCTAAGACCGTAGCTACCACGACGACAAATACGAAAAGGCTTAAGAATTTCATAATTGATTTAAATCAGACTAACGAGAAGTTGATGGAAGCAACTGCTAAATTGTAGCACCTTTTATAGCAGAAACATACGAAATACCCTGCTATGCATGGCATTGAAATTTTTGAAAGATAAATTAATATTTGTTAATATTAAGAACTGAGTCAATAACATCTAGAATCACAATCACAAATATTGACGATATTATAGCGCAGATAAATCTATATTTGTTTAAAGAATTTTGAACAAAATTTCGTTGCTGTGGCAGAATATTTGCCGTCATAACTTATTGTCTTTGCTTTTGAACTTGCAAACTCCACAAAACTTTTCTATACCATATGTTTTTTTCTCTTCTTCTAATGCAAATGCAGATGGGGTTTTCATAGAACGTCATTTGGAATTAACGCTGACGTCTGTGATCAAGAATTAAAAAGAATTGACTAAAATTTAGTCGGTATTCTATGAGATTCTTGAAATTCACAGGTAATTTTGGTGGCATTGAAATCGACTTAATGAAAGATTTCAAATTTAATTGCGCACCAATGAATACAAAATTTAATGTTTACTTTAACACTATATGCTGTGTACAATATTCTACACATTGCCATATATGTTTGAATGAAAAAGTCTTAAGGTCCCAGCGGAGAAAGGAAGGACCTAAAACGCCTTATAGAACTCCTTCAATAGCAGTCAGTAGGCCTGCGGTATGCATTCCCTCTTCCTTTCCAAATAATATAGGATGTCGTTATGAGGTAAGGCTTTCGATCATCGCTTCCTATAAGAAGAGCTGCATATATAAGAAAAAAGAAGAACTTGAAAAATAAAAAAAAAAATTGCAGTTGGTCACCCTCATACTTCTATATATTTCTATCTATACTTACATTTTTTTTTCAACGACAGTAAATCTTGCGGATGCTATCTAGCCTATGAAGATGCATTTGAATTGTGTGACGGAAACTAACCATAACCTGTTTTATGAAAAACACACGAACACCTCCTTCGTTGCCTTTTTTTGTCATGCCTTTTCTCATGCCTTCTATGAGAAGGGATACGGAATGTGTGTACACATACGAAATGGTGGAATAACAAATTTTCGAAAACGTTGATTCTCCATTCTGAAAGCCCTTCTTGTAGTGTTCTTAAAAAATGAAGTGCAAGTGTGCTTGGGATATTTCAGAAAGAAAGGAAAAGGTCTGTTTTCAGACAAGCGAATATAAGGTCTTAATAACATGACTTAATGCAAACGTCTCTGTTTAAAAAGTTTCTACTAAATATTCCGGCAATGAAAGAATTATGTTGATAACTGGAGTCGGAAATCGAACCTCGCATGGTTGTAGCGTGTTCTAACCACTATGCCACGACCGGTAAAAAGCCTTGTTAATTTCGCCGCTAGGTTATCATAAAATAGCATGTATTTGTATATGTTCATATGTGCTGTGAATATCGAATTTTTAACCCCCAAAAAGGCGGAGTTTGTATAGGAGGTGCAAATAGTTTTCGTCCGATCTTGATCGCCTTGGAACTTAACCTCCGCCTAGAGGATAGAAGCTTGCATATTACGCACGATAGCTCTGAAACTACGGCTGTAATCGTGGGAAAAGACGGACGGACGCCCCCAAAAAGGGGATGTTTGTGTGTTAAGAGCTAGTAATTTTCGTTCGATATTGCTCACCTTGGAACATAACCAGCACTTAGAGGATATAAGCTCAGATATAAAATTGCAGACGAACATCCCAAAATGAGGGAAGTTTGTACGGGAGATGCAAATAGTTTTCGTTAGATTTTGTTCGTCTTGGATCACATATAACTCCGCTTAGAGGTTAAAAGCCTGCAGCTCGATAGCTCTTAAACAACGGCTGTACGGACAGACGGACAACTTAAGTCAGTTCAGAATTCGACGCTAATAATTATACCTAACACTCCACCTTATGAGCGTTCTAACTGGAAGAAACACGTGCGTACGGGTTTTTAAGGATAGGAAAGAATTCCAAGCTCTTCATTCTTTTGCATTCCCTAGATAGCTCGTCACACCAAGCTTAGATACCAGCTCTTTCACCTGGTCCATCCAACGAAGTTTTTGTTGTTGTTGTTTTAAAAGATGGAGGAAGCAGCTTATGTGATAATTCTTTATAACGATTTTTAATTTATCGGCGCCCAATCGGTCATGTAATTCGATTTTCATACGATCATTGTTGACAAGGTTTATGTCAAGGATTGCTAGTTGTTGCTGTTTTTTTTTTTTGAGTTTTAACCACCATTCTTCTCCAACAGATAGCGCCAGCTGATTTTATTATTTTATGTTTAAGATGTTGATAAATCTTTTCCTTTTGTCCTTGGTCCTTGCGCAATCTTGATTATTTATAGTGGAAGCATCAAGGATGAGTTTTGTAGCTAAAGAACTCAAACTATTTGAAAATCGAACCCGTCACCTTCGAATTGCAATCTACGTCGCTCCCACTGAGCTATCGAAGGCCACACGTTCTTTTGAAACGAAGTTTTTGTTTTTGGGAACATTTTCATCCATTCGTACAACATTTTCAAGCCAGCGCATTCAGCGTATTTCAACACGCTTGACTACGTTGATGTCGTTGTTCAGCTCATGGTTCATTCGACGACGGAACTCGCCGTTTAATATGATGGGTCCAAATATTTTGCGAAGTATTTTTCTTTCAAAGACTCCAAGAATAGATTGATCCGCTTGTGTCACTATCCATGATTCTGCGCTGTAGTGCAAGACAGTTAGGATCGGTGACTGGTAGAGTTGAATCGTTATTCTTCGAGAATGGGCTTTGTCATTAAATCGCTTGCTTAGCGTATAGTAGCAGAGGTTTTCAAGGCTGAGATTTTTATTTTTGTTTAATGCGGAGCCAAGGAAGACAAAATCATCTACCACTTAACAGTTGTAGTTCCCAACGTTCACATAGCGTCCTAAACGAGTAGACTCTTTGTTCGTTGAAACAAATAACATGGTTTGGTCCTGCTGTATCACTAGTCCTACTTCTGCCGACTGCTTCTCAATGCATGAAAGGCCTGCAGTGACATTTCGCAGACCGCGGCCATTGATATCTCTATCATCGACATACGCGAGCAGCATGCGACATTTATTAAAGATGGTACCAGTCCTGTTTACTGCAGCCTTTCGATGAACATCTCCATTACCGAAGATGCTGATTTCTAGGGTCTTTTCAATATCCCCTTGCAGTTCCTGAATAACTTTCATTGAAACCACGTGTTGTTGTTTATTGCAGCTTGGTTGTTTTCCACAGAGTGATACCCTTCTGCTTGAGTTGATTATACATCCTATAAAGGCCTCAGCGGCTTTCTGAATGGCAACTACCTCTGCCTTAAAAACACCCCATATTTTATGTATCCAGAAACAAAGGCCAATTTCCTTGCTGTATACACAAGCGCCAGTGCCATGTTTCATTTTGGATACATCACAAAAGAAAGAAATATAGTTACCAGGAAGAATACCGCCATCATTTCATTGCGATCTTTTTGGAATTGCAGAGTCTACTTTGCAAAAATCCACAAGTTTCGCCAAAAGTTTAGTAAGAGGTGGCAGGCGATACAAGTTGTTATTCCCCATAAGTTGAAGAATATTTGCATGACCAGGCGCTGAAACGGCGGCCTATCGTGCGATTTCTTCAACATTGTGATGGAGATAATAATGAGAAAAGCTGCAGTAAACCCGAGTGGCACTATATTCAACAAAAGCCACATGCTACTAGCGTACGCTGATGACGTAGACATCATCGGTCGAAAACTGCGGGATGTGACTGCAGCCTTCTCAGGTATGCAAAAGGAATCAGCGAAAATGGGCATGGTAGATAATTTTGTCTACCTAGGCTTCGCCATTAACAAAGCAAAAAATGTCAGCCTAGAAATCCGGAGAAGAATCCTGCTTGCAAATAAATGCTACTACGGACTAAGCAAGCGATTTTATGATAGAGCCCTCTCTCGACGAACAAAACTTCAGCTATACCAGATACTGGTTCTACCTGTCTTAATGTATGGGTCAGAATACTGGGTTATGACACAAGCGGATGAATCGGTTCTGGCGATATTCGAGAGAAAAATACTCCGTAAAATATATGGGCCCATCATCGTTAACGGAGAGTATCGGCGTCGTATGAATCATGAGCTGTACGAGCTGTACACTGACATTGACGTGGTCAAACGCATTAAGGTGCAACGGTTGCGTTGGCTAGGTCATGTTGTACTCATGGACGAAAATGCTCCAGCTCGAAAAATCTTCGACAATGAACTCGATGGACGGCGCAGAAGAGGGCGACCAAAACTCCGTTGGAAAGACCAGGTTACTGAGAACCTTACAGAACTCGGTGTGACTAACTGGAGAAGAAGCGCAGAAGATCGAGGCGCTTATAATATTATTCTACGTGCGGTATATAATCCACTGGGATTGCATAGAAGTACCAGCTAAGTAAGTAAGGCGCTGAGACTATTGCCAATCACTGGCTGCCTTCAGTCTAATGGTCACAGTAGCCTACACGTCTATAGCCTTCATAAGGCTAAAGGCGAAAGACACGGAAACACATCTAAAGTTGGATGCGGTGTGCTTTTACTAGATTCAGTGATCCCCATAAAGGTCATCCCTGGAACCAAGCCAATTATCTTAGGAGATTAACATTATAAAGGTTCTCTCTTCCTTGACCAATTCAGCTTGTGACCAAGGACGACAACTAGGTACTTGGCCTTCAACGAGAGATTCACCATTTCGCTGATCTTTACGATAAGATCGCTTAGAAATATTTGTATAGAAATGCCTGTGTCATCAAATAGAAAGTTTTTTTTATGCAAATTACCTAAATATACCACACTTAACATTACACAGCTAAAGTATTGTATTGCTGCTTTGAAATTGCCGTTAAAATGTTAACTACAGGATAACAGGCCGACCGTGGCATGATGGCTACTAAACACGACTATCATGCAATAGAACTAGCACCTCGTTGTTGTTGAAAGTAACTTCGGAGTGGTTGAATCAATTGGCATGTCAAGTAAAAACTGTATTTTCCATTATGACAGTCTAAAAATAGAAACATGTTTATTCTATCAATGTTAAACGAATATAACTCTTTTCATTATATAATTGTGCCATCTTCGGACTTATTTATCACTAAACTTTTCTATTGTCTCTGCAAACAAATTGTTACTCCCATTGTCTGATGTGAATAATAATAACAACTGTGTGAAATTCCAGTTATTAATACTTCATCATAACTATAAAAAGCCTCAAATTCCATTCCAATTCATCAGTTTTACTGTCCACATTAAACTAATACATAGTTCCATTCAAACTAAACATGAAATTTGCACTTGTTTTAATTTTGGCTCTTGCATTAACCTCGGTCTTGGCCGTACCTGGTTCAGACAAAAAAGAAGGCGAGCCCAAGCCGAAAAAAAATATGTTCCAAAGAATTTTTAGTTCAAAATCTGTTAAAGCAGGCGTAAGTAGACGTAAATCCTTAATATATTTAACGTTTAATATATATATAAAATTTTATAGAAAAAAGAATTTGCTGACTGTACTTCCGGAAAATGGGATGGCGTAAGTTCACTTTTGTTAATATGTCTCTAGAGTCTTATAATATCCTTGTGTTATTATTTTAGGAACTCTTGGATTGTGTGGAAAAATCAGCCCAAACTGTAGTCAAGACTGCCAGCAAACAGTTAAAGGATAAGGTATTCTACAAGGACTATTCCAACAGACTCGTTTTCTAAAGATAGACAAACAAATGTAAAATTTTTTTAAGTTTTAACATTAAAGCAAGTATTTAAAAAAAAACCAACTAGTTTTGATTAAATGTTATGGTTTTACCCATATTAACTACGGAGGTTGTAGGGTTGCAGAAAAAATATCATTGAACACAGGCTATCAATAAAATTTTGTGACGATTTTGACTGTCAGCATTTTTGAGAAATTTTTAACCAATCAGCTAATCAAAACTGCTGCAATCTCTTCGATGGACCGTCGCTCAAAAAAAAAAAAATAAATGGTTGTGTCGACAGTCAAAGCCAGGATCATGCACATAGTAGTCACAAAATTTTTAAGGAATATTATTGTCAATGATAGATCCGAAAACCGGGTAGAAAAAATATATGTATAGAAAAAAAAAATGTGGTTCAAAACTATTTTTTTTTTTGCAATTATGTTGAAGATATGGGAAAATGTTGTGTCTCTAAGTCATAAATCGAGGAAATATGTATTTCAGATACTGTTCAAATCTAAATTTTTTTTCCATCGTACTAAAAAATAGTAACATATCTGTTTTATACTACAATCCAAATACTTTGGATACACTACAAATTCCGTGTATTTCAAATCCAAAGTACCACAAAAACAATCCAACATAACTCTATTCATTAGACAACAACGTCAGCTATTGCTAAAAATTTAAAAATTATATATCCAAAATTCTACAGTATTTGCAGACAAATATTTGCTAACTTTGTTTTATACAACACAGAGCAAATTGTATAAAATTTCATCAAGTTTCTAAGCGTACTATAAAAGTCTCAAACTCTCGTGAAAACCCATCAGTTTTGTTGCAAACATTCAAGTGGCAAATTTCTTCCTAACTAAACATGAAATTCTCACTCATTTTAATTTTGGTTCTTGCATTGGCTTCGTCGGTCTTCGCAGTACCAGCTTCAGACAAAAAAAATGGTGAGCCTAAACCAAAGAAAACTTTGAGAGAAAAGATTTTTGGTTCAAAGGCAGTTAAAGAAGGAGTAAGTAGGAACTTATCAGAATTTGTAATACTTGAAAATTTATGATTTCGAATTTTTTTAGAAAAAAACATTTAAAGAATGTTCTCCCGGAATCTGGGAAGGCGTAAGTACAATTTTCCTCTTGTACTGTTGTAGAGTCAAGGACTAAAGTTTTATATTTTTGATATTTTTTTTTAGAAACTCGTGGAGTGTTTAGAGAAAACAGCCCAGGCTGCTGCCACGGCTGCTAGCCAAAGTGTCAAGGGAAAATATTTCAAAAAAGACTATTCAGATAGACTTCTTTTCTAAGTATAAGTATAAAAGTGATGTAACCGTATTGCATTTTTTCAATTAAATCAAATTCGTATAATGATCAAGTGAGTTTTAATGTTTTTTAAAGCAGTCAACGGCGTATAGTAGCCCATGGGCGCGAGAGACGAACACGTATTCTCTCACACATTAAACGAACAAAAACGAAAGCATTGAGTCTCGCTTGAACATTCGTCCGAGGCTTGTTGTTAGCCGACCATTCACTGGTTTAAAGTATAAGACAATCTACATCAATCCTTCAATATATGTAGACCGGTGTGTGGTGTGTCAAGCCCCATAGAGACAGAGATTTGATGCGCAGATAGTACTTGGCACTAAAGATATGAAGGCAAAATTGTTGTTTTCGATCACTGGGCGGAGTAGTTTTGGCACAAATATATTTAAGCCCGTAAGGTATGCTCTATAGATATTTTTATACAGAGGGAATATTTGTTTTGGATTAAAGGGAGGAGGTAAAACATTTTTATAACCTTTTTATATTCCTTAATATGACCCAGAAGTGAATAAATTGAAGTAGTCACTTCTTCAAATCAAATTCATGATTTTAACATCACCCTACGGGTTGGAGGGTATATATCATTTGATACGACCCAAAAGTGGGCGTCGGTAGTGTGATGCTAGGTAAAGCTTCTGATCGGTTTAACTTGGCAAACCCAGAGTGATCCTTGCCAATTGCACTTCTAGTCTACTCACAGAGCTCTGTATTCGTGGTACTACTGCGGACGGAGTACCTCCACGTGGTGACGCCTGGAAACGTGCTTCTGACACCCGTCAGAGCACGGCTAACTGTGAGGGGCGAAACCTAAAACCCAGGCACGTCAGCTCAGAGTGAGCGGTACCCTGGTCAGCGTCTGACCCAGAATGGGCGGCTGCAATAAAATCCTGGCAGGAGGAGAAAACTGCGACGTGGTGCGCTGGGCTTGCAACCCGCCACTGACGTTTATACTATTGCAATGAAAAGAAGTAAGATAAGAATAAAACGGACCCCCCAGAATGTTAACGACCACCGCAAACAAATTAAGGACCATGAATAAAGGATATGCACCTAGAATGTTAGAACACTGTATAGCCCAGGTGCCTCCGTCCAACTGGCGGAAGTCCTTGAAGAATACAAGGCTGACATAACCGCTTTACAGGAAATCCGGTGGACGGGACACGTGTGCTCGCACATGAAGACGTGCGACATCTTCTATAGTGGCCATGTGGACAAGCATGAATTTGGATGTGGATATGTGGTTGGCAAGAGACTGCGACACCTAGTCTCAAGGTGAACGTATAGCCACCATAAGAGTCAAAACAAAGTTTTTCCACATAACACTTATATTATATGTGCCCATACTCCGACAGAAGAGAAAAGTGATGAGGACAAAGACGAGTTCTACGAGAGCCTAGAAAATGAATATGACCGTAGCACCAGACATGACATCAAAATTGTACTATGCGTTTTTGATGCTAAAATAGGCAGGGCTTACCATCGGAAAATTCAGTCTGCACACCGAAACGTCAAACAATGGCAACAATAAATATGGTAGTTAGCAGCACTAGATTTGACCATAAAAGTATTCATAAGGCAACATCTTCAGATCAATTGACAAGGAATCTGATAGATCACGTGGTAGTCGATGGAAAGCACGCATCGAACGTTCTGGACGTACGAGTGATCAGGGGTGCGAACATTGACTCCGATCACTTCCTTACCACAGTTAAGGTACGCCTAAGCCTAAGCATGGCGAAGAACGTACGTTACCAGGCACAACGAAAGCTGGACATCGGTAAACTGCGGACCACAGAGGTAGCGGACGCCTACTCCAACCACCTAACTCAACTGCGGCGGAATGCTCCAACCCCTGATAATATAACATTGCAGTGGCAATATATAGCCATATATATATCCATAGAACGGACTGCGAGAAGCGTACTTGGGTACTCAAAGCCGTCTCAAGAAGATCCCTGGTACAATGATGAATGTTGCAATTCCACGAGAGAGACGGATGCTGCAAACAGGGCGAAACTGCCGCCAATGGCACCGCGAGCTGTTCGTAAACGGCACAGGGAAAAGAGACGAGAGGCAACCCGTATTTTTAGACGGAAAAAGAAGGAGCTGAAGAAGAGGCGGAATGAGTGCACTGAGTTGCTCCGAAGTAAAGGGGAAGCCCGAAAATTTCACATGAGAGTTAAGGCGAGAATGCGTGGAACAGGGTTGCCCTCCTGCAAGGACAGCGATGGTCAGCTAGTGACGGACCCTGATAACGTTCTGAAGATATGGAGGTATCATTTTAGAATTTTATTGGATACTGACACCACTCTAGAAGATTTCGTTCCAATCCATGACGATCGTATTAACCTGTATGAGCTTTACCACGACATTGACGTAGCTAAAAGAGTCAGAATACACCGACTACGATGGCTGGGACATGTTGCCAGGATGGATGTAAATGCAGAAGCTTGAAGTCGAACCTGAAGGACGGAGCAGAGAAGGGAGACCCAAACTCCGTTGGAAGGACCAAGTGGTAGGCGACGTGGCACCATCTGGTAGGACTTACTGGAGAACACACGCAGAAGAACGAAGCGTGTGAAATTCTTTATTACTTCAGGCATCAAATTTATGAACCACGTTCGTAAATTGTAATTGGCCACTTAAGTAAGTAAGTAAGTAAGTGTATTTACAACAAAGATATGTATGTAAAGGTGTTAGGGTGAGTTGGATCATTTGTTTAGGAGGTACCAGAAGGGGTGCGTAAAAAATTGTAGTTTTTTAAGGTTTTGTCTACTATTATAAAATAATTGAACTGAATTCAAATATCCCCTAGTAGTCACCAGGGATCGGCCGTGGCATGATGGTTAGAACACGTGACTACCATGCGGGATATTCCGAGTTCGATTTCCGACTCCAGTCATCTACATTTTTATTTCATTGCCGGCCCCCTCGATATTGTCGACAGCAACTTCGCAGTATAGTGTCGAGTCAATCGGCATGTCTAGTAAAAGTTTGGGTCTATGAAATAACTCCCACGAAATAAGTCCCACTTTTAAAAACGAAATAAGTCCCACCAAAAATTGCTTAAAAAAATGAAATAACTCCCACGAAATAAGTCCCACTTTTGAAAACGAAATAAGTCCCACCAAAATGAAATGATTTAAAAATTTACTTGAAATGAAATAACTCCCACTCAAAATGAAATAACTTCCCCTTGAATAATATATTTCTAAAATGAATTAAGTCCCACTTTCATAAACGAAATAAGTCCCACTTTTTCACTGTTTAATGCGATTTCAAATAAGAAGTATTTGACTCTTCGATTAAAACACACGTCGAATAATATGAATAATCATAGCAGAGGAATAATAAAGAAAAATCGTATGCAAGCTCGCAGAAGGCTACTTAATGGAATGGATATTACGAATTTTGATAGAGTTCCAGAATTTATTATTAATTCTTTTTTCGGTCAAGGAACGTATAAAGAACGCCTACTAGTAACAACGTTTGGATTCGTAAATGGATTAAGTACAGATCAATTGTTCTTATTATTAAGATGGAAAGCATTTCGGAAGGACCATCAGATTAAAATTATCGACCTTTATAAATACCTTGAAGATCCAGTGCATGGTAGACGGTATTATAGTTTTAACGTGACATGGGGATTAGTTGTATTTTGTAATGGTGATATTAGAAAACATGGAACACGAATTCCAATTTCCTACTAAAAATATAATAAAACACATACATACGTAATTACGTCAAAATTTTTTTTTAATATTGTTTTTCCAGTAGTTAAGTTCGGTACCATGAGAGAGAGCCATGAGAGATAAGGACAAAAAATTATGGTTGTCCCTTTTACGAAATGTCCAATATATAACTTTTTGCATAAGAAATAAATGAGAAATAAAGCCACATGGCTTTATATTTCATGGCTCTATCACACCCCTCCATAAAAAAATCATTTATTTATCAGATAAATATTTGAAGGGTTTCATGAACTTCTGCACGACAGAATGGACATACTAGTTTACTGGTTTGATCAATTTTGGACCGATCTATAATAATTAAATCGTAACACCTTTCTGTAAATATTATGTAAAAGGGAATATTGTACCTTTTGCATCCATTGATTCTCAAAATATTTTATAAATGATTTGAATCTACCAAAATATAAATTTAGGGGTATGAAATAACTCCCACTTTACAAAACGAATTTATTCCCACTCAAAACGAAATGAGTCCCACTTAAAATAAAAACGCGTAACGAAATAAGTCCCACCAATTGACGAAATAAGTCCTACTTTTAAAAACGAAATAACTCCCACTTTCAAAATAGCAATTTTTGGTGGGACTTATTTCGTTTTTAAAAGTGGGACTTATATCGTGGGAGTTATTTCATAGACCCAAAAGTTTATCAAACTGTGGCATTCGAATTCGTCGATAAGCATGTAGGAGCCGTTAGTTGTAAATCATAAAATAGAAAGCGTGTTAATTCACAACAACGCGATAAGCTATCCAATACCCCATTCATAGGGTGTGAAGGGATATTAGGTTTCGTTTAGATTGTCATAAAGATCAGTTTACTCGAGTTTTTGTATCTTTAATTGTATTGAAAGAGCAGCTCGAAGTTGACTAGACAAAGTACAGATGTTTTAAATGCAATGAGGATTGACGAAATAAAATAAATTAATATGTTTTTTGTTTTTATTTTTGCAAAAAAATTCCAACTATCATATGACGTAAATATTTTTTTGGAAATAGATAAATATTTTACTTTAAGGCTGACACAAAAGAAACAACAACAACTTAATGGAAATTCCGAACGTCAGTTTTTATATCACCACCCTTAGGAATGGTGGTGATGGCATTTGATACGAGAAAATGTGTAACGAATTACAGGAGACGTTTTAGATCCCAAGTATATTAAGACTATATCCGTTTCTGGACTTTTTAAGACGATTGAGCCATGTCCGTCTGTTTGGCTGACTAGCTGGTGGGCAGGATTACTCGAATAAACATTAACTGCTCCATCTGAAAATTTACAGGTACCAATGTTTTTCATTGATACCCTATGCTCCAATGGGAATTCGAGGAACACATATATATAATGTTTTTTAAAATAAGGCAATGGGATTGTAAATGTAAATAACCCCATCCCTTCTGATACCTCCCATACAAAATTGCTTTTTTTTTGATAATTAATATTTCTTCCATAACTTCCAAACGAATAACTGGAGGATATTTCGAATATGGTCAGTTTTATTATCTAGTTATAGTCGACAAACCATAAGGAAACCGAAATCTTGTGCCCCTTATACAAATGACCGAAATAACCCTCATAGATTTATATACAAATATTTTTTCTAAGTACACTGAATTCAGACATATTAAGCGTAAGATTAACGCTTGTGAGAGACTGGCTCTGGAGTGAATACGGACTATTCTGGTACCTCCCATCCAAAATTACTTAGTTTTGGGAAAATAATATTTTACTAATAACTTCCAAACGGGCGGCTGGAGGTCAGTTTAATAACCTTATACTAACCGGGAAACTCACAGAAAATAGAAACCTTTGCCACTTCCATACAAATTTCCATATTGACCCTGATAGTTTTACATACATATGTTTTTTCTAAGTACTCTGAATTTAGTCAAACTTTGCTAAGATGTACACCTACTAAATTTTGACTCTGGTATAAATATATACATAATTTCATAGTTTTTTACTCTTCACGATAAGAAAACGCGATTATCATGCAGTTTACCTGGGTTCGAGATATGTCACACCCATTTCTTTGATTGGCGGCCCCTCGTTGTTGTTGAATAGTTGAGTACATCGGTATGTGTAGTAAAATTTTCCAAGCAAATGACGTTCGGAATCGTCGATACGAAACAATACATAAGTACACATACACGTCTATAGCCTTCATAAGTCTAGAGGCGGAAGACAAAGAAACACATCTAAAGTTGGTTGCGGTGTGCTTTTACTAGATTCAGTGATCCTCATAAAGGTCATCCCTGGAACCAAGCCAATTATCTTAGGAGATTAACATTATAAAGGTTCTCTCTTCCTTGACCAATTCAGCTTGTGACCAAGGACGACAACTAGGTACTTGGCCTTCAACGAGAGATTCACCATTTCGCTGATCTTCACGATAAGATCGCTTGGAAATATTAGTATAGAAATGCCTGTGTCATCAAATAGAAAGTTTTTTTATGCAAATTACCGAAATTTTCCAGACCTAACATTACAACGGTATAGTCTTCAATTGCTGCTTTGAAATTGCCGTTAAAATGTTTACTTCAGGATAACAGGCCGACCGTGGCATGATGGTTACTAAACGCGACTATCATGCAATAGAACCAAGACATCGTTGTTGTTGAAAGTAACTTCGGAGTGGTTGAGTCAATTGGCACTTCAAGAAAAACTGTATTTTCCATTATGACAGTCTAAAAATAGAAACATGTTTACTCTATCAATGCGAAATGATACGTACATTCATTATCTACCATAACTCTTTTCATTGTATAATTGTGCCATCTTCGGACGTATTTACCACTTAACTTTTCTATTGTCTCTGCAAACAATTATTTACTCCCATTGTCTGATGTGAATAATAATACCAACTGTGTGAAATTCCAGTTATTAATAGTTCATCATAACTATAAAAAGCCTCAAATTCAATTGCAATCCATCAGTTTTACTGTCCACATTAAACGAATACATAGTTTCCTTCAAACTAAACATGAAATTTGCACTTGTTTTAATTTTGGCTCTTGCATTAACCTCGGTCTTAGCCGTACCTGGTTCAGACAAAAAAGAAGGCGAGCCTAAGCCGAAAAAAAATATGTTCCAAAGAATTTTTAGTTCAAAATCTGTTAAAGCAGGAGTAAGTAGACGTATATCCTTGATACACTAATCGTTTAATATATATATATATAAAATTTTATAGAAAAAAGAATTTGCTGATTGTACTTCCGGAAAATGGGATGGCGTAAGTTCACTTTTGTTAATATGTCTCTAGAGTCTTATAATATCCTTGTGTTATTATTTTAGGAACTCTTGGATTGTGTGGAAAAATCAGCCCAAACTGTAGTCAAGACTGCCAGCAAACAGTTAAAGGATAAGGTATTCTACAAGGACTATTCAAACAGACTCGTTTTCTAAAGATAGACAGACAAATGTAAAATTTTTTCAAGTTTTAACATTAAAGCAATTGTGGACTTATGGAAAAAAAAAAACTAGTTTAACTTTAATTTTATGTATTTACACATATTAACTACGTAGGTAGTAGGGTTGCAGAAAAAATATCTTTGGGAACATCCTGAATAAAGTAGTGTTGGGTTGATTGATTGCTGGCTAGGCAAATTATGAGTGATTGTTGTTGCCTTAATCAATTTGCCTGAGAACTAGTAATAGACCCAATAGGAATTGTAGATGTGGACTGTATTTCGCTGTTTTGCCCTTGTAGGCCGATGTGAAGGCTAGCACCTGCGAGAGTTGAGAAAAGGGTTTAGTCCAAATAATAACTCAAGAAGTTTGAGAAATTATTTGGATAGGGAATAAATAAAAAGAGGTCGGGAATAATTAGTTGTAATTCAATTTATAATTTTATTTTTGGAAGCATAGGTGCTTACCGTGAGAGTTGAGCTGAGGAACTAACTTTTCACATTTCATTTAACAAATCATGTAGGATGACTAATAGGTTTCTTAAAGTTTCGTTAATTTTATGTTGGAAAACAATTCACAATAGACGCAGTGTACTTTTAGTACAACTTCTTAAAGGTTTTTAAATAAGTACATTTTTAGTTCAGGGTTGGTACTTTTGACCGTTACAATAATTCAATCAAGTTAACTAATTATAAGTAGAAACGTAGTTTATTCACATCCTATGATGTCCTTTTTTATCTAAATTAGCATGGCCTACACGTTACAATGGAAGAAGATAAGAGTCTGTTGTTGAGAACACCTACAAATATTAGTGGTAGATAATAACGGAGTGAGGATCATTCTACGGCCCAGCAATCTTTTCTCGTTTTCTTTATCTAAATTATTATGATCCACATCGCACTATGGTAGAGGGTATGTTAGGTAATATCTGTTGTTTGTAACACCGAGAAACATTAGGTGTGTATAATACACCGATATGGTCGGGATCACACTACGGTCTACCTACTACAGTCTGTTTGTGTCAATTGTCCAAAAGGGGTGTCAATTGTCCAAAAGTAACTGTTTAGAGATTGGCAAAAAGGGGACGTGCCACAAAACTGTTTCTAAACAGTTAAAGAAGTTTTATTTTAAAAGATGTATATTAGGGTGTTCCTTATATGGGATTTTTGGGAATTTCGTTAAAAAACAGTTATTAGTACCGAAGTTGGACATCGAGCTCCACCTTCCATTTGTTATTTACAAAATTAGGAATATGTTGTGCCAAATTTCGCTTCGATATTTAGACGTTAGAGTGTGCCGCAAAGACGTCAAAGTTCGATTTTTGTGTTGAAATCCGTTTATTGGCGTTGAATAATTTTCTGTTTTAGATATATGAGCTAGTAATATGCCGTTGAATAGGTAAAGTAACGACCTATAAAAGCATATGTTTGAACTTACCATATCTCTCATAGATATCGAGATATTTGATGCAAAAAAAAAAATTTGAAAAAAAATTAACAAATAATTTTGAAATTGAATTGCTATGTATTTTATTGCAGACCACCAAATATTTCAACAATTTATCATATATCAGGTCAACGTTTACAAAAAATTACATGAGCATATTTTTAATATCTCTATCAGTTTCCGAGATATCAGGCGCTAAAAACCGTTTTTCTTACATTAAATATTGCTAAAGACTAAAGCATCTAATGCATGATCTCTGGTTCCATCCGAATGCACATTGTGTCTTCTTTCTAATGACACCAAGATCATTAATATCCAATTCTTCTTTCAGGAGATATTCAACAATTTACGCACCAACATCGTTAAATATTGTTTTTATTTTGTATTTTGAATGAAATTTTGATGTCAACAGTGGTTTGTTTACGCAAAATGTTTTTAATATTGATAATTTTTTGTTAAATTACTGTTATGCAAATATTCCACCTTATGTAATCCATAAGATTCCTGTGGCGATCTTAATTGTGTTATAGATGATAAACCCGTATTTTCAAAAAACCGGTTTTCTGAACCGGGTATTAGAAACTCGGTTCCAATATGTTGAATTTTATATTTTTAGAGGTATATAGTAGGTCTGGGAATATAAATACTACATATAAAACTAAATTTCTTACATCAACAAATATTGTTACAGCTTTCTCATCACAAAACCACTGTTGACATTCAAATTTCAAAGAATAAATTGATGAAAAATATACATATTTGGTGATATATCTATGTTAAAAATGGTATATCTCCTCAATGGGGCATTGGATGGTAATGTTTTTGGTGTCATTAGAGAGTAGACACAATGAGTACTCGGATGGAACTACAGAACAAAATCTAGACTCATTAGTATTTGCTATATTTAATGTCAAAATAATCGTTTTTAAAGCCTGATTTGACCTCTTTGCGGCACACTCTAACGTTTAACTACCGATGCGAAATTTCGCACAACATATTCCTAATTTTGTAAATAACAAATGGAAGGTGGAGCTCGATGTCCAACTTCGCTACTAATAACTTTTTTTTTAACGAAATTCCCAAAAATACCATATAAGGAACACCCAAATGTATATGTACATATAGCATTTTTATACCCTCACCCAATGGGTAGGAGGGTATATATCATTTGATTTGATATCCAAAAGTGTAACACATAGAAGGAGTCACTTTAGACCCTATGTTTCTTTGAACAAAATTAGGTTCTTGACTTTTTAAGTCGTTTGAGCCATGTCCGTCTGTCTGTGTGGCTGGTGCGACGATAACTTTCGATAGACGAAACCAAATGTTATAAATTGCACAAGTTAATAATTCTTTAAAACTACTTACGATATTGAAAACGGGCTACATGGCCACGCTCCTTTCGGTACCTCCCATACAAATGTACCACTCCGCCCTCTTTAGAAATCGAGTAATAATATTAATATACTAGAAAATTTTATGTTTTACTGAGGATGAGGGTGTATGTAAGTCGTTTTGCCCGACTGAAACTTTCTTACTGGTTCAACAGCGGTTTAATAGACGGTCGGGGTTATGAACCTCGAGATTGGTCCTAAAATAAGTAAAACTGGCGCAGGAAATGTTTTAAGAAGTGGTCCTAAGACAGGTACTGTAGAATACACACAGTGGTTCAAGTTATGGCGTAGAGTGTTAATTAACACCTCCAGGGACATAGCTATGTTAAAGTCAGGTGTCTCCTTTATATATTTGAATTATAACTAGGACCGGTCCTTACCTATCAGGGACCTGTCGCAGGACTAGTTTTGTGTATGTTTTTTTTCCCGTAGAGTATATGTATACCACATTTGTTTCGGCTAAATCGGACTAGTGGTTCTCGAATTATGTCAAACAAAAGAGCCAAAAACGTAACAAATTTTCCTAGACGATATCTACTAACTTCAAATCGATAGTAAATTATGATGGCATGTAACTTCACAAAACGAATGATGCAGGACTTCTTCTTTTTGGGGCTACGTTCACGTGCAGTTCTCAGAATTGAGTCCCAAACTCATGTATTGTACTGTGTAATGATAAATGATTGATTTTTTATTGCTGGTCCTGAAATGTAAATATCAACCTCGTACTATATTATAAAAAGGGGATGCTTGTGAGTTGGTTAGTATTTTTATGAGGGGTAATCTTCTAAAGTCCTCATCCGATTTAAAAAATACTTTCACAATTCTTTACGTTATCTTTGAGTGCTATAGGCTATATTTTATTTAAAACAAAATAAAATACAGAATTTGGGCACTATGACGTTGGGTGTATTGATATTATTACTCCACTTCAAAAGTGGACGGAATGGTGCATTTGTATAGGAGGTTGCAGAAGGGTCGTGGCTTACCTTCCAGTTCTAATCCAAAACTTTATCCTGCTATGGCTTTACTAAATACATAATTTGGGCACTATCGCGTTGGGTGTATTGATATTATTGTTCGGTTTCTTAAGTCGGCAGAATGATATACTTGTGTGGAAAGTACGAGAAGGGGCGTGGCCATGTATCCCATTTGCAATACCGTAAGTAGTTTTGAGGAAATATTTACCCATGCAAAGTTTCGAAAGTTATCGTGCGTACCTGCCGGACAGACATACAAACGGACATGGCTCAGACAACTTCAAAAGTCATGAATCGAATTTGGTTCAAAGAAATCTAGGGTCTAAACTGACTTCTTCTATGTGTTACACTTTTGGGTACCAAATGATATATACCCTCCTATCCTTAGAGTTAGGGTATTATGACAAAGTCTATTTAATTCTTAAATATCTGTCTATCGTATTTACAAAAAATGGTCTTTTGGTATACTACATTCGAAATGCTTTTGTGGTTGTCACTTATTGCGTATATTTGAAACAATGCCAAACACAAACCAATATAACTTTTCCCAGCAGCGGAAAAGACGAGGCATTGTAAAAATATGCCTGTAATCACGCCTTCAAAGGCACTTTGTTGACATTCAAATAAGCCTTCCATTTCCAGGCATATATACATGCCATAATTAGTCCTTCACTAAGCCTAACATGAGACCTTCTAAAATGAGACCTGCAAAGAAGCCTCATACTAGGGTGAGAAAAGATCCGGCAGACATGCCTTTTCCCTTTTTAAAACAGGCCTGTGAGCAGCCCTACTGTGTACCCCACAAAAATTACATAGATGTGCACAACTGGCATGCAAACTTTCTTGCCTTAAACAGGCCTGTTGACAGGCCTATTAGTAGAAGGCAGAATTGACGCTCATAGCCGTGCACTCGTCACTTCGCCGATTAGGCCTCTTAACAGGCCTCTAAAGTGAAGGTAAAATAGATACTGTTGCTTATGAGAACCACATGTATGCTGTTTGTCGTACAACAACTACATCATGTGATAGCCGAGTAGGTAGCATGTCCAACTATGAGTACTGAGGTCGCGAGTTCGATTCCTGCTGCTGGAGTTAAAAAAATAGTTACTACAAATTGTAACAAAAATATTGTGTTAAAAATTAATAAAAAGTATGAAATCATTTAATATGGAAATAATTTGCATATGTTTTTTTTTATTGCAGTTCTTCTATAAATGCTCTTTTGTAGGTAAGCAAGCTGGTATGCAGTAGCAATGCCTCATAGAAGTCCCGTGTGTTTAGGACTCCAAGCAGGACTTATAAGGCATGCCTACTGAAACGCCTTTAATGAGAAAGAGAATGTGCAGGCCTTGCCTGCCTATGGCGCCCTATTTTAATTTGAAATAAAGACTGCAATTGAAGGGTAGGACTTCTGACTGCCTTTGCAGGCCTGCAATAAGGCATTCAAACCCCCATTTTTTCCTGCTGGGTTGTTAACAAAACTTGTGCTCAAAAACATAGGCATTAGCCTTGCCTAAAACTATACTTCAGATTTGAAGAAAAACATAGTACATCACCTCCGAAAGCTTAGCTTAACGCTTCCAATATGAGGGAAGAGGGAATTGTGGGGAAACCAATCAATTGGACACATTCGACTGGTATCTACGTCGCATGTAGTAGATATACATATACACAGCTGATGATGTTCGAGAATGCACTAAATCGTCACAAGACTCGCCACGAAGTTCGAAACGCGTCATCCTTGTGAGTGACAATGAGCTGCAAATAAAATTAACAATAAACTTTCTGATCGTTATAGCTAATTTGGTGTATACGACGCTTCGATATTCTTTAAAGAAATTCAACTAATTGTACGATCATAACAATTCACACATAACTTGTACTCAAATAATTTTTTTTCATAAGTCAATAACTTTTATGGATATTTTTTATGGATACTCCAATATTTTCGCCTCAACACGAAATTTTTTTATCATTTTTACGGAGTCGATATTTCATTAACCGTGTGGAAATTTTTCTTTTTGTCTTCGGCAAAGTTGTAGATCTAAACCAGAGCAAAAAAGTGTCAAATAGACCGACCCAAAAAAATTGCATCCGGAGCATGAAAATTGCAAAAATATGGGAAAAAAAGATGTTTTTTCATGATGTTTTCACAATTATATAAAAAAAAATGAAAATTTTCACTATTGTCGCTGGTACTGAACCATATTTGGCTCGATTTGTCTCTGATATATTACTGACAAATCTGTTGAGTTAAATGAATTTATATCAAAAGACACGCCACCTTCCATATATCCTGAAATAGAAAAAACTTATGTTCTCCAAAATTGTTGTTGGTAGTGAACGAAATTTGGCTCAATTTGTCTCCGATATATCCGATAATTTTTGGATAATTATTCTTTCTCCCATAGCTTCCAAACGGCCAAATAGAGGATATATTAATTTGGTAATAGTATGGTAGGCAAATATTTAGAAAACCAAAACCTTTGCCGCTCCTTCTTTGGTACCTAACATACAAATGATCAAACTTTTATTTTTTTAAGTACACTGAATTCTGTAATAATTTGTGTAAGACGTACTCTTGAGAAAATTTGACTTACGAATGAATATGGACTATATCGACCGACCCCTTCTGATACCTCCCATACGAGATTACACATTATCTCGTGAATGAATATAGGCTATTTCGACCGACCCCCTGTAGTACATCCGTAAACATTAACAGAACTTTGACTTACGAATACAAATGACTTTTATTAGGTTCATGCAATTCAGTGTCCAATTTTTATGAAACTTGGCAGGCATCTGTTGGTTATTCTATAAAAAGCATGTACCAAATTTGAACACTTTTGCTTAAATATAAAAAAATTTATGCGAAAAATTTCATTTGGTTTGTATGACAGTTGTGAGGAAGGCGTGGCCGATTTTGATGAAATACCATTCTTTTCATAATTTTGTTAAATTAGCGATCTCATCGGCAACTTTCAATGATCTACGACGACTGATTGTAGTGTTTGCACAGAAATGTATGAGATCATCCCACTATGCGCTCCTTTGCCTAGACATGATTTCTTGTACATATCTTAAAGGACTGACGTAGCTTTATATATAGTATTTAAAATCACATTAAAAGTTAATTAATAAACTTTATTGTTTTAATTAATAATTTATCTGCTTTACATCAAATTTACTTTATAACAGCAAATCTTGTCATCTGTTTCTGCCGTACTTTCAAACAAGTACGATTTTCTAAAAATTAAAAAACAAGATTTTAATAATAGATACTGCAACAGTATAAGAGCAAAATTAACTTACATAACCCTTACTTAATGGTGCTAACATATTGTTCTGAGCAAACATTCTCCTAGTTCTGTCATTCAGGATCAGTGTCGGGAGAGTCACGCTTACTTCTACAGCCGGCACGGCTAATACCGAAGCCAATAAGAGAACAAAAATAAAAATTAGTGAAAATTTCATGTTTACTGTAAAGAAATATGCCATTTTAATGTTGGTATCAACACTGATAGGTTTTCACTAGAGTGTGCGACTTTTATAGCCGCCTTAAAAAGTTAATAAAAAATATACATTCAATTAGATTAAATGCAAATATTTGCTTTCAAGCCGCAAAGAAATTTGCACAAATAATTTAAAAATTTAGCAGATGTTGAAGTTGTTGACTTTTGAACAAAAATTATTTGAGTACATGTTATGATTAGTTGTGTATCGAAGCGTCGTATAGGATCCCCTTGTTTGGGCCCCCAGAACTCTATGACGTGATACGGACATTTCAGGGATACAGGCACCCATAAAGTGACTCATGCATTTCAGTGATACCGAACAGCTCAGCAGGCTTACCTCTAACTGATACAATTTAGTAGAACGCTGATTAATTTTTCGACTTCAACAGTGTAATTAATCTGATCAAATTAAAAAATCCTCCAGTTTTCCGTGTAAAAACCACTAATAAAATTTCAGTCGAGTAAAATGACTTACATATACTCTCACCCTCTTTAAAACGTAAAATTGGCCAGCCTATTTATATTATAACTCGATTTCTAAAATGGACGGGGTGGTACATTTGTATGGAAGGTACCAAAAGAGGTGTGGCTAGACTTCCAGTTTTTTCTCAAAAACTTTATCCTGTTATAGCTTGAGAGTATTGATATTATAACTAGATTTTTAAAATGGGCGGAGAGGTACATTTGTATGAGAGGTACCAGAAGGGGCGTGGTTAGACTTCCATATTTTTTACTCCAAAATATTACCCTCATCAGCTTTACCAAATATAGAATTTGGGCACGATCGCGTTGGTTGTGTAAATTATGTTACTCGATTTCTAAAGTGGGCGGTACCAGATGGGTCCTGGCCAGACTTCCAGTTTCTTTTCTTCAAAACTTTATTCTGCTATAGCTTAACAAAATACAGAATTTGGTATTGATATTACTATTTGATTTCTAAAGAGGGCGGAATGATATATTTGTATGGGAGGTACCAGAAGGGTCTTAGCCATGTAGCCCATTTGCAATACCGTAAGTAGTCTTGGGTAAATATTAACTCGTGCCTTGTTTCGTCTTGCGTCTTTCGAAAGTTATCGTGCGTACCTACCGAACAGACAGACGGACATTGCTCAAACGACTTAAAAAGTCATGAATCGGATTTGGTTTAAAGAAACCTAGGGTCTAAAGTGACTCCTTCTAAGTGTAACACTTTTGGGTCGTATCAAATGATATATTCCTACCCGTAGGGCGAGGGTATATTTATGGGAGAAATATTTCTTTCCCACTAATATGTCATTTCGTATGAGAGGTAACAGAAGGGATGGTATTTCAGAGTCCCATAACCACTGTTTGGAAAATATACACATTGGTTAATTTTCATACGGATCAAAGATGGTTTATTCCGGTAATTGTGTCCACAAGCAATCTAGATAAACGGACATGGCTCAGTCGTCTTTGGAAGTCCTGAATTTGGGGTCCAACTCGTCTTCTGTAAAGCGATACACTATTTCTCAATTTAAAAGATATAAAACCTCATTAATGTACCATTAACCAATCTACTACCACCGACCAGCGTAGCTCTTTCTTAATTAAAAACCCCAACCACTCAATCTACCTATCATATTCGAATTTTATGTACTAAAACCACAGGGATAATATCCTTTTTTGGTATTTAAAATGTTCACTCAATCCCTACACTAAAAATTACATTACGACAATGTTAATAGTGTATAAATACAACGCAACAACACAATAATGTTTATACTTTTATGAAATTGCTAAATTAACTTATTACAATTATCTTTGGTCTGTCATCAACATTTGTCGCAACACGCCAAGGATAACAGCTAAAACCAGCTATTTACTATAATTAATTGACTTTTTTTTCCAACGACGATAATTTCCTTTACCGAACAGAAAATTAAATCAAACTATTGGCATCACATTAAAAAGTATTTTGTTAACACACATACAAACTGTAGTGAAGGAAGGAGCAAACGCCACAAATGGAAAAATTGTGAATGCATTAAAAATGGTGCAGAACAGCAAGAAAATCACATCATATTAATTAATATCAACAGCACGACGATGTCATGGCCATGTTACGTGTAAGCAGCATCTGAGGTTTTGCTGTTCGTTTTGCAATTAACAGAAATTGTTGCAATATATTTTCATTACAGCAGATAATTGACATTTAATATCCCGAACGGTTGACAGGAATGTATCACTGTTAAATGTGGCATTTTCTACATGATGGCGATGAAACATTGTCAATGAGATTGGAGCAGAGCGAAAATAAAAATAGTAAATCTATAGGCTGTAGATTGGGTACGTTTAATGGTGCCAAATTAAATAGGGTACTATTAAAAATGCATTATCCAGAAAAAATTATAATAATTTCTAAAGAAAATCGTCTAGAAATGCTTTCTCATAGTGAATGGTTGTGAAGTTTTTCGAGTCAATACACTTAAGAAAGAATTCTCATTTTGTTGTGAGATTTTGGTGAATAAGACTTGATGAACAATTTGCAATCATTTTACCAAAGTCTACTGATACAGGTTCGTGGCTGAATCCGGTACAGCTGTACATACTGTCTGGCATTATAAGACAGTATAATGCTATAAAATTCTTTTAAAAACGCTGGTCTAGAGCTTGATATAAATTCCAAATAAATGATGGGTTAAATTTAAATCAAATTATAATTTATTTACAAAACTCTGCAATGCTCTTAATTATCTAAAATAATCATACACTGCAATAAAAAAATATACAGAAGTACGTATTCACAAAATTTTACAACACATATAAGAGTTCTGTTAATATTATTGAAATATCAAGAGCTCCAGTTGGTGCATTTTTTGTAATTTCATGCCAAGTACCCTGTTTATTATGTAAACTTTTTATAAATGGATCAACGCTTTCTAGGGAAACTGATCCAGCAGAAAAAAAAAATTTTTATACAAAATCTTCCCCTACTTAAATTTTGTGTGCTAAATCCCATTTCTCAATGTATTTTGTTGCACTTGGCTTCGACTTTTTATCATGTCTGATCATAATTTCAATGTTTACCAATACTTCGACGACTCAAGCACCCGCGCGTATGAATATATGTTTATGTTTATTGAAATACATATGTATATGTATATCAATTCATACCGTCAATATGTTGTTTTTTAATAAATGATGTTAACAAATCCACTCAGATGTATCTGTGATATACTCGGATATCATCAATACACATATAAAATAATAATTTAACATGAACACTCGAATACATATTTACTAGAGACGGTTTTATGAGACAAAAAACACCCACATACACACACGACTGGCTACTGAACGCTGGGAAGTAAAAACAGGCTTTATTCAATTTGCATAATTTAAAAATTGCAACATTTTCATTATAATATAATAGTTTTTTTTTTCTCTTCTATATGCAGCACCGGGTTAAAAAATATCAACGCCAGCATTAACTAGCAGAGCAAGCACTCTTTCTCTCTCCCAAAAAAAAGCTGCTGCAAGTGCGCTTTCCCTATACGAGTAGTTGTTTTATGTATTGTAGCTCTACAGCCATAGTAACTATACTTCACTAAAATTCTTCTTAAGCCCACAAATAAAATTCATATTTATTATATATATTGTATTAAATTTCTTGTTTTCTCTTTTTAGCGTTTCATGTTATTTTTTCTCCAGAAATTGAGAATATGTTAAAAACATAAACAACCAAAAAAAAAAAAAAATGGTCCATTCATTTGTCGGCGTATGTGACGAGCCATGTTGGCATAAACATCATGCAAGTCCACGGAAGTTTGTGGTGGACAATTTGTAGTATAATAGTCTTGGGCGATGTTATTATGACAAGTTTTTCCTGTATTAGTACCAGCTAGGCAGGGCTGCAAGCATCTATCGGAGAACATCATGAACTCATCTTGCAGTTTGAGGATACGATCATCGAGTGTTCTCTAATGTACATCACCCAAGTCCCAAGGGAGTCTGAACCATACTGTGACACTAAAAATTAATACTAAAACCAATCAGGGCAACCATAAAGGTGAGGTTGAAATTGATATGGGAAAGGTTGATGAGTGAAATAAGGCGAATTAAATGGCAGGAAAAGGAAGCAGTAGTCGGTCCTGTAAATTCCTTGCGAGTTAACTCTCGCCTGACGTCAGACTGGAAGTCATTCGTAGATCTGTGCTCCGCTTTCAGCAGATCTCCACATTAAAATAACAAATGTTGCTGTTGACCTGCTGGTGAAATGAAAGCCCTCCTTCAGAACGTGTCACCGGGAGAAGCATACAACATACAACAGAACGGGCCAAATTAGCACCTGGTATAGCTGTTTCTTATTAGTTTGAGAAAAGGTGGTTTTACTAAAGTGCTGCGAAGACCGTAAAATCATCTATTGGTTAGCTCTATTTTCCGCTTAATTTCTTGGCTGACATACATTTTTTTGTTGACGAAAGATCAGAGGTAGGTTAATTCATCTACTACCTCAAAACAATAACTGACAACGTTCATGTTGGCTGAAATCATTTTTTTTTGTTTTGTCCTCGTTGACCGCTGACTGACTCTTTTTCTAGTGCTGGCTCCTTTTCCAGTGATCAGAACTATATTGTTACGTCCCGCAGACATGTTGCACCAGCCTTTCTCATCACCTTTGGCATAACTATATCAAATAGTGTACAGGACAAGCTATCACCCTGCCTGAGACCTCTTTTCCGTTTTGAATGGTCCAGAATGATCTTTAAAAATCTTAACCGAGGATTTGGTAATTTTTAAGGAACATTTGCAAAGTCGAATTAGCTTTGCAGGAATACCAAAACCAGACATGGCTTCATATAACTTACTCCTTATCGGAGATTCGAAGGCAGCTTTGTAGCCGACAAAGAGGTGGTAAGTGTCGATCTGCTTTTCATGATTTTTTTCCAGGATTTTTCGTAAGGTGAATATTTGATCCGTACTTAAATTACCAAGACTTAAGCACTGATGTGGTTCAATTAGTTATTCTACAACTGGCTTTAGACGTTCACGCGATATGATCGAAAGGAGCTTGTACGAAATTGTTAATAGGCTTATTCTACTGTAGTTCTTAAATTTATTACGATCTCCTTTCTTGTATATGGATCAAAGCAATCTGAGGTTTTAATCCCCGGGCATGCTCTCCTCCCGCTAGATGTTCTCCATGATCTGATGCATGCTCCTAATCAGCTCCTCTCAACCTGCCTTTAACAATTCAGCAGGGAGACCATTGGCCCCAGCCGTTGTGTTTTTTTAAGACGATCTTCAGAACGTTATCCCGGTCCATCACTACCTGGCCATCACTGCCCTTGCAGGAGGGCAACCCTGTTCCACAGATTCTCGTCTTAGCTCTCTGGAAGAATTTTAGGGCTTTCCCTTTACTTCGGAGCAACTCTGTCACTCATCCTGAAGAAGATCTTGCCTCTCGTCTCTTCTTCCTGTGCCGTTCACGAACAGCTCGCGTTGCCATTGGCTGCAGTTTCGCCCTGTATGCAGCATCCGTCTCTCTCGTGGCATTGAGACATTCATCATCGTACCAGGCATCTTCTTGAGACGGCTTTGAGTACCCAAGTACGCTTCACGCAGCCCATTCTAAGGAGTCGTCATATTTTGCCGCTGCGAGGTTATATTATCAGGGGTTGGAGCATGCCGCAACAGTTGAGTTAGGTGGTTGGAGTAAGTGTCCGCTAGCTCTGTGGTCCTCAGTTTACCGATGTCCAGCTTTTGTTGTGCCTGGTAACGTACGTTTTTCGCCATGCTTAGCCGTGTGCGTACGTTAACTGCGGAAAGGTAGTGATGGGAGTCAATTTTCGCTCCCCCGATGACTCGTACGTTCAGAACACCTAATGCGTGCCTTCCATCGACTGCCACGTGATATATCTGATTCCTCGTTAATTGATCTCTAGAAAACCATGTTGCCTTATGTATATTTCTGTGGTAAAATCTAGTGCTGCTAACTATCATATTTCTTGCCGCAGATAAATCAATCAGTCTGATGCCTTTGTTTGACGTTTCGGGGTGAAGGCTGAATTTTCCGATGGTAGGATCAAATATGGTCTCCGTGCCTATTTTAGCATTAAAATCGCCTAGTATAATTTTGATGTCATGGCTCGGGCTATGGTTATATACATTTTCTAGACTCTTACAGAACTCGTCTTTATCCTCATCGTTTTTTTCTTCTGTCAGAGCATGGACACATATGAGTGTTACGTAGAAAACTTTGTTTTGACTCTATTCTATGGCTATTCGTTCACACATAGTGGGACTAGGTGTCGCAATCTCTTGCCAACCACAAATCTACATCCAAACTTGGGCTTGTCCGCATGACCACTATATGTAGTAGATGTCGCACGTATTCACGCGCGATCAACCGTGTCTCGTTCCTATAAAGCGGTTATGTCAGCCTTGTATTCTTCGAGGACTTCCGCCAGTTGAATGGAGGCACCTGGTCTATACAGTGTTCTAATATTACAGGTGCATAGCATCAAATCATGGTCCTTAATCGTTTGCGATTGTCGTCAACATTTTGGGGGGGGTCCATTTTTATCATTTTCTTACTTCTTTTTATTGCAGTAGTTTAAACGTCAGTGGTGACGTCTACTAGTCGAAATATGTTATTAAAAAACTGCTATCTGGTGCGGAAGATAGTTTGGAAAGGACGAATTGTTAAAGCATTTTGTAACCTAAATCTGTTGTAATTTTATGACCTCATACTATTAGTTACATATATTTGACAATGACCGAGAATGCTGATGCAGCACAGTGTATTGGTTTGATATTCAAAGATAATTTTCGATGATTCGTTATAAAATTCGTAATATAACGCAGTACAATATTTTTCAGCTCATCGATTTGGGATTCAATTCTGAGAACTGGACGTGAAGGTAGCGCGAAAAAGAAGAAGTTCTGCATCATTTGTTTTGTCAAGATACATGCCGTAATAATTAAATATCGATTTGAAGTTAGTAAAAATCGTATAGGGGAATTTGTCACGTTTGTGACTCAGAATTGAGTCCCTAAATCAGGTGTTGTACTGTGTTAAATGATGAACTATTGCATTAAATATTTCTTAATAGTTTATCAAATAAGTTTATTGTTGTTTTATAATGAAAAGTTGAGCAATAACAACTGATCCCAAAACTACTAATAATTTGTAATTTTATGTTCTATTTCCAATATTATATTACATACTTTGAAGATTTGGTTGACACCGACCCACTGTACACTGTCGTTATTTATATTGTTTGGCATATTTTTCAATCAACGGTTCTGCAAATTATTATATAAGATACACAAGTTGGTGTTGTTACTTTATGTTCTTTCATGTCTACTCAAGCTGGTGGCTTGAACACTCCCACTGCTGCACTAACATACTATACGGGTTGGGCAGAATGTCTGAAGTACTACCTAGTCGGAAAATTTATAAGATACCTCTGAATTCTTTATTTTTAATTCTTCAAAAAAAGAAACTAACTTTTGAATACACGTTCCCAATATTGCATGGCATTACACTTCATTGTCAAAAATAAGTTATTTTGGAATCCAAACACAAAGTTTCTCGAGTGATTACACACTTTATTTTTTGAAACAAAAATCAAAGCAAGTACCATGTCTGCTTCAATTTCCAAATCAATGTTTATGTCAAGCGGCCATTTTTTTAAGACAGTCATGGCAAGTCGTATGGGATGACAGCAGCACCCATATGGAAAGTAAGCATGCTATACTCCATGCTTCTTTTTTTCTACTGGGTATCCATATGAAAGAGATGGGAAGTGTGTGTGTGTATGTCGGTGACCTTGTTGATGAATTATATTCGCGTAACTAAAAGGAACAATTTTGTGCATTTTCAGCAGAAAACGTAACATATTCGTATATTTAACACAAAGACCCATACTTAAATATGAGTATACAGCAGTGGCAAAGTTTCTATCCAGTTATTAAATTATTCAAATAGCATAACATTAAAAAGACGCTTGTTTTAAACCATTATTAACTAAAACAATTTTAAATGGAATCGTAACATAAAACAATTTGGTATTTGGTTATCATATATAAGAGCTTTCAGAGACCTAAAAAAATTGTTTGCCTTCCAAGTGCAATCGATTTTCACCTTTAATCGTAAATTTGCCAAGCAAAGGTTTATCTTAATTGTAAATGTATCTAAACTATTACCTATATTATGGACTCAGTAGTGTAAGGTCAGCAATATGCAAAACCTTTGCATTGGACCATAAATGCATGTTTCATTTAAAACTTATTTTTGTTTTTTTTTGCATTTTCAGTGCGGCTTTTATTGATGATGTTGAAACAATTTTATTTCTGTACAATATGATGATGGAAACTCACGGCAGGCAACATCAGCAACATTGCCTGCAAAAACTTTGTGCAAATATATTTGTTTGGGTGTTTTTAATTGTTATTGCTGTGGTAAGGACACTGACGGTGTGATGAACAACCCCAATCATTTATTATCGACAATCGAAAGCTATTTCATGTTATGAAGATCATCAACAGAATTGTCGTCGTTTGGCATTGTTTGTTGGTGTTGAATGAATTGACACCTGGGGGAGTAGGTATGCGATATATATAATATGTATATATGGTTAACATATTATTGATGAATAATTCATTGTTCATATTTATAATTATCACGACAAGAGATCTCAAATAACTATTTATTAAATACAATTTAAGGGAAATACAAGACTATCAAAAACAATAAAAAAAACCGAAAACTTACCCAAAAAAAAGTCTGAAATAAAAAAATATAAATGAATGATAAATCTATATATATAAAAATGAAATGGTCCACGTATGTCATACCATCACTTGAGAATGGCTGAAGCGATTTGGATGATTTTTTTTTTATTCGATTCGAAATTTTCCGTAGATTGTTTGTGTTGAAAAAAATCAAATCTAGGTGGAGCTAGGGTGGATTTATATCGAAAATTTTAATGCATGTACCAATTCAACTGAAATTTAGAATGAATATTCGTTTGATCATTAGAAAACATTTTATGTACAAATGGACCCGGTAGGTGGCGCTGGTGTCGGTTTACAATCAAAATTTTAACGAATGGGCCAATTTAACTGACATTCAGAATCTATGTTTGTTTGATCATCAGAAAAAATCGTATGTACAAATGGACCCGGTAGATGGCGCTAGGGTGGATTTATATCGAAAATTTGAATGCATGTACTAATTTAACTGAAATTTAGTATTTATGTTTGTGGAACCTTGAGAAAATTTTTTTTGTATAAATTGAAATTGGTAGGTGTCGCTATGATGGAATTATAATGAAAATTTTAACGAATTAAACAATTTGATTGAAATTTAGAATGTATATTTGTTTTATTATGAAAATTTTTTTTGTATATAAGGATCCGCAGTAGATTTGGCAGTAGATATATTATTTTTTTGGCATGAGAAAATTTTGAATAAATGTTTGGAACCAGTTGCCGGTGTTTAGCTTATGATACACTTAATTTTTAGAATGTCATTTAGTCACTTTTTTTAACATCATAGTTATTCAGGCATTTTTGGAAATTCGTACTCCTTAGGATAGGTACACCAGTACACCAACGCAGAAAGTTCTATGTCAGTCAATCGGTTTAAAAATTTGGTTTTAGAATATATGCCTATTAATAAGTAAGTTTTCATCACATCATGGACGACACTGCTGATCCGTTTTAGCAATTCTTATAATAATCTTTAAGATATATGAAGAACAGAATTTGTCCAGGAAACCTCGCCCTTTAAAATTAAATATTTTAGAGGGCAAAGAAATAAACCAATCGTTATTAGATTTCAACTACACTCAACATGTTTTACAAAAATTTGGAGGCAGGACGAAGTCTGCCGGGCCAGCTAGTATTTAAATAAAACAACATAAATGAAATAGTAAATATAGGTAAATAAATCACAGGTCTTATGGTTGATGTAAATTTTTGCCTACTAAGGGTATATATTTATGTATGTTTTATTAAAAAATCTTTCAAAACTTAATGTAACTCCAAAATCTAATATATAGTTGCAGACTGTTTGGTAAATTAATAAGCTTTTATCAATTTGTTTAGCGTATTGAAACAATACACTAAAATTAGCTATCGAGATCAGAGTTAGAGGCTAATTCAAAATCACGGACAAGGATGACCAGTTTCGAACTCCGCCATGAGTTCATCAGCTGTATATTTATCTACCATGTATAGCGAACATGAACATGCGACGTAGATATCGGCCGAAAACGTTCAAGCAATAATTCATTTTTTTTGAATATGGCCGTTAACATTCAAACATAATAATGGATGACTTTTTCCCCACAAATTCCCTTATTTTTCTGCTTCTAAGGCTTAAATTAAGCATTTTTCTGAGAAGATTTTAAGGTTGTCAGTTTATTTGTATTATAAATTCTTAGGCTTAACTTTAAAATTAACCAATAGTATAAACAAGCTTTTAACACTTAAGGTTGTGATCATTTGTGGAGAAGCCACATCAAAGGGTGCTGATGAGATAGTTTGGCAACTATCGAACAACAAAATCCTTTTCACACAACTCTTGTAAAACTGATTCTATTAGCATAATAGAATAGATCTTGAACCGTACAATGGAACCAAACTCATTCTAAACAATAACAAATCATATTTGAGTGTTCAATGATGTCTAGATCAGAGAACTGCAGCTACAGACTGACCTAGTAAGTACACAGTTCGCACATACAGCATATCGTGCACGACTGTGTCTCGGACACATCAACGAAAACTGTGCTGAGTGTGTTTTATTCCAAAATCACAGTGTGTGACACACACAGTATATTGTGGACAATTTTGTCTCTAATACATGAACGAAGACTGTGCTGTATTCTTCGGCCTGTATGCCTGCAGCAAATTGCAAACATATGATAAGGAGCGAACACAGCACACAAATTGTGTTTGTACAAAACCAATATTCAGTATGTGCATGGCTTGCAGCACATACTGTGTCGGTGCCACCGAAACATCAGTTATTACTGTATAGTTATCAATGGTAATAAACACACGAGAGAGCGTCTGGTAACCAACACTATGCGCTCTTGATTGCTTGGAAATAATACTATGTATCAATGATCGTACAATTAAGAGTTGTTGTTTGACCGACACAGGAATTCTATGTGTGGGTTTGAATAGTTCGGTTTGAAAAGTGCACGAGTATTCGATTTCAATATGGCTCACGTCCTATTTTGTGAGGTTGGAAAAATAAATTCATGAGCCAAAAAACGGGGGAGGTGGAGGTGGGCAAATGGATGCGCATCGTGGTCAGGTTATGGTGAAGGTAAAAATATCCACAACAAGGCCCGCAACTGCTCAAGAGTCGTCCCTAAAGTGATAAAAAAAAAACCCCAATAATGTATCCCTACTACCATTTTTCCCAGTTTTACCTATCTCTTATCTTCGTACAAGACAACTCGTACAGTGGGGGAACGATATAAAAAGACAGAGAAAGTCTTGTCGAGTGTATTATGTGAAAGACTTAAACCCATCATAGCGAACCTGATTGGACCTTATCAGATTTAGACAAGACCCAAAAAATGCTGATCCACACCTAAAATCAGCTTATCGATTACAAAACTGCATTCGACAGTGCAATACGATACAAACTTTTAGATACAATAGTTCGGTTATCCCCGGTATCCCTGCAAAGCTAATACGACTTTGCTGGATGACACTAACTGACACGAAGTCTTCAGTGAAAATAGGCAATGATATTACAGATCCAATTTCTACCAAACGAGGCTAAGACGAGGCTATAGTCACTTCCGCTACCATCGGCGAGTGAATTAACACTCCGTCAGGCTAGCTTTCACTACCGTCATCGAGCGAATTAAAACATCCATCGGGCTAGTCTCCAGATATACCATTTTACCACTTGTATTTAGGGTTTCTCTCCCGGGATTCCCGGACATTTTTAATTCACGGTTTCCCGGGAAATTCGTCCGGGATTCCCGGGAAATTAAAACACCTTAGGCAGAGCAAATTTTAGAAGCTTTAAAGAAGGGAATTGAAGAAAGAAGGGGCAAGCGACTTTATACTTTAGTGTATTTCATTCTAAATTATTTGTAAATTTATGTGTAATGCTTGGAGCGATGTCTGATCATACTTTTACAAAACTAATTTCGCACACTATAAAAGTCATTGCCCGGCTTTGTAAAAGCAAATGAATATTTTCTCAGACATTGGGTCAAAAAACCATCAGCTAGATCAGCGGAGCAACATCTGCGCAGAGCGTGCAATTAAAATTATGCAAGACATTTTGCCATTTTGTAAATCAATACATACTTTAAACTTAAAATTTATTTCATATATCAATTGGAAACCTTTTTTTTATCTATATATATAAAAATGAAATGGTCCACGTATGTCATACCATCACTTGAGAACGGCTGGAGCGATTTAGCTGATTTTTCTTTAATTCGATTCAAAATTTTCCGTAGATTGTTTGTGTTGAAAAAAAATCAAATCCAGGTGGCGCTAGGGTGGTTTTATATCGAAAATTTGAATGCATGTACCAATTCAACTGAAATTTAGAATGGATATTCATTTGATCATGAGAAAACATTTTATGTACAAATTGACCCGGTAGATGGCGCTGGGGTCGGTTTACAATCAAAATTTTAACGAATGGGCCAATTTAACTGAAATTCAGAATCTATGGTTGTTTGATCATCAGAAAAAATCGTATGTACAAATGGACCCGGTAGATGGCGCTAGGGTTGATTTATATAGAAAATTTGAATGCATGTACCAATTTAACTAAAATTTAGTATTTATGTTTGTGGAACCTTGAGAAAAAATTGTTTGTATAAATTGACCCGGTACGTGTCGCTAGGGTGGAATTATAATGAAAATTTTTACGAATTAAACAATTTGACTGAAATTTAGAATGTATATTTGTTTTATTATGAAAAATTTTTTTTTATATATGGACCCGCAGTTGATTTGGCTCTGGTTGAATTATTTCGAAAGTTTATATCAATTGTCCGATTTTACTTCCACTTAAAAATTTTGAATGTATGTTTGTTGCCGGTGTTTAGCTTATAATACACTTAATTTTTGGAATGCCATTTAGTTTTTTTTTAACATCATAGTTATTCAGAAGTCTATATATATAAAAAATATGTAAATTTTGATGTCAAGACTAATTGTGAAAACGGTTGACCCCATTTGTCCCAAAATTTCAGTGAAAGTTAAGGATTGGCTGTAGATGGTCACCCAGACCGCAAAAAGGCTTAAAGAAGAATGACTAACTTTTATAATGGCGCACTTTCTACTGAATTAGAGAGCTTCACAAAGTGGTTTTTCCCATTTCAAAATTTTAGGGGACAATAAAGAAAATAGGAATAACTGTTGATATCACCCAGACCATACGGTTAATGGGGTTGCTGAGCCTAATGAAGGCATTTTTGGAAATTCGTACTGCTTAGGATAAAAAGGTACAATCACCCAGTACACCAACGCAGAAAGTTCTATGTCAGTCAATCGGCTTAAAAATGTGGGTTTAGAACATATGCCTATTAGGGCGTTTCACCAAACGTGTTTTTTGCGATTTTTGCAACTCTTGAAGCGGAATATTAAGGCTTGTGATCTAAAAGAATTTCGGAAAAATTTTTGGATTTTTTGAAGATGGGTATGGGGTCGCTGAAATAGATTTTATCAAAAAAATGAGGTTATGGAGAAAAAATTTTATATTATTTTTTTCAAGTGCTTTTTGTTCATGCAACTTAACAATTCTCTTCTTATGGATCCAATCCTACAACAAAAAAATTATTGGTGTGAGAAATTATTATATTATGGACCACTTTGATAGTCTTAAAAGTGAAAAATTATTTTTCCTAGATTTCAAACCTCGATAACTTGAAAAGTTTTCAACATTTTTTCAAGATGTAAAATGCGTTGGAAAGGTCTTTAAATTACCTTTCATTCGGTACATAGATTTATTTTTACTTGTTGGAAAAATATAAGAAAAAAATTAAAATTTGAGATATTTTTTTTTATTTATCAAATTTTATGAAAATTAAAAGAATTTCATTATGTTTCGTTCTTGGTTTAGTAAAAAAAAACTTCTAAAATACATTGCTTTAATAAAAATATCAGAAATTTAATTCATCAATATATTTGTATTCCCATACAAAATCAAAAGATATTAAAAAAACAAAACCAACATATTTAATGAACAAATTAAAATTAAAAAGTAAATTTGTATCTAAAATTACAAGACATTAACCATTAAATGTGGAACAACTGTGAAAGTATTTTCAAATTGTTTTCTTAAGAGTTTTTTTAATGACATTTTTGTTAACATTAGGTATAATTTTTTAATTGTTATCAATCCTAATCAATAAGTTTTGAAAATCATTCTCATTCTTTGTAATTTTTTTGTTATATATTGTAGCCGACGCCACGCCTCTTTCTGATAAATCATTCACAACACATAGTTTTTCTAGTTTTTTCTTTGAAGAAACAAAAGCATCATCATTTTCCGATAAAAGTGTATCTTTCGAAAAAAAGGAAGTGGGCAATTTTAATTCATCAAAAACCATTTTACTGTTTGAGGTTACAAAATTATGCATTATGAATTTTTTTACATTTTAAAAAGGGCCGATTTCAATTATTTTAAAATTCAAATAGTGTGAATTTAAAAATAAAAACTAATTTTTTTTGTCTATTTTTTATTTTTTTCAACATTTTTCACAAGTAAGATATAAACTTATATATACCAAAATAAAGGTATCTAAATTATCTTTCTAACGCATTTAACATCTTGAAAAAATGTTGACAACTTTTCAAGTTATCGAGGTTTGAAATCTAGGAAAAATAATTTTTCACTTTTAAGACTATCAAAGTGGTCTATAATATAACAATTTTTCACACCAATAATTTTTTTGTTGTGGGTTCGGATCCTTACGAAGAGAATTGTTTAGTTGTATGAACAAAAAGCACCAGAAAAAAATAATATAAAATTTTTTTCTCCATAACCTCATTTTTTTGATAAAATCTATTTCAGCGACCCCATACCCATCTTCAAAAAATCCAAAAATTTTTCCGAAATTCTTTTAGATCACAAGCCTTAATATTCCGCTTCAAGAGTTGCAACATTTTTTTTGTGAAACGCCCTAATGCCTATCAATAAGTAAGTTTTCATCACATCATGGACGACACTGCTGATCCGTTTTAGCAATTCTTATAATAATATATAATAATCTTTAAGATATATGAATAACAGAATTTGTCTGGGAAAACCCCGCCCTTTAAATTGAAATATTTTAGAGGTGAAAAAAAATAAACCAATCGTTTTTAGATTTCAACTACACTCAACATATTTTATTAAAATTTAGAGGCAGGACGAAGTCTGCCGGGCCAGCTAGTTTTAAATAAAAATATTAAAAACATAAATCTGACTTTTTTTTTAGAAATCGCGTTTGGTCGCATTTTTAAAACAAAATCACCTAAAGAGATGATATTCATTACTTGTACAAAATTTGCCACCACGACATTTATGCCTAATGTACATACTGCAAAATTGTATAAAATTAACATAGTTTGTCTTGTTTTTAACCTCGCGAAATTTTCCGGAAATCCCGGGAAAGGCAAAAATTTTCCCCGATGTCACGGGAAATGAAAAGTCCGGGAAAAAGAGAAACTCTACTTGTATTTCATCCACCCATTTCGGGCGTTTCCAAAATACAAGCATTTTACCATTTCATTTGCCAATACAGGCACCAACAGGACAATTACAAACATTTAATTTAGTTTTGAGATTTGAAACAATTATACCCTCCTTTCGCATATAGGAAAAATATCCGTTGCAAAGTCATACTTTTCTGCGGTATTATGTACACTAGATAGGGTCGAAAAGAAAGTTTATGTTTTCTCCCCCTAGTTTTGTAGTTTGTCTGAAGAAAATTTGAGGACATCATCGGATCCGTGTACCCTTCGACCCCCCTAGATAGTATTTTATATGCTGAATGTAACTATATACACCCCTATTAAAGGTTCGAATTTATCTAAATTACCTAGTTATGTTTTCGACCGAGAGATGGTATCAAGGGACACCCAACTTCAAACTTCAAATTCAAACTCTTTGAGTTTTAACCGACAACCACTACGTGGTTCAGCAGAGCTGTGCCACACCCATTCGGCCAGGAAGGTAGTTGTTCCGGCTACCTTAGGCATATTTTGGCCGCCTGTGCACCATCTTTAGACACCTTTGTCGTAATTCGTAAGATGATACTACCTTTACTTTCTCTTTCACCGCAGAGCCAGAGAGAGGTCAACTGGTGGTTCTCTCAGATCTGTGGGGCGATACTCCCCAAAGCCTCCAGGATGAGAGCCTCTTGCGGGAGCTTTGAGAAGCAGTCAGCATACCCACTTCTGTCAACTGTAACTTTGAAGTGGTTGTTGATTTTGTCCGCCTAGGCTTCGCCATAAATAATAATAACTGTTTTTTTTGGCAGGAGAAATATTTTTTTTTAAACCGCCACCTTTTGATAAATTTCTTCTTCGATTTATTGCGCTGCTTTCTTATCTGCCTCGATAAATTTTTTTTTTTGTATGACGATCGACTGTTTCAAATGTAAATCATATCGCCTAATGAACATTCAAAAAGTAAACGAACAAATAACTACCAGCGTTGCCAACTTTCACATACAACGCCTTAAAATATGCTTTATCTTTACAATAAAGATAACCAGAATTTAATGGCACTGTTAAATATTTCATTAACTATTGAGTGAAATTTTGTTTCGGTCTCGAAGCATATGGCAACAACAAACATACTCAAAACAAAGTCCACATTCCGTTCACTCAATAGAAACACAAACATAACAACATCAAGAAAAATTTCTAAATGAAGCAAAAACACACAAAGCGCTTCCATGTACACGAAATATGTGCAAAGAATAGTTTTATTCTTTCGCTTATACAGTGAATTCGTTTATAATTAAAATCGGAGCGCGCACTTTTGTTAACACAAATAAAAAATATCCAGTGGACAACGCTAATTAATTAAAGAAACACAAACTTTTTAATAACCCAGCAGAGAGAAACAATTGAATGAATGTCAACTATTAGCTGACAAACGTGACACCGGCTGTATCTTTAACTTTGTGTGCTACATACAATATTTTGATAAGTAAATATTTCATTCGATGTTTGTTATTGGCCAAACAGCTGATTCCAACGTGTGAAAACAACAAATAAGCAAGCGTGTAAAACATCTATAGTTGTCTGGCTGGCGGTGGTAGTCGTGCTGATGACTTTTACAACGTCATCGTTTGTTTCTTTTGCGGTCATCACTATACGTGTTGTTTGTCTATGACGTTTTGAGTGTCGATAAACGCGTCGTGATTTATTGATTTTCGTTTGTGTGTCTCTCAGTATTTGTGAGTTGAGTGACGTTTGGCGGTTTAGTGCTGACGGACTGAATTTGTACGCAATTGTCCGCAATGAGTGATCGTAAGTATGGACGTCTATTTATGATGAAATTAAAGGCATACAAAAATACAAAATTTGCAATTGTTGTTGCATGTCTTATCAGTGTTACTTACTTATGAGTTTTGTATGTGATATGTTTATTTTTTTTATTAATTACACGGCACAGTGTGAGATTTGAATGGAAAGGTGGACGATAGGGTGGCAGTAAAATGTATGGACGTATTTTTTTGCTTTAAAAAATAAATGAAGAAAATGTGAGTAATATCGGACAACTATTTTACAATTTTTCGATTAAGGAATGGTATTTTTTTCTCGCAAATATTGATGTGTGTGGGAGGCGCCTCGCATCTTTTGCCAACTTGGTACCAAATAGAACAATCAAACTAATATTATGGCTTTTATAACGGTTTCTTTTAAATATCTTTGAAATGGGGGCACATCCCCCACTTTCACTCTGGGTATAACTTATACTGTACCAACAACACATATCAAATATCAGCTTTATACCTATTATAGTCCATGATATACAGCCTTTTAATGTTTCAAGTTTTATACCACGCCCACTGATACAAACATTCGACATTTTTGAAAAACCGGTTTCGGTTTTTTTTTCATAAAACCGGTTATTCGAAAATCAATATTTTTTAAACACCGGCTGACGGTTTTGAAGAAGAAACCCCGGTTTGTCTGTTTCCGAACTTTGCTGCCAAATGCACACAAATTGTCAAAGCGATTGTCCTTTAGATATTGTGGTTTCAAAAAAAGGGTCCAATGGGCGGGGCCACGCCCACTCGATATATCACAAATAAAAGAGCCCTATTCTCACCACCAACCACACAGCTACATTCTGTGAAAATTTCAATGAAAGATCGGTCAAACCGTTTTCGAGTCTATACGTTACTACAAAACGCAAATAAATCAACACAAACTCATTTTCAAATATATGGATTTTACCTTAGACTTTTTAGGCACTACTGAAAATCCAAAGTTGAATATTTGCTCCCACCCTTACGGGCATCAATTAAACGATGTTACAGTCATTTGGAACTTGGCGAGTGACCTAGTGCATGGCATATGTAGGTCTGATCGAGTACAACAATAATCTGTAAACCAAAGTTTCCTAACACTCTCAACAACTCACTTTCATAAACCAGTTTTGGGGTCTTTCATCATGAGAAAATGGCATTTTAGTAGACCTAACTTTTTTCAAAACACTAATAATGAAAATTTGAAAATTTGTCTCAAAAACCGTTCTACTTTTCACATATATGAGAGCAAAATTGAATTCAGTATGACATTTTACATAAGGAACAACTATTTAGAAGCCGGGATCAAAAATTTGTTGCATTATGTAATTTGTCTGTTTTTGCCTCAAAATTACAAACTTTACGTTCCTCTGAAAGCATGAATAATTGAGTGAATCAATGTGTATGGAGTAAAAAAAAATTCACCAAGCGCTTATCAAAGTTGTAATGTACGATGAAATCTAAAACCAGTACAGAAATTTCAGTCAGGTAAACTGACTGATAAATACCATCACCCAATATAAGATATTGTTAAAGTTTTGAGTTATTGAAATTAATAGATTTTAATTAAAATAAAATTACTTATGTGCCGGTTTGGAAGTTATGGGAGAAATATTAATTTTTCAAAAATTGGTCATTTTGTGTTGGAGGTACCAGAAGGCGTGAACCGATATAGTTAATATTCATTGCTAAATCCAATTTTCATAAACGAACATCATACGAATGAGTGAATTTGAGTGAATTCAGTTTACTTACAAAAAAGATATGTACGTAAAACTATGTGGGTCAATTCGGTCATTTGTATAGAAGGTACCAGAAGGGGTGTGGCAAGGGATTCGGGTTTCTTAGGGTTTGTTCTCCGGTCGTGCGTTTGGGAGTTATGAAAGAAATATTAATTATCCAAAAATACGTAATTTTGTATGGTAGGTACCAGAAGGGGTGGGGCTCTTCTGCCCATTTACAATCCCATTTGTTAGTTTTGAAAACTATTTGTATTGGTAAATTTTCATACCGATCCGTTAAGGTTTACTTGAGTTATACTGCTCAGCAGCCAGCCACCTAGACAGACGAACATAGCTCAAGCGTCTTAAAAAGTCCTGAAACGAATTTGGTCTTAAGATACTTGGGGTCGAACTCGTCTCCTTCGATGCGTTACATTTTGTATACCCTCACCCTACGGGTATGAGGGTATATATCATTTGATACAGCGCAAAAGTGTAACACATAGAAGGAGTCACTTTAGACCCTAGGTTACTTTGAACCAAATTCGAATCATGACTTTTTAAGTCGTTTGAGCCATGTCCGTCTGTCTGTCTGGCTGACCGGCTGGTGCGCACGATAACTTTTGAAAGACGCAACCAAATGTTTTGAAATTTTGCACGAGTATATATTGTTCCGAAACTGCTTACGGTATTGCGGCAAAAGTGCAGAATATGGGGCGGGAGCCCAAAAAAAAAAAATTAATTAGCTGAAAAAAATCGCGCGATTTTTTGAAAAAAAATTTATTTTTTTGGTATTTTCCGGGAAAAATATTTTTTTTTTTTAATTTAGAGTGAAAATGGATATGTTGGGCGTAAAAGCGCCGCAGGCAAAAATCGCGCGATTTTTTTAAAAATTATTTTTTTTTTGTATATCCCGGAAAAAATATTTTTTTGTAAATTAGAGTGGAAATGGATATGTTGCTTAGTAGCGCCGCAGGCAAAAGTTATTTTTAAACACATCGCGCGTTTTTTTTGGTATATTCCGGAAATTCAAATGGCTCTAACTCGGTCCAGGAAACCCGTATGATTCGTCTCGAAAATATCTTTCATTTGAGGGGGGGTCATCATAGAACCGATGGGGGCCAACTTTGACCTACCATTCCGATGTTGGGGGACCAAGACGAAGACAATGACATATTTTTTTTTAATCGGGCTCCCGCCCCATATTCTGCACTTCAGCCTGGTATTGCAAATGGGCTACATGGTCCCGCCCCTTCTGGTACCTCCCACGCAAATGTACCTTTCCGCCCACTATAAAGATGGAGTAATAATATCAATAAATCCAACGTGATCGTACCCAAATTCTTTATTTAGTAATAACACGATAAAGTTTTGGAGAAAAAATTTTTAAGTCTAGCCACGCCCCATCTATTACCCCCCATACCCATCTGATACCGTCTAGTTTAGAAATCGATTAATTGTATCAGTACATAGTGCCCAAATTCTGTAATTTCTTAAGTAAATTGAATGTTTTTACTGAGGGTGAGGCTGTATGTTAGTCGGTTTGCCCGACTGAAACTTTCTTACTTGTTTAAATTGGATTGTTTTAGAGGACCAAATAATGGACCAATTGTTATTAGCAGGGCAACCGGAAATATGCAAGTGCATTTTTTTTAGAACGAGATGTTAACTATTGGGTAAGGTATTTATATGTTTCATACTCTTACAAGTGTTTTGATACCCATTTTTTAGAGCATATTTTACTCATAAAGTCATATTTTAGTTTAAAGAGCAATTTTTTAAAAAAATATCCTTTTTCAAGGGTATCTCATATTTTTTAGAACTTAGTTTTAATTTTATTCCTTTTTAGGCATATTTTTTATTTTCTTTATATAAAAACAAGGAAATCTTTGCAACTTTGCTTTTTCCAAATGTAACATCCAAATCTGCTACATGTTTGCAGCAATTGTTTTTGCCCGAGTCTTGAAAAAGACTAATTACTCGACTGTGTGACGAAGCCATCACAAATGTGGACGGAAACTGCAATAAGAATAATGTTTTGCTCTTTGTGACGGATGCAGCTCCATTCATGGTAAGGTGGCATTTTGGCCCAAATTGACGCATGTGACATATATTGCTCATGGTCTCCATCGACTGCGAATAAAGCTATATGTACATATAACTAACGTCAAGAAGGTGTTTTTAAAAGCTCCATATAGAATGGAACTTTTTAACCAAATGTTTCCAGACCTTGCATAACATCCAGAACCTTTAAGTATCTACACGTATGGGAACATATCTGGAATCAGTTAATTACTATGCCAAAAATTATGAAGGCATTTTAAAGGTAATAAGTGTATGACTAAAATTTTTTAGAGCATAATTTTCTTGATTTTAAAAGCATATTTTATGGTTTAAATATCATATTTTGCTATTGTGAAGGCATATTTTAAGCGCATAAAACACGATTTTTAGTGTTTACCCGGTTGCCCAGGTAATTTGCCGTGTCAGAAAATATATAAAAATCTCCCTCACCATATTCCTAACAAACAACTTCCACCAGCAAAGTTTACCACAATTATAACTGTTCTACATTCACAGCAACACGTGGCCGTCTTGCTAGTGTATACATTTTTTTTTTAATTCTTATTAACACCTCTTGTCACTGCATTTCCATTACAGCATCTGCAACAACACATACCGGATCAAATCCGTCGTCATCATTAGATGGAACAAATGCGACGGCAGAGCTAAATTGGCCAAGAGCCTACAATCACCTGGAGGCTGCAACGGCAACAACAACAACCACATGCAATAATGACAACGTCGACGACAAGAACTTAAAAACTCAACAAGCACATCAAATTACACTCCAACAAATTAAGAATAAAATGCCACAATCTCCCACCCAAAAGAAACACTGGGCAGCGGAGCAACAGCTCGACAATGAGCTGTTGCTAGACTCAAATGAAAAAGAACACTTACTTGGCGGTCAAGAGCAACATCGCCAACATGCAACGACTGTGTCACGTGTTAATAGCAACAATGTTGAAGCAGCAACAGTAGGAGCTGCAACCAACAAAACAACAGGGGGATTCTCATTCGGTAAAGGTAAGTGAGTGCAGTTGTATATATAATGCGTTCGTAGAAAATGAAAAGGAAGAAGAAAACTTTCTTCAAGAGGTTTTAATCTGTTGAAAGTTTGAAAGGGTTAAGTAATTTGTTGGTTTGACGGTAAATGTGTGGGGAAAAATAACTTCCACTTCAACAGGAAGTTAGAGTGGGGATGAAAAATGACTTTGAGAAAAGAGTACCAAAAAGTGTACTAAACAAATTGGTTAGTCGTTTGTAGTGATGCGTGTTTACTTTTCATATTAGTTTTAGTGAGATTTCAAAGCTTTGAATCCACTTCCTATAAGATTTTGAATATTGAACATATCATATTTTTGATCTATGAAAAATGCACCAAATGCAAAATCGAAAAAAAATAAATTTTCCATATGTAAAATTACCCAAATTTGCGGGAATGAAAAAGACCCTATTTGGCAGTATTTTGAAGGAATCTTTCGTTGTCTATAGTAAAATAATTTATATTGATTACTGAGATGATCCTATATAATATTACACCTACCAAAATCATCATATTTTACCTCACCGTTCCACAAAAATATTAACAAAAGTAGGTCTTGCCTCTCTTCCCTGGTGCATGCACCAGTTGTAGATTATACCTCTATTATACCTTTCCACTAAATGTTACACGAGTATTTAGAAATTTTGCGGTTTGACTTGGAGTACTTTCACGTGGTTGGCTACAAATGTAACAAAATAATAATAATACAAAAAAAACCAACAACCTATACATGCAACACATTGTGGTGTTGCAATTTCGAAGTCAAAGTACTCCTAAACTTTACAAAAGTGTGTGTGTGTGTGTGTACATACTCCGGCAAGTATTTCACTTAACCTAAACATTAGGGTGATCAATTATTCGGGTTTTTGCCACAACCGGTTTTCGAATTATTCGAAAAATGCTATTTAAAAAAAACCGGTTGCTTTTTTTGAAATTCACAAAAAACCGGATAATCCGGTTTTCAAATGTATGCCAAATAACAAATTAAAACGCAATTTTTGACAAAAAAATCTCATTGAAAAATAAAAGAAAATAATTTAAATATACTTAAAAAAAAGTAAACTTTTACAATTATTACAACGCAAAACATTACTAAGTTCAGTTTGTTATTTTAACAAAGAGAAACAAAACATAACAATTCATTTGTAAATACTTGATTATATTAAAATATATTTAGTTTAATCTTTAGTTTTCCCTAAAGTAACATTTAAGAAATAAGATACAATTCAAGTGCTTGGGTGTATAACTATTTTTTCTTTGGTTTTTATAAAACTTGCCATTGAAAATGCACTCAATGTACTAGTTGGACTTATTGTGTACAAGGCGTTTAATAATCTGTTAAGGTTTACAGCCCTTTTGCCGCTCTTATTCTTATATTAAAAATCTTCCAAAAGAACATTTTTGGTAGAGTTTTTAATGGTAGTTTTAGGATTTTGAACGTTTTTTTATAGCTTTATTTAGTTCTGTTTCTATAGTATTTTCAGTGGCATCTACGATCATATATTTTAAATGTGCGTCACTAATTGGGAGTTTACTCGTACTTAAATACAAAATAAGAGTATTTAGTGTTTGAATACGTCTTTCTGATATAAAAATCATATATTTTCTCCCAGATTGTATTCTCAGATGCCGGCAGAAGCTGGAAAAAAACATGTATCACTACACATTTAACACAATTATGAATAAATTTAAATAAAAAGGATCGAACGCCAAAAAACCGAGATTCGTCAAAAAATAACCGGATTATTCGATATTCGAAAAACAGGGATTTAAAAAAAAACGACGGTTTTTATGAGTGAAAAAAACCGAGTAGCCGGTTTCTGAAAACCGAACTGATCACCCTACTAAACATACATATGCACACAAATATGCATGTTGCATTTATCGACTTACATGCAACCACATTTTGAACTTTGTGGCTTAAGGCAACTAAGCTTTTCTTTTGGGTCACGAGCATATACAAACATATCTATATGTAACTATATGCATGTGGTAGCGGGGGCGTATACATACGTATGTGTGCCGGAGTGTGCGTGCGTAGGTTATATTGCATGCAACATTTGTAAATTTCTGCTAGATTTATTTTTATGGCCTCTTAAGAAAAGTTTAGAGAGAGAACAAAAAAAAAAAACAAAACGCAACATCCATACAAAGTTAACATAAGATCACACAGAAAATATTTAAATAAAAATGAAACGAAAAAACTTTGTGTACTATAAACACAATTTATATACAAATATCAAGTGGCAATTGACATGTGAATAACTTTAGAATATCGGCAGCAACAGTTTTGTAATGTTAAAATAGAATTTAACTTTAAGACGTATTAGAACTTTGTATATGAAAATGTGTAACATTCTTTTTTTTTGTAAGATACATTCTTTATATAATAAACTTATATTTCTGGGAATTATTTAGATTTAAAGTAATTTTAATACCAACTCATTGGAATTGAGAAACATTGAGACCAACGTGCAAAGAGGGATGTAAAGGTCGCTGACAAGACATTAAGTGGTTAAAAACTAGTAAAAGATAAGAGATATTTGTTAAAAATGTTCGGCAAGGTCCAAAGGATAGCTGTAATGGGGATTACTGTGTCCAGAAGAAGTACGCCGATGTGTTACTGGGCCTTCCGCCCCTGGACTTGTACGTCAAGGCTATTGCATCCCGAGGGGCTTTCAGACTGAGGGAAGCTGGCAATTGGTATCAGTCCATACATAGTTTTGCGAAGATTTTCCAGCTTTTGGGTAATGGCATTTCTTTTAGGGATGTAACGAACGTTCGCATTCGCATATGCGAATGCGAATTATTCGCATTATTTTGTAAATTCGCTTTCGCATTCAAATAAATATATATTTCAATATTCGCATTCGCAAAAAAATTTCTTTAATACAAGTAATAATGAGACTGAGGCCGACATGTAAGTGGTAACGTTTTCAGTCTCTCGTGCAAAAAAATTGTTAGCTGAATACAATAAACAGAAAAAAATTCATATATCCTTTATTGTGGTGGAAACGAAACAGCTCGAAATACAAAAAGTTAGTACCTTTGGCACGCCAGTACTTAGCTACGCCTCCGGGAAGTGCCCAGCGAACAGTTTTTTAGTATAGCCGGACTTATCTATGATCCACTAAGAACTAGATTGCATAGCGAAAAAGCAGCATAGCTTCTTTTTGTTAAATACAACTTGGCTGTACTAAATTTTGAATACTGAACACGTCAAAATTTTCGAAAGTAAATAAAATTATTGTTTAGTTACCTTAAAGACTGAATTTCTGAGAATTATATGTATTTTTGTTTTTGTTTTACTTTGAAATAAATATTTTATGTTTAATTACTTAACTGGAAGACATATTTTCATTTGAAAAGGCAGACAGTAGGAATGAAACTAAGTTATTCGTTTACGTAAACCATTTTTTGACATTCGCTAAACAATTTTGGAACATTCGCTTTCGCATTCGCATTCGCAAAAACCAAAAGTAAGTATTCGCATTCGCTTTCGCAAAAAAAATATTCCAATATTCGCTTTCGCATTCGCATTCGCTAAAGCACATTCGTTACATCCCTAATTTCTTTTCATCTGCCACCTCGTACAGATTTCGTAAAAAAAACGCTAAAATTCCAGAATGAACGGAATGAAATGATGGCAAAAAAGATGGCAGACACCTGACAGGCAAATGGGATAGATCCATTCGTGAAACACTGCCGTGTGTGTGAGGACGAGGAGGAGTCCGAGACGATACATCTTATTTGTAGCTGCCGCGCTTTAGCCCGTAGGAGGCTAAGATACTCGGGTTAGAGTTATATAGACGACCTAGAAACTCTCTCCTCAGTCTTAGTGGGAGATTTAATACGTTTTTTGAGGTGCCTTTCATGGCTTACTGGGATAATATAAAAATTAGTGTTCCCACGATTTTCTCTTCCTTCTCTATTGTTTCCCTCTCTTCTTCTTTCTCCTCCCTTACATTCTAACGGAGAATCACAATGGATCAGCGGAGCGTGATCTAATTTCTACTAGTTTACACGTTTACACACAACCTAATCTAAGTTAAACTATCTTTAGCTATGCCGAAGCTCAAATACCCTTCACAATTTGTAAAAATGCTGATAATTTTGTTTGTACTCTAAAATATAGAGTTTGTATGGAAAGTGGGAATAGTTTTTCACCTATCTTGCTAATGTTAGTACTTAGCCCCTACTGAAAGGATAGACACATGTATACCGAATTTTAGATTGGAATTGGAGCTGAACTACTGCTGTAATCGTGAGATAGACAAACGGACACTCCCAATAAAGGGGAGTTTGTATAGGAGGTGGGAGTAGTTTTTTCCTATGTTGGACATGTTAGAACTTAACCTCTTCTTAGATGATATAAGCATGCATACAAATTAAATTTTAACTCCAAACTTTTAAACTACTGCTGTAATCGCGAGAGAGACAGACGGACACCCCCAAAAGGGGGAGTTTGTATGAGAGGTGAGAGTGGTTGTGGTCCGATGTTGCCCATCTGACAACTTAACCTCTGCTTAGAGCATAGATTACCAAATTTCAGCTCGATAGCTCCTAAACCACGGCTGTAATCGAAGGAAAGACAGACGGGCATCCCTTAAAAGTGGTACTTTGTATGGTAGCTGAGAGTAATATTAATCCGCTTTTGCCCATATAAGAACTTAACTTCTGATTAGAAATAGGAACATTGCTTATCGATTTCCTGCTTGATAGCTAATAAACTACTGGTGTAACGCTAGACATACATATGGACACTCCCAAAAGGGTGTGAGTTTGTATGTAAGCTAAGAATAGTAGTTGTCCGGTCTTGACAAACTTGGAGCTAAACCTCCGCTTAAAGGAAGCTTGAATACCAAATTTAAGCTCGATAGATCCTAATTTTTTTTCTAATTTAAGTATTTCTGATCTTTTTTTACATGGTAATAACCATAATCTCTCTTTGGAGGTCCCCAAACAACTCAATTCGTCCGAGAGATCACGTATACTCCGGCCAATACCATTGAACATCCATTCAGTGGTAGTAAATATGGATGGAGTAATATTGAGTAACCTAAATGGCATGCTACCACCGATGCGTCTTAGGAAGTAGGTAACAGAAGTTAACAGTTAGGTAACAGAAGTTTAAGCTCAACACAACAGCTCTCTCAGAACGAGGATCGGGCTTGGTAGCCATATAAGCCACTCTCCTTAAACAAAACCAATTATTATGAAAACACGAAGTAAATAATAAACAAGAACCGAACCACAACTGGATACAAACACTCAGAGTGTGTTGCAAATATGGAGGGAATACTTTCGATCTCTTCTCGTTCCCGAAGGCAGCGTAAGTGATGAAATCACGCCAATCATCGAAGTCGGAGTAGACTGTCCACCATCGAGCCAAAACGTGCTTTAAAAATAATAAAGCTGCTGGAGCTGCTGAACTGCCGGTAGATTTTTATTGCCTATTGATAAAACTTGCGTGCACCTGCTCATGAACACGATCCGAAGATTGCATCTATGTGTTCTATGTTCTGTGCTTAAGAAAGGCGATCCAAGTGTGTGTACCAACTATCGCATACAAGTTCTTATATAGAGAACCTGATTAGACTTTATCAGTGGCTTTAGACCTGGTAAATCAATGATCAACCAGATATTCTCAGTACAACAAATCAAGGAGAGGATTCAAGAAATGCAGATCGATACCTACCATCTGTTAAAATTTTACCAAGTTGCATTGTATCGATAGTCCGGTAAGACAGAAATTATCAGTTACTATGTCTGATTTGGTAACGGACGACACTGACTGTCATGAAGTCTTCAGTGAAAATAGGCAAAAATCTGATTGAGCCTTTCTTTACTACGCGAGGCTTTAGACAAGGTGATTGTATGTCATGCGATCTCTTTAATATCGTAATGAAGATGATCATGCGAAAGCCTGCAGTTAACAGGCCTGGTACCATATTTAACAAAAATCACATGCTGCAGGCTTATGCCGATGACATAGATATCATTGGCCGAGGACTGCGGGATGTTATTGCGATCTTTTTAAGCATTTATGAGCAGCCGGCTGAAGTTATTTGTTTTAACGAACATGTTGTACGAATGGACGAAAAGCTCCAACTCAAAAGGGAGAGACAGGTCTTCGGAAAAAAAGGTTTTCGGAAAAAACTCTATGGGTGACGAAGGAAGGGGAACGCAGGAAAAAAGAAGAAGCTATTAAACTACAACCCAAATAGAGGGTGTTTTTAACAGAGCTGGGAGTAGAATTTGTGCGATAATGCTCATATTAACCTCCGCTTAGAAGTAAAAGCTTGTAAGCCAAATTTCTGTTAGGTAGCTCTTAAATTAAGGCTGTAATCGAGGAAAGAGACAAACGTACACACCAAAAAGGGGAAGTGTGTATAGAAGTTTTTGTCCGATATTGTTCATCTCAGAACATAACCTCTGCTTAGAGGATAGAAGCTTGCAAACCAAATTTTCACTATAATCGCTGGGACAGACTCCTAAAAATGGAAGTATGTATGGGAGGTTGGCGTAGTGTTTTACCGATCGGCCTCATTTTAGAGTCCAACCTCCGCATTAAAGATATTTGCTTGTTTTCCAAATTTCAGCCTAATAGCTGGAGCAATTTGTATGGGAGGTGGGAGTTTTTTGTGACCGATCGGACTCATCTTAGAACTTAACCTCTGCTTTAAGAATGTAAGCTTGTATTCCAAATGTCAGCTCAATATCTCTTAAACTACGGCTGTAATCGCGGGGACAGGTGAACGTCTTTAAATCGACTTAGAATTCGAATAATCTCAGAGTATTGTTATTCCTATCACGCCTCCATATGAGCGTTACAAATGGAAGAACAAAATTAGTATTTGAACTTTCTTTTATGCATGATGGTTAAAACACACGACTACCATGCGGCAGTTTCCAGGTTCAGCTAAATTTTTCTTTCATTGCTGGCACCCTCGATGTTGTCGATAGCAACTTCGTAGTAAACTCAGTGTTTAGTTAATCAGACATGACATGTGACCCCTTAGACTGGTCGTGGTATGATGGTTAGAACACGCGACTACCATGCGGGAGATACCAGGTTCAACACCTGGCTCCAGTCATATAAAAATTAAAAAAAAATATTTTTCTTTCATGGCAGGCCCCTCGATGTTGTCGACAGCAACTTCGCAGTATAAGTGTCGAGTCAATCGGCATGTCTAGTAAAAGCTTCTCAAACAGCTGAAGTTCGAATTCGTCTATAAACATGTAGGTGTCGTTTGTTGTGAGTCTAACAATAGAAACCGTGTTAATTTACAACAATGCGAGAAGCTATCCCATAACTCATTCATGGGGTGTAAAGGGAAATTAGATTTTTTTTTTGTTAAATATAACTCACTTTATATGTGCAACAGTATTGTATTTTTAGGTATTGAACATAATGGAATTGTATGTGTCCTTTTCTTTCTCGTGCAGAAACAAATGGTCATTGCTTTGCCTAATTGGGTTAGCACGAAGTTTTAAATGGCACTATATCTGCGATCAGACGACCGCAATCATATGTAGCGTACATTTTTTTTTGTTTTAAATTTTTAAACTTATTGCTGTAAATGTAGAATATTGGTTTACATTTTTTTTTTTTTCAAAATTGTTCCGGCAAATTCAAGAGCGGCATTTGCCTTGTTGTTTATTCCATTTCCCCATTGTTGCTGTACTTGAATTTGCAGTTATGGTTAGTCGCAATGGCTCGCTCGCAACTTTGTGCGGCATATACGATTGAGGAAAATATGCAGATTTTATGGGCTTAAATGTACTACTGCCGCTGTTGTTAGGGATTTTTTCGCTTAAGCCCCTCGACAAAATATGCATTGCAACAATGCCAACAATATAGCCATAGAATGCTGCTGAAAAGGTGATGCCAATAGGGATAGTTGCATTTAAGGATGAAAAAGGTGACTTACAATTTGTTTCCTTCTTATTGTGTTACAAAACTTATATAAACTTATGATATGTTTTGTGATATTGAAGCGAAATATGTATCCTAAATATCACAGTACAACACATGATTTTGGGGCAAAAGAGTCTTAAACGTGACAAATTTCCCTATACGATGTTTACTAACTTCAAATCGATAATCAATTATTATGGCATGTAAATTGACAAAACGAATGATGCAGAACTTCATCATTTTGGGGCTACTTTCACGTGCAGTTCTCAGAATTGAGTCCCAAATCAATGAGCTGAAAAATTTTGTTCTGTGTTATTAAAAACAGACATTTATTTTCGGGTTAGACAGGAAATTAATAGAAATTAAAGTGTAACGAAAATTAACATTGCAATGTTTCATTATATTGATGGGCCCTTAACAGCAATTGTACAATGGAACCTTTTAAAATGTCTTACTTCTCCCCTAATATCAAATTATTGTTTATCTTATCGAATTTCCCTATACAATACGTATGCATCGATAATAGTCAGTCTTATACTGTAGTATGTTGCATTTCCGGTTCCCTTTTTCATTCAGTTTTTGCACATTTATATGCACAACCTGTTATTTCTTTTTTCTTATTGACCGAGTACCTTCATCTTTTTGAAGCAATTATTACGGCTATGTCAGTTATGTGAGTTCCCAGAGCCCATATCATACAAAAAGCGTCTGTATGTTGTACTTCTGCTGAAGTATTCACAGCAATATTGTTGACGACTTAGTATGAGGTAGATTCTAACAATGTACATGTGTACATACCACGTTAAGTAATCTCATATTTCCCAAGCGTAAAGGATAATACGAGAACAGGGCTATGTTCGCAAATAAATATCGCACACAAAGACACACAATAGTCTTCGCCATACACGTTCAGCCAAAGAATTTATTTATGTGTAGAATAGACTCACAGAAATTTAATCTAAACGATAAAATAATATCTATTATTAAAATCTGTATAACCAAATATCCAAAATCAATTGACTAAACAAACCAATAAAATATATTTATTTCCGTTCTATATGTTCTAGTAATGTTACAAGAAAAATAATAAAGAATCATAGCGAAGTTTTGTTTTTGCTTCCATGACAAAGTTAAATTCTCGTTAAACCACAAAATTTAATAGCTGCTCCAGTTTTCCACAGTTTTTGACATCTTCAATACAAATATTCGATTTACATACGTATGCGCATACATCTGTAGTCGCCGAAAGTCAAATTTAGCCTTCCGAAGCATTTCCTTTTCCACAACATAAAATTCTGCCTTTTTTTTGTCTTGGCACTATTCATATAATATTATAATACTGTCTCTGCTGCGTCTTTCTCTGTATGTTGGTTAACGCCTCACATTGCATTAAGACCATAAACGAAATCTACAAAAATAATGAAAGCGGAAATTTTAAATAAAAACCCCATTCGAAAACAATGCAACACAAAGAGTTAGACGCCTTCAAACGAAGACGCAAACAAGGCGCCACTTAAACTTAGACACTGCTTCGCATTCGCCAATGAATGCCATCAAAGCGTTAAAACCCCCGAGAAGGAACAAGACGATGCTGAGCGCAAAGAAACGAAACTAACGACTATACTTTCAAATTGAAAAGAATAGAAGGAAAGGCATTCCACGAGTGTCTGGGTAAAGCTTCCAGAGACTGCAGCAGCAGTAGCATTAGCAGTAAAAACATAAAATAAAACTAAAAAATCCCAATGCAACATGATTATTAATGCTTCAATGGCAGCAGACTCCTGCTTCTTACATTTTCGGCAGGAACAAGAATGTATGTATGAATAGAAGAATGCCAGGATATATTTTTCAACACAACATATCAGCAGTTACATACTTAGGCGCGCACATCCTTAAGTGAGAGTAGTACATAGGTGTGAGTAAGTGTGTATAAGATGTGCATATATAACTACATTAGGGCGGCATCAAAATGTATGGATGATGTTTAAAAATGCCAGTCCGGAATACTGTGCTTACTTACATAGCTGGCACGGCTTTGCAATCCTATTAGATTATACACCGCACGTAAAAAAATATTATAAGCGTTTCGAATGCACCGCTTTTTCTTCAGTTAGTCACACCAAGTTCTACAAGGTTCCCAGTAGCCTGGTCTTTCCAACGGAGTTTTGGTCGCCCTCTTCTGCGCCGTCCATCGAGTTCATTGTCAAAGACTTTTCGAGCTGGGGTATTTTCGTCCATGCGTACAACATGACCTAGCCAATGCAACCACTGCACCTTAACGCGTCTGACCACGTCAATGTTTGTGTACAGCTCGTACAGCTCATGATTTATTTGACGTCGATATTCTCCGTTAACGATGATGGGCCCATATATTTTACAGAGTATTTTTCTCTTGAATACTGCCAGAACCGATTCATCCGCTTGTGTCATAACCCAGGATTCTGAACCGTAGACAAGTAGAACCAGTATCTGGTATAGCTAAATTTTTGTTCGTCGAGAGAGGGCTCTGTCATTGAATCGCTTGCTTAGTCCGTAACAGCATTTATTAGCAAGCTGGATTCTTCTGCGGATTTCGAGGCTGACATTATTTGTTTTGTTGATGGCGAAGCCTTGGTAGATACAAATATCTACCGCCTGGAAATTATACTTGACAACGTTCACGCAGTTTCCCACACGAGTAGATTCTTTGTTCGTTAAAACTTATAACTTCGTTTTGTCCTCGTACACCGTCAAACCCATTTTCGCTGATTTCTTATGTATACCTGAGAAAGCTGCAGTCACATCCCGCAGTTTTCGACCGATGATGTCTATGTTATCAGCGTACACGAGTAGTATGTGGCTTTTGTTGAAAAAAGTGTCACTTGTGTTTACTGCACCTTTCCTCATTAACATCTCCATCACTATGTTGAAGAGGTCAGACGATAGGCCGTCGCCTTGTTTTAGGCCTCGTCTGGTATAGAATGGCTCCGTAAGGTCTTTGCCAACTTCACTGCCGAAGTGTGAATATCTGGTCAGTTTTTGAACTACCAGGTCTGAAGCCACACTGATAAGGCTCTATCAGGTAAGATAACAGTGGCTTTAGTCTTTCACATAGCACACTCCACAGGACCTTATATGCGATGGGTAAAAGGCTGATCCCGAGGTAGTTGGAGAACACACTTGGATTACATTTTTTCAGAACAAGACATAATACGCTTAGATTCCAAACATAGAGTATGCACTCATAAAGCGAAACCGTACGTAGGAGCTGGTGCATGCTCGTCACCAGAATTGGCCTGCCGGAAGTCCGTCGGCACAAGTTGCTTTATTACTTTTCAGCGGCGATATTGCTCTGATTATCTCGATTTGATTTGGTGGTCGGTAATCTAAGCCGTCGTCGACAATTGGCGCAATACCTTCACGTGCGCTGCCTTCTGAAAGCAGCAGTTGCTGGAAGTGATCTCTCCATACATGCAGCACACTCTGCGTATCTGTAGCCAAATTTCCATCCATATGCTTACTGGAGGGAAGCCCATTACCGTACTTTCTGGTAAAATTTTCGGGCCTCACCTCTTTCCCTGTATCGCTCTATATCCTCGTTCTCCCGTTCCTTCATCTGACGTTTTTTTTTGCTTAAAAGGCTGTCTCGCCTGTTTTGTAGTAGTGGCGTTGTGTCGTAGAAGTTGAGAGAGCTGGTTGGAGTAGGCAGTGGCTGTTTCCATGATAGCCAAGATGCCTTGTACATATCTTTGTGCTACCGATCTGGTTCCACTCACTACCATGTTCTTTCTCACTACGAAGCTTACCAGTCTAAACCCGTTGTCTGGCGTGTCGGTAAGCAGGCTGAATATACCGATCGTCTACTCCATCTTATATTCAAATTTTTGCATCTACAAATCCACATCCAAATTCGTGCTTTTCGGCATGGCAGCCAATTTATACGTCGCGAGCATCCCTGTCCTGTCCATCTTATCTACCGAATGGCGGTGATGTCAGCCTTATATTTTTTCAGGACATCCGCCAGTCGGAAAAGGACACCTTCTTTATATAGAGTTCGGACGTTCCAAGTGCATATCCTTAAATCATGGTCCTTATAACGTTTGAGGGGATTGTCAACATTTTGGGTGTTCCGTTTCATAATTTTTCTTTCTCGTGTTTTCATAGCCAGTAAAGGACCCGATCTGATCTGATCTGGTCCCGCCCATTTTTTGTTGGATCACGAACTGTGCTGCCAATGCATCCACACAAATTTTCAAGGCGATTGGAAGGCCCTTTATATGTTGCGGTTTTAAAAAGGATCCAATGGGCGGAGCCACGCCCACTTGATATATCAAAAATTCATGTACCCTGTTTTCACCACCGACCACACACAGCACATTCTGTGAAAATTGCAACAAGGTTGGTCAAGCCGTTTTTGAGTCTATACGGTACTAAAAATGCAAACAAAGACAAACTCATTTTCATAGATTTGACCTTTGACCTCTTTGGAGCACGACTTAAAGTTGTTCGATTTTGTTAAAATTTTGACCATATCTATTATATAACAACTGGCACAATATTCCGCTTGGGCATTACCGCAAATCGATAGTTTAATTTTCGCTGCCACCCTAATATACATTGTACATACTTTTGTGTGTTCCAGTATTTAAGACTGAATAGTTGCTGTGCTTGTGTGTGTGTGTGTAAGAGCGAAAGAAAGCAAAATAATTCTATCGTACAACATGTATGAAATTGTTTGAGCGTGAATTGCAGAAAAGAAAATATAATAATAGATATAAAGATGTGAGATATTATTTCATTCCTTTTTTTGCGCTTACTAAAGAATATGTGTAAAGACGAAATTGTTGGAATACGAAAGTGTTGTGTGCATCACAGTAGTTGGAAATAATGTCGTATTTAGGCGATACCAAGTTGTTAACATTTGAATACTATACTAGCCATTGAAATAGATAGGGGCACTCTAGAAAATTTATGGTATACCTTCGAATCTTCCACTAGTATACGTTAGCCTGTCCTGTAAAGGACATAGTCCATATTTTTTAATAACTTATTACAACATGTAATTATAACATTTAAATATAGGTTTTTTTATGTTTCAAATAAAATCGTATAAAATTAAAGTTATTACTTTTCAGTTTAAGTTTTAAGTTTTTCTTTAAGTAACACTGTGCATTTTGTAACCGCCTGAAAGAAAAAAAACATCGTTTGCGTACAGGATATGAAAAATAAACATGTTAAACAATATGAAACCAAAGTATTTGTAATGAGCCAAAAAAAAAGAACAAATACTAACAATAGCGAAAAAGTTATCAAAAATATACGTTCGCGTACATTTCAAACGCTGTATTAACATTTGCATACATACAATCGTTTTTCACACCGATTGTAGAATTTACGTGTAGACTATGCCATCCATATACGCATACAAAACACATTTGCCGGAATACAACAACAATGAACATAGTTTACACGCTCACTCTGATTTACATATTTATATGGGGAATGAATGTGTATGTAACGAGAATATATCACTTATTTACAGCGGTGTACGAAATAGTCGAAGCACTTGGGGAATCTAAAGAGATCGTTTGATGAAGAAGTTTGATTAGAAAAAGTCTACTATTTTCTAGTGTTAAACGCTATAAATTTCTTCTCCTTTTTCTTAGTTGTCAGTAGCAACAGAAATTCATTCATCAGTAGCTGCACACAAAAGAAAAAATCCAAGCGGTTCGGTCTTTTGCGCTCCGTAGATTTTTCGTCACACCAAGCTTAGGTATCAACTCTTCCACCTGGTTCATCCAGCGAAGTTTTGGCCGTCCCTCCTGCTCCGACCATCGATTTTATTGCCGAAGACTTTTCTAACTGGATCATTGTCATCCATTCATACAACGTGTCCAAGAAAGCGAATTCGTTCTATTGGAACTCGCTTGACTACGTCGATGTCGTTGTACAGCTCATACAGCTCATGATTCATTCGACGACGGTACTCGCCGTTAACGATGATGGGTCCAAATATTTTGCGTAGTATTTTTCTCTTGAAGACTCCCAGAATAGATTGACCCCCTTGTGTCATTACCCAGGATTCTGCGCTGTAGAGCAAGACAGGTAGGTTCAGAGTCTGATAGAGCTGGATCTTTGTTCTTCGAGAGAGCGCTTTGACGGTCAATCGTTTGCTTAGCGCATAGTAGCAGCGGTTTGCAATCAAGACTCGTTTGTTAATTTCCACGTCAACATTATTATTTTTGCTTACGGCGGAGCCAGGGTAGACAAAATCATCTACCACTTCAAAGTTCATGCAGCGTTCCAAACGAGTAGACTGTTTGTTCGTTTAAACAACTTACTTGAGTGTGCCCTAATTAATTATTACCAGTTCCATTTCCGCCGATTGGTTTTCAATGCTTTTTTAATGGGCATATGCGAACAACATATGACTTTCGTTAAATTTGATAACAGTCGTGTTAACGTGTAGACGAGTTGACTCTTTGTTCGTTGAAACTTGGTTTTGTCATAATATATCAACATACCTATTTCCACCGACTGCTTCTCAATGCTCGCAAAGGCTGCTGTAACATACCACAGTCCACGGCCAATGATATATATTCCATCGGAATACGCGAGCAGAACATGACTTTTGTTAAAGATGGTACCAGTTGTGTTTACTTGTAGCCTTCCGTATGATCATCTCCATTATGATGTTTATAAGATCGCATGACAGACTATCGCCTTGTCTAAAGCTAAAGACCTTGTGTCGGACACTTTCATCCCGCAAAGTCATATCAGCTTCGCGGGGATACCAAATTCAACCATATCATCTTATTATTTCTGTCGTATCGGTCGACTGCAGCCTTGTAAACGATAAACAGATGGTACGTGTATTTCCAGAGTCTTCTCCAGAATTATTTGTAGTGTGAATATATGATCGGTCGTGGATTTACTAGGTCGGAAGCCACACTGATAAGAACCAATTTTGGTTCGCTAGAATGAGCGTAATTTGTTACATAATATAGTAGGTAGAACTAGAATGTCTAAAGTGGGAGGAATGATATTTTTGTATGGGCGGTACCAGAATGGACATGGCCATGCAGCCTATTTCCAATACCGTAAGTAGTTTTGGAAAACATATGCAAAGTTTCAAAACAATTGGTTAACTCTTTCGAAAGTTATCGTGCATACCAGCCGTACAGACAAACAGACGGATATGGCTCAAATGAATTAAAACTAGTAAGGCGGTTATCTTCGGCTATGCCGAAGCTCAGATACCCTTCACCATTTGTATAAACGGTGGTAAAACTGGTTATTTGCACTACAACTATATTTTATTAAACTTTGTACCACAAAACAGGGAAGTTGGTGAGAAGTGGACGTTACTTTTAGCTTCACACATCCATTTTGTCAGTAATTTTGTATAGATTGTATTCGATTTATCGATAAGTTTATGAGTTGGTGAGTTGGAGCTTATTTTTATGAATTTTGTAACTCCCCAAAAATGGGAAGTTGTGTGGGATGTGGGAGTAGTTTAAATCCGGTCATGCTTATCTTAGAACTTAACCTCTGCTTCTGGACAGAAGCTTACATACCAAATTTCAGCCCGAAAGCTCATAAATTGTAGGGACATACAGACGGACACCCCCAAAAAGGGGGAGTTTGTATGGGAGGTGGGAGCAGTTTTTGACCGATCGGTCTCATCTTACTACTCAGCCTACGCTTAGTGTAGGGAAGCTTGCATACAAAATTTCAGCTTGATTGCCCTTAAACTACAGCTGTAACCGCAGGGATATACCCAAAAAAGGGGGAGTTTGTATGGGAGGTGGGAGCAGTTTTTGACCGATCGGGCTCATCTTAGAACTCAACCTCCGCCTAGTGTTGAGAAGCTTGCATACAAAATTTCAGCTTGATTCCCCTTAAACTATGGCTGTAACCGCAGGGATAGACCCCAAAAAGGGGGAGTTTGTATGGGAGGTGGGAGTAGTTTTTGACCGATCGGGCTCATCTTAGAACTTAACCTCCGCTTTGATGATAGAAGCTTGCATTCCAAATTTCAGCTCGATATAACATAAACTGCGGCTGTAATCGCGGGGACAGACAGACGGACAGACGGACAGACGGTCACCCTTAAATCGACTCAGATTTCGATGCTGATCATTTATATATATATATTGTTATACCTACCACGCCTCCTTATGGGCGTTACAAATGGAAGAACAAAATGAATATACCCTTCACTCCGTTCATGCGCATGGTGAAGGGTATAAAAATCATGAATCGAATGTGGTTCAAATAAACATAGGGTCTAACATTACTCCTTCTATGTGTTACACTTTTGGTTCGTATCAAATGATATATACCCACCTATCCGTAGGGTGAGGGTATAAAAACTTAATTTCTCTTTACACCCCATTTATGAGGTATGGGATAGCATCTCTCGTTGTTGTAAATAAACATGCTTTCTATTGTTAGATTCACAACTAACAGCACCTACTTGTTTATCGACGATTGCGAACGTCACTGTTTGATTCGTCACTATACAGCGAAGTTGCTATCGACAACATCGATGAAGCCGGCAATGAAAACAAATTGTAGATAACTGGAGACATGATCTACCGCATGGACCATAGATCTACAAACTTGTATCGCCTTTCTTAAGCACAGGCCATAGAAATCTCAGAATGCAATCATTGGGCATGCATTCATTGAGCCACATTGTGTTTATATGCTAGTGCATGCACGTTACCAGCTTATCGCCACAGGCTTTAAAAGGCTCTGCCGGCAGTCCACCGTCTTCTGTGGTTTTATTGTTTTTAAGGCGTGCAATTACCGTGTTCATGTCGTTTGGCTCGATGGTGGACAATCTACTGCGTCGTCGATGAATGGCGCGATTTCGTCACTTCTGATGCCCTCGGGAACGAGCAGAAAGCGAAAGTGTTCCCTCCATATTTGCATCATACTCAAGCAGCCCGTTACCAGATTTCCGTCTCTGTCCTTACAGGTTGGGATTCCTGTTCCAAAACCTTTGCTTTTAACGTTTTGGTAGAACTTACGGACTTCACCTCTATCCCTGTAATTTTCGATATCCTGACTTTCTCTTCTTTTCAACGGACGATGAAGACTCATACCATCTCCCTCATATATTAATTTTATCGTTTCGTCTCCGCACGCGTTGCCTTTGTCTGGAGTTTTGCAATGTATATATTTTTAATATTTGATTCTTACGGCTCCAGGTTGGAGCAATGGGCCGTCGGATTGTGTTGGCTGGTCTGCCTCGTTTTATGCTGCCTTGAGGGTTCCAATCGATTGTCATCTTAGAAATATCATCCTGGGGTCGTCTCATAACATGACCAATCCAGCTCCATTTTCGCTTCGTTATTTTGGTTGGTGATTTGTGTTTCATCAGTTTTTGCTAGAGGTCTCGATAAGAAATTACATATCTGTGTTTCTACGTAGAACCTTTGTCTTACCGATGTTAATGTGCAGTCCAACATTGGAAGCAATGTCGTGTAATTGATCCAATTTGGCTGATATATCAGAGTAGTTGTGGGCGACCAGTCGACCATTTATACCCCATGTGATGCCCCTTCTAATGCGTTTTGCTTCCTGCATGACCGAATGCAGTACGATAAAATACATCAATGTCGTTTGGATTGCTCAACAAATATTCATGCAGCACTCAGCTTGTTGAATTCTGATACAGAGCTCTGATGTGGTAAATTAATTCAGGCGGAAATCCTTTACCACTATGATTCGTAGACTTTTTATATGATCAGTGCACATTCGGTGAGGTTTAAAAGCGGCTTGTTCAATGCGAAGATCTGCTGCAAGCAAGATCCTTGTTGACCATACTTAAGAGTGACCATACTTAAGAGTGTTATGCCTCTCCAGATTTAACATTTTGTGGGAGCTTCTTTTTTGGGCAGCCTAATTATAACTCCGTCACTTAGTTCTATTGGAAGAGAATGGGATAACCAAAAATCTTCGATAAAGGGTCTAACTATAGATGACCTAATAGTTGGAATGGCCTTAAGCAATTCAGTGTCTTGCCGTCGGCATAGTAGTCGGACCCCGGACGAGGGTATGCAATGTATGCAACATCCTTTTCGCCAGACACTTCGCGACATTTCTCATCGTACCAGGTCTTGTCTGGGTGTGGTTTTATATAATCATGTACGGTCGTTGCAGCAGTGCTCATACAATTCGCAATATGCTGCCTCTGTCTGTCGGGAACATCAAAATTGGTGGCTTGATTTAAGGTAATTGGGAGTAATTGATTGAATTAGACATTGGCTATCTCGGAGGTATGCAGCTTTGTGATGTTTAGCTTTCTTTGATTAGAGCGTTTTTAGCACTGCTGAACCGCGTGTGTATCTTGGCTGCAAATATGTGGTGATCGGAGTCAATATTTGCACCGCGCATCACACGCACATCCATAACGACATGCTTTCCATCAATTATTACGTGATCAATCTGGTTTCTTATATTTTGATCAGGCGATATCCAGGCTCGTAATTATTATGCGGGAATCTGTTTCCACTCACTACCATGTTTCTTGCCGATGAGAAGCTTACAAGTCTGAATCCGTTATCGGATGTGTTGTTGTGTAGACTGAATTTATCGACTACTGCCTTTCTATTTTAGTATAAAAATCTTTCAGAACAATTTAAATGCCATGGGCAGGGCGGCGGTCATATATTTCCTCCAAGCGCTCATAGAATGCAACTTTAATGTCTCGTCGTTGTCTTCCGTCGGGGCGTGCACACAAATCAGCGTAATGTAAAAACATTTCGTCTAGATTCAAAAGTGGCTATTCGCTCACTTATAGGGTTACAACGGGAGACCACTTGTCGACATCTATTGCTGACTATAAATCTACATATAAATTCGTGTCTTTCTACATAGCAGCTGTAAAAGATGTCATAGATCTTTACTTGTGTGATGTCAGCATTGTATTTGTCGAAGACATCCGCCAATTGGATAGAGGCGCCATCCCTGTAGAGAATTCGGACATTCCAGGTACATATGCTTAAATCACGGTCATTAAATGTTTGCGGGAGTTCCTGTTTATTGCATTTCTTTGTGTTTTCATAATAGTTTTTTTATTTTAAGGAGAGTGGCTTTTTAGGATACCGCACCCGATCCTAGTTTCTTGGTGCTGCCAAAGCCACTTAGAGGGTCTTTGTGTAAAGCTTCAGTAACTTTTGTTACATACTCCCTAAGAGATGCATCGGTGGTAGCATGCCATTTAGGTTACTCAACATTGCGCCTTCTAACATTTACTACCTCTGAACGGATGCTCAATGGCATTGCCAGAAGAATAAGTGTTCTCTCGGATGTTGTGAGCTACTTGGGGACCTCCAAAGAGAGATTCTGGTTATTCCCAAGTGAATAGCGATCAGAAAACTCAAATTATCATTGTGTTTCCGTTTTCCGGGGATTCATTTGCTCCATACTCCATTTTGACAGTTTTGAATCAATGATGGTATCCAGTGTAACTCATTCCCAATTTTCCAAATCTGCATTCCTTTTTTGGATGTCTTACATAATTCAAGATATTTTGTATTCATTTTGGTCTGTATACCATTGCTCTATTTGCTGTTCAAACTTTAACTTCGATTAACACTGAATGTGTTTTTGACACATACAGCACATGAATCCCCGGACGACGATATGTTTGCCTATTTCAGTAATGTTGATAAATGTCATGCCACAAAATTGCATTATATGGATCTCGTTATATGTAAACAATGGAAAAACTGCCAATATTTTATCTTAAAAAAATCAATAGCACTTCTAACTAATTTTGTTCCTCACTGTACACTTGTGCATATATAATATAATGCACTTGTAATGATTTCCTCAGCAATCCTAGAGGGTTATTCGCATTATTTGATGTGATGAAATATGTATGGAAAAAAATCTCATTTGTTGTCTGTGATAAGTTTCATTATCTACATGCATATATTATTGGTGTTGCTCTGACGCAGAAAGGGATAGAATTGTGCTGTGCTTAGTTTTTTTTTTGTATTTCGAAAAAATTCAGTTTTTTCAATTTTGTTGTTGGTTTTTTTTGTGCACAGTTTTATTAGTAACTATTATCATATGATAATAATAATTTCAATGTTGTGGACGATGTTAGTGATGACTCGCAGGCATTCTGCATTTTGTTTTATGCTCAGAGTAGTACTCGTAGTTATTATCATATCATTGCCATACATAGCATATTATTTTATATGTTGAGAGTCCTTTCGAGTGGTTGTTCCTCGTTTTTTTTTTGAGAGAGTGGCAATAAGATGTTGAAATAATATTTACATTTGATTTGCGTGGTAAAGGGTGCACATAGAGGGAGAGATGGAACTTTTAATAATAGAGACATAATACTATTATTTTGACGATTATTTTAAGAAGTTAATAACAATTATTGCTGATAGTATGTAATATTTCACAACTTCATACAGCCATATTGTACATTGAATTCTTATATTAAAAATATAAAGTCATAAATACTAACACAGTACAACACATGACTTTGGGACTCAATTCTGAGAACTGCATGTGAAAGTAGCCCCAAAAGGAGGAAGTTCTGCTTCATTCGTTTTATCAAGATACATGCCATAATAATTTAATATCGATTTGATGTTAGTAAGTATCGAATAGGGGAATATGTCACGCTTAGTCACTTTTTGGGGCTAATTTCACGTGCAGTTCTCAGAATTGAGTCCTAATTTCCAATGAGCTGAAAAATATTGTACTGCGTAATTAATTTGTCTAGATTTGGATAATTGATTACTCTATGCGGCCACAAAAATGATACAACAGTTGATAGTTTTATGCGGTATAAGATACTTTTCTAATAGCATGTCCAGAAGCCACTGACTTTACCTTAGATGAAAAATAAATTTGGGTCAAAGCCAAATGTGATATGACTTTTTTGTCCGTATGTGCAAATAGATTGCTAATTATTTATCACTCTCCGCAGCTTCACCCTTTGCGTATAAAATAATATTCATATATGATCTTTTTTTTATGTAATTCAAATATTGTAATTTTGTTATAATGTATTTCGACGCATAATATTTGTGTTATGTTAGAAAAATGTTTGCTGGCACCACAAAAAAAACCAATGAGTTTTGTTCGTTCTTTTATGATAACATGAACTATTTTGGTATACATTAAAAAACTACTAAATGGAAGGATAATATGAGCAATTATATATACATTTGTAATATATGCTAAAATGATTTAATGCATGATAAGCCAAATGATGAAAACCGGAATTTAAAATACATAAATTTAAGCAATAAATATAAATGGTGGCTTATTACACAGTGTAACACAATTTTGGATGGCGTAATAATTCCTTTACGGAATGAAAGCCTTAGGCGAGTATATTACAAGTCCGGCAGAACTAATCTGGTCTAGAGTTTGAAAAAAATCATAAAAACTATGTTTCTTGTTGTTTCGGTGCATTTTTAATAAAAGTTGTCTTCAATGAAATTTAACGAGAATTTTTTTGTGGAACATTTTAATTCTCCATTTCGACTCCATTCGTATACTTTTAGTCCTTAAATCGAGAAAAGTCAACAAACTCACACAAAGGCACCTACAGTTTCAAGACGAATGTGGACGTCAGCGGTTTGGTAAATTGTTACGAGAATTTTTCTGTGAAGTTGCTGTCAACGACATCGAGGCGGCGGCCCGATGAAATTAATGTAAATGACTGAGACAAGAATCGAATCTTGGAATCTTGCAAAATGATCACGTGTTTAAACAATCATGTCACGTTCAATAAGGATGAATTTGAATTGCAAGAAATGTAACGTTTTTCTGACATTTCTTCATATTATATTGTTCGTAAGTTTTACTTTAAGATCACAATTCTTAAGAGTTTTTAAACATTTTTTTCTGAAATTAATTTAACTTTTCACAAATTTTCGATTATTGAGCATGATCTCTATCAGATCAGACAAATTGATATCCCTATCCCTTTCAATATTATAAATGTGAATGTCTATCTGTTTGTTTTTTGTTTGTGGCTCAATCACGCCTAATCGGCTGAACCGATTTCAATGAAATGTGGTTAAAATTACCTTATGCAATATATATTTAGATCTTTTACCCTGCGGGCATAGTGGGAGTGGCAAAACTTTTTTTTTGTAGTTAGAGATATAAAATTTGATATCTAGACAAATATGATTATGCAGATCAAATTTTAAATTTGAATCAGTGGGCAGAGTGGGCGGGTACACAGATAGTATTTGCCAACACGAATATTAATTTGCAAACTAAATTTTAATTTTGGATCAGTGGGCTGAGTGGGCGTGGAAAAACTGTATTTTAGCCCTAGAGATATAAAATATGACAGCCAGATAGTACACGACAATACTTACTTACTTACTTAAATGGCCTATTACAACTAACGAACGTGGTTTATAAATTAGAGGCCTGAAATAATAAAGAATTCCACACTCTTAGGTCTTCTGCGTGTGTTCTCAAGTTAGTCCTACTAGATAGTGGCACGTCGCCTACCACTTTGTCCTTCCAACGGAGTTTAAGTCTCCCTGCTCTGCGCCATCCTTCAGGTTTGCCTTCAAACACCTTTTTCGCTAGAGCAGTTACATCCATCATAGCAACATGTCCCAGCCTTTTAGCTGCGTCGATGTAGTGGTAAAGCTCATACAGCTCATGGTTCATCAGGTTTTTTATGTTTTGCATACAACAGAACGGGTAAAAATAACACTTGGCACAGCTGTTACTTAGTATCACGAGATAAGGTGGTGTTACTAAAGTGCTGCCGAAGTCCGTAAAAACATCTATTGGCGAGCACTATTCTCCGCTTAATTTCTGGCTGACATTATTTTTCTTGTTGGCGGAAGATCCGAGGTAGGTAAACTCATCTATATATATATAGATAAGGACTATAGAGGACTCTTTTTTTTCGTTGAAATCATTATTATTGTTCTGTCCTCATTGGCTGCATAACCAATTTCTACTGACTCCTTTTCCAGCAATGAGAAAACTGCATTAACATCTCGCAATTTTTGGCCAATGATGATACGAGCTTTTATTATCACCTTCTCCATAACTATATTAAATAGTGTACAGGACAAGCTATCGCCCTGCCTTAGACATCTTTCAGAAATGGCCTTATATAGCCTATTCCTTATCCGAGAGTCGATGGCAGCTTTGTAGTCGACAAAGGTTTCGATCTGCTTCTCATGATTTTTTTTCCAGGATTTTTCATAAAGTGAATACTTGATGCGTCGTAGATTTACCAGGTCTAAAGCCGCACCGATTAAGTTCAAGTAGTTTTTCTACAATTGGCTTTAGACGTTTAATGTCCGTATCCAATCTCCGGGCTTGAGTTGATGCATGCTCCTAACCAGCTCCTCTCCACCTGCCAAAACAATTCAGCCGGGAGACCATCGTCTCAAGTTGCTTTATTATTTTTAGGCGGGATATTGCCACACGTATTTCACTCTGGATTTGAACGTGATCTTCTGGAGTGGTGTCCGTCTTCAGCTCCTGCTTTTTCCGTCTAAAAAGACGAGTTGCCTTTAGTCTCTTATCCCTGTGCCATTCACGAACAGCTCGCGTTGCCATTGGCTGCAGTTTCGCCCTGTATGCAGTATCGGTCTCTCTGGTGGCATTGCGACATACATCATCATACCAGACACGTTGTTGAGGCGGCTATGAGTACCCAAGTACGCTTCTCGCAGTCTGGTCTATGGAGTCGGCTATATTTGCCACTGTGAGGTAATATTATCAGGGGTTGAAGCATTCCGTTGCAGTTGAGTTAGGTGGTTGGAGTAGGCGTCTGCTACCTCTGTGATCAGCAGTTTAGCAATGTCTAGCTTTCGTTGTGCCTGGCTATGTACGTTTTTCGCCATGCTTACCCTTGTTCGTACCTTAACTGTGGTAAGGTAGTGATCAGAGTCAATGTGCGCACCCCTTATTACTCGTACATCCAGCACATTCGATGCGTGCCTTTCATCAACTACCACGTGATCAATTTGATTCCTTGTCAATTGATCTGGAGATAATCATGTTGCCTTATGAATATTTTTATGGTCAAATCTAGTGCTGCTAACTACCACATTTCTTGCCGCAGAGAAATCAATCAGTCTGGTGCCATTGTTCGACGTTTCAGTGCATATTGAATTTTCCGATGGTAGGCTCAAATGCGGTCTCCTTGTCTATTTTAGCATTAAAATCGCCTAGTACAATTTTGATGTCCTGGCTTGGGCTACGGTCTTATTAATTTTCTATGCTCCCGTAGAACTTGTCTTTGTCCTCATCGCTTTTCTCTTCTGTCGGAGCATGGGTACATATAAGTATTATGTGGAAAAACTTTGTCTTGTCCCTTATGGTGGCTATACGTTTACACACCGGGTTGAACCTTGAGGCTAGGTGTTGCAGTCTCTTGCCATCCACAAATCCACATCCAAAATCGTGCTTGTCCGCATGGCCACTAAAGTAGATGTCGCACGCCTTTATGCGCGAGCACCCGTGTCCCGTCCACCGGATTTCCTGTAAAGCGGTTATGTCAGCCTTGTATTCGTTGAGAACTTCCGCCAGTTGGATGGAGGCACCTGGTCTTTACAGTGCTCTAACATTCCAGGTGCATATCCTTAAATCATGGTCCTTTATTCGTTTGCGGTGGTCGTCAACATTTTGGGGGTCCATTTTATTCTTTTCTTACTTTTTTTCATTGTCGGTGGCGGGTTGCAAGCCCAGCTGACCTGGGAACCGCTCACTCTGAGCAAACGTGCCTGGGTTTTATGTTTCGCCCCTCAAAGTTAGCCGTGCTCTGACGGGTGTCAAAGGCACGCGTCCAGGCGTCAGGTGCTCCGTCCGCAGTAGTACATACAAAATATTTAATTGCGCCAAAAAATATTTTTATTGTATCGCAAAGTACTTCTATTTTTATCAAAAAGTACTGTTGTTGAAGCAAAAAGCAAGGATTACAATAGTTTTTTTTCTTAACTTCCTAATATTTGTAAATTTTGTTTGCAGACACTTTTTCAGCATTTTGACAAAAATTTTAGAATTGCGTGTTAGTATAGTTTTATCTATCTATCAGTCTATCTATATGGATTATTTAATATCGGTTAGAAGATTTGTTAGTTAACGGATTAGGTAACGGATTGTTTACGGAGCTAACAAGATCGGGGCTTGAAATTAGCCCTTTGGGTAAGCAAGCCAAACATTTTATAAGTATTTGTCAATAAGTATTTTTCATAGCGAAACATCGCCGGGTGCATTAGTACTATATAAAATCCATATTTAAAACCTATATTTGACGCATATGTTTAGATATATCACTATTATTACAATTCTATATTTACTCTTTATTGCCCTACTGTTTCATGTGCTTTGTTCTTCACCTATTTGTCTTACTTTCACTCATTTATTCACACAGTTTAGTTTCAATATTGACATCGTCTAAAACTTACAATGAGTGTGTCCTCTCTCACTCGCCACGCATCCGCTTGAATGATTCTAAAGATATATGATATAGAAAACATTGCATGTATGCACTTGTTACAAATGATGCATACATATCAAACAAAAGACAGACTCACACATGATTCAGCGAATGTGAATGTTTGCATTTTGCTACATTTATTAATATTATGCGAGGATTACGATGAAAGAGGATTGAAGTTTATGCAAAACTTTCCATAAATGCTTGATTTGTAGATGCAAAGGAACGAGAACTCGAGTAGCATTTTAAAATTTATAACACAGATAATTAATTGAGACTGGAAACATTTGCAAATTATGAATGACATCACGAAATTCGTTATGCCATGTCATAGACAGTTTTGAGTTTTGGGATAATAAAATGTTTGAAGTACTTATATGATTCTGAACATGGCGATAGAAAAAATGAGACAATGTTCAAAGTTTATTATTAAGAGCAACACGGTTTAAAGATGTTATGGACACATTTAAGACAATGGACCGCTTTTCTACGTTTTACAAGCTCTAAGTATTTGGTGTCCGTCGATGTTCCAGATTGCAGTTTATTAGTTTTAAGAACCGAAAATGTTCCACAGTGTAAGAAACTACTCAATTTATGAAACCGGTAGGTTTCCTCCACTCATTGAAAATTATTATTTATTTTTAGATTTTTGTTCAAACTAATGTCGGGAGTGTGATAGAAGGTAAAGCTTCTGATCGGTTTAACTTGGCAAACCCAGAGTGATCCCTGCCAATTGCACTTCAAGTCTACTCACAGAGCTCCGTATTCGTAGTACTACTGCGGACGGAGTACCTCCACGTGGTGACGCCTGGAAGCGTGCACGTGCGTGCAGAGCACGAATAACTGTGAGGGGCGAAACCTAAAACCCAGGCGCGTCTGCTCAGAGTGAGCGGTACCCTGGTCAGCGTCTGACCCAGAATGGGCGGCTGTAATAAAATCCTGGCAGGAGGAGAAAACTGCGACGTGGTGCGCTGGGCTTGCAACCCGCCACCGACGTATAAACTATTGCAATGAAAAGAAGTAAGAAAAGAATAAAATGGACCCCCCAAAATGTTGACGACCACCGCAAACGAATTAAGGACCATGATTTAAGGATATGCACCTGGAATGTTAGAACACTGTATAGACCAGGTGCCTTCATCCAACTGGTGGAAGTCCTCGAAGAATACAATGCTGACATAACCGCTTTGCAGGAAATCCGGTGGACGGGACACGGGTGCTCGCGCATGAAGACGTGCGACATCTACTATAGTGGCCATGCGGACAAGCACGAGTTTGGATGTGGATTTGTGGTTTGCAAGAGACTGCGACATCTAGTCTCAAGGTTCAACCCGGTGTGTGAACGTATAGCCACCATAAGAGTCAAAACTTAGTTTTTCCACATAACACTTATATGTGCCCATGCTCCGACAGAAGAGAAAAGCGATGAGGACAAAGACGAGTTCTACGAGAGCCTAGAAAATGTATATGACCGTAGCCCGAGCCATGACATTAAAATTGTACTAGGCGATTTTAATGCTAAAATAGGCAGGGAAACCGCATTTGAGCCTACCATCGGAAAATTCAGTCTGCACACCGAAACGTCGAACAATGGCATGAGACTGATTGATTTCTCTGCGGCAAGAAATATGGTAGTTAGCAGCACTAGATTTGACCATAAAAATATTCATAAGGCAACATGGTTATCTCCAGATCAGTTGACGAGGAATCAGATTGATCATGTGGTAGTCGACGGAAGGCACGCATCGAGGGTTCTGGACGTACGTGTGATTAGGGGTGCGAACATTGACACCGATCACTTCCTTACCGCAGTTAAGGTACGCACAAAGCTAAGCATGGCGAAAAACGTACGTAACCAGGCACAACGAAAGCTGGACATCGGTAAACTGCGGACCACAGAGGTAGCAAACGCCTACTCCAACCACCTAACTCAACTGCTGCGGAATGCTCCAACCCCTGACTATATAACCTCGCAGTGGCAAAATATAGCCGACTCCTTAGAACGGGCTGCGAGAAGCGTACTTGGGTACTCAAAGCCGTCTCAAGAAGATGCCTGGTACGATGATGAATGTCGCAATGCCACGAGAGAAACGGTTGCTGTATACAGGGCGAAACTGCAGCCAATGGCAACGCGAGCTGTTCGTGAACGGCACAGGGAGAAGAGACGACAGACAACTCGTCTTTTTAGAAGAAAAAAGAAGGAGCTGAAGAAGAGGCAGGATGAGTGAACTCAGTTGCTCCGAAGTAGAGGGGAAGCCCGAAAATTCTACAAGAGAGTTAAAGCGAGAATGCGTGGAACAGGGTTGCCCTCCTGCAAGGACAGCGATGGTCAGCTAGTGACGGACCCGGATAACGTTCTGAAGATATGGAGAGATCACTTTAGAAATTTACTGGATACTGACACCACTCCAGAAGACCCCGCTCCAATCCATGACGATGGTATTAACTGTCCACCTCCGAGCCAGAGCGAGATACGTATGGCCATCTCCCGCCTTAAAAACAACAAAGCTGCTGGAGCCGATGGTCTCCCTGCTGAATTGTTTAAGGCTGGCGGAGAGGAGCTGATTAGGAGCATGCATCATCTCATGGAGAACATTTGGCAAGAGGAGAGCATGCCCGGGGATTGGAGTCTCAGTCTATTATGTCCCATATACAAGAAAGAAGATCGTAGTGAATGTAAGAACTACCGTGGAATAAGCAAGCATATTGTGTGAACGTCTAAAGCCAATTGTAGAAAAACTAATTGGACCATATCAGTGCGGCTTTAGACCTGGCAAATCTACGACGGATCAAATATTCACCTTACGACAAATCCTGAAAAAAACCCATGAAAAGCAGATCGACACCTACCAGCTCTTTGTCGACTACAAAGCTGCCTTCGACTCTCCGATAAGGAATAGGCTTTATGAGGCCATGTCTGAGTTTGGTATTCCTGCAAAGCTGATTCGACTTTGCAAATGTACCTTAGACAACACCAAATCCTCGGTTAAGATTGCTAAGGATCAGTCTGAACCATTCAACTTGGAAAAAAGTCTCAGGCAGGGCGATAGCCTGTCCTGTACACTATTTAATATAGTTATGGAGAAGGTGATGAGAAAGGCTGGTGTCAACATGTCTGGCACCATATTCCACATGCCACTAGCCTATGCTGATGATATAGACATCATTGGCCGTAATCTGCGGGATGTTACTGCAGTTTTCTCATCACTAGAAAAGGAGTCAGCAAAAATGGGTTTAGCGGTCAACGAGGACAAAACAAAAATAATGATTTCGACGAACAAAGAGTCCTCTCGATGGGGACGCACCTTGAACGTTGACAATTATTGTTTTGAGGTAGTCGACGAATTTACCTACCTCGGATCTTCCGTCAACAAGATGAATAATGTCAGCCAAGAAATTAAACGGAGAATAGTGCTAGCCAATAGATGTTTCTACGGACTTCGGCAGCACTTTAGTAACACCACCTTCTCTCGGAATACTAAGAAACAGCTATACCAGGTGCTTATCTTACCTGTTCTGTTGTATGCTGCCGAATCATGGGTGCTTACTACAACGGACATATAAAACCTGGGAGTATTCGAGAGAAAAGTACTCCGAAAAATATATGGACCTATCTGTGTCGAAGGCGAGTTTCGCCATCGGATGAACCACGAGCAGTATGAGCTTTACCACGACATTGACGTAGCTAAAATAGTCGGGTCCAACGACTTCGATGGCTGGGACATGTTGCCAGGATGGATGTAAATGCTCCAGCGAGAAAGGTGTTCGAAGGCGAACCTGAAGGACAGCGCAGAGCAGGGAGACCCAAACTCCGTTTGAAGGACCAAGTGGTAGGCCATGTGCCATCATCTGGTAGGACTAACTGGAGAACACACGCAGAAGACCGAAGCGTGTGGAATTCTTTATTACTTCAGGCCTCAAATTTATGAACTACGTTTCGTAAATTGTAATTGGCCACTTAAGTAAGTAAGTAATGTGAATCTTTTCGTTAGTTTTTAGTTGGTTACGCCAAAAGGGTCTTACAGTACAGAAATTTTAGGCAGTTAAATTGAAGTTTCAGTACTGGTACACTTACGTACATTTACATTTACAGGTACATTTGTTGTAACAAAAAGTACTGATGCTGAATAAAAAGGTACTTTATACAGTTCAATGGACTCAAATTACAGTCAATTAAAATATTTATAAAATGTATCAATGCTAACAACATTTTTCTTCTGTGTAGTTCTCTATGTGTCGTATCTCTTTTTTGCTTTGAATTCACCATCTCCGTATCGTGTTTTAGTATGAACGCTTTCTAAAAAATATCATTTATCATGAATTTTCATTCCTGGGAAAGCAACTTTTTAGCTGACAAAAAAAGTAAAAACCTGATATTAGAAGGCCCCTTAAAATATTCCTCCTGGCACTGAATATTCGCAACAAAAATTGCGAAAAGTTATATGCGTATACATATGAGAGGGGATGAACAAAATCTATGAATATGCTTTGAGTGTCGCTTTCACGCAATCATTTGCTTTCAAACCAATTTGGTAAAGTGTGCAGCATGCAGAATGCATAGCACACGTATATGTTGCGAGGTAGGTGGGTGCATAGTTCCACCTATATACATACCAAGCTACAACTATACGCATAGTTGTGTAGATATGCATACGCATATGTATGCAGACGTTGGGTTATTAATGCATATTTTGCTTATGCTTAGTTATGTGCGTAGCTATGTATGTAGTATTTGCTGAAAGCTCTACAGATTAGCATTAAGTTCAAAACATGGCTTTTAAATGTAAAATTCCCCCTTTTGTCTGTATAGATGTTAAGGCTACGGAAGAATGTATTCAAATATACATATATAGAACATGATATTACTGCAAACACACAAGGTTCCCCGTCACACAACACTCTTGCATATAATGGGAGGATACGAACTTATTAACTATTGGCAGACGTTGGTGAATTTTTGTAGAATGCTTTTAGCTTTGGTTACAAATTAATATATGTGTGTGTAGGTTGCATATGTATTGGCTCCAAACTATGGTGTTTATTATACAACCGAACTTGGTATGTAGGTGTGGGTACCCCGATATTACGATGTACGCTTTTGACAGTGCATCGTTGAATTTGAAATAATTAATTTTATATAACAAAATCGATGTGGGGATTTTCACGGCTTTGAGTAATGTAACACGAGTAATGCATTACTCATAAATTTTGAAAAAGAATAGATAGTTATTTTCAATTATTATATTTATAATGACATTTGAAATAATAAACGAAAGAAATACGAAAATTTCGCTCTCAAGAATTATTGTTTTTTATCCATCAGTCGCTAAAGCGAATGATTTGAAAATACAAAACAAGTTGTTTTCTTATTTCAGATTTATTTAAGGCACACTAAAGATCGCAATGGACCAAAACTTTGTTATGGTCTTTTGTTCCAACCTGGAACCGTAGTAATTGATAATATGGGAATTGTTTTTACTTTGAAATACTGCTACACTTCACAAGTCTACCTCGTATTCGATTTTAAAAGCTATCATTTCTATGGTAACGGACGTAGGCAGCAGCTGATATCTATATCATAATACGCTTGCTTAGTGCTAATTACCAAACTTTAAACTAATTGAGCCCTTCTTGTCTACAGGTGTGGGCATGTATTCGCGCCATTTTTACCCCACTTGTTTAGTGTCCTACACTCAACGTAACAGCTCCTCTCTATTTATTATTGACTTTGGGTTTTAGCAGAGGAATAGAGTGATACCAAAATGTAGGGATTACATTTTGCAATTTAAAACCTTTAGGGAGAAAGAAAACTCAGAGGTATAACATAAACAACTTGATACTGATGATTTAAATAATGAAGTTTGTATGAAACAGGGACAAAACTAAAAACAAACAACTACAAAAAACTTTACATATAAATAAAAAATAACAAAAAATCATATTTCTTTCTGTATATTATTAATACGGGCGTCGCACAGTGGCATTTCGGTGGAAAAAATAGGGTTTTTCAACTTTCCAATTTCAAAATTTTAATGATTGGGTTTTGTAAAGAAATATTTGGATAAGAAAAATTTGACATGGTTTTTTATGAAAAGTGCAATTTTGTAGTTAAAAAAACTAACAGAAGTCAACGGAAATTTATTCAATGAAATTAGATTAAAATTATTGTCCAAATAAAGTACTTTTTGTGTGTGTACGTTTATAGCTATGGCTTTTGTTTTATTTTTCAGTGAAAATATAGCACTTACTCTTTTATAAGAAAAAAAAATTATTGAAATTGGAAAGGTATACTAATTATTATAATTTATCAAAAATTATACTATATTAATATCAACTTTTCACTTTTTGGATGGAAAAAAACTTTATGTGCTTTGCCTTGCTTAGCCCTATAACTATAAAAAAATTAAAGGTCCGAGTCTGTACTTTCAATTAAGAAAAAAAAAATCACCGCCAAATACCGTCCCTTTTAGTAACATCGATTTTAATGCATGCATTTGTGCGATAATTTCGGTGTATTTTAAGGCTAATACCTATCGCGGAGGGTTGTTGGGGATATTCTCTTCTTTTGTATGGAGACAACACATGTTGACTTTTGAATAAAAATTAAAATTTTTTAACTTTTATGAAATTTTCATATGATTCTAGACAGGGAAGCAAAACACCTAAAATCTACAACTTTTGATGGGCCTAAAATCTAAAGTAGGCGTGGCATCCCCAATATGTTTAATTTTTTTTCATAAGGAGAACTCAATTAAGAAGTGTCCCGAATTTCGAGACCCTAGGTCCAAAAATAAAAATTTTGGCAAGTGCAGTTATATGGGAGGTGGGTGTGGCAGTAGGCGATTTTCCAAGATTTTTTCAAAATTTCTAAATTAAGCACAGAGAAGTGTTTCTGCAAAATTTCATTGCTGTACGACCACTCCTTCTATTTTTTCCAAGAAATGTATGGGGCGGTGCCACTGTGCGTCGCACAGTGGGGTATGGGACCCCCAAAACGGAGATTAATTCAAAAATGAAAATTGCGATTTCCAATTTAAGTTTTGTACTCAATAATTCTACACAGGATACTGATTCAATAGATACTAGAATCAATTACATATGTTGTTTATTAATAGTTCTATGCTCTCTCAAACGTTTGGAAATTTTTTCGACTTTTCTACGTGTTAGCGAAAAGTGAAAAATCGATATTTTGGAGTTAAAGTTTTTACCTTTAAGTCATTTAAAAACCTAATTATTGTTATGGATCATTCAAAGTAAGCTATTGAAGAACAGGAATAACAATTAGTTGAATACAATAAATATGTATAATTATTTTTAATTATTTTTGAAAAAATGGTCTAATTTTAAGGTATTTTTGAAATGTATGTAGATTTTTAAAATGGTTCCGGGTAAAACCCTGTTGAAAAATTAACATAATTGTAAAATATAACATCTGTACTTACAAAATCAATAAAAACATTTTGCGCGTTTTTGCGCCAATTTGTTTTATTAAATTAATTGTGATGTTAGACACTTCTGCGAAAACAGTGTAAAATTTGTTTGGTTTGATTTGGCCTCATTTTCTTTGTCTTTGCTGTATTGCAATTTGTTGCTAAGCATTAATTTTTAATTATACCCTACATAAGGCAATATATGCGTAGTTGCCTTGATAATATTCAAATTGAAAATATGGTTAAATGACATAATTTCACAACAACTCTAGATTTTACAGCCGTCACAGCAAATTTTTCCAAAACGTTAAAATATCAACATATTTGGGAAAATTAATATAGAAATGATTAATAACAAACATTAAAACTAGTTGTTCATGCAAAATTCAGAGAAATACCTTCTAACTAGTACACGTTTCTTTTATAGAATGTGATTCATTACGACGCTTGATTTGTAAATGGTTTTATTTACTAAACACGAGTGACTGATTGCGAACTGTTATTTGACTGATATTTAACATTGTTTGACATTTTGTCATGAAGTAAGCAAAATGGAAGCAGCTACTCCACAAATTATTTTTTTGTACAAAATGTTTTTCGAGCCTTTCGCTCAACAAATAGTGTGTATAATAGACCATCTGAGAGCGCTATTGTCAATATCATTCTCAAATTTTAGCATCAGTGTACGTAAGTGGATAATACGCAACAAAAAATACCACTTTCATCCGACATAGAGGAGAATGTTGCGCCTGTAGCGGAGACCGTTGCTAAAGATACCGACCAGTCGATTACACACCGTGAGCATTCTGTGCACGCTTGGTATTAAATATGCAACAACTTGAAATGACGCTGTAGTGATGAATTCTTATTGGCGGTTCTTTCCTTTCCCAACGCCCCCGCCCACCCCGCCGAGATTGCTCTATGCAGATACTTATTCAAATGTATACAGCTTTTTGATCCACCCTGTTTATAAATACATAAGTATGTATACATATGTACATATGCATTTATAAATATTTTAAACAGTTAAAATCTAAGTTAATATCAAATTTCAAAGAGATCGGATACAAACCGCAGCTTTTGTAAAGGTTTGATTCTACTACAGTATATATATATATAAGTATATATATGGGGACTAGCTGTATATATGGACCGATTTCTTAAAAACTTCAAACCAATCGATCTTATAGCAAAAGGATCATCTGTGCCAAATTTGGTAAAGATCGGATGCTTCCCTGAATTAATCTCCGTTTTGGGTGTTCAATACCCCACTGTGCGTCGGGAGTGTGATGCAAGGTAAAGCTTCTGATCGGTTTAACTTGGCAAACCCAAAGTGATCCTTGCCAATTGCACTTCAAGTCTACTCACAGAGATCCGGATTCGTGATACTACTGCGAACGAAGTAACTCCACATGGTGACGCCTGGAAACGTGTCTTTGACACCCGTCAGAGCACGGCTAACTGTGAGGGGCGAAACCTAAAACCCAGGAGAAAAAACCTCGACTTGGTGTGTTGGGCTTGTAACCCGCCAACGACGTTTGAACTATTGCAATGAAAAGAAGTAAGAAAATAACAAAATGGACCACTCAAAATGTTGACGACCACCTCAAACGAATATAGGATTTGAGTATATGCATATGGAATTTTAGAACACTGTATAGACCAGCTGCGTCTATTCAACTGGCAGAAGTCCTCTAACAATACGAGGCTGACATAACCGCTTTACGGTGGACTGGACACGGGTGCTTGCGCGTGAAAACTTGCGATATCTACTATAGTGGCCATTCGGACTAGCACGAGTTTGGTTGTGGATTTGTGGTTGACAAGAGATTGCGACACCTAGTCTCAAGGTTCAACCCGGTGTGTTAACGAATAGCTACCATAAGAGTTAAAACAAACAAGAGAAAAGCGATGAGAACAAAGACGAGTTCTACGAGAGCCTAGAAAATGTATATGACCGTATCCCAAGCCATGACATCAAAATTGTACTAGGTGATTTTAATGCTAAAATAGGCAATGAAACCGCATTTGAGCCTACCATCGAAAAATTCGAAAAATCCAGTCTGATCATCGAAACTTCGAACAATGGCATCAGACTGATTGATTTCTCTGCGGCAAGAAATATTGCGGTTAGCAAACACTAGATTTGACCACAGAAATATTCATAAGGCAACCTGTTTATCTCCAGGTCAATTGCAAGGAATCAGATAGATCACGTGGTAGTCGATGGAAGGCACGCATCTTGTGTTCTGGACTTACGAGTGATCAGGGATGCAAACATTGATTCCGATCACTACCTTACCGCAGTTAAGGTACGCAAAAGGCTAAGCATGGCGAAAAACGTACGTAACCAGGCACAACGAAAGCTGGACATCGGTAAACTGCGGACCACAGAGGTAGGGGACGCCTACTCCAACCATCTAACTCAACTGCTTCGGAATGCTTCAACCCCTGATAGTATTACCTTGCAGTGACAATATACAGCCGACCCCATAGAACGGACTGCGAGAAGCATACCGGGGAAAAGCCGTCTCAAGAAGCCTGGTACGATGATGAATGTTGCAATGCCACGAGGGAGACGGATGCTGCATACAGGGCGAAACTGCAGCCAATGGCAACGGCACAGGGAGAAGAGACGAAAGGCAACTCATCTTTTTGGACGGTAAAAGAAGGAGCTGAATAAGAGACAGGATGACTGTACAGAGTTGCTCAGAAGTATAGGGGACGCCCGAAAATTCTACCAGAGAGTTAAGCCGAGAATGCGTGGAACGGGGTTGCCCTCCTGCGACAATCCATGACGATGGTATTTACTGTCCACCTTCGAGCCAAAGCGAGATACGAGATACTAGAAAAGAGATCGTAGTGAGAACTACCGTGGAATAAGCCTATTACCGATTGAGTACAAGGTCCTTTCGAGTATTTTGTGTGAAAGTTTAAAGCCAACTGTGGAAAAACTAATTGGACCTAATAGCTTAAGACCTTTTAAATCTACGACGGATCAAATATTCACTTTACGACAAATCCTGGAAAAAAAAACTCATGAATAGCAGATCGACACATACCACCTGTTTGTCGACTCCAAAACTTCCTTCGACACTTTGATAAGGAGTAAGTTATATGAGGCCATGTCTGAGTTTGGTATTCCTGGACAGCTAGTTTGACTTTGCAGATGAACCTTGAAAAACACCAAATCCTCGGTTAAGATTGGTAAGGATCATTCTGAACCATTCAACACAGAAAGATGTCTCAGGCTAGCTTGTCCTGCACACTATTTAATATAGTTATGGAGACTTCTTTTATTGTATTAGAAAGTCCTTTTTTTGTAAAAAAAAAATTTTATTGTAACGAAAAATATTGACAGTGCCATAGTCTTCACAAGCGAGGCTTTCGACAAGGCGATATTTTGTCATGTGTTAACATCATATTCCAGACGATCATGCGGAAGGTTGCAGTAAACACGACTGGTACTATCTTTAATTTAAGTCAAATGCTGCTCGCATATGCCGATGGTAAAGATATTATTAGCCGAGGACTGTGGGATGTTACTGCTACCTTTTCGAGTATTGAGAATCAATCGGCTGAAGTGGATCTTGCGATAAATGAGGACAAAACCAAGTTAGTAGTTTCAACGACCAAAGAGTCTTCTAGTTTGGGACGCTGCATTAACGTTGACAACTATAACTTTGAAAAGATTTTTCCTATCTTGGCTCCGTCGTAATCAAAAATAATAATATCAGCCTGGAAATCAAGAGACGACTACTGATCGAAAACCTCTGCTCATCTGCGCTAAGCAGGCGCAGACGACGATCAAAGATCCCATTCTACCAGACACTGATCCTAACTGTCTTGCGCTACAGTGGAGAATCTTGGGTAATGGCACATGCGGATCAATCTATCATGTGAGTCTTTGAAAGAAAAATACTTACAAAATTTAGACTAATCATCGTTAACAGTGAGTACCGTCGACGACTCATACATAAGTTGTATGAGCTTTATAAGGACATCGAATAGATGAAAATGCCCAAGCTGGAAAAGTCTTCGGCAATAAACTCGATGGGCGACACAGGAGGGGGCTGTTAAAGAAAGAGCTGTTATCCTAGCTTGGTATAACGAACAATCTACGGATCGCAAAGATTTAAGCGCGTGGACTTCTTTTCTACGTGCGGCTACTGATGTTTGAATTTTTATTGCTGCTGCCAAATAAGAAGAAAAAGTACTTTTATAGGGCTCTATGAAAAAAGACTCAAATGCAAAATGTCCAAATATAAACAAAATACCCCAAAAGAATATTCATACAAAATTGAGAACATTTTCTTGCCTGAATTTTAAGTTATTATACCATCACCCTTAGGGATGAGGGTATATAACATTTGATACGAAAAAAATTGTTACGCATTAAAGGAGACGAGTTAGACCCCAAGTATCTTAAGACCAAATTCGTTTCAGAACTTTTTAAGACGATTGAGCTATGTCCGTCTGTCTGGCTGGCTAGCTGGCTGGTCAGCAGGATAACTTGAGTAAACCTTAACGGATCAGTATGAAAATTTACCAGTATTAATATTTTTCAAAACGAACTTATGGGATTGAATATGGGCAGAATAGCCCCACCCCTTCTGGTACCTCCCATACAAAATTACCTATTTTTGGATAATTTATATTTTTTCATAACTTCCCAACAGACGATCGTAGGATATTTAAATTTTGGTCAGTTTATTTATCTTGCAAAAGTAGACAAACACTACGAAAACCGAAGCCTTTGCCATACCCCTTCTGGTACCTCCCATACAAATGACCTAATTGACCCTCATAGTTTTACATACATATCTTTTTTGTAACTGAACTGAATTCACTCAGATTTTGCATATGATGTTTGCATATGAAAACTGGAATGAATATGAACTATATTGGTTCACGCCTTGTGGTACCTCCCATACAAAATGACCTATTTTTGGAAAATTAATAATTCTTCCATAACTTCCAAAAGGACATTTGAAGGGTAATGAAAATTAGTCGGTTAATTTATATTGTGATAGGAGGCGAAACCTCAGAAAACCTAACTATTTGACACAACCCTTCTGGTACCTCCCATACAAAGGACCGAACTCACCCCCATAGTCTTACATATATATATATTTTTTTTTTGTATGTGCACTGAATTCAGTCAAATTATTCGTTAATTGTACGTATGAAAATTTGAGCCAGGAATGAATAAGGACTCTATCGGTTCAACACTTTTGGTAAATTAATTTTTTTTGAAAAATTAATATTTCTCACATAAATTCCAAACCGGCACCTATACCCCCTACACAAATAAGTAAATTTTTGGACGATTTTGCACCACAAGCAGGGGAAAAATTATACATAAGTAATTTTATTTTAATTAAAAATCTATTCATTTCAATGACTCAAGACTTCAACAATATCTTATAATGGGTGATGGTATTTATCAGTCAGTTTACCTGACTGAAATTTTTGTACTGGTTTTTGGTACACTTCGAACCAATGGACCATATACATTATGAAATAAGAAACATTAAAGTCCATGGGCGTTGTGTCATAAGGTTCACAAGTATTGTGACATAAAATCTATGACACCTGTATTTGTGTCTTAAGGCCTCCAGATAGGCCAAATACGTGGCCATGGACCCCGGCATATTTTTGGAGGAATGTTTCGTTGGGTAAAATATTTGGGAGATTTTTCAAAATTTTTGGGGAAGTGTGAAGGAAAAGAGACATAAGGTCCATGGACCTTATAACACTTTTTTGTCAATGGACTTTATGGCCATTGCCATAAGGGCACGCCAGCCTTAGCGTTGTTGCCTTCGACAACTACTACTCATTTAAGTCCCATTTCCATTTTCCAGCAATTTTCTGAGTTAATATTAAAACCCACATTTGATAAACGCTATAAAATCCCGTTTAAGTGCAACATATAGACACTACTATTTTAGGTGCTGATGCCATTGCTGTTGATACTGCAGCTACACCATTACCAAATGCTTTTACCCTTGTACCCATTTGCATATATCGTCATCATCAGGTATTATGATTCATCTCCGTAAATATATACACACTTATGTGTGTATTGTATATACAGACGACATATGTTGGCAGATACATACAAATATGTGTGTGTACTATGTAGTTGTGCTCTAGTAAGTAAGCTTTTAGTATAATACATTTTTTATTTGATTTATTATTTGCTAAAATACACACAAAATAGTTTATTTCGAACGTGTTTTTCGAAAGCTGACTGCTGCAGCAGGTGGCTTGTGACCTGATATTGTATTATTTGAAGGTTATTTTCACTTCATTTGTGCAATATAAACGATCTGTCAGTGTTAAAGCACTTATGTGGGAGAATGGCTGAAGGGCTGCACACCGCACACACTACTTTGCCAAATGAGTTATTTATGTCAATTAAATAGTTGTAGGAAATGTGTGTGTGTGCGGATGTGTGTATAAGAGTGTGTACACTCTAAATCCATTTGGGGGATATTATTATGCCGTTTAAATGATAATGAGAGTGTTTTACATGCAGTGAGTAGATTTTTACTAATATGCCATTAAGGGAAATGTAGATTTGTGACCAATTCTGTAATTTAATTTTAAATATCAGGTGGAAAATAAGAAAATTTAACAAAAATATTTGAAAAAAATTAAACTTTCTCTAAAAATTTATTGAGAACGGCGAAGGACAAAACGTTATGTTGTGCGATTTTAAAAAACATTTTCAATTAAATTTGCTGAATTTCCTTGGAGGGCTGTGCCCTGTACAAGGTGTATTCATACTTAAAGTGTGGTCATACACAAAGTATTCAAACACAATGCTTGTAAATATTCAACGTTCACAATAAAAACATAATAAAATAATAAGACAATAAAAAAATCAGTGTCTGATAGAGTTTAACCTTATTTCGTCGAGAGAGGGCTCTGTTATTAATTCAGCGCATACTAGCAGCGTTTTGCCATCAATACTCGTCTCTTGATTTTCAGGCTGACATTATTTTGTTGTTTACGGCGGAGTCAATGTATGTATGTATATATATAATTATTAACGTTTACGCACGTCCCAAATGAGTAGATCTTTGTTCGTTAAAACAAATAACTTGGTTTTGTCCTCATTTATCACCAGACCCACTTCTGCCGACTGCTTTTCAATGCTCGTAAAGGCAGCAGTAACATTCCGCAGTACTCGGCTAATGGTATCTATAACATTGGTGTACGCGAACAGCATGTGACTTTTATTAAAGGTGGTACCAGTCGTAGTTACTGCATAATCATCTCCATTATGATGTTAAAGTGATCACGTGACAGACTATCGCCTTATCTAAAGCCTCGCTTGATAGAGAATAACTCTGTCAGATTTTTGCATATTTTCACTACAGACTTCGTGTCGTCTCTCAAAGTCGTATCAGCTTCGCGGGGATACGAAATTCAGCTTTAGCGTCTAATAGTTTCTGTCGTATCGGACTGTCGAATGCGGCTTTGTAATCGATAAACAGATGGTAAGTGTCTATCTGAATTTCTTAGGAATTCTTCAGGATTTGGCATAATGTGAATATAAGGTGCAGTCCGTCAGGCTGGGATGGGATGTCTTTCACATAGACACAGACAGGACCTTGTATGGGTGGGGTAAAAGGCTGATCCCGTGATAGTTGGTACACACAGTTCGATCGTCTTTCTTAAGCTCAGAATATAGAACATAGTTTAACATTCGGGCATGCATTCCATGAGCAAAATCATGTTTTTGAGTTGGTGCATGCAAGTTGCCAGCTCAATGCCACTGGTCTTAGAAGCTCTGCTGGCAGTCCATCAGCTCTCGTGGCTTTTTGTTTTTAAGCCATGCAATTCCCGTGCTGATCTCGTTTTGACTTGGTGGTGGACAATCTACTCCGCCGTCTATGATTAGTGTGATATCGTCACTTATGCTGCCTTCGGAATGTGACGATTTGCTGCCTCCATATTTGCAGCATACTCAGAGTGTCTATGTCCAGATTTCCATCTCTGTCCTTACAGGAGGGGAGCCCAGTTCCATTTGCCTTTTACCTATTGGTAGAACTTTCGGGCTTCACCTCTATCGCTGTAATTTTTGATATCCTGGCTCTCTCGTTTCTTCCATAGACACTTTTCCGACTAAAGAGACGTGTCATTGCACATAGATCGATCTGGTACACGAAGATACTCTTCATACCTGTAGCATTGTATAAGAAATTAGCACTGTAGCATCTTGATACTAACACTCCGTCGGGTACGAGTTGTAGAAGTCGATCTACTGAACAACACGAGTCATCAGCGCGATCCTGAGTTGCGCATACTAATCTGATTCACGACGAAATCCAAATCATCGATGCAACCACGAATTACCAAATCGAATCATCAACAAAACCCCAATCACCAATACCCTTCTGAATTGTTTACATTAACTTGTATGACCGACAAACCCGAGTCATCAATCATCACTTGCTGATATTAACCTGAAACCTCGACAAAACCCAAACCACCAAGCTGACATACTGCTGATATTAATCGTAACCACCGACGAACCCAAAATATCAGTACGCTGCCAAGTTGCTGGTACGAGCCTAAATTATCGAAAGTACCCAAATTACTACGTTCCTGAAAACCGAAACAATCCTGACCTATCTGACCTCTACAGTTTTGGGAGTATAGGTATAAAGTTTCCGATTACATCAAATCAACCGATTCGTAAAGTAACCGATTATCTTAAATCAATCTGTGTCCCGAAACATGTCACTGCAGTCATAGGCCACATCAATACTCGTCGAGCGTATACTAAAAGTTTTCGGTCATCTAAAATCGGACTGGGTACAAATTACCGGACAAGACAACAACGCTATCACTGAATCCGAATTTGAATTGTTTTCGTATCTAAATACTTTATCCAGTAGATTATAAGTTTGAATTACATTATCAATAAATAATACTGTTATATTGCCATAGTCAGGGAAAATATACTGAGTTCTTATTCCGTGAGGATTTTTGGGTCCTTATGACGACCCTAGCGATGACTGGACTTACCTCAGTCGACGAGAAAACTATTAAACGGCTTATTACGACTTAGTCTGTATACAAAAGACAAATACTCAGCGGCAATAAACTGATTTGAGAACAAATTCGAACTTTAACCTCATTGCAGCACACCCTAATGCCTAATTATCGATACGAAATTTTTCACAATATATTCGTAATTTTGACAAAAAAAAAAATGTAAGGTGAAGCTAGATGATCAACATCGCGATTAATACATATTTTAAACGAAATTTGAAAAAATGCCATATAAGAAATACCCTAATGCTCTTTGTGAACAATTAAAGGGGTGGAGTATTCCGATCATATTAGTTGTTTACAGAAGTTGTTCAGTTATACAATAAGTACGTTTTTGGTAAAGATAGCAAGTAAAAACATTGCACAATGACCCAAAACTCCGAAAAAACTGATTTGTTTCAAGTAGATAGTATGTTTTGAGCGCTATTTAATATCCCTAGACTTGTTCAGAATGCATGGGTTTGTTCGGAGAAGTCATTCGGTGTTACCTAAACTACAATTTCTCTGAATAGAGTATGCAAACAATCTGGATT